>JAJTUV010000532.1:0-643523 GCA_021653895.1 Mastomys natalensis
AATCTACATGATGCTATCTGACACATAGGCTACTCACTGGCAGACTATAATGGACTACTGAGGCAATTTTCTGATTTGTCCTGATTGTCTTTTATAGTAGTGGATCATTTAACATGATAACAATATACATGATCAGACTTAGCAATATTTACCAGGAGTATAGATTAGGCACAAATTACCAAATATTCGGGAATTATTTGAAAACTGCATGATTTACTAAGTTCCCTTAACAATCCATTCCAGATAGGCAAGTCACATTTCCATCTTGTTTGGGACGTTTTCCTAGTTAATAATTGACAATTTTTCTAGGTAAATTATTATAAGATTGACAGGAAGGTTTTACAGATCATGAACTTATGCCAAGATTTTTACTTATAGACCAAATGTAAGTTGCACCAAGAGAAGATAAAGGCATGCATCTTCAAGTAACTAACTGGAAGGGAAGGGTAAAAGAACATGCTCACTACAGGGAAATATAGTTTTTTCCTTACTTTAAAAAACAAAGTTTCCTATTTATTTATTTATTTCACTTATTCACTTACATCACTGCCCACTCCCAGTTACCCCCTCCCACAATCCTTCCTCCATTGCCCCTTCCCTTCCTGTCTGATCTTGTGGGGGCCTCCCGGGTTATCCCTCAACCCATCCTGGCACATCAAGTCTCTGAGAGACTAGGTGCTTCCTCTCTGACTGAGGCCAGTGCAAGGCAGCCAGCTAGAAGAACATATTCCATAGACAGGCAACAGTTTTGGGGCTAGCCCCAGTTCCAGTTGTTCAGGACCCCTATGAAGACCAAGCTTCACATCTGCTTCATATGTGCAGGGAGGCCTACATCCAGCCTATGTATGCTCTTGGTTGGTTGTTCAGTCTCTGAGAGCCCCAGGGGTCCAGGTTCATTGACTCTGTTAGTCTTCCTGTGGAGTTCCTAAATCACAATAATTTCTCCTCTGTATATTAATCATCATTCAAATTGTGAAGAATTAACAACTGAAAATATGTTTATTTTTCCACTTGGAAAAATATGGAAGAGAGATGAATAAATTTGCCTAGATCAATTAAAGGCAAAATTCTCCCAGTCTCAGAGAGGATGGATATGATGAAGTAAAACAGTGAACCATGAGAAATATTGTCATAAAAGTTACAGACTAACATGCATGCATACACTCTACTTCTTACTCATCTCGGTTTATACCCAGAGGTATTGCTTTCCAGTAGAGCATGTAACTTTAATAGTTGTCCACTAACAATGAAACTTTAGGCAGAACTCTTTCATCTGTTTTCACCCCAGTTCAGAATACATTAGGAAATGAATCAAAATTGATATATTTTTTTTTTAGTATCAGAAGATAAAGTACTACTTAGACTTTCTCTTTTAAAAAGTAATATGACAATAAAAGTAAGTATTTTTAAGTTAAATACTTTATCTAAAAGTAGACAAGAACATCTTGTCCCAGGGGGTAATATGAATGAAAATGGTATGAAACTAGTGATTTTTCAACTCTTTTAAATCACACCAAAAAAAAAAAAGCCCATTTTTCAAACACTGTTAGAATATTTTCAGTTTTTATTGAAATATCTGGTCAAATAGCTGGCTTGTGTGTATAAACTAGATCATTGAAAACTTTCATGAATACATGAAAGTAACCTAAAAAGATCTTGATTTCTAGGAAGAGACATATAGTCAAATTTTTGTCTATTCTTCCAGTCAAGTAAAACTTAAATTCTTCTATATATCAATCACATAGAACAGGAAAACTCTAAAAGACAGACAGAGTAAGGAAAAATATTGTACTAAGCCTGTAGAGATTTTTTAAGTGCATATTTTAAGAAATGAAGAACAACCGGGTGAACCATGAATCAAAGGTGCCTCAAAAGGAGCTGGAGAGTTGGTTCGGTGGCTAACAACACTTATTTTACAAAGGACATACATGGAAGCTTACCACCTCCTCATGCACCAGGCAGGCATGTGATTCACAGGTACACGCGCTGACAAAACACATACATCCAAAAATAATGGAATTAACACACCCCCCTAAAACATTAAAAACAAGAAAAAAGTTTTTTAAAAAGTGAAAAAAAAAAAAAAAGCCTCAAACTAATAACATTAACTGTTTTGAACCCAAGGTTCAAGATGAGAACATAATGATATTTCAGGTAAATTTTATATACACAGAACCCTACTTTAAGAAAGTAAGCAGATTTATCTTTTATGCCATCTCCTTCCATATCAACAAAGGCCAAGGAAGCTTACGTTACATACCCACTAGGTTATGACAAGACACCTCACAAATCTCTCCTCAAAAGGGTGAATCTA
Organism: Mastomys natalensis; assembly: GCA_021653895.1. Classification (NCBI taxonomy): domain Eukaryota; kingdom Metazoa; phylum Chordata; class Mammalia; order Rodentia; family Muridae; genus Mastomys; species Mastomys natalensis. The sequence continues at coordinate 2,315 of JAJTUV010000532.1, forward strand.
GGGAAGTTTAGGGGGAATGCAGACATCATTAAGGAAGAAAACAAGGACCCCCCCACACACACACATATATTATGAGTATGTGATGTTTTGCCTGCAGAGTTCCAAAGAGAGTGTTATATGCCCCACAACTAGAGTTATAAAGAGTTATGAGCAGCCATGTGAGTGCTGGGAATTTGACCTGGGTCCTCTGGGAGAGCAACAAGTGCTCTTAATCACGGAGTCATTTCTCTGGTCCCCCTTATTAAAGACTGTGGTTTCCCTAGCCCACACAGCAATAGCAAAATAAAAAGATGATGATGTGAACAGAATCCAAAGAGGGAAACTTTCATTGTCCATGGATAAGACATGGTGTCTATGGAACACACAGAGAATGACAACAAGCCACTCAGGACTACTTACTAGGAAGATTTCAGGAGAGCCTAGTTGTGAACTCGCCCTTATTTCCCAAGTGTATTTGCCCATAATAAGAAGATCCCACTCTGCAGTGGGTCAGAGAGAAACTTAAATGTTTATCCACAGGCTAATTACTAATACAGTGCCAAACTTCCACAGTCTGGGTTGAATAAAGCAATCTAAATACAACAAGATTGCAAACAGTCACACACACAGCACAATATATAATAATAATGAAAAAAATAAAACACAAACCAAACCAAACCAAACCAAACCCAACCAAACAAAAACATTAACTACATAGAGAACCAGGAACACCCCAAACTTGCCATTGTCAAGATTCACAGATTTTTTTAGTTAGTTATTCCAAAGAGATTTCTACTGCCATCTGTACGTTCCGATGCTAAATTACAAAACCACATAAAAAAGAAATAGGAAACTGTCTTAACGATGAACAAGAAATCTGAGCAAAGAAAGAAAAACAAAGAAGAATATCAACAGAAAATTTGGAAAATGAAATTTACAATTTATTTAAAAACTTAGTCATGCCCTGAAAGCCAACTAGGAAGGACAAAGGGAAGAATTATTTACTTTTATGATGCAATAATACAATTACTTAATTTAAATACAGGCTTTGAAAAGGTTGGGAAAAAAGAAAGGAAGAAAACCAGAGAAACTGACACAAAATTTCTTGTTTCAAACTATTCTCAATCTGGAGGTGCCTCTTGACCTTACCATGCTGACAGCTTTCTTGGGACTTACTGACCAAACCACAAGGCTTGTAACACTGGCTATATAGAGGACTTCCTGTCGACAAGCAAGTCCGAGTCCACAAGGTGGAGATGTAAAAAGTGGCAAACTATCCAAGATTTGATTTTATTTATTGACAAGATGGACTGACAGTTAACACAGCCCTAAATTTTAATGTAGACAAATCTTAAAGGCTTACTGCATCTCCAAGTTAAATAGATTTGGTATTTCATTGCCTGAAATTTCTAAGTGACTTTATTGCTAATGTATTTTCTAAAAGTGTTTGAGAAATCTATGAAATATCCGGAGTATTTTTCCTGCCATTTTGTAAATAAAATATAAGCATTCTTTCTTGCAGCTCAGTTTAGGAAGTGCTTGAGATTTCTGACAGGTCATGAATGTGGAGAAAACTGATTTAATAAGGTAAAGAAAACAGATTTTTTTTTCTTCCCGGCAAGAGCTGGGAAACAAAAAGCTTTAGGGCAAATTGCATGAAAGCCACAAAAGTTCCACTAATGATTCGAGTCTATAAGTTTGGTAGTAGATTTTAGTACAATCAGCGATCTTAGCCTATTAAAAGTAAAAAGTTACATTTTAGGCAAATAAAAGTCGAATTTGTTACATTATCTTTTTGGATAAACTAGGAAGGACTTTTACTATTAGTGACAGCACTTGATGTATGAGATTCATGAAGAGTTTCACTCGCTGTGTTATCACTGTCACTAATATGTGTAGCTCAGATCTCATGAAGAAACAGGAAATGAAGAAATAGAAAATATTCTTTCTTTTACTAAAGGCAATTACCCTGTGCCTTTCATAAACACCAATGTAAAGGAATAAAGAGGAAGACAGATAAACTATTCCACAAGATAAAGAAATTCAAGATTCATAATCACTGAATGTAATGCATGACCAGGAAATTTCTTCTGTCATACATAAGCTTAGGACAACCAAAGGCATCTGAAAAAAAAAGCTTAAAGACAGGGCTACCTCTGAGGCACTCAGCCAGCACTGTCACAAGGTCTCCTCCCCAAGTGCACCAACATATGGTATCTAATGGTTTTAACAGTCATCTTAAGTAAGCAAGTGCTCACAGGATAACAGAGCATATCCAGAATTAGTGTTCCCTACTTCCTTTGATCCTAACTGTCTTGGATCTCACGAAGATGGGGGTCTCAGTTGCTTGATACAGACCCCCTGTAATGCACTCTTCCATCTTGCATCCTTCTCCACTGCAAAGCTGTATCAGAAGTTCTGCTCAGACATGATTCCTGGGTGCAGGTGAGCGGAGGGTTAAGGCTGGGAATGCGGCACATTACAGCTCAGTCAGAAGGTAAATCCTGCAAGCATCACATGATACTATTCATATATGCAGGAACGGTCTCTAACCCAGTCCTGACTCTGGTATCAAGATGATGGAGAATTTGAAATAGAAGATTCAATCATATGAATTTGTCAATAATAAAGAATAAGAGCATGTGAATTTCAGGAATGGGAGGGCCATGCTAATGAGGCAGGGAGAGAGAAGGGTGGAAATGTTGCAACTACAGTAATCACATATAAAATTCTCAGAAAATATTTAAATTTTAAAAATCACTAATAAAACTGTTGGGGGTTGCAATCTCTTGGAAATTGCCTCCTCTGCAGTGGACTGGCCTAGAGACTCCAGAAGACTAATTGCTCTTGCAGGGCCTGCAGTAACCACTTGCTAATTAAGCTATCTCTTTTATTTATAGTTTAGGTAACGCTATCTAGAACAGTTATTTCTTGATTTTCATCATAGCTATGTTTACAGATTTATCTAGTTAAGAAAGCACAAGCTATTAAAAATGTTACATTAATTCTTTTAAGAGAAGCAAATAGGGTAAAATTCAAATAACTGTTCAGATTTTTATTTTCCTTTATAGCTTAAAGGAAATTAAAAACACATATTCAAAGCCTTGGATTAATTATTATAAAATCATAGAGGATTCACCCTCATAAACAAAAATACGACTGTAACACATTCTTTCTATCTGAAAGGCCTTACTCTGTGATCCCATAACTAAAGTCCAGAACAATGTTCTGAAAATGATTTGAATTTTAAGGTGTGCTAAAAAGGCCAACGTAGATTTCACCTTTAATATAAGGAAGGCATGGCAAAGTTCCACTGAATTTCTGAGGGAAAAATTTAAAAATTAAACTTAGATTTGAAGTTCTGTCTAAATCATATGTCTTTAGTTTTAAGAGATTTTAAGTGTACAATTACTGGCTGATTTTATCTTGTATAAACAATCTAAGGTCAAACATTCATTTCCAACTTAAATACTAGTTGAGTAAGAACCATTTCCTTAAGCCTTTAGACGGCATATATGGCCAGAGTCCAAATAATTTCCTCCAAAAAGAAGAGGGGAAATAGATGTGGGGTGTGTTGTATTCAATTCTCATTCAGAGAACAATGAAGTCAATCTTTGTTCAGTCAGAATTAAGTCAAGTGCTTGCAGCCATTAGAGAGGGGTGGTACGTAGAGCAGCAAATATCTCCTTGGTTGACAAATGCACACTGTAGGTCCAGTAGACTAAAATAGACTTAATCTGCCAACTGGGGTCTCACAAGGTCCAAGGTAATAAGTTCACCAAATATGATATACAGTGGAGAAAAATGAAAAGTTACTAAAAAATATCATGACATTAAAATTTTCAACTTAATCTGGTATTTAAAACACACACACATACACACACACGCAGACATACACCATGCAGTTTGTTATTTGAATAACATCTGTGTTATTCAATTTAACAACTGTTTAAATAACAATTTAATAAAATTTTTCAAAATTTTAATAAAGCCCTATAAACTCTCATTGTATCTAAATTAGGCAGTGACTCCAAATCATGAAACCAAAACACAGTAGTCTTGTTGAATTACATATGTAATTATCTATCTTACTCAGATGCTACAAGAATGCCAAAAAGCCCACATGAATCAGGCTAAAAAGAATTATAATCACAATATTTAATTTAAAAAATAATGTTGAACCTTAGTTGAAATATGAAACCATTCAAATAGTTGGTGAAATTCCTAAGACAAAGTTGTAAGCTTTAGTAGGTTATTTCATTTGAATTCAGTTCTCTATATTCTTTTACCTCTTTTCTCAATCACCTCTACCTTTATGTCCCAAAGTGATGTAATAACTCCACCATCACATACATACATTCAGATGGTTATTTCTCCAAATATATTCCTCATAAATACACCCCAGAGTGTTTATGACTGAACATTCCTTTATAATGGTGAGTTCCAGGTTTACAAAGAATCCTTTCATTTATTTACCCATCATTTATTCCTTCATTTCCCAGTGAATTCATTTGGCCATTTGTATAGTTCATATGCTTATTACCTATTGCTTCAAAGGTATGCATCTGTTAAATTAATAGTTATGAACAGGCATGGTGCATGAGCTAATCTGGCCTCCTCCATCTCTAGAATGATTCTTGCTGTTTTCAGATTCTTCGAGTGATTATATTATGACAAAGAGCTATTCTAGTGGCGAGTTGAAAGGAAAAATGAGAATCAATGTTAACCAAAACCTGATTCACACTAGTCCTTTCTGTCTTGCTCCTTGTGTACATCATCGAGAAGTTATGAGTAAAGAAGAGGAGGTTACTGTGTGGTTTGAAGCTGCAATGCTTTCAGGAATGGGAAGTGACAGATTAACTTCACGACTGTGGTACTGCACTTTCAGACTTTAGTCAAATCTTAAAGGACACAGATGACATTCTCATAGATTTTTAAGAAAAGATGTTTATATATACTAAGGGCTTATGTACTTCTGTATCATAAAGGATAGATAAAAAGATATTCTCAGAAGGATATTGCCTGAGTGTAATTCTTTAATGTATGTACTTTCAACATCTTTTCCTTTTGCTTCTAGATAAAAAACAGTACCCCAATTTGTCTGTACTAATTCTTCAATAGTTTTTAAAATATTTACGTATATGAGTACTCTGACTTCATGTCTGTTTGCACATCAGAAATGGTATCAGACTGCATTGTAGATGACGTGAGCCACCAGGTGGGTGTTTGAACTGAACTCAGGACCTGTATAAGAACAGCCAGTGCTCTCAACCACTGAGCCATCTCCCCTGCCCCAATTTTTCAAAATTTTAATAAAACCTTTTAAAGTCTCATTGTATCTGAATTGCACAATGACTCCAAATCAATGAAACCGAAACACAGTAGTCTTGTTGAATTACATATGTAATTATTTATCTTACTCAGAATGCCACAGGAATGTCATAAAGCCTACATGAATCAGGCTAAAAAGAATTATAATCACAATATTTAATTTAAAAAATAATGTTGAACCTTAGTTGGAATATGAAACCATTCACTTGCTTTTATGACAGGTGGGACCACAGAATGATTTGTGGCTTGTGGCACACAGCTATTAGCAGAAGGAAATGCCAATGACATCATTGGGCCATTATAGCAGATAAGGTCACCTATTAAAGAACAATACTAACAGTGTTTTATATTTTTGCTAACCTGGCATGCTGAATAAGCTGTGCTGAATATTTTCTTTTATATAAATACAGCATTAGTTATACTATTTATATCACTTGTCCATACTTATATGAACGTCTTTCCAATATTTAATAATGCCAAGCATTTAACCACATTATTCATTTTATTGTAATCTAATAAGAAGAAAAAGGTGAAACTATACAAATTTCAAAAGTTTTTCTTTCTAAAAATAAAAGTGAATTATCATCTATAAGTAAAGGCAAAGCACCAACAATTAAAACAATATAAAGAAAAAAATAAAACCTGTATATTAACCAAGGAAAATTTATAGATGGAAAAGCATCTTGATTGTCGCCCTTATCAATACATTTCATCTTTTAGACACATTGCAAAGTAATGTTGGAGCATCACGTACCTCAAACTGAATACAGTAAGAAACAGTGTGCTTGACCCAGGGAAGGTAGACATCCAGGTCTACCTATCCGAGCCAGGGTCACAGGTCACACTAGGAACTCAAGCACAACTGCTAGAGGATACGCTGTTCATTTAGCATCTTGACCTCAGCTGAGGTACAGCGCTGGCCTTTCCTACTTCATCTGTGTGACTGCACAGAATTTGCATTTTTCATTTTTCTCCCTTATTTCAGGAGAAGCAAACAAAAATCTGTTCTCAGGGCTGATACATATAAAAATTAAATACAGTAAATTTTATATGCAAATAGCAGGTTTTCAGGGCCCTCTAAATCGGGTGCTAACTATTTTCATCGTGAATGTTTTACAATTTCATTGACTGACTCTATAAACTCTTGAGGGCTGCTTACTCCTCAAAATATTTCTGACGTCTTTCAAACGCATTTAGATGAGCAACACAAAATATAATTACAACCATAAGCCACATCTGGTAAGTGTATCAGGTTTGCTGAGGGCTCTAGTGTCTACCAGATGTCGAATCACATACATCAAAATGCATACTTTTTTTTCTGCTGTGGGTGACCACTGCATGAAAGAATAATGCTAATTATTCAGAAATTAAGCATTTGGCAATGTGGAAAACCAAGGTTTGCATTCACTGAAAAGATGCTTCTAAACAAGACTGACAATGACAAGATTAAGATCTGTGACACCAAATCTTAATTTGTCCCTGTTTTTTGTTTGTCTGTTTGTTTTTTAATCTACATCTCATAATTTTAATACTATATGATCTTCAGTTTATATTTTTGTCTGAGAATGAAAAAAGATTTAAATAGGCTGAAATAAATGAAATATACTTTAATATTGGCTGTATCTTAACAGACAGCTTTCATGTTGTAGGAAAACAAAGTAACTTTGAAAGGTTTCATTGTCATCATAAATCTCAGATGGAATAAACTCATCTGTATATTAATGTACATATCTGGATTATCTAGCTCCTATGCCATGGTTCACAGCATTAAGGGTTGACAGATATCTTTACTATAATAAGGTTTGTCACAGATATTAACAAGAAAGGCACACAATTTCCCCAATACTAATTACACTGAAGGTTGAGTCCTGACACACAAAAGACTGAAAAGAAATCGTGAAAACCCACAAAGCTTCATAGCTCATGTCTTGCCAGAAACAGTTGTTTACTATAAAAAATAATGACCACTTTCAATTAAAATTTTTTTCTTAATGCTGCAGGCTGAGCAAGAAGCAGAAGCTCCAAAAAAATCCGGCTGTGAAGATTTCCAAAAGGGATGGGTTGTGTTATGGAGACAGATCTGGAGTAGGGGAACGTGTGAACATGATAAAATACATACATCAAATATTTCCAAAAATAACATTTTTTTTTCAAATATTAACTTTCCATGCATTTTCATGGAAGTAATCAGGTACTAAATCCTTTCCCCGATCATATCTAGGAAAGGGTTTAGCAATGAATTTCTGGTTAAGTGTACCAATTTTATTGACATCCGGTTAACTACACTTATCCCACCATTTTCTCTGACAGTCTTACATTCATACTGATTACATTCAAAGTATGAGTACAGTTTCATCCTGTCAGAAACCTCAGAGAACACAGAGTTTTTGTTTTGTAATTAAAACCATAGTTTCATTATTATTCTAATAGTTTGCTCTTGACCTTTGAAGTCAATTAATGGACATTTTTACCTTTTTGAATGATACTATGAGGCAAATTTTGAAAAGGACAAAAAGTGACAAGGTATTGATAATACTAAATTACTCATAAAGTCGAGGCATTTGGCTTTAACGAACACTGATAAAACATTCACATATTAAGGACTTTGCCACTTCTCAGTCTTTGTATTTAGAGAGGCATCTTCTGTACTACTGAACATTAAAACACAACAAAATGTAAACGGATGTGATTCTATACTCTCCCTCAGTAAATTACTTTAAGGTTAACAGAGCAAGGTTCATGGACCACAGACTTAGTCTAGATTTCTGCAGACCAAATTTTTCTCAGTTACACTGAGAAAAAAGCAGGCTGCTCATCCTCAAGTGGCTAACAGTGAAGAATTACAGAAAAATGCTCTCTACCGGGAAATATTCTTTTTTCCCCACAAGCTTTTTACATTTTGTCGAACAAACCTCGTGAGTGTCTAGGTAGGGCTCTGAGCCTCTACGGAAGAGTCAGACTTCTCTTATTTTATGGCACACACATATATATTCTTTAATATAATAGTGGTCTCAGAAGGAGTATTCCTTTCCTAGGAAACATTATTTTGGCTTTCAATTACACATTAATTAGTGCTGTAAATTGAGTCATGTCTATACCATGAATGGATTGTAAATATCTTAACACCAGAAACTGGTAACTATTTTATGTCCAGATAAAGAGTAAATTTTTACACAGAGCAGCTTTTGTGGACTAAATTGAATACCCTAAAAATTTCTGTGTTAAAACTCCAATCCCCACTGGGCCTGAGTGTGTAGACAGAGCTTCTGTGGGAAAAGTTAAAGTTCAATGATGTTACTGTTTTCATATATAAAATTCTTCTCTGCATATTACTTCATTTTTGGATACTTCTAATCACCCAAATCTTAAGGTTTATACTAACATCAACCAAGTTTACTAATCTCCCAGATACCAATTGGCCATGTTACAGTTCAGTGAAAATATGAACCACTTTCTAAGAAGTCCATCATGCAGGGTCACCCCTCCCCCAGGAGAAGTTCAGATCCCAGGCAAAGGTCCGAGGTGTCATGCTTCTGATTGGTCAGGAATGTGGCAGAAGCTTCCTTTATCATCCTCTTTAGGTTCAATGAATTTGTTGAACAATCCTCAGAAAGACACTAGGACACCAATTCAAAGTTGTAGAGTTAATTTTGTTGTATGATAAAAGCATACAAGTCACACACACTCACACACACACACACACACACACACACACACACACACTTGCAAAAATGTGCACACTTCTGAGCGCAGGCACTTGGGAACACATGCACACAGATCCATTAAGCAAAGAAGTCATGAGCATCAAATGCTATCTGCAGTGGCCGCTCTCTCAGCAACAGCTTATGTTAACCGAATTAGAAACCCTGTGCGCTCTGTCCTTTGGATTTTAATGGAAACTTTACTGTACTGGAATGGCTGATTAAGTAATTGGTAATTGGTTATCCAGTCAATTTCCAAATCTCCATCTTTAGAGACTGAAAAGTCAGACCAAGCACCCACTCAGACTCCCAATCACACATCTGGTTGCCCTGGAAGCCAGAGCCTGTCCTGGGGGTTTCCAGAAGCCAGAGGTCATCAGGCATCGCAGGCACAGAACCAAAGGTAAACTTCACTTAAATATCACCAGCATTTTGAGAACTCGTGTTGGAAAATTGGGGGAGAAATAAAATGTACACTGTTTATCTTGTCACAGGGTGAAGCCTTATAGGATGAACGTTTTTATAGGAAAAGGACAAGGCAGCTTTCTAAAAATGTGTGCACACTAAGGGAGTAAAGGCCATGTGAGGACAGAGAGGGCAGCTGCATGCACTTCAAGAAAAGAGTCCTCAGCAAGAACTAAATCAGCTGTAACTTGGGATGTCTACTGTGCAGAATGATTAGAAAATAATCTTAGATTACTTAGCCACCACGATGGTATTTTCGTATGACCAAAGTAGATTACCATAATAGATGTCTAACACCTTTGTGACAGGGATCCCTCCCTTCCTTCTCCCCTCCCTCTCCTAATTCATGTTTGAGTAAAAGAAAGATCTGGAACAAGTATCTTGCCAACCTTTATTCATTCTGTGCCAGTGAATAGAGGTGACTTTTCTAACAAATTGATTTAAGGAAAGACGATGACAGAACAAATTCATATATTCTTCTCGTATCTAGTCACTCTATCTCTGCACAGACAAATACACAAACTCAGTGTATTTTCCCATATATTCACAGTAGTACCATGCTACCTAGAGATGTCAGTATCCTGGTATGGTTGGACATGCTTACATCCTCAGTGGGACATGGTTGAGCTGTTCCAATATAAGATAGAAGCATCTCCTCTGCTGGCCATTTCCTCACCAGCTGGAGAGAGGTGCCATTACAAACCTTAGGATAGGTCTATCTGGAGGAAGTATGTCATGAGAGACCTGAATGCAAGGCTACAACTGAACCTAGATCTCCTCCTATTACTTTGCTTCCTGTTTCTAATGAGATGAGTAGCCCTTGTCACACACAGGGGTAGCATCAAGTTCTGCCTCAGCAAACAGCCCCAATGACTATGAGCAGAAAACATGAATTGTTTCTGTCCTCTAAGTTGTTCATGTCAGGAACATAAAAGTATGACTGAAGAAGTCCATTGTAGCCACCAGAATAAAACACATTACACAAATATTTCCTTGTTTATCTATCACCTTGATTTAAACTCAAATGTGAGGGAAAAGGTAGTATATATTGAGTCTACATAGATGGTATCATAATTGCTTTAAAGAGAATGGATCATAAATACTAACACATTTAAGGAAGGTATATAAAATAATTTTAAAAAAAGCAAAATATATATGGAACAAATTTTGTTATGCAAGTAGATAATTTTTAAAAATTATGTGTAAAAAAAAACCAAAGTTTTCAAAAATGAAGCCAGTAACCAATAAATAAATAAATAAAATAATAAAAGACAATCAGTATAACCAAGATTCAATCATGACACTTCCTGGATCTTGTCTTGTGATGGAAGAATGTGCTTTCACACCTTGTGATTGATAGAATAATCCAAAGAATGAATATATATATATATCTATATTATATCTTACATAAAGATTATATTATATGCCCTCAAAATTGAGGTTTCATTGGAGCAGGCCTATGGCCCTTGTTATTGTCCCTGACAATGGCTGAGCTCGTACTGTGGAGGTTAACAGGTAGAGTAGTCCTTGCTTCCTGCAAAGCACAAAATGCCTCCAATCAGGATCCTTAACAAACAGCTTTCTGACCCTTTCAACAGATTAATGGTCTGTAAAGCACCATTAAAGTGGAAGACAAAAGCACTCATCCACGCCTAAATATTCATAGAAGAATACCGAATTTGCATTGCCTAATACGAGCATATTTCATGTAATGTTGGCGCATAACATAAGAATTATTAGTCTGGTTAGCATTTGCAAGAATTCCAAGACCGAAGTGGAGAGAAGCCTGTCCGTTTCCTTATCTTGAGCAAAATGTCACTAGACCATATGTCCCTTGAAAGATAAACGGCAATCTCAGGGAAAAATTAAACCATACCAGTGGCTTAATTAAGTGTTCCTCCAATGCATGAAACTCTCCACTTAGAGACGCCACTCTATTTTCAGGATACAGATCTGCCTCAAACATCGTCAATGCACCGTTATTTTCATTTTAGCTTAAATCAGACAAGACAGAACATAATCCTGTAGAAACAGTCTCTACTCTTGACAAAATGTGGGCTTCAAAACAAACTCTTCTGCATACATGTTTAGTGTTCTGTGACTAGTGACTCCACTGATCTTATTTACCGTATTGCCCATGTTGAACCTCAATACATTTTGAATTACTTTCTTTCTGTTTTGTATTAGAACGTTTATGTGTGTGTGTCTCTGTGTGTGTGTGTTGATGACTACACACATTTAATAAAACAGAACTATGAAGAACTATCATACCGCCGTGATCCCACTGAAAGATCATGTACAAAGCACCCAGTACTGAAATTCTTTTTCACCAAATTTCAAAGGAAAACTTCTCAGTAGGTAAAACAAAAACCTCTCCTCCTTCCACAGGGCCAGTCAGAAGGTCACAAACATCAGCACCATCGGTGACTTTAAAATGAAAATGCGTATATATACATATAGGATACATTTTAAGAAATCGGAAGGTGCTAGAAAAGTAATCATTAAAATCCAATGAAAACAGAGCATGCCCATGAGAATTCTAACAGACTGTTTAGTGTGTGGCAGGAACACATGACCTACCATTAAGCAAATATAATTAAGGAAAAGGGAACTGTACTTTTTTTTTTCTTTCCTCCCTCTCCTGCCCCCTTTGGTAACTTTAGCTACACATATGGAGCATTTTGTTTCACTTCTGGTTTACTTTCTCTTAATCAAAGACCCTCACTGTAATGCCTTCACACAGGGCTCAGTGTTGTGGTTGCCATGGAAACCATAATTCTGAATGTCCTAACTTGTGTGATTAAAATTTAACACAAAGTAACATTGATGGTCTCCCACATTTCCAGGACCACCAATATCCAATTCTAATTAGCAGCACAGTAGCTGGTTTGGAAGGAATAAAGAGCACTGGCTACCCCAGTCTCACGCTGCACCCCTCCCGGGAGCACATGGACAATATATACTGCTGAGCTTCTTACAAAGGCCTGGTTCAAACAGAGGAATTACTTCTAGTTGACTTTCATATCCCCTGGAGAAAATAAAGCATATAGTTGTCCTCTTTGTATATACTAGAGGAGCTTGTAATTTTGTTTTTAATTTGGAGTCCACTTCACGTGGCTGTTCAATTACAGCAAACTCGGCAATTGTTTGCCATATATATGCAATAAATGAGAATGTGTGTTTTATTTCCTCAAATATTATGATCATATTCATCTTTATAATCACTATACTTTCTATAATGTAATTACTATAAAACTATTCCATGTTTTCACATGAAATTAGCCCTTTATATTTTCAGTAATAAGTTATGACTATGTTCAACGTATTCATCTAAACTTTGTAAATTTACCAGTGTCCTTCTCTTCCCCTTCCTTCTTCCTTCCTTCCTCTCCTTCCTTCCTTCCTTCCTTCCTTCCTTCCTTCCTTCTTCTTTCCTTCTTTTCTACAAGTCCTCATGCAGGAGTTGACAAACACTTGACACTCCCTTCAGGAAACATTCTCTCTTAGTGGTCAATTTAATTTCCTAACAATTATCTCAAAACACTGGCAAAGATCATGTGCCTTGCTACTTCCTTCCTTCATCCACTACTAAGGACAAATGCATTGGTCAATGCAATTCTTTAAATTAGGAACTTATATCTTGGCAATCCAGTACCTTTGTTTGTTTTATGATGAGACCATATGAATGGTTTCCTTCTGTTTCTGAAGTCCTAGATAAAATGTTTAAGTTCTCAGGACAAAATGTCTTAACATTAAATATTTACAGTCGAAAGTAAGTTATCACAAATTTTAGGTATTTTGATAATTTAAAAAACGCTTGAGAAAATGATTTATATCCATTTATAATTCATTTTATACGATGATCGATGCTGTTCTTTGTTAAAACTTTCATTCACTAAAACTATTATAATGTAAACTAGACACCTAATGAGATCTGTAAAGTAGATCAACAAGATTAAGGAAATCGACCTAAAGTAATAAATAATGATATTATAAAATATGTTTTACATGTTACAATGATTTTTATTTTTACACCAATAACCTGTATTAGCAATAATATAGAATTTCAGAGTCAGATTAGCTCATAACAATGACCTTTATTGATAAACTGTTAATTGTTTATGTGAAAAAATATTGTTAAAATCATGTCTAATGATGAAAGTTACACACAGTTAATTTAAATGTCATAGAACTTTCAGAAAAGATATGAGTATTAGCTTAGTGAAATTTGTTTTTACTGGACATACTATTTTGTTATTTGAATGCATAATGATTTTAATGAACTACAGACAACCCCTACATCCGAGTATTCTCTACTTACAAGCACAGGATTGTCCTGTATTACAAATGGTACATTCAGGATTTTTATTTCTAATTAGAATATGTGAATAAATTTTACTGACCCCAGAGAAATTTATTGTTTCCTTTGCAGTCAAAAAGAAGAGATGAAAACTGAAAAGGCACTTGGGAATGTAAATAGCAGATAAAGTCCTGAGAGTGAGCTAGGCACAGCAATAGAAAATAGTAAAAACACATGAGAAAAAGCAGTGAAAGAAAGTAATAATAATAATAATGATATAATAATAATATTCATTATACATTCTTGACATCTGTTCTGATGTACCTCCTTAAATAAATGCTAATTTTAAAAGATCTTTTTTGAATGTGTCATTTATTATTTAACAGATGCACTAAAGGTTTCAAATATATTTTTAAATGGTGTTTTATACCATGTGTTCAGTAAATACAGTTAAAAGAAAAAAAGAATAGAGGAAGCCCAAAAGACCGAGGATAATGAGCTAAGGAAAACCTGTGGAAGCCAAGAAAAGACAGGAAAGCCTTCCTTGCTTCACCAGTATTGAACAAGGCTTTTTATGAAGGCTCATCATGAGTTTATCTTGCTAAGAAGTCTGGTGGAAGACTTTAAGCATGTATACCTTCTGTTTTAAGTGTTACCAGACACACCAAAAAACATGAAGCAGCTTATGCCAGTGACACAGTCTCCTATATCCTCAGGTTGGATGATGCTGTCCTTTCTACTGGAGTTTCTTTTACTTTTTAAAAAAGGAATCAATGAAGTTGAGCAAATACAGTATACAATAATGGTAGCTACAAGTAAATAATCATTGTTTAGAAAAGGAGTTGCACTTCTTTCCTTTTTTAATTATATTACACAGTGGGAAGTGGATAAAATCTGTTCAAGAGATAACATGGCTGAGACCTTGGTTCAAGTAATTCAAGTGGGCAATATATCTGTGTAAATCAAATCGACATTGTCTAGATTTGGAAGACAGCTCTGTGCCAAACAACAACTCAATCAAAAAATGGGGTATAGAATTAAACCGAGAATTTACAACAGAGGAATCTCGAATAGCTGAGAAGCACCTAAAACATGTTCAAAGTCCTTAGTGATCAGGGGAATGCAAATCCAAATGACCCTGAGATTCCACCTTCCACCAATCAGAATGGCTAAGATCAAAACAAATATTGTTGAGGATGTGGAGAAAGGAGAACACTCCTCCATTGCTGGTAAGAGTGCAAACTGGTACAACCACTCTGAAAATCAATCTGGAGGTTCCTCAGAAAATTGAAAATAGATCTACCTGAAGACCCAGCAATACACTCTTGGGAATATACCCAAAAGATGCCCTATCATGCTACAGGGGTACGTATTCCATTATGTTCATAGCAGCCTTATTTGTGATAGCCAGAAGCTGGAAACAACCCAATGTCCCAAGACAGAGGAATAGATACAGAAAATGTGGTTCATTTACACAATGGAGTACTACTCAGCTATTAAGAACGAGAACATCTTGAGTTTTGCAGGCAAATGGATGGAACTGGAAAATATCATCCTAAGTGAGGTAACTCAGGCCCCAAAGGACATGCATGGTATGTACTCACTAATAAGTGGATATTAGCCAAAATTAAAAAAAAATAAAAAGTACAGAATATCCAAGATATGGTCGACAGAACTCAAAATGTCAATAAGCTGAAGGGCCCAAGTGAAGACACCTCAGTCCCACTGGGGAGGGAGAAGAAAGCAATCACAAGTGGGGATGGAGGGAGGGACCTGGGCGGGAAAGTGGACAGGGGGACCTGTTCTGTTATTGGGTGAGGAAAGAGGACTGAAGCCCTAGGGGCCAGCAGAAATAATGGAAACAGGCAACCTCAGGAGGTAGGAGGTTGGGCGACCCTCCAAAATGCACCAGAGACCTGGGAGGTGAGAGACTCTCAGGACTCAAAGGGAGGGACCTTAGATGAAAGGCCTGACAGTTGAGAGAGGAAACTAATAGAGCCCAACTCCAGAAGGAAGACAGGACATCAGATGAGGGACGGGATTGCCATCCCACAATCAAAGCTCTGATCCATAATTTTGAAAGTACTATTTGAAAGAACTACAGGGATGGAAATGGAGAAGAGCCCGAGGAAAAGAAGGTCCAGGGACAGACCCAAAGTGGGATCCCTATCAAGGGGAGGTCCTAAGGCCTTACACTATTACTGAGGCTATGGAACACTCACAAAAAGGGACCTATCATGATTGCCCTCCAGAAGACCCAACAAGCAACTGAAAAAGTCAGATGCAGATATTTGCACTCAACCAACGGAGAAGCTGCTGACCCCTGTGGTTGAATTAGGGGAAAGCTGGAAGAAGCTGAGGAGGATGCAACCCTGTAGGAAGACCAGCAGTCTCAATTAATCTTGACCCCTGAGCTCTCTCAAACACTGGATTACCAAAAAGGCAGCATATACCAGCTGATATGAGGCCCCCAACACATATACAGCAGAGGACTGCTGGGTCTGGGTTCAACTAGAGAAAATGTACCTAACCCTCAAGAGACTGGAGGCCCCAGGGAGTTTAGAGGTCAGGTGGGGTGGGGGGTGAGGGATGAGGGTGGGAATAACCTCGAGGAGACAGGGGGTGGGTTTGAGGTATGGGATGTAGAACAGTCAGGGTTTGAAGGGTGGAGGGAATAATATCTGGAGTGTAAAATTAAAAATAAAAAGTTTGCCACCAAGCATTGAGACCTGAGTTCAATTTCTGGAACATACATGGCAGAAAGAGTAAATACTCTTCTGCAAATTGTCCTGTGGCCTCCCACATATACAGTAACATCTACAAGCTCATGTTCATGTTCATGTACAGTAAAATAAATAAAATGTTTCCTCTCCAGATTAACATGCCAAAATATTACTAGGTCACCTGATACTTATATTCTCATTAAGTTTTTATGAATATCTAGTTTGGGCTGATTAAGGGCATTATCAATGAGATTAAAGTAATTTCCTTTTTTCTTTAATTGAAAGATTTTTATCACTATCTGCTGAACATGAATATGCTAAAAAGACAATTTTTGACATTTTAGTTCTTAAAACTGAACTGTAAATGTTGTCAAAAGTTCAGTTTCTGCTCTGGCTAAAGTTAAATGAATTTTGTGGGTGGATGATCTGTGTGTATGGGAAAATGTCAAGCATTTGAGTGGAAAGGCACAAGCTGCATGTAGCCTTCTGACGAACAAACCAATGCATTCTTTCTTTGTGAAAGTAAGTGATATGGGGATATGGATTTAATACACAATGTATGTTAAAAAAAAAGGTGCTGGGTAGACTCAAGGTTAGTCCATCACTCCTTGTGTGTCTGTTAGTGTCAAAACACAGCAGGCTGTGTTCTCAGAAGACAGGCTAAGAAGGCAATGTGAGTCTCACAATCAAGTCTTCTCTTCCACAGAAATGTTTCTAAAGTTGTTTTCTATTAAATCCATTCCATGGCATTCTGTTGCATCTAATTTCAATAAAAAATATTTCCAGATCAATTAGCATTCTCTGATTTATCTCACATGTGTTCTACTTGGCTATCTTTTAAATGAAAGCTTTCATTTGTTGAGCTACTTTGCTAAGTGGCTTACATAACCTTTTAGAAGTCTTTACAATTTCACCAAATTGAATGTGAAGGATCAACAATAAATCTGTGTGTTTTAAATGCAGATAAAAAGTTTCAGCCGCAAGAAAAGGAAACTGAAAAAAATGTCAGTCAGCCTTGGTCCACCAAAGACTGTATGGAAGCTCTGAAGTTTTGCGATGTGTCCTCTGCTTTCTAGTTGTAGTTTGAGTTCTTTGATACGGTGATGACAAGATAAGAGTTGTATCAGTGGGATTCTAGGGTAAGAAATACAAGTATCTGGGGTATTTATACTATACCAAGATGGAAACTCAAACCTTCATTTCCAACTGTTTATTAATAAACTACCATATATTGATAATAAAAAAATATTGCCAATTCAGTGTAGTTCATTCCTAATGACACGAATAAAGGCAAATACAGTTTGATGAAAACGTCATTTGTTGAAGTGGTAACCAAACATTTACTCACTTGTGTCTAGGAAGAGTGAGATAAAATTTAACCTGAAGTATGAGTTTAGAAACCAGAGCCTCCTCCTTCATTCTTGTACAATGGTAAATTTACATGTTTATATGTATGTGCATCATCACTAAGTTCAAGAAAATCTAGCCACTAACAATTTTTGGCGACAAAGCCAACAAATAACATCTTGCTTCACCTGTGCTTTTAAAAGGCTATTTGAGAGGATACCCCCAGGAATTAAAACTGTAGATAAATGTTTTTGCTAATTACATATTGTTCTAGAACACCGAAGACAGCTGTAGGCTAAATCAAGAAATCCAATGTCTTTTCTTGTTTAAGCAGTTACATTTTATTTCTCTATACTTGTTAGGAATTGAGTAAAAGTATGTAAGGTAAGCACTGGTTAAGTGGAGAAGACATCCAAAATTATTAAAGGATACCTTGGGATGTTTTAAATAAGAGGAAGTTCGGCCGGAACCCATTCCCTAACCCTACCACAATCCCAATCCAAACTCTATCCTCAACTCTCAATTTGTACCCCTTCCCTAACCCTTACCTTTACCAAAACCCTAAACCTAATCCTGACTTCAATGCTTAACCTTACCCTGGCCCTAACAATATGTACCAGATAAATTCCAGAGGCATCGAAGTTCTGTACGAAAGTACAATGAAGGTTAAGAATGTTCACCAAGAACCTGCATCAGTGCAGAGGGTACTTTACTCGTGACCAGGTTTACTATCGCTTTATCTCATCTTCCATGGATTTCTCACATTTCCAAGACACCTTTCTTTACAAAACAAATATCACAATAACTATTCTTGTGTGTGAGTGTGTGCTTGCGCACCTTTGTTTCAAGACAGGGTTTCTTTGTGTGTACCTGGGCGTCCTGGAACTCTATAGACCAAGTTAGGTTCAAACTCAGAGACATGCCTCTCACATACTAGGAAGAAAGGTGTGTGCCACCACCATCAAGCTTCACTAACTATTTTTGAAAAGCACTTTTTAAATATATAATATTAAAGTGTCCCCTCAGTAAATGCCTATCCTGGCAGAGACGTGAATCTAAGAGTGGAGGGGGTATACCCAGAGACCAAACCTGCTAAGAGGAGAAGGGGAGGTGGCTGGGAGATGGGGTAAGGAGTGTGGGTGGAGGTGACAGGGAAGGGGGCAGTGAGTGAGATGTAAAGTGAATAAGTAAAAAAAAAAATTTAAATTAAAAAATGTAAAAAAAGCAAAAAAAGGTCTCTTCAATAATCTTTAAATTATTCTTATTTAGTAATACTCTATCACTAGCCCCCAAAAAAAATTAAAAAAAAAGAATGTCTTTCCAAAACACATTGCATTGTCACTACAGAAGTAATCGGTCTTGAAATGTCCATTTTCGAATTTTCTTACCCTTCTGTTCCCTTTTGGATAGTGGCCCCTCCACAGCGGCTTCTGTAATGTCTCTTGTTGTCAGGAAAATATGTCAAAATAGCAACTAAATAAAATCTTACACATACTACTACCAAAAAAAAAAAAAAAGAAATGTCCATTTTCTTATGATATGCACTCTATTTTAAGGCAGTAAAAATCTATCCACCTGCCATCAGCTTCTAATCTAAGATTTTGTTTCAAGACTGTTCCTTGTTTTCAAGTTTCTAATACTCAATTATAATGTCATTCAGACATCAATAGACAACTCTACCAAGTCTGTACTTGATTTTCTAAAATAAAGACACTTACTATTCCACAATATAGTAGATATCTTACATAGGCCAGATATCTTATATATCTTACATAGAAATAGTATGAGCCAAATAAATAATAATGATGTTTTATTCTTTGAGGTTAAAAATATCCTTCGGTGTTTAGAAGATATGTCAAGAAACAGTGGTTACTATGCATAACACAAAGTAACCAAAACGACCTTTTTCATCAGTATTCTTAATATATTATATATATATATGTCTGAAATCATTTTTTATCTTTTAAAATGTGCACTCAATGGCTGGAGAGATGGCTCAGATGCTAAGAGCATGGGATGCTCCTTCAGAGGACATGGGTTCCGTTTCCAGTAAACACATGGAAGCTATCAGCCATTCATAAATTTAGTTCCAGAGGACCTACTGTCCTCTACCAGTCTTCATGGGTATCAAGTATCATCTTTTCCACATATATAAATAATATTACTTTATGTCCAGTGTTTTGAATATTAAATTTGGAAAAGCATTATATAAATTAGTGATCCTGTAAGAGTCAGTTGTTTTGAATGCACTGTAGACTCCTGTCCAATGCTACTTTTGGCTTTCATTAATCACACTTTTTAAGCCTTTTAAAATGTGCTTACCATCAACCTCTACAGAATAAATACAAACACAAATTTTTTGTATTCAGTGACATAAGATCATCATAGAATTGCAGCATCATATTTTTTTTAAGAGCAAGAAGATCCTTTATGGATAATCTAATGCTGCCCTCACTAATTGGACAAATGAGAATACTACAATCCAGAGAGATCATATGATGCGCCCTGGGTCTCTTAGCAAAGTAACCACAGACAGAGCCATGGTGAGGACAATTGAGACTTGGGTTCTTCCAGGCAGTACCACATTTATAAGTTAGCTATAATTTACTTCTCAGGTACACAAAGAGATAAGAGATTTACCGGATGGGTAAAGAATAAAACCTGTTATATAAACACAGTTGTATAATGGCTTTATGTTACCTTGGTTCTTACTGTGAATATCCATCCAGTGCTTGCTTAGATTCTACATTTATTCTTCTAGAGCTTAATATTATCAATCTGTGGAGTTTTATTTATGATAATGACTATTATATTATAAATCTATTATAAACACTGTAAAAGTATTTTCGTTGAGGTCTTATGTAAACAGCACACTGGACATGAGATGTCACGTTAGATAAGCAAATGAATGTAGCATGTAGTCTAGAAAACTAAATTGTTGTTATCGTGTGTGACTAACCCAACATCATGTACTGTAGCAATAAAACATATTCACAAAAAAGAATGGAAAATGTTACAGAAAAAAAAAATAAACCAGAAAAAAATTCACTCAATGATGTAGTTTTCCCAAATACATTCAATATGGGAACAATAAAACATTCAGGGCTTGCAAGAATTAAGCCAGTGTTAAGAATTGATGAAACCCAGAGTTTTAAGTTCATAGCTTTTGCCATACCAACTTTTATAACAATAATGATTTAAATATAAATAATAAAATTGCATCAAAATAAAACACAAACAAAATAATTCACACATCCCTTACCTATACAACCATCAATCCTTCTTAGATATTTACCTTAAAGAGCTCTTGAAAACTTATGCACACCATCTCACACACACAGAGGCACGCATGCACACACAATACATAATTGTTTATAAAGCTTCATCTTATCACCTCCTAATTAGAAAGCCCAAATGTTTATAAATGATGAATAAATGAACTATGATATGTACAGTACTCAGCAATAAAATTGGAATGAATTAATGATGCAGTCAACAAGAATGAATCTCAAAGGCATTATGCTATGTGAACACGGTTGGGCTCAAAAGGGAACATACTGTATGGCTTGTTTGTACATCATTCTGAAAAACTTTAAAACAGGAATAGAGAATGGCCTATGATGTGTAGGGGTAAGGGGAGTGAATGCACAGGTGATGGTCACTTGAGAGAAACAGGAAGACAATTTCAGGTGATAAAATTGGTTGGTGTCCTGATTTGGCAATCATGATTTCCCCACAGGAAACTGAATTCATGTCATTTTACAAAGAAAACATATTAATTGAAGAGTTTAAGATGGAAAGAGATAAACATCAGTTACAGTTCTAAAACACATTTGTTAAAATTCCTCAAACATCTAAAGTGTTTAATTCCAAACTATGCAATGGACAAGAAATTCAATTTTGCTCTATCACAATCATGAAGAAATGCTCCCCACAGCGAGACCCTGTGTTCCCCCAAATTTAATGCAGGACTGTGGTAGAGTCCAGAAAACACAAGGCTGCATGTTGTATAGTTTAAGGAAGGCATGGACTATAGAATATACTCAAAGCCAGGTAGGGCAACTTTGGTGGGAGTCTAGTCTCAAAAATTATATATTAATACAAAAAGAATTCAGTTAATATAAAGAGTTAATACAAAGAGAATTCAGTTGAGAATTCAGTGGTGGGGGCCTTGGGTGTCATCCACAAATATCTATGTTCAATACCTAGAACTTCAATAAATCAACCAATACTTTTTACCTCCCTACTTCCCTACCAATATACAAACATACATATATACATACATGCATGTATATGCAACCAAGTAAAACAACATTTAGACATTTCAAAACAGTTTTGACATCAAAGATTATACCAATAAAGCTATGTGCAGGAAAGAAACTGATACGAGGATACTTGGTAAATACCTATGATTTCATTGTTTTGATTTCTTGTTTCTTTTTAAATAAAAGTGAAAGCCAGTTTATTTATATATTATTTTGTTTGGGTTACTAAGCGATTTTGTTGTCTGCCAATACTGCCTTTCCTGATCACTGTTTCGTGGTCTGCTCTGTGGCATAAACGGGCTGACAGTTTCAGCTGTCTTCTACTGACGGGCAGCAATCTATCTATCTGATGTCAGACTTCTCTTTATGCAGATTTGCAAAGGCTGCTATGTATGCATGTGAATTCTGAAGGGCACTAACTATGTGGCTGACAGCCTGTGACAGCCACTAAGCATGGAATAAGTAGAGACGATAGTATGAATAATCCATGAGCCTTCACTCTTCCCCTGGCCAGCGTCACAATCCTGCACTTTCTGTGTGGCCTTAAAATTAATTAGAAATGTAATTTCCTAGCAAATCAAATTTTGTTTTAATTTTCTATAAACAAAGAAGTGAAAGTAAGAGGCATTAATGACCTTAACTCTAATGCCTAAATATATGTGGAAATAATTTTCACCTAAAAGTTAAAATTAACAATCTGGATGTTATTCCCATAAAACAGTACATCACTTCTTTATACTTATATACATAATATACAAAATAAGTGGATCTAATGTGAATGTTATATTTTTTATAAAATAAATATTATATAATAAATTATATAATTACATGAAATAAACTATGTATCTACGTATAGTATAGATCTAAATCATTTCTTTATAATCACACACGTATACATTTGTATTTAAAGAAACATTAATTCTGTGATCTACTACAAACAGCGTTGTCAGTTCCCAACCTGGTAGTTATTCCTGACTTCAGCTCTGCTATCCTCATTCAAATACAGTAATGAAGATCTGTCAACTTCTCTTAGGAAATATGTTCAAAGGTGTAACCCCCACATACACGCAATCCTAGCTGTAGCTTCAATGTGGATTTTCATTTGACAGCAACTGAGTGACTGTAAGAATAACACAGACAATCTATTTGCCTTTACTCACGTTGTAATCTACCATATTTCTAGCTAGCTATTATATGAGTCCATGAGCGAGGACAGTGACAGAGCTTGGCATGCCAGAAATACAGTATCAATGCTTGAGACTCAAGAGGAGAGATATCCTGGAGAAGGCCATAATAAATGCTTTCTTTGAAATGTGTTTAACCATACATGATCAAACTGAAGTGTGATTATAAAAGATACAGAAAAACAGGAAGAGGAAATTTCTTACATATAAACTTATTGTGTGTGTGTTTCTCTGTGTGTGTGTGCACATGTGTGTGCAGGTGCACAAGTGTATTTGGGTGTCTTTTGTATAGATGTGATATATATACCTATTAGTGGATGTATGTGTCTTCTTCAACTTCTTTCTATGTTCATATTTTAGTGACAGGCATATGAAGTTCATCTCATTGGCTGGGCTTGCTGTAAAGGGTCTTCTCTGGATCCATCTATCTCTAGTCCCGCAGCACTGGGTCACAAATATGCAGCCATGAAAGTTCTTCTGCTTGCCTGGCAGGGCAAGCACTATACTATATGAGGCAAGTCTTCAGGCCCTACAGGAGCTAACTTAAAGAAGCAAGGATCTGCATAGATGCAGATACTTAGAGCCGACTATTGGACTGAGGTCAGGGACCCCTATGGAAGAGTTACAGGAAGAACTGGAGGAGCTGAAGGGGATTGCAACCCCATAGGAAGAACAACAGTATAAACTAAACCAGACCCCTCAGAGGTCGCAGAGACTAAGCCACTAACCAAAGAGCATACATGGGCTGGTCTGTAATACCTAGCAATATATAGCAGAGGACTGCATTGACTGGCCTCAGTGGGAGAGGATGAGCCTAACCCTGTAGAGACTCGATGCCCCAAGGGAAGGGGGATGCTGGTGGGGTGAGGTGATGTTGGGTGGGTATGAGTGGTGTGGGTGGGTAGTTGGGTTGAGGAGCACCCTCTCAGAGGCAAAGGGGAGGAGGATTGGGTAAAAAACTCTGGGAGGGGGACCTGGAATAGGGACAACATTTGGAATGTAAATGAATGAAATAATTTAATAAAAACATTAAAGAAAAAAGAAGCAAGGAAAACAACTGGCTCCCACATAGTGTTAAATATTCTGAACTAAAAGAGCAGAGGCAGCGCCACAGAGGCAGACTCACAGTTAGGTACTTTCAATTTTAATCAGTACTGTATAGAAGAATGTAGCATGAGAAAAGGCATTCTAGGTAAAGAGATAAAGGAATCTGAGAAGAGTGGGCAGGAGAGAAACAAAGGCTGAAGAACTTGGTGGAGGATTCAGGGCAAGGTGAGTCCAAGCCAGCTGGAGTGCCCAGGAGGCTGAGACTGAGTTGTGAGTTATGACAAAGGTGGTAAAGATAAGTCAAGGGAAAACATCTCATACTGTTTCTTTTCTACGAAGCAGGGCTGAGATCGTACTCAAGGCAGTAGCCACGGGGGTGATAGAAAGAGTCTGGCAGAACCTGCTGATGGATATACCACATGTGGGAAACTATTGTAGCATTACTCAACATATTTATACCTAGGCACTGGAAGGCGGAGTCAACAACTGAACTTTTGTCAGGATGGTATTACTAAACACCCTTTATTATTTTGAAAACATCAGTTTGATTTTGTATGGTTAAACACATCTCAAAGGAGGCATTTACTGTGGCCTTCTCCAGGGTATCTCTCCTCTTGAGTCTCAAGCACTGATGCTGTATTTCAGACATGCTGAGCTCTATATAATGGTGTGTGGTAGACATTTTTATTAACCTCTTATTACACAAGACGAAAAAGATACATAGACATGGTAACTAACGCATAAATGGCCATGCCTCAAGACTGTTAACAAACCAGGAGCACGGCTCCCTCTTTCTCACAGGTGTATTGTGTCTTTTATTAAAATAGAGTCTACAGGTGCCCAGTACTGAGAGTTACAAAGAAGAGGGCCACAAAAGGAGCAGCTGGGGATCTGGTGTAGTGAATAGGTTATGTCACTTGATTTAATGGCATTTTTATTGCTTTCAGTACTTGTAGACTGAATACTTCAAAGGTAAGTATAGTAGACATTACACACATACATATTTAAAAACACAATGAGGCAAATAAAGACTGATAGAACAGGTTAAACTATATAGACACATTTGACCATGGGAAGATGGTTTTTTCTCATAACACATACTTTTTGTTGTTTTTTTTTAGTTTATCTCTGATGGAAACAACTCTTCATATTTTTGTCTAACTCTTGAAAAAACTCTCACAGAGTAAATCTGGCACTCCTGAAAATATCTCAATGATCTGCTTGCCTAACCTTAAATTCTAGGATGTAAAGCGTACATCATCACCCTCAGGCCTGTACTTCTGATGAGAGCATTTATGTAATACTTGGTTCAATTATCTTTAAAGGGATTACTGAACAAGTCAGATTTTTGTCAAGTTAATTTACTTCAATGTATCAGTGAACTGATGTCTCTTAGTAGATGAATGTCTACAGCATTTAGATATTAAGATAAAAATATAAGCAATTCTGAGTGACTTAATAATATCTACTCTCAAAAAAGAGGGATAATATTTGCATAAGCACATGATATGGAGAAAAAAAAACAAGGACAAAAAATTAAGAGAAAATATTTAAAGCACTGATATCAACTTAAAAATTTTCCACCTACAAAGGCATTTGCAATGTTACCATAATCTTAAATGAATGAGTGTCTGCTTAAGAATAAATAAAGGGTCTTGGAAAAAACATTGAGGGTAATTTATGATAAATATTTCAAGGAATCAAAAACACTAAACATTAACCATAATATGGAGAATAATATGAGAATCATTAACATTATGATTTTTTACTAGATATTTATTATAATTTATATTTTAACAAATTTATAGTTACTTTACAAAATTATTTTGAATAGCTCTCTATGAAGACAATAGGAGTTTGGTATTTTTGTACAGGGCTGGAATCCTAGAACCCTGGAGACTGAGGAAGAAGGATTCAGAGTGAGGCTATTTAATCAGACATTATCCTCAAAACAACAGTAACAACAACAATAACAACAGCGGCAGCAGCAGCAACAACAACAACAACAAGAACAACAAGAAAAGAAGACAAAGAAATCCCAGTTGTTACCATTGATTATAAATAAAAAGACTTAATTTACGCCTTATGATTTTCTTGAGAAAATACATACTATTCTAATTTTATACTCTCAAATTTTTCATGTTAAACTGAATAAATGTATTTGTATTAAGTAGATCAGTTTGGAAAACAATCTGTTCTCTATATTAAAACCTTTATGGAATGAAATGAGTATATTATATCAGTTTTGGATACAAAATTGAGAGCAAATGAAATGAATTGCACAAGAATGGTATCAATGCATTGTCTTGGTGCGCATGTACCAATGGAAACAAAAATCTTGGCATAATGATTTTATATAGTTAATAGAGTACTATAGCCGTCAGTGCCTTTGCACAGTAGCAGTTACAAAACTGCCTCCTTTTGTCAAATTAATTATATATAGTTAGTATATATTTCTTCACAATAGCAACTACAATCACCTATACTATTTATTGTTCAGAAAACATGAGAACTTATTTTCCAAAAATAAATAAGAAATGAAAATACAATTTCATAATATATAAAAAAATTTTAAACATGCTGCATTTTCAATGTGATTAAGTCTTATAAAACATATATTAAGTAGACTTCACATATTGTACATTTATCTTTAAATTATCAGCATACATAATAATCTATTAATTACCTTAATTTGTTCTTTGATTGCTAAAAATCCATAGTTTTGTCTTCTGACTTTCTGAATTAATCATTTCTGCAAAAATAATATAAGAGATAAAATTAGATGACAAAAATATTTCCTTTTAGAATCTCAACAACAGAACCAATAAGATTTTATTACTACTCAAGAAATCTATTTCCCTACCACACTTAAAACTGTCCCAGCAGAATGAGAAGTAAGAAAAACTGAGAGATACATGATACAGTTTTAGTAAGGCTGTTTAGTAGGAATTAAAGTGAAATATTTAAGTATATAATGTAAGTATGTTTACACATACAAGACCACAGAAGATTTCAAAATCACAGGTGTGGAGCTGCTTGATCGTAAATAATATTTTACTAAGTATTCAAATACTATTAGTAAATGTTCAATAGTATTAGAATACTATTGAACTATGTGCATCTGTTTGAGATAGAGATAGGGATATGGAGATCAAATAGTAAAAACAATTATAAAGATCTAAATAAAATATAATTTAAAAATTAAGATATATCAAAATAAGTTTAATTTTATGATTTTTAGTATGTTACATTTATTTTCTTAAAATTGTCACAATTCCATTTTTAAATCACTAAACCAACAATCACCACACCAAGCTGGTTGCCAAAAATATTAAAAGGATGTTTTCCTTTAAAATATTCTGTTTGGCAATTTAATATATCCCTGCAATTCTGTAACTACATCAATTTTAAAGTTTCCAGTAAGTATATTTGAAAATTTATATAATTAACATACCTAGTAACTATTATGAAATTTATGTTTTGTATGTAATTGCAATAAGAGTATTTTTGTTTCTCCTAAAGTATAACAATCCACACCCCAAAATAATAAAAAAAAAAATTTCTATTCTACCATCTTGTCCACAAATGGTTATGGAATTAAATATGGAGCAAAAATCAATGTCATGGAATTAAACTCAGTTTTCCTTCTTAAAAATCCCAACTGACACAAATTAAACCAAGTATATATTAGTAGAAAGAGTATTCTCTAATGTAAATATTTATTTGAGTTGTTGATTTAAAATTATGAAAGTAACAGGTTTTGCTATATTTAATAAATGTTCCATATTTATTTGAGTATTTGAATACTTACTAAAAATTTTTTCAAGATCAAGCCAACTCCCTGTTTGAATCACATGCTTGACTACTCAAACAAGCGTCTCTTTTATAATCAATTGCTTAAAATACTCTGAATAATCATCCTTCAACCAATCATAGCATTCTTTCAGTGACTTAGAAGATTACTGCCTCCTTGCTTTTGAAAAATGTATATTTGTCTTCCTGAAAATGTTTTATATAACTGGAAAATTGTGAATCACAGCACAGGCCTGCTCACAAGAGCAGGCTTCAAGAATTTTGCTATCACCATGGAAATATAGTTTGATGCTCAGAGACAGCAAGTCTTCAAACTTCACTTCCCCACAAATGTTGCCAGTCAAATGTTGCTTATGCTCCTATGTCAACCAGTATCTGTTATGAAGTCGGTAACAGCAAAGATCACTTGATATACTTAAGAGTGTTTCACCTCTCCCTAGTGGAACAAGCCACTAAGTCACCCTCAAAAATGCTGACTAGGCAAACAAAATGTTAACATTTTCCTAAATCAAAAATAAGATGTCGTAATCAGGAAGCCATCCACATTAGCCTCACAGAAACTGCGAATGCAATGGAAAGCTGACCACAGTGTATGTTCTTGCATGTGTCTGCATAGCCGGTTTTACAAACCCTGGTTCTTTCTGGTGTTGTTAGTTGATTTGTTTTGTTCTTTGTTTTCCTCCATAAGCAGAGACAATCTTCAGCTTACAGAGGGGGGAGTATTTTGCATCACTGTGCTCTACTCTTGAGAATCACTGAACTTCACTTAGCATAGGATGAAGATCAGCTTGCTAAAGCCACTCAGCATCACAATGAAAAGGACAAATAGACAAGAAACCAAGAAACCTTAGCAATGGAAAGGGGGAAGCAAAGGGAAGAGAAACAAAATAGATGGAGGAGCAGAGAAAGGAGCCATATCAACAAACACGTATCTACTATGAGATAATACAGGTAAACTTATTGTCTATTTAATAAACTTATTGTAAGATGGACATTCAAAAACAGCTATTGCCACACCCCCTCCATTGAGTCTGTGTGACTGGGCGAAAGCCTGGCACATTCACCCGATGTGACGACTTCAAGGAAGTCAGTCTCCTGGAGGAGTTGGCTGTCCTCTCAGAAGGATATGTTCTTCCTGCGTCATGGCTGCCATGTTTGGAATGTCTTTTCTTGCTATCTCATTTCTACCCTGTGTACTTTTGCTCAAGGCACATCCTGCCCTACTATACTTCCATAGACAAAAAATGGTCGCAGAAAGTGCAATAGAGGTAACCACTGACCCTATTTTAGACTTAGCCTTTCTGTGGGAAAATGTCACCATTATATCTACGGAATAAGGACTTTTGACTGAACTACAGCAGTAAGAATTGTTTTACCAGAATCCCCTGTAAAGACATACAGCCTGTAAGAGTGGGGATGGTTAGACAGGAAATTACTCCAGTCACTGACTCTTATGGGCTTCCTTTAAAAGACCCTGAAAACTCTAAAAAGAATGGGCTTTATCGTATTTCTAAGAGATTTGTGGATGGCAGATGGCAATGGCTTATAGCAGGGAGATGGTGATTTTCCCCTGTAAACAGGATGGGACCACAGAGTGCTCCCCTGATCCCTTGCCATATACAGGAGTTTATTATGAATTTGGGAATCGATGGGTCAGTCACAATGGAGAAAAGATAC
Organism: Mastomys natalensis; assembly: GCA_021653895.1. NCBI lineage: Eukaryota > Metazoa > Chordata > Mammalia > Rodentia > Muridae > Mastomys > Mastomys natalensis. Next base: position 32,147 of record JAJTUV010000532.1, read on the forward strand.
CATATTTTTCACTCCCATATTATTCAATGGAGAAATTGGCACAATCACGACCCCTATGGTGTTTATTATTTAAAGAGAATAGAGATAGTATCATTAGACAGTTACAAAAGCCCCTAAGTAGAGTTAGTGTTAGAATTAAATAAATTGGAGGAAATTAGGAAGAAGTCTATTAAAAGATATTAACATATGAGATTACATTACTAAACAAGAAGACCCCAGGCATCTGATACATAAGAAGCCCATATATGATGAATCTAATTTGGCAGCTCACAAAGCATCAAGAAGAAGGTTACTGCATAATCTCAGATGAGTTAACTGCTGAACCACAAGTACCACTGGGTGGCTTGCCAACTTGGCTACTGTCTCACACATTGGAGATAACATCAACTTCACATGTGCCTTGCAAATGAATAGTTTACTGATTTCTTAAGAGTTGGGCCCAATTTATGAGCATCTAATAATAACATTGTAAGAATGTTCCTAAGAACCTTTGTCCTTCCTGTTCCTGTGTATATGCAACATTGCTTTTCTCTTTGCTTTATGATTATAAAAGTCTGATGCTTGAATAGTAAAATCTCACTCAGATCCAAAGCCACCTTGTATCTGTTTGTCATTCGCCGACTCCTTGCCCACCTAAAACTAGTCCCCTGGGTTGCCTTAATGGTCCGTGGCAAGCTATTGTAAATATTTCAAGTATATGATTTCTTATAAAGATTCAAAATCTAATTGTTGATGATGCTTTGGTTCAATTAATGCATTTGTTCATACGTTCATCACCTTACAGTTGTACATGGTTCAAAAATAGCATAAAAGCAATATCCTAGAAATCATTGCAGTTTATCAGAGGACTTGAGAAAGAGATGGAAATACTTCAGTTCTAAAACCTTGATTTATGTTAGCCAAGGATAAAAATAACCTATGCTTTGAACAAGTGTTACAGTTAATCACATATAAAAGGCAACAAAACTAGATATTGATGAAAAGTGATGAATTGCCAATTTATAAAATCAGTAATAGATGATCAATAAGGCTCAGGTTTTACGTTTCTGACAGAGCAAAATTAAGAAGGAGATAAACCGTAAACATTCATCACATATTTACTGCTTCATTCATGGCTCAAGGTAGTATAGATGCAGAAGAAACTGTAGAGGTTAAATACTCACAGAATTTATACACATTCCATCTAGGAAGCAGACTGAGACAGAGACACATAAGAAGACACATCCATATGCACAGATGTATACTTTATATGTTTATAAACTACATATTATCTATTTCTATAGGACATGTACACATTTTAAACTTACTAAAATTCTCACTGAGTGGCAAACACGGCTTTATTCACTCACTTCATATTGTTATTTAAACTTTTTAAATAATCATATGGTATTTGTTCAAATATTTTTATTTTTAAAATATAAGAAATCAGATTCATATTCCAGGAACTCTTAGTTCTGACTCTAAACATTCACTATACTCAAATAGCATCATATTATCCCTAGCCATCTTTGTTGAGATATTTAAATTGAAGGGAAAACAAGCTACCATAGATTGATTATTCACAAGATAATCTCAGAAATTCATGACACTGATTGCTGTTAGAGGTACTTTCACACTTTGATAGTTAAATAAAATATCCCCAAAATAACCCAGTACAAATTAGTATGAGATTAAAATGGAACAAAAAAGGTACAATTTTCTTTACTCACATGTACTCATCCCGAAATTATATAATATGACCTGTTCAAGTGTCCCATCATGGTCCATGAGGCGTGAGAAAGTGGTAGGACTGTGCACCTCAGGTCATTCTGTATACAGTTAAGAGAAGCTTTGGGGCTGGAAACTTTGGTATTTGTGCCTGTGGCTTCTGGGATTTATGCACATGTTGTGGGACTGACCTAAACTTGCAGCCCATACTCTTGTCCTTAATCTGTTCATTGATAACTAAAATAAAAACAGTAAACATGAAGAAACCTTTTCACAAGGTGATTTTTATCCTAAAAGTTAGTCCTCAAATCTGCTTTGTAAAGAGTACCCCAAAGTATCTAAAGCCTCACTTCCCCAATGAGGGTTTCTTCTCAGTACTCTACAAGTGTACCATGCTGCTTAGCCCAGAAATTAGGTTTCAAAACTCTCTAAATGAAGAATACACTTGTTTTTCTCCCACGAAAAACATATATTTTTTATTTTTATTTATTTTTTTTTAAAAGAAAACAGGAACAAAAAAACCTAACCAAATAACTTCCCAAATCACCATCCTTGGGTATCTGTCCCATTCCTCAGCAAAGATTCTGCTAGGCAGAGAAGTCTGTGAATGCCTTATACCCTGGCTTAAAGGGTCAGTGTGATAATCTATATCACGCAAGCACATAGAAGTGGAACTTTGAGAAGGGCCAAGCAAGTATGGTGGCGAATATTCTCCCCAATATTAATGTTGAAAATATTCAAAGTTTCCATAACAAGTTTTTCAAGTCAAGAGAAATTATCAATTCACCTAACAGCTAAGAAACTGTTAATGCAAGATAAAGTATTGAAATTTTGTACAACAGGATCCTTTAGCAGTTTGCCTATGAATTGTTCAAGTACTGTTGGAGCCCTCACTGAACTTAATATAGGACCATTAAATCATGAACTAAACTTAGTAAGGGTCAAAGGACTAACGTCATAAAAGTACGTTATATAAATGAAACAACTAAGTTAGTAATGAAAATTAGCAATCCCTAAATATTTATCAATTGCAAACAATAACTAGAAATATTTTAATTTGAACAAAAATCAAACATAGCATATCAAAATTTATTGGAGGCAGCCAAAGTAGTGTTTAGGAGTAAACTTATAACTTAAAATTTCTACATTAGAAAATGAGAATGAGATGATCAATTAGCAGAGTTTCCACATTAATCAAGTAGAAGTGGCAGCTAAATGTACAGTTAGAGAAGGAAGGAACACTAATAAAAGCATACATATGGTTTGTCAAAGACCAACATTAAAATGACTACTAATTTTTAAAAAATTCTATGATTCAGTTTATAAAATTTCACTAATTGCTTAATGCCACAAAATTATTCATATTATCCATTATGTTCAACATTAACAATAACAATTCAATATACTTACTCACAAGTTCCCCATCCACTGATAAATATAACTAATTCTGAAAGAGCGAATAGACATATACAGGCTATAACACATTTAAAAGGCATGGACAATTCAAGCCTTCCTGGGAGGAGAAAGGATTAAACAAATCCATATGATATATAAATCAACTTATTAACTAACATGTTTTCTTGCACAACTCTGAACTTTACTATAGTGACAATCATCTCCTCTGCCTGCATTTGTACATAGGGTAATTTACTACATGAATCCATCTTCTATCATCCTATGCCATCCCATAGAATACCATACCAAATCATACTATATCCTTGGATATGTATTACAAAGACGAATGAATGAAGAAACCAATTGAGGCACGTAGCCACTGTGGTAAGAAGCTCAGATGTAGGACAGCTCAAACACATGCAGTTAGTTCTAATTCCTCATAGAAAATCAAAACCAAAGAATTGGGTCTTTTATTTCCTTTAGCCTTCATTTAGAAGACAGAGACCCTTCTACCCAAATAAACATGGCAAGATCTTGATTAATAAAAAGCCCGTGTAAAAATAGGTGCCCTCCAAGTTAAAATGGGGATATATCCCAAATACCCATCATAAGCTAAAAAATAATATGAGAAAAAAGCACATATAATACATGTAACAATAAAGAACAATATAATTTATGAATAAAGCCACTGTAAAGTTTGCTACTGTTATGCTCATGTAGCTGAGTGGGATTGGGAAGATAAAATGGCTTCCTAACATTTCAAGAGAGTATGGTCAAGATCAAAATCCCAAAATCCCAAGTTTGTTATTTCCTTAATGTTTATCAAATTTGTCACAATGTGAAAATTCATAAATAGAGCCATTGAAGACTGTCTTTAAGAGAACACCACGGTCATTGCAGCAGGTCCTGATCTAGACTATTGAACTTCTGTGACAATTTCTCTATGAGTCTCTTACCCTCCTTAGCCTTGAAGAATGTTATCAAACAAAACAAAACCAAACAAAATAAGTAAAACTATAAAGTCAGCCTTGGGGACCTCATTTTTATTGCTTATATGGTGAATGAAATATTGATCTTGTAATATCTAAAAGGGAAAAACCCATACAAATCATTTACCCTTGGAAACCCTAGCACTTTATCACATAAAGACCAGGCTTCCAACAATGGGAGAAGAAGGTGTAATGTACAGCAGATGTAACCAACGAGGCAAAGGACCTCAGTTCACAGTGGAAAATGCCTACCAGGAAAAATGGATTACCAGCTGAGATGAGACCTCCCTATGACTCTATTTAATACAATGGCATTCCAAGGATCAGCAGCCCTTGTGTTCAGTCTTAGGAAGACTTAGTGAGGATCAAGGAAAAAAAATTTCTTCAGAAATATCTGTTTCAGTTTTCTGTTCTCAAATTATCAATATAAAAACAATGTTATAATTTATGCTGTGTCTTTACTTTTCAAAATGGCTCTGCACTGACTGTAAATACACATGACATATTTGGTTATAAATCATGATTTCTTACCTCTCTAACAAAAGGAATTATCAAGATTAATTAGAACAGAATGTGGCTACTCTTCATATTTATAAATAATTACTTTCTATTAGAAAGTACTGTAATCTACCTGATATTTTATACTGAAATAATAACTATACAAATATATATTAAAATTCAATAATAAAATTTTGAATTTTGTTTCATTGGCAATTCAATCCTAATTGCGAATTAATTCATTGCCACTGAATTAATTTAATTCAGCATTAAAGTGTTTTAGTACAAAAGATTATGCATATCATTGATGCTTTGTTTCAAGTTCAGGAAAATAGAATGACTTTTTAAATGTTTAACATTTCTCAAACTATAAAACTAACCCAAGAAGGAAAATTTGTTATCAGAATTCCTGTCAATTAAAAAACAACAATATATAAAGTATATAAAATTAATTTTCAAAACAAACTCACAACTGATTGATACTGACTGCTGCTACTTTGTTGCGTGTGTATTTCAAAAGTCGTATAGAATAGAGATATATACCAATCACCAACTCCTTTTTACAACAGAGAAACTTTTGAAATGTTGTCCATGCAATAAGCCCACTTGAACACATTGGAGACGCTCATTCACACAGTTCACATACTTTGGAAATGCAAGGTAAAATGGCTGGTCTTCAGGATATGTTATGTACGATCTCAATAATTATTCTGTTCGCTTTCTTTTAGCATCGGGACTCTAGAACTGCAGATTGTTAAAGAAGTATACATATTGCTTCAAGAATTATCTTTGCGTTAAGGATATGGAACGTCGTTCCTGCTTACTGTCCAAATTATAAGCTCGAAATGAAAGAAAATTACATCCAAGTGGATTAGAAGAACAGTAATATGAAAAGATCAATTGTTAAGTTTTTGGCAAAGTATATTCCCCTTTTATGGTAAACTTAGACAACATAGTTTAATCTGTATCTGTTACATATTGTATTAAAAAAAAAAAAAACAGATTTAGAGAAGGTTATCATGCAATGCTACCAAATATTTTCTATAGATTTCTAAGTCATTTTTTAAAGAGTCACTGAATTCTTGCATACTTAAAGTCTTTAAATGTCAGTTTAAAAAAATGGTTTTTCTCTCTAGTTCTATGTTATTATGTAAGCCAGGTGATATCCACCCAAGGAAATACAGCAAAAACCTTTACTATTTTGCAAACGATGAGAACTTGCATTTAATGAAGTGTTCTCAGACATTTAAAATAGCTTGGCTTGCCAGGCCAGACACTGATTCTTACATGCACTTTTCCCAAACTCTTCATTGCTCTGGCCATTCAATAAAATCAATAAATGTATTCTAACTAAAGTTTAAAAGGCTTCTGGGAAGCGACCTCTGCCAAAGTATTTTGGGAAGATGCCAACTGCGTAGTGGGGGTGGGATCAAAAATCAGAAAGTACAAAATAAAGAAACGTTTTTGCACAGATGAAAAAAAACTAGGCTGGCTGGAGGTCTAAAAGTGATTAGCTTACGTACCAGAGATCAGATTTCCAGAGCCCAGCTCCTCTGCCTTTCTTGGCATTTACTTTTTTTTTCTGTCCGGATCCCACACTGACTGCAGTTCATTGCACTGGGCTTTATTTCCCACTTTGTCTAGGATTTCAAGCAGAAAATCTTCTCTGCTGATGTCTTTAAAATAGTGTGCTTTGTGCTCCACGGTAATGAGTTCCTATCTGTGAGTTGAACATCTGGAAATCAGGCCAGTGTGGCTTACAATCTGGAATCAAGGAATGTGTTTTATAATAAAGGTCGCACTGCACTAAAGTTTGATGAGCTGGATCCACAGAGAAGCTTTCACCAGAGACCTGTTATGTTTTATTTCCTCTACAGACTTCGGTCAAGCCGAGATCAGAAGGAAAACCCATATAGCGACAGACTAACAAACATTTGGAGCTCCGAAGGCAAACAGACAAATATGCACAAATCATTTCAAAATGTTTTTTATTATCAAATGAGCCAATCTCTGAAATTTGGGCAGTACAATAAGAAGTATATTATATTTCTTCAAACACTGTCTTTACTTCATCAACAATACGCAGAGTAAAACCAGAGATAACTGACTCTTTCCTTCTGTATGAATCTTAATCTCCATATATTAAGAAATCATATTGGAGCTGGGAAGATGGCACATAGCATTTGCTGGCAAGCTTGATGACCTGAGTTCAATCCCAGGCCCCTACAGAGGAACAGGAGAAAGTCAACTTCCCACAACTTGTCTTCTGACATGGATATCAACACACAAACCAGAGCACGTGCACGCGCGCGCACATACACACACACACACACACACACACACACACACAAACATATAAAATCACATACAGAATTACTATAGAAAAATAAGGACACTTTACTAGTATTAACCTACTACCATGTTAAAATTTAAAGGAAATATGCTTGTGTATGTGTTAGCTTTTTCCTTTGTGGATGTTACAATTGTCTCCTATTAGGAATAGAATATACTTTTCAAGAGCCTAGTAGATGCCTGAAATCATGGACACACCAGTTCTTCTCCATACTACCCTTTCCTATGCATATACATGATAGAATTTAGACTAAAATGCCTGCACATGAAGAGACTGACAATACCATGTAATCATTAATATAAAATAACTACAAAGATACTCTCTGGGAACGATCATGTATACGTGATTTTGTCCTATCAATAAACATACTTTTACTTTTCTTGTTTCAATTAAAGATTCACTTTCTGGCTTCTCTTAAGAATGGCTGAAGTATCTACAGCAGTAATAACGCACTTTGGGTCATCAGTAAATTAAAACCACCCCCCCCTCAACACAATGCAATACCATGATACCATGACAGTGGATTTGAAACCCTCATAGCTAGGAAGTGTCTCCCGAGCAAATAGCACCTGAAGTATGAATTACTAACAGCTCACTTGGGACTAAGAAGAAGAAGGTAAGACTACTTTATACTACTGAGAAAACATTTTAAACCTGTACATTACTTATTTCTGTAATTTTTTATTTAACATCGTTATTACACAGTTAACCTCAGGCAAACAGAGCTTTTGTAGAAAGAAACAAACTACTGTAGTTTTAAAATATTTCTACCTTACTTCCATATTTTATGTATATAAAATAACTACATACAAAATTATATTTACCTTTTGAGTTACCATATATGCAATATATATGAAATCTCATATCCTTATTCCCAAACAATTTCAGCTAAAGTCTTCTAAATAAGCTCTCTGGAAGGAAGCTTATATATACAGGAACATTTTTTCAAGAATGATTCATGTTGCCTATAAGATACCCACATAACTCTTACAAAGTCAAAAAAAATCCTATTAAACTAAAATGTACATTTCAGGATAATAAAAGTCAAAGAACAGCAAACCAAGAAAATCAAGTTTCTAAATTAAGTTTTCAAAATTCCTCGAGTAGTGAATTTAGTTTTCATTTTACTAAATGTAACTGTTATCACTTTAAAGATTATATTCCAAGCCATGTACAGTAATAGCACATGCTTGAGATTTCAGCATGCGTAAAGCTAAGCAGGGGAAATTCTGTGAGTTTAAGACAACATGGTCTACATGGTGAATTGCGAGCAAGCCTGGAGTACAGAATGATACTTACCTCACAAAGCTAACACTCCCCCACAAAAAGAATATATCCCATAGGTAAAATACTGTTTGTTTGTTTGTTTGTTTTACCCTTAGGAATTAAAGCGTCATATTCATACAAGTTTAAATATCCAAACTATAATATTATCTGTATCTGTAAATGGAAATGATTACACCAGTTATTAACAATAGTATTAGAAATTAAGTGTGCTTTATGAGACAAGGCATGCACCTTTCTTCTTATAGGACTACTGTATGTTTATTCCATCCCAGAAGTACAGTGAGCTACAGTTCTTTGAGTCAAGTCAAGCTCCAAAGTAAAGTAGGTGTTTGCTGAAGAGAGAAGTTTGAAATCCTGTGCTCCCAGCAGTTTTTCCATGAAAATCTCTTCCTTCAGTGTTTAGCAAATTGATTAGTAATAGCTTTTAAATACTGTAGTTTTGGTTTTCCATTTCTTTTTGTCTCATTTTATTTTGGAGTTTCTTTAGAGAGAACCTCACTCTATAGCCTAGGCTAAACTCCAGATCTAATCCCTCAGCCCTGAGTATAAGAACTACAGGGGAGTAGAACTAATCCCAGCTAAAATTCAAGAGTATTTCAACTTTAATACATATTCTATGAAAATTTTGGAAATTTAAAGTACATAGTAAGAAGGCCTATGTGAGTAGTTAGCCCTTACACACACACACACACACACATACACACACACACACACACAATACAGATTCAGATGGCCTGGAAATGTAGTTCATAGTTTTAAGAACACTAGCTGTCCTTTCAGAAGGCCCTGATATGAATGCCAGCATGCACATGGTAATTCACAACTATATGTGACTCAAGTTCAAGGACTTTTATGGACTTCCTGAGCATCAATAATGCACATGGTGGAGAACCATAAAAGCAGGTAACACACACACACATGCGCGCGCACATGCACACACACACAAGTAAATGAAAAGCAAAATGTTTCCAGCCATTTCCATTCAATAATCAGTCTAACAAACAATCAATGACCACAAGCAATTCTGAAGCCATGATTGCCAACTGATCTGTAAGGTTAAGTTAATTGTCAACATTATCAATATGAATATGTCAGTTCTATCAATATAAATATTACATAAAAATAACTAAGCAACATCAAATAGTAACCTAACAGGTCAGCATCCTAGTCAAAGAATTATTGGGACCACAATTTCGATTATATTAACAAGCCCAGTGGAGAACCAAGGCAAATGTATTAAAATATCACCTAATGCCAAATGGCAAATAAATATGAAACACTGGTTTCGGCTCCAGTGCCGTCAAAGACTGTAGAATGCAAGTTGATATAATTAAGTCCACCTAGGACAGAAATATTTAAAAAGCCTGAGCTATATACTAAGTGATGAAGGCAAAATGGATTCTGTCCAAATCCATTTTATTTGCTTAGATGGTATTTATTATAACTGCATTTTATTACATAGTAGTAAAAAAATTACAAGGTAACATCCTGCTATTTCCTTTTGAGAAAAATGATACAGGGTGCTATTAAACCTCAGCATAGTCATCTACACTGCATGTTGTTCTACGTGGGGCTTTATATCATGTCCGTGGCAATTTTTACTTATGTAGCTGAGGGTAAGGCTGGCAAGAAGATTACTACTAAAATGTTTCACATATACAAGGCAATAAAAATCTAGAATGTTGTCATCATCTGTAGTTACTGTAAATAATTCCCAAAATATATCTTTTTGATACATTCTGATAGAAAAAAATACCAGCTACCACTCTATCAGATATGTAAATATCTTTGGAAAACTGAATTTTCGGAAAAATGAAAACTATAGTTTGGTTCAACTGTTGAATAAGGAATCAATTTGCTGAGAAAGTCAATGAATTGAGTCACGGCTCTGCCAACTACACGAATACCAACTTCCTCTCACCATCTTTCACCTCAGTTTATAATCATATATTGAAAATGTTGCAGGTTTTATGGAATGGCTGTTGCATGAAGAGAAAAATGTAATTATTTTTAAAAATCTAACTATTTTAATTATTTAAGAAAAAAATGGAGAAATTAGATTAGGGTTAAGGTTTGCAGACTGTATGGACATAGTCCTGGTTACTATCTTCATATACATTTCAGACAGAAATAATCGTTCAGAGATTCATGACACCTAGGAGCTGCTTTAGTTTTGAAAACAGAGGCAACTTTTATCAACTCCCATGGAGCATTCTCACAGCCCCCACTGACCTAAAAGCCAAGGCATTCAACAGCATCATTTTAGCACAGTATTCAGTAGGATAAATGCCCTCCAGTACAGCATCGATGTCATCTTGTTGAGATGATTTGTCCCAGAGCTCCCAGACTGTCCATAGCCCGTTTGCTCAAGGTGTACTCAGTGCTTTCTCTATTTCCCATTGGATTGCTTCATTCAGAAACCCAGAAAAGCTAAAGAATGAACCTTTTATGTATCCACGCAAACTTTGAAGCTTCCAGTTGGCGGATAGTGATGAACTTTTTCTTATCATTGTGAGCGCCAATTCAAGTCAACTCAACTACAGTTAACTTTTTCTAAGTCTGATTGTTAAGACATCTGATTTTTGAATCAGAGAACGCCTTGACAACACCAAAATGTCATAAACATTATGCCCATTTCATGAGGATAACGCCTCCATCTTACTTTTTAATTTTTTATGTTTTATTTTTTTACCAAACAAATTTTGTGAGAATGGCATTGCAATGTTTAACTTCCCTTCTATAAGTTCAACCAAAGGGAAAAAATGACAAACTTTATGAAAGCATGGATATATAATGCTTCTTTATTATATTTATGATAATATCATGCACTAAACAGTCATTCAAGGTTGGATGCTGGCATTTACAAGAGACCACAACTTTGTAGTCTTTGATGCCTAGTGCTACTCTATAACTCTTATCTGCTTGTGCATATGGTAACACACTCAGAGTAGCCTCCTCTGATTCTCCACTCACAGGCTGCCTTCATTTACTGAGTCAGTCAGATATTCTACATCCTTACTTTAAACCTATTATGTTCTAGATATTCTATCATGTTTTGTGAAAGAAAAGTAAAAAGGACTCTGCCTTCTAAGAAGCTGAATACCATATATAGCAAATTGGCATGTTAAAAATCCTACAAAAATGTATGAGGCAATACTTTTAAAAAATTAATAAAAGAGCTGGGTAGCAGTACTGTATGACTTTAATTGCAGAACTTAGAAGGCAGAGGCACAAGCAAGTGCCATCTTTGTGAGCACAAGACCAATTTGGGCTACAGAGCTGGTTCTAGAACACGCAAGTCAATACAAAGAAACCCTGTCTTAAATAAATGAATAAATAAATAAATAAATAATAAATAATGAATGAATAAATAATAAATAAATAAATAATAAGTTAGTAAAAATTCTTCATGAAAGACAGAAAAATTTAAGGTAGCACCACTCAAATACTAAACTACAATAAACACATCATGATAAATTAATATGTGTGCTAATATTTTATGTTCCATATGGTCTCTACTGTTGAAGAAGCCAAAAGAGGTCAAAACATATAATTTATTGGGTGACTTGACCTAATTCACTCTCATCATCATCATCATCATCATCATCATCATCATCATGATTTTTAAAGGTGGTATTAGACAGAGTCTAGCTATGTACCCCAGGCTGCCCTCCAACTGGTCGTTCTTCTGCCACCTCAGTCTTTCCAGTGGAGGGACTACAGATATGCATGATCATGCACAGACTAGTTTCTTTATCATAGATTATAAATTTAGTGTGTGACATAGCTATATGACACCAGTAAACGACACAGGACTCTGGAGCCAAGCTACTGGTTTACAAATAGACTTTTATGCTAGCAGCATGATATTACATTAAGTTAGGCATCAATTTGCTCATCTATAAAACTAAAACTAGTAGCTATTTTTAACAGTTATTGAGAAGACTAAAAGAGGAAGCCCATGTATAATATCCAGAACTATCTTTGGCATATAACAAGAACAAAGCATTTTTAGCCATTAAGGCCTTAAGCAGTACACTTTATTTTTATGCACATGATTTTAATTATAACATAAAATGAATAACATTATCCCCATTTAAAACATGATAAATCTGCAGTGTAGAGAATTTAACATCAGAGTCACAAATCAACTTATAGCTAGACTATTCAGAAGAGATAGAAACAAGTTTCATGATTTTATTATGCAGAATCTCACAACCTACGTGTGTATACCGCCATAGAGGTTTCTGAAGAGTCCAATGACCAAAATATATCAGAGTAAAAAAGATCAAAAATAAATAACTAAATATTACCTTTAAAAAAAAAAAAACAACCATCTAGAACCTAAAAACAAAAGTTACTGCTGAGAAGACTGCAATCTTTCAGAGAGGGGAAGGAAGACAGACCTCTTCTAAGCATCCAGCTAGGCCTGCAAGAACACACCACAGCCAAAAACAGTGGGACAAATACCACACATACTTATGGAAAACTTAGAGAAGCTGGCCACGCAATGCTGTTTGTCAAGAATAAGCTCCAGTGCCACAAGCGAGACAGCTGTGTAGGCAACACAGAGCTGAAAATGAGAACAACACACTTGGGATCTGTTCTTGGGACCTTGTTTATCCATTACATACCCTTGTTCTGAGCCAAAGCAGCGAAAACCGAGCTTCTCACCAATAAACAGCTAAACAAAGCCTGGGAAACTACAGAGTAGGAATAGACACAGAGAATCAGCTAAAGCGGGTAAGATGTGCCTTTCCTTATATATACATGCAGGAGTTCAAATCCATGCCTGGGTCATACAAACATTGCTGTCCTCAGACTATCATCTTACAGTTCACAGTTTGTTTCACATACTCTCCATCCCTGTTTCTGCAACCTCATGCCGGACAGTTCATGTTTATTTATAAAAGAAAGAACACTAGTTTGTAGCATTTTTACTTTTTACATGGATTTAATTCATTTTCAATGACTATCTTCTTCAATATTTCCTATTCTGTTTCCGCTATTTGCAGCTATTGCTACCATAGTAAGCATCAAATTTGTTTGGTAGAAACCACTCTAATCCTTTTTCGTAAAGTAGTACAAAAAATCTTTTAGCAGTAAAAGGTATGGAGGGTGGGTAAGGGTTATGCCCAGATTCATGGACAGATATAAAAACTAACGAGTTTCAGGTTCTAGACTGTCAATAAGCACAATGTAACTGAAAAATTGGGTTCTTAACTGGGTTTTGCTACGATTAGCATCTTTCTTTGACTCATCTGTGATTTATTCTTCAAGGTTTAACTCCAATATAAGTGTTTTACAATTGTGTTATTTGTACAACAAAACTTTCTTCTCAACTAACTTGCTGCACTTCTTCCTGGTAGATACCTTACATTATCAGTCACTCCGTAAATGCAGGCCTCCTTTGGTGCACATGAATCATATTCTGTAAGATGCTATTATGAGGCTTAACTTGACTTCAATAAAAGGGCCACAGCAAAACAATTACAGTTCAATGCTGGTGAGATGGCATACACACTCACTACTAACCCTTGAGTTCACTCCAGAACCCATGAATGCCCAAGTATTTATCCACCTAGACAGATAAAATAAGTAAATATGAAATAAAAACAAAGTTATAGGGATACTAAAATTTTGCTCCTTATAACATGCACACCAGATAAAAATCTCATTATCTGTCAAATGGAACAGTAAACTGGGGTCAAAACCATAAGAAGTAGCTACAGTATGTCTGTGTACTTCTCCGTGCCTCTTGGATCCATAGTCATCAGTGACTCCATTAGCTCCTGTCTGAACTTTACTACTGACCAGAGGGTTATTGGAAGTTTCTACCACTCAGCATTGCTTTGAAAGCAAAATGAGATGACATAAGTTCATATTTACTCAATGTGATGTTCATATCCATATAACTATATAAAACCAACATCCTTCAGAAGTCAGTGATCAGACAGCACTCTCTACTCCCAGAAATGTTCTATTTTGTGAAAATCTCTTGCTCCTTGATTCACTAGAAGCATAGGCCATTTTCTCACAATGTCATGGGCAAAATTCAATGCTGTGTACAGATTCTTATATTTTGTAGGAAGAGAAGGAAATATCTACACTCCCCTGTCTCTCACCCATTGCCAGACCAGCAGAATCCAATTATTCAGGAGACGATTCACCTTATAGAAATGAAACTATGATATATTATCTCCTCCTTATTGGTAAACTGTACTGCAAAGAAAGGCTAGTTAATATTCCATAACACCAAAATATAAACATGTGTTTCCATTTACAATGGTTGAATACTCATTAAGTGGTGCAAACTTCAGTTACTTAGTGAATACTGAATGACAAAGGTACCGAGCTGCTTTTGTTGCTTGTTCAATTTGCTTTGCTGAGTTGTATTATTACATCTAATATTCTTTGAATTAGCCTAGGCTGACCTCCAACTTCCAAACCTGTCTCCACTGTTCAATTACTGGGATTAGGAGACTATGTCACCACACCTAACCACTGAGTCATATTTGTAGGTGCGGGAGAAAAAGTAATGACTAAAACAACACCTCTAATTTGTAAGAGAGAGAAAATGAAAACTAATAAATGAGTATAGTTCACATAGTATGTTTCATAATGTTTGATAATGAAGGCTAGAAGCACCATACAGTTTTGAAGAGCATGTCTATAGTCTTTCACTGTCCTGTAAAATATGATTAAAAATATCTGAAAAGGGGGTAAGCAAGTGGACTATAGGCACAAGGAATTAATGCAGCCTTCTTAAAGGAAAGGCAACAAGAACAATCAAATATTCATGAGGGAGTTAATGGGCTACAGCAAGCTTAGCAAGGGAAAAAATGTAAGAGGAAGCAGACACCTATCAATTGGCCAGATACTAAGTTTGGCAGAGATACACAGACTAGTAATCAAATGTAGCTTTGCTACATCAGTAAAAGAGCACTGACATTTTCTAGTTCCATCCATTTGCCTAAGAATTTCTCGAATTCATTGTTTTTAATTGCTGAGTAATACTCTATTGTGTAAATGGACCACATTTTCTGTATCCATGCTTCTGTTGAAGGACATCTGGGTTCTTTCCAGCTTCTGGCTATTATAAATAAGGCTGCTATGAACATAGTGGAGCATGTGTCCTTGTTATATGTTAGATCATCTTCTGGGTATGTGCCCAGGAGTGGTATAGCTGAGTCCTCAGGTAATGCTATGTCCAATTTTCTGAGGAACCACCAGACTAATTTCCAGAGTGGTTACACCAGCTTGCAATCCCACCAGCAACGGAGGAGTGTTCCTATTTCTCCATATCCTCCCCAGCATCTGCTATCACCTTAGTTTTTAATCTTAGCCATTCTGACTGATGTGATGTGGAATCTCAGGGTTGTTTTGACTTGCATTTCCCTGATGACTAAGAATGCTGAATATTTCTTTAGGTGCTTCTCGGCCATTCGAGTTTCCTCAGTTGAGAATTCTTTGTTTAGCTTTGTACCCCATATTTTAATAGGGTTATTTGGTTGTCTGGAGTCTAATTTCTTCGAGAAAGTCTTAGGCAAATGGATAGAACTAGAAAATATTATCCTGAGTGAGGTAACTCAATCACAAAAGAACACACATGGTATACACTGATAAGTGGATCCTAGTCCAAAAGCTCGCAATACCCAAGATACAACTCATAGACCACATGAAGCTCATGAACAAGGAAGATCAAAATGTGGGTGCTTTGGTCCTTCTTAGAAGAAGTAACAAAATACTCATGGAAGCAAATATAGGGACAAAGTGTTGGACAGAAACTGAAGGAGTGGTTGTCTGGAGACTATCCCACCTGGGTATCCATCCCATGTGCAGTCACCAAAGGTAGATGCTGATGTGGATGCCAGGAAGTGCATGCTGACAGGAACCTGATATAACTGTCTCCTTAGAGGTCTGCCAGAGCCTGACATATACAGAGGTGGATGTTTGCAGCTAACAATTGAACTGATCATGGGATTCCCAATGGAGGAGTAAGAGAGAAGACTGAAGAAGCTGAAAGGGTTTGTGGCCCCATGGGGAGAGCAACAATACCAACCAACCAGAGCTCCCAGGGTCTAAACCACCAGCCTGGGAGCACATAGAGAGGGACCCATGGCTCCAGCTGTATATGTAGGGTGGATGGTATTGTTGGGCATAGGTGGATGAGGAAGTCTTTCGTCTAGTGAAGGCTGGATGCCCCAGTGTGGGGGAATTTGTGGGTGGAGAGGAGGGAGTGGTTGGATGGGTGGATGGGTGGGGTCACATCCTCATAGAAGCAGGAAGAGAGGGGATGGGATAGGGGGTTCCTGGGTCAGAGGGAAATGGGGAAAGGGGATCTCACCTTAAATGTAAATAAAATACCCAATTTAAAAAAAAAGAAAAAAAAAAGAGCACTGACATATTCTGAACAGAGATGTAAAGTAATAGCAGATGTAGAGGTAGTTTGGAAGATAGGTAAATGTATATGTATGTATGTATATATGTATGTATGTATGTATGTATGTATGTATGAAGGTAGGTAAGTAGGTAGGTAGGTAGAAAGCTGGACAGTTTGGTGTGTAGCTGGGTAGGTAAGTAGGTAGCAGGGTAGGTGGGTAGGTATATAAGTATGTAGGTAGGTATGTAGGTAGGTAGATGATAATAGATAGTTGATAAATGATAGATAGATACATGTGTGTGTGCATGTATGTATAAGTACAAAAGGAAGAGAAATGTGCTTAACTTTAGTGTCAAAGTTTTAAAACCCCAAGTATTGCATGTGGAAAGAGTACAAATGACATACTATTGTCTATTTTAGACATAATATTGTCTATTGTACACTTGTCAGGGATGTTTGGGGAAATAGCTACATAAATGACACTAGAGTTGATGAATATTTACTGTGAATCAGAGATAACAATTAGTGATAATACATATTTCTACAACAGCACTAAATTAGAAGAGACTAACAATTAATTAATCATAGGAAACAGGAAAAAAAAGAAGGAACAGGCTGTCCTTTGAGACTCTCTGAAATTTGGGGGCAACTGCAAACTACTGAACATTAAGGAAGAGAGAACAAAGTGAAGTAATATGGGATGAGTTAGCGAGAAGGTGAAGAAACTTTGCTCAGGCGCCCGACCAACACCACCACACATTACTGAGAGCGTCAGTGAAGTGGGTACTCACAAGCACACTTTGGATTTAACATCAATAGTGAAAAAAAGTGTTTAGTGTATAAGGTGAAGAAAAATGCCTAATGAGATCCTCCCATGGGCTTGAGAGGGGGATGGAGAAAAACATCTGTAAGCTTTGAATATGAACCATCTCCCACAGGCTCCTATACTGAAAGTGTGGTTCCAACTGGAGGCACTATTATTGAAGTTGTGGAATCTTTTAAAACGTAGGACTAGACTGGAGGAAGTAGCTTTCTGTGGCTCCAAAGAACTACTTTGCCACTGTCTCCTTCCTGTGTTTCTGCTTTCTGATTGTCTCGAGGTTAATGTCTTTCCTCCATCATTCTTCCACTGCCATGATATGTAGTGTCACCTAAGGGACCATGGACCAGAAGCTGCCAGCCGTGAACCACATGAATGAAACTGTAAACTAAATAAATCCTTCTTCATTCAAGGTATTCCTCCTTAGGTACTTATCCGAAATATGAAACACTGATTAGTGCCATAGCTTTTAAGTTCATATTCCTTAGCTGCATATGAAAACTAACATAGAAAAAAAAAATCCCATACTTAAAACCATAGGAAGACCAACAGTGTCAACTAACCCAGACCCCTGGAAGCTTCCAGAGACTAAGCCACCAACCGATAAGCATACATAGGCTGGTCCACGGTCCCCAGCACATATGTAACAGAGGACTGCCTTGTCTGGCTCAATGGGAGAGGATTTACCTAATTAAATTTGTAGACACTTGATGGCCCAAGGAAGGGAGATACCTGGAGGTGAAGGTGGGGGTGGGATGGGTGTGTGGTGGGTGGGTGTAGGTGGATAGGGAAGCATCCTCTCAGAGGCAAAGAGGAGGAAAGAGGGGGGAGAAAGGAGAGAGGATGGAGAAAGGGGAGGAGGTAAAGAACTATATGTAGAGGGACCAGGATGGGGGGCAACATTTGAATGTAAATAAATAAAATAAATTTTTAAAAAGATCCTTAAAAATCTATAGGTTTTATGGTTCATACCTTATCCTCTGAAATATACAGCATTTCCTCAGTTCTTAAAGTTGCCATCCCTACATAAGTAACTGCTTCTGATTTGGTTGAATAACTTTTTTTCACAGAGATGCTCATCCTGTACATTTAAAATAGTATCTACTTGGCTTCTCGCCCTTTGCTTTCTTTTCTCTCAGATCAGATTGTGCATTGTTTTACAGATCCTTAGCGTGTGTAAGAATACTCTTATGGAAGTAAATTTTCAACAATGATCTAAAATCTTATTCTTCTTATTTTCAAAGGGTGACCAAAATCAATGATTCTTTGTGCCTGAATAAAACTACCTGCAGTGTGAAAAGTATAGCTATTCTCAAAAATGCTTTTAATAAAATAAGAAATAAAGAGTGTAGGGAATCACAATACCTGTGTGTAATAGCAGAGCTTTTTAAAATATAAAAATAAGAAGAGTAAAATATTTTAAATATATTTTATGTGAACATACTGGCTTTTCTCTCATATTTATGAGTTTCTATGTAGATATGTTAATACACAAGCGTGAACTGATGGGAAACAAAAAGAATATTGAACTACTATCATTCAACACACCTCAAAAATTCTAATGTATTTCTTAATACAGTATTTATACAGTACTTACAGTGCTTAATAATTGGTGTGAAGCTATCAAGAATAAAGTCTTCTTATTTCTATTAAAATTGAATTAAGTACAAAGTAAAATGTATCAATAATAATAAGCAATTTATTAGGGTGTTGTCATAAATTAATAATTATAATTTATTTTATAAAAGTAAGTAATAGGTCATTCCTTCTTGCAAGACCACATGGGAAATGCCCTTTAAATGCTGTAATGCCAACAGATACTCTAATGGGTATATAGTGGTAGGATTCAAAATGAGTGTTACTATAACTGACTAGCTAGTTGATTTTTGAACAAAAAAATCTGACCATTGTTTCACTGAAAATTATAGGAAATCAAATGTCCACCATTAACCACCATACCTGTACACATACACATGTACACACAAGTGTTCACATCCTCAAGAACATTCCTGCAAGATACCCTAAGAAGTAGCATCTTCATGTACATCTGTGAAGTCCAACCAACTTAAAAATATTAGATTATAACTTTAACAAAAGAACAAATCAGTGGAATCAAAATTTACAGAGAAATAACTTTAAAATGCCATTTCAAAATTTGGTGCAATCACATTGAATGTTATCTATGAAGTTATTTAGGAAGTATTGTACTTTGTCCTTAAATTGCCAAACAGTAATTAGTAAAAGTTGTGACACAGCCGCTAGTGAGTGAAATTCAGTTGATGCACAACTAAAACTGTGAATAACTTCAAGCCTTGAAGACAGCAGCTTCCAGCCACAGTGAGTTTTTTGCACTTAACTTTCCCCTGTGTATGGAAATGATAAATTGCCTCTGTAAACATTTCTTTAAAAAAAGAAACTGTACAGAATCACATTTTGGTTTGTTTTTAATTTAAAATGAAACCAAGCAAAGAAAACAAAGAAGCAGAAACTTGAAGAACTACTGAAGACAATGACTCTGTCTTCAATGCAATGAACAGTTTTGCTTCACTGCAATATTATGAAAGCTTGCAAAAGGAAACAAACACTGCTTAGTAGGATAGTTATGAAAAGGGGGCTATATGTATGGTCATTAGTTACATAACTAATCTTTTTTCCTCTGAGGAAAAATAATATTGGGTTTTTCTTCTTAATGTGTAGAGTCATTTTTACAACATTAGCTGAAATGGCATTCCATTTCACTAATAATATCAGCTCCCAGTATGTTTGGTGTAGCCTTAAGTGTTTTACAGAAAAGAACAAATAAGATTCTACAGATGACACTTTTTTTGGAGGTTTAAACAGAATCTTTTCTTTAAAAAAAAAAAAAATCACTGTTTTTTGAAAGCTGAGATCTTTAATCATCATTGGTCTCAGTAAGAATGAAATGTTTTGTAGTTTGTAATCTAAGTTAATAATCATGAGCCTGCTATTTTCTTCCAATTTTCAGAGAAAGGGAGTGGATGAAATAGTATTTATCACAGATAAAAGAAATAAAACTGGTTTGATTTGTATATACCTTTGAAAGAGTCAGATACTGCAGCGTCTGTCTGAGCATATAATGTCAAAGTTTTCCTACAAAAAAAACCCCAGCATTATTAGGAGCTGGCAATAAATCTCAGTGGGCAAAGTACCTGCTGCACAAGTGTGAGGATCTGAGTTCCATAGCCCTAATATAAAAGCTAAGCGTGAGGACACATAACTCTCATAGTACCCGAGAGGAGAGACAGGAACAGAAGGAGATCTGCAACTTATTGGCAGGTCAGCCAGCCAGAGAAACTACTCAGCTCCAAGTTCAGTAGAGCTAATAATTAGGACAAAAGTTTCTGGAAAAAAAAAAATCCAATCCCCACCATTTAACCATCATACCTGTACACATACACATATACCCACAAGTGTTCACATCCACGGGGACATTCCTGCCACATACCCTAAGAAATAGCATCTTCATGTACATCTGTGAAGGCCAACCCATTTAAAAATACTAGACTATAATTTTAACAAAAGAATAAATCAGTGGAATCAAAATTTACAGAGAAATAAGTTTAGGATGGCACTTCAAAATTTGGTGCAATCACATTGAATGAATGCTATGTATGAGGCAAAGAACTACGATTAAACTATATCCTTCAAACATCTAGCCAATATTTACTGAGAAATTCTTCCTTCTTTTATTCTATCCTAGATATATCTCCATTAGGAGGACCGAGACAGTTGTGCAGAGAGCTATATGCTTCCAGTGGTAAGCACCGTTCACATATGCTCAAGGGAGAGTGGTCAGCTTTTACCATGACGCCCCAGGCAGGTGCAAATAGAAATTGGTACTGAAGGCTCACTGCATGTTCTCCATATGTAAAACGTCCATTTTAATTTTAGAACTGCCACTCCTAGAAAGATAATGTGCAGTTTTCAATATTTGATATTTACCATCACCTTAGGAATTGGAGAATGTTTTTATACCACATGTCATATTTGTGCTTATACAAAAAGGAAGCGATCCGTGGGGAACGGATAATGTTAATGCATCATTATTAAGGATTGAGGAAATTATCAAGTGAGGATACACACAGACACACATATATTCCAAGAGTATAATATATGTTGCTGAAAGAAAGATGCTTTGGAAGGGCTTAAATCAAAACTGAAATAAGATAATCAAAATTCACCGATAACATCATGCTCAAAGAGACAAGATCTATTTAAATAAATTTTATCCTATGTGACCCTTAAAATTTATGTTCAGCAAACGTCTGTCTTCATAGGACCACATTTAAAGATGAGAACTGTGAACATTAGTTAAATGCCTCATGTAACATCACCCGGAAAATAGAATATCCGTATTATAAAAGAGCTTTGCATACTCCTATTTTCATAGAAGGAATCTAGTCCTTACACTCTGCCTCTGAAGGACCTTCATAAAGGAACCAAGGACAAATTATTCTGGTCCACTGACCTTAAACATTCTGATCAATTCAGACTGTGAGTGATGGAAAAGTTGAAACTGGAGACCGACCTGCTCTAGCACAAATAAACTGAAGAGAGAAAAGAGGCCTCAGAACGACACAACTTTGCAAACCAAGGCAGAACAGAGACTCAAGGTGAATGCCAGAGATTTTTAAAGGAGTCATCACAAGGTCATGCTGATAAATTGAAATGAATATGACTTGGAACTACTCATAAATCATGCTAATTTCTTCAGAACCTACTGTCCTGGCCTCTCTGAACTCAGAGGTAATGGGCATATTATTCACATACCTGATTAATAATTTTAAACATTTTACATCTCTCACAAGAGCCTGTTGAGCTAGAGTTCAAAGGTTACGTTACATTCAGGTCACAAAGCACAAACTGACTCCTACCTTTTCTCTCTTTCACATACCCACACCCCACCCCACCCCCACACACTAGCCTTATGAGGTAGGAACAAAAAAGTTTATATAAAATATAAAATGCATTATGTATTGTTCTGTACAATTTTTATAAATAGTATGACCTTTAATATTTTCCCTCCTTTGTACTCTTCCTTCACTCCTGAAAGTATGTAGTCCTTAACCAAGTCTTTGGAATAATGTCACAAGTACAAACTCATTTAACACAAGCAGCATAGATTACTGGTTAGTATCCTGTCTAATGTAGGTACAGTGAAAAGGGGTATTCCTTGATAATCTAGTCACTCTGTATGATAAGTCATTTCAAATATAAGCTTGATAGAATCCAGATTCATCTGTGAGACTTACTTATGGGCATACATGTGAGAGATCACTTTTAAATTTTTACTATTTTTAATCTTAACTTTTAAGGTGAAATTTTAATTACATAATTTCCCCTCCCCTCTCCTTTCTTCAACCCCCAACATGTCCTCCATCTACTTCACTCTCTCTCAAATCCTTGACATCATTTTTGTAATTGCTGTTACACATACATTCATACATACACACATATACGCATGCATACATATTCTACTAAATATATAAATACAACCTACTCAGCCCGTATAATGTTGCTTGTTAGTATATGATCATAATTTGTTATAATGAAAGAGAAAGAACCTGTCTACTTTGTATGCTCCTATTCTTTTGCTGGGTTCCTGGGGATTATAAAGTGAAGGAAGGTGCCAAGGAGAAGCATTCCTTCATCTGCGTATTTCTTGACAGTGGATACAATTTGCCTAGGTGCTTTAAGCCCCTGGTGCTTTGATTTCCGTACTTTCCAGAATACTATATCACAGCAACAGGAAAAGAACCTGACACATGTCAATCTGTGCCATTATTACCTAAAAGTAGGACACTATATTTGCAGAATGTATTACTATAAAAATTGAATTCAACTTCTAAGAGTGGAGAATAATATGTGAATCCTGGACGTGCAGCCATTACTATACCTAAGAAGCAGCCATAATCCTTCTATGTTGCTCTAGCACACTCAGGACAGGATAGAAGGTGAAACAAACAACTTATCTATCAGAGTGAGTCCTCTGTTTTTATTCTACTACTCTTCTCTTAGCAACATCATGCAAATATATTAGATATTTATTTAGCATTTCTGAAATGCAAGCACCATTTTTTGTAATTAAAATACATTTCAAAAAATTCCAACAGACTTTCCTCTCTACAGTAAATAAATAAATAAACAGACAAACATCCTACCCAAGTTAATAATATCACAATGTCCATGATCTTTATTAAAAACTTCTACAAACAACAACAAAACCCTTCCAATGTCTTGCTACTAATATTTATTAATACAGCATGATAAATTCCCTCCTTGATTATTAGGGTCTCAACAGATTCAAAATCAAATTCAGTTTAGACATTGAAATAATGGCTATGGGGGAAATCAATATAAGCTGGTTCCCTTTCAGTCTCAAAATTATTAGTGATATACATAGCAAATAACTAATTTGATACTGGCTAGATAAATATTAAGGCACTTGAAACCTGTCTATTAATATATTCTTGGTCACTTCACATATTGGTTTTGAAAAATTATGCTATATATTAAATCTGTGAATATCAAAATGGCTTTTAAAATTTAAAAAAAAAAATCACAGGTCATGAATTTAAACCATCATTTAAAAAGACAAGAATTGTAGCCTCAGCATTTCAACACTAGGGAAACTGAGACTGGAGGATTGTCTTGAGTTTGAGGCTACCCTGGGCTACCTAGTAAGTTCAAACAGTCTGGGCTACAATATGGGATCCTGTCCACACAGCAATTAAAAAACAAATAAAACAAACAAAAAAACACAGACAATGTGCATACACACACACAATTACACACACACACACATATTGTGTGTGCGTGAGGTATACATATAGAGGTATATAACATTTATTCCATGTTAACATATATGATATACATATACTTATCACTCAATATATAAATGAGAACTTGAGCCACCTGAGACTATGTCCAATGTAGCAGGAAACGCCTGTTTCAGGATTGTCAGGGCCTGGTTTCCTAAACTGGAGAAGCCAGACCATAAAAGATTCCTAAAAGAGATTCTTGGTTTTTTTTCTCGGAGATTCTTAACCTAAGGCCAAACACATGAAAAAATTAAGTTCCTGTTTAGTCATGTTGCCTTGCAAGACTAGGTACTAGAGGCTGCGAATATTTTCATTTCATAATTTTTCACTGAGATCATTAGATGTCAGGATGTACAAGGTAGTAATTAGTACTAACAGAAGGAATACTGTTCCACTATGTTCAATGCTAGGTCTCTGCCAGGACAACTCTTAGGAAAGCCTAGATTTGCCTTAACAGAAAACTTGAGGGAAGACACATCTTTTCATGGAAATTAAACTCACTTTCATCATTATTCTCCTGGACTCAATTCAGAGCACAGAATGGACAATAAGGGCCGCATTAACTGAAAAAGCATTACATGTAAGGTGCATGCACCTTTATATTATGATGTGCAATTATTTTTCTAGGTGATATTAACATCGTGTTTAATAGTTTTCTTTGTTGCCAGTCTGAGATTCTGTCTACACCACCTAAAACCCTTGTGTGAAAACTTAATATGTATTTGTGAACTTAATGACCATTCATTCCTAATAACTAAAGATATTAGTGGTCAATTGAGATATCAGGCAAGATCCTAAGTCTAGGTATACACAAAACATACATTCGTAAGGTAAGTGAAAAAAAAACTTAGACCCATTTAAGAATTCGTTAGTTCACTCAGGAGTGAGGAGGCGGCACACAGTGTGGGGTGAAAAGTCATTTACAAGAGTCATTCAATTCTGTTCTGATTCATTAGCCAGATGACAGGATACAATTATAGAAGGTAGAGACATAGATTACACAGAACAAAGCCTTATGAATCCAGAATTTTAACAGCAATAACTAAGTACAGATTTGGCTTTTACTACTTTACCTTATAGGAAACTTGGCCACTTTTCTGTTGAATCTTCACTATTACCTAAGACAGGCAGGCACTAATATATGCCACCTAACAGATAACACTGAATGAGTTGTTTTATCCTTCCTCTGATGGAATGTAAAATTGTAAGTGTAGAATTGACCAAAGTTTTAAAAGTACTATGTATGATGAGAAGGACAGGCTTAGTGTTAACAATAATTGTAAGCTGGACATGGTGGCACAGGTTTGTATTGTTAGCGCTTTGGAGGATGAGTCAAGAGAATCAGGAATTTCAAGGTAGGCTAGTCTACATATTAAGAAACTGTCTTCCAAACTTTAGTTAAATTATTAAATTTAAGTAAATGTGCATGGTCTTTTACCTGTAATGTTAATATATTCTGTAATCATCTACAGAGAAAACAAAACTTTAATTATTTGAAATAGTCCAGCCTGTAATCCCAGCAACTCAAGAGTCTGAAGCTGGAGGATCAAAGGACAAACCTGCTTAGAACAACAAAGCAAGTTTTATCCCAAATTAAGTAATTTAATGAGAATGTCGGAAACTAGAAAGACAGTGTCGAGGAATGCAACTTAGAACTGTAGTTATTATCACATACAAGGTCATCAATTAAACCTCTGTATTGCAAAATGCAAAATAATTAATCAATTAACTAATTGGTTTAAAGTGCTATGGCATGAAAATTTAGGACAATAAATGTACTTAATAATAGTCATTGTGATTATGGACCACAAATCCTGCTGCTTTCTTGGAGGCCATGGATTCCAGGTAAGAAGCTGACCCTGCCCACTAACTCCCCTTAAAGGATACCCAACAGCTGTAATTTGCACCCCATCCACTAGCGTCCATATTTTGGACCACAACTCCAGCTGCTTTCCCTGAGGCCACACCTGTCATTTAGTGCGGTATCCACTAGTATTCATATTCTGGCCCACAAGTTCAACAGAATAACTCTTCTTTACTAGAGTCCACACTGGTTCTAGGGACCCCAGGGGCACCACTGGCTTCCAAAACCCCGGAGGTCACTCAGGCACAAAACCCCAGAAGAGACTCCTTACTGCTCCTGACGATCAGATGATCACCAGAAGTCCAGTCCATTCAGGTCAGAAGACTAGAGAAGAAACAAAAACCAAGGGAAAAGTATCCATACAATACCCATCTAACAAGAATAAACTTTGAAACCAGTGCCTAAAACTATACTAATCCAAATCCCAGATGGTTAGAGGCCAGTGTAAGAATACAATCATCAATAGGTAGGGCAATGTGACACCATCAGAGCCCAGCTACAGCAAGCCCTGGATATTTCAACAGAAGCACAAGAAAATGACTTTAAATCTAATGTTAGAAAGATGATAGAGGCCTTTAAAGAGGAAATGAATAAATCCCTTAAAGAAATCCAGGAAAATATAAACAAACAAGTGAAGGAAATTAATAAAATTGTTTAAGACTTGAAAATGAAAATGAATTCAATAAAGAAAACACACACTGTGGGAATTCTGGAAATGGAAAATCTACTTAAGTGATCAGCAACTACCAACATCACCAACAAAATACAACAGAGATGAGAGAATCTCAGGTATAGAAGGTACAATAGAAGAAATTGATACATTGGTCAAAGACAAAATAAAGCCTAAAATTTTCCTAACACAAACCATCTATGAAATCTGGGACACTGTGAAATGGCAAAAACCTAAGAATAATAGGGATGAAGAAGGAGAAGATCTCCAGCGCAGAGGACCAGAAAATTTTTCCAGCAAAATCATAGAAGAAAATTTCCCTAAAGAAAGAGATGCCTACAACCATACAAGAAGTTTATAGAACACCAAATAGGACTAAAAGAGGAAGGCCTCCAACCACATAATAATAAAACACTAAATGTATATATAACACAGAAAGAATATTAAAACTTCAAAGGAAAAGGATCAAGAAACAGAAAGGTAGACCTATTAAAATTATACCTGTCTTCTCAACAGACTCTAAAGGACAGAAGAGCCTGGATAGATGTCTTGAAGACTCTAAAAAACCAGAGATGTCAGCCGAAAATATTATACCCAGCAAAATTTTCAGTCAACATTCATGTAGAAAATAAGACAGTCCACGACAAAACTAAATTTTAGTATCTATCCATAGATCCAGCCCTACAGATGATACTAGAAACACACCTCAACATCAAAGATAGCTATTGCCTCAGAGTAAAGGGCTAGAAAATGGTTTCCCAAGCAAACTGACCCAAGAGACAAGCTGGTGTAGGCATTCCAATATCTAGTAAAACAGATTTTCAACCAAAATTAATCAAAAGAGATGTGGAAGGATAATTCATATTCATCGAAGGAAAAATCCACCAAATGACGCTTTATATGTAAAGGTATTCACAAAAGTAACATTATTGAAGATTAAATCACATATAGAATCCCATGTATGAATAGTGGGAGACGTCAACATCCCACTTTCACCAATCAACATGCCATTGAGACAGAACCTAAACATAGAAATAATAGAACTAACAGACATGATTCAAATGGTTCTAAGAGAGATACCTACAGAACATTTCACCTAAACACAAAGCACCTCATAGAGCCTTCTCTGAAACTGATCATATACTAGGCCACAAAGCAAGTCTCAACAGATAAAGAAGGTTGAGATAAAAACAGCCATTGTTAATTTCTACCCAACATATTTATGTAATCTTCACGGAGGAAGGAGGTAGGGAATTCATGGATGACACTTCTGAGAAGTCCCTCATTATGCTTTGCTTTATCTTAGCATTCAGTCTGTTCTGTTACAATTTTAAGAACAACACTGTACTGTACACATTGCACAATGACCCAGCACCTCGTCATAACAGTACTTAGGTGTTCTTAACTGTACACAATAAGATAAAAGGGATAGCTAATCCCTATCTCAATAAGAAAAGAACAGTATTAAAAGCCCCCTCCCCTTTTTGTATTATTACTTCGGCACCGGGGGCAGATTCCTTTCCTTCTTAAAACAGATTTAGCTACTTGCTACAGTAATAGACACAGAAATATTTTATTCAAAAAATTAATCACTGGATATTAAAAGGTAGATAGATTTACAGCTTATCAAGCCCTGCAGTTTATGGAACACTATCTAATAAAATGATACAGTCATGATTTACTTAACTATTTAAAATCATTACTATACCTGCCATATTTTACAGTTGTGGCTGGCCCTTCCTCATATTCTAGCTTCATAGAAATTTATTTTTATTCATTAAGCAACCTTAATTCTGCCTTGTAAAATTTAATTTGAGAATTATACTTCCACGTCCAAGAGAATGTAAGCTTTGTCAATGTATTTTAGAAATATGTAGTATTTCAAGGGTTTGTTTGAATAAGCCACATTTTTCCCTCCACAACCACTCTGCTTTGTGCTAATAAAAATATGCATTATACGATATGACCAAGGACCTCTTAGAAAAAGGATACAGGATGTTTAAAAAGTCTCAATGACTTTTCCTAAGAAACAAAATTAAACAAAAATGAACAAATGCTTCTCTAACAGTACAAAAACTTTCCTTGTAATAATTTTGAAATTTTTTGGGCATAATTATATGCAAAAGGCACCCTCCCCAACATAGAAAAATAATCACAGTATAACAATTTTTTATTAGAAACGTGCATACAAAAATAAATTGTATTTTCTTCTGGGCATTTTTGTGTTTTTATCTTATTTCTCTGTGTGTATGACTGTGTTTTACATGTGCTGGTGTGTCTATGTATGATGGCATGCACATGCCACACATGGGTATGTGGGTGAGAGGACAAACATGATTGCCAGACATCATCTTCTTCCTTATTTGAGAAAGGTCTTCTTTCTTTTTGCTGCTGTTGACTGTGAGCTATGTGGCCTTGGAGTTTCCAGAGATTGGCTTGGATCTGCCTCCCACTTCATCATTAGGAGAATTGGTACCACAGGTGCCCGTTACTATGTCAAACATTAATGGAATTCTAGGGACCCATACTTAGGTCCTCCTATGTTGCCTTCTTCTTTTCTTACTTTGTATTTTGGTTTTTTGTTTTGTTTTCTCTTATAGTTCCATTATAAGTTTAGGAAAAAAAAATCACCAAAGTATATTCTCCACAGTTGCATACAGAGACACACTAACACACTATCAGCATATTGGTCATCCCTAGATAAGAAATGACTCATTAGGGGTCCAGGAAGATGGTCTTCTGGATAAAGCACTGATGACTCAAGCATTAGTAACTGTGTGATTCCAGCACCCAGGTGTAAGTGGATTCTTGGTTGAAGGGTGGAGAGAGAGGAGTCATGAGAACCCTGTGGCCAGCAAGTGTAGTAAAATGATTAGTCCATGCTTCGTAAGAGACCCATCATATAAAACAAAGTAGAGATCAATTGAGAACACCTTTCTTCAACTCTTGGTCTCCAAATATACAGACAAACACAGCTGCTCCTTACCTTTCTCCACATACATTCAAATAGATGATTTATTAGGGCTCTAACAGAATGCTTGGATAAAAGAAAAAGAACTCTGAATGCAGGCTAATTACAAAGAAAAATATGTAATAAAGATTCATACTATCTAACAAATTCTTAACAATTACACCAAGTTCCCTTTTTATCATAATGAAATAAATTATCTAGATAGAAGATTCATAAATAAGGGCTCAGTGAGGAAAGATCCCATAGCCCAAAGTGGATAATTGTTTGCTTGTGAATCTGAGTTAAGGAATGATGCAAGATTTTAACATTTCATCCATGGAATATACAAGATTTTCTAATCCTTAGTTTATCAGAATATAAAACACCATGATAGGCAGTTTCACTGGAATGGCTCATTACTTCTCCAGGGACTTCAAGTATAAATGTTCAGATATAACATTCCCTTGCATGTATTGTATTTATTGTCTAAACCTGAATGGATTTTCATACTATTATAGGCTTATATATGTATTATATATAACACAGCTATAATACAGTCTATTTTAATATTTAATATTTCAGTAATACATTGGATGATACCAACTGTCCTAAACAGTCTACTCAAAGGCCTAGGAAATTACTTTGTCACTGGGAAAGGATGATCAGACTTAATATACCTTCCTATCTGGTATTTAAGTACTTATCACTCATGTTTGGTCGATGAATATAAGCCTCCTTCCATATCCACCTGAGCTGTTCCTAACCTCCTAGCCTACAGAAGTATAATCCATTCCAGATTTTCTTGAATCAAAATAAGTAAGATGCCATAACCTTCTTTGTAAATCTTAAGAATTGTATAGACTACACAAAAACAACATTAAATTCTCTTTTAGAAATGTAAGATCTTGCTACCAACTAAATCCTCTACAGATGTGAAAACACACTCTTTAATGACTTTGTTCAATTCATTAACATAATAAAATGATGAACATTCATAAAGTACAGAAACAAAACCAAATATGTAATATGCCAGAAAAATATTCTCTAATAGTTTCATACATACATAAAAAATTAAATATTATATATGTAATTTTTTTAAATCAGTGAATCACTGGCTTTATTCTTGCCTGTAAATAAATCTAATATTTCTGCCATGAAGTCAACATTAGCTTTCTGTTTGTCCCAGAAAACATTTTTTTATGAAACAAAAATCAATAAATTAAATGTGTGAGAACTCAATCAACATCACAGTCAATAAAACAATTAATTTTTAGAAATAACAAAATATGTAATTATTTAATCATAACAGTTATCAAAATTAAACATAATTTAATTGCTTATTCAGAGTCATTAATTATGTAGAGTTGAAAAATTACACTATTGAAGCAATCATTTAATCATTAGAGCTAGAAAAAAAAGTGTCTAAATACTAATTCATTATTTCTGCTATGGTCTTGGGAAATTACATCCCATATTTATAATAAAACCAACATAATTATTTTAAAATGCATAACTAATTACATTGGCATGAATCTTTAATATGCTAACAGTATATGAGAAAGTAAAAACTAGAAATCGTTTTCTGAAAAAACAATGACACAATGAAACAGTTAGTAACCAAAATCAAGTGTATAATTTCCAAAGCGCTGAAAGAGTATACAACATACAGAGCTCTGTTTGGTACATGGAAAACAGCATTCCAAGACAAATTCCTTTCTTGCTGACTACAACAAGCGCAAGTATTATTTTCATCCGTCTTTTAACTCATGCAATAAACTTTCAAAGAAAGAGGGAAAAAAAATGCTTATGTCTCTCTTGACTTCCCTGATGCCAGGAAATACCTACATTTAAAAATTCACTTCAAGAGAAGAGTAGAAAGAATCAGGACTTTTGGCTGACCTTTTGAGGGACATTATTCAAGGATTCTTAAGCTGTAGAATTACAGTTAGTTTCTGACAGTGACTTTTGTTAATCAAGTTTGCATTTCTTTGAACTTCACAATCCTGTACCTGCGTGAATCTGCTTCACTCCTATTTGCTCAACCAGCACATCAGAATCTCTAAATTATGCAAATTAACTGTTGGCAATTCTTACTCATACATGCACATGGCAAAAAATGCTGTACCTTCTTTCATTCAAAGTCATTCACGACTTTGAAGGAAGTTTTTAAATAAATAAAACATTCTCACTGAGTGAGGACTACAGAATAAGGAATTACTTGCTACAGTGTAGATCACAAATCATACCAACTGCAGGGGGAGGGACTTCCTCATTCTTATCGCTCTCATATAACAACAAAATACCTCTGATCTCAAAATAATGCTTCTTAAAGAAGGTCTACTATCACCAAAATGTAGTATTATTTTATTTATGGATGATGCAGAGTACAAAGCCATCTTGGTGAATTATGGAAATGTTAAAATGTGCCTGTCCTAAATATTCTCAGCTACTAAACAAGTATATAAAGTAAAGTTATAGAGTCATAAAATAAAGGGTCGAAATAAATATTATAAAATAATCTGGACAAGCCTTTCTCTTTTTTTTCCTTTTCTTTTTATTGGATATTTTATTTACATTTCAGATATTATCCCCTTTTCCCATTCCCCCCCCCACTCCCTATCCCATCCTCACTCCTTCTGCTTCTATGAGGATGTGCCCCTACCCTTCCACCCACTCCCACCTCCATTATGGGGCACTTCAACACAAATGCACACATACATATGTCTATTTGCTCTTACTGAAGCATGGTGAATTTTTGTGAGGAGAGAGTTTTGAAACAGGTCATGGCATACTATTATCAAATGATTAGAATCACAAGGAGATCAATCATATTGAGAATAAAAATTTAGAAAGCTATGAATCCATATATCAATTATCTTAGAAACACACAGCTTATTCCTAGAAGAGGTAGGTATAAAGGGCCTTTGAGGAATAAATACAGAAGTCATGAAGATGATGAAGAAAACTTTATATGTCTAGAATTTCTTTGGTGAAAGCGTCTGAAGCTACCACTATTATTTTTAAAAGTTTAAGAATCTAAAAAGACTATTGTTAGTTACATTCATAATACTTATGAACATGTAATAAATGACTGTTCAGAAGTCATTTCACTCTTGTGAGCAACTATCATAATTAACATCAGCATAAGTTGTAAATTTTAATCTAAAGTATTTAAGATCTCTACATGCATTTTAGTAGAGATACTATAAAAATTCCCAAGTAGCTCAGGGGAAAGTCAGATCATACCTTCCACAAAAGTCCCCACGTACATGTTTAAAAAAACCATAAAATATATACATTATTATCACTAATATTTAACCCGTGATATAAAAAGCACAGCATCCTTGAGAGAATAATGCAAAATATGAAGAGACCATTTATAGAAGATACTCTCTTCTTTCTCATTCATGTGTTTCAGAAATTCAAACCTGGAATGATATGATATGTCAAAATATAAAGAGTATGTCGTATCCGTGAGCTACAATTGCTCTCAGGTGACCAGTATATTGGTGTTTCCTAGTCTCCTGTGATGCAGTATACATGTCTATGCTGTAACACGAAATTTAAAAATCAGAATCACAGGTATGAGAAGCAATCATTATAAAAGTACCGAACTGGTAAAGATCATTTCCCAATCTGTTGGTTGCCGTTTTGTCCTGTTGACAGTGTCCTCCGCTTTACAGAAGCTTTGCAATTTTATGAGGTCTCATTTGGGGATTTCTGATAAAATATCCATTATAAATTTAACAATGATCCCTGGACTTACATCTTTACAAATCAATTCCCCAAAGCTATTTTCACTGAGGCACATGTAACCATGTGCACTATCATAATTTCAGCTGTCTTCAAAGTGGCAACACAAGAAACCAATGCAAAAATCTCAAGAAAAGGAGAATTAAAACTAAATTACAGCGTTATATTATATATAAATATAATTGTATAAAAATATACAAATTATATCATATATATATGTGTGTGCATGTGTGTGTGTGTGTGCACGTGCGTGTGCATGTGACTACTAAGGTAGGAAGAACTAATTCTATATATACTAACAGAAATAAAAAGCTTTTTAAGGTAAATTTCAAAAGTATATACAAACTAGAGAACATTTTGTCAAAAAGTTAAATTCTAATTTTTAAATGAATAGATATCTTAGGTACATTTCATGCACACAGAAGATATATTCATATACATATTTTGAATATATGAATACATTAGCATTTCTGTGAATATGAATAGACAAAGAAAAAACTCAGAAAAATAAACATGAAATAACATAAGAGCATTTCCTTATGGACAAGATTGGATATTTATAATTTCTACTTTGATTCTTATTTTATGGAGTCATGATTTAATACTATAATAACATAATAAAACTCTCCAAGAAAGGTATCATCTAATATTTTCATGTTACCAAAAGTCCCACAAAAATCAGTTCTAAAAATATGAAATAAGATAATTCCCAAAATTATATTGATTGGATAGTTCACACACTTAATGATGTTGCTTTTCAATGAATTTATGAACCAAAATGAATAAGTAAATAAAAATAAAAGCAAAAAATAAAAACGCCACGCAATGATATAAGAGAAAAAGACATATATATATATGTGTGTATATATATATATATATATATAATATATTGAATCCTGAATGTTATTTTCTCAACTTTTTTGCATTTGTGAAATCAATCTTAAAGCAGTTGCTATTTTAAATATTTTGAAGTATTTTACGATAATGCCTATTAAATTCTCCGTTCACAGCAGTGAAAATGACCGTGGAACTAAGATGCGCACAGTGTTATCCAGGAGCTCCCACCACACACTCTAATGGGGATGTGCAGAAGGAGAGAGAAAGGAGGTAAGGAGAGCGAGTAGGAGGAATTCAGGGAGGGAGAAGATAAACGCATAAAACCCAGAGAAAAAAATCTTTGGGCTCTTGATGTATTACTATTTATAATACAATTATTGTTACTAAACCTATTGCAAAATACCTTCAAAAAGGGACTTGTAAAGGATAAGTCTCCCAGATAAACAAGAGCACCACCGCACAAGAAAAGCTACTAAGAGAAAAGCACTGTTAGTTGTTAAATATATTTAAACAGCAATAACAGCAATGTTCCTTCTGTTATTTTTTTGTTGTTGTTGTTTTGTTTTTTTAAGAAAAAATGGTGAGGATATGGTATGTTCCTTCATTCCTTTTACAAGCACTCAGGATGTCTGGGTACTATTCTAGCATCTTAGAACAACAAACCTTTAGAGAAAGTAAGCATATCTGATAGTTCATTTCTGTGTATCTGTTCTCCAAAAGTGAGTCAAATTAAAACTCTCCTATGGCTCTAGTAAAGAAATAAAACATAGGACCAGAATGGCCACCTTCTGCTAAGAAGCAAGCAGCCAGGTGCGGTTAATACAAAAGTATTCCTTGAACCAGAATATACATGTGAATCACTTCGAATCTGAGGATTGATGGTTCTGTTGTGTCTCCTGTCTAAGGTGTAGGTATAATCACTGCTGCACAGCATCCAAAAGGAAACAGTGTATGCTGGATAGAGTGATAGTTTGTGCCCCTCTCCCCAAGACAATCAGAAACAGTTTAAGAGTTCACCCTAAATAAGAATCTAATAATGCTGTTTTTAAGTTATTTTGATCAAACTGACTGTTCCTTCCTGCCTGATGACTTCCTGACAGAACACATCTTCAGAGATTAAGCCAGATGGCAGAAGACTGGCTTCCACACACCTGAGCTTCAAATCCCAGGGACCAAGAGACCTGAGATTTTTTTTCCCCTTGGGCTCTATCATCATACAGAGCTGATGCCAAGCAGCAGAACCATCCTTGCCAAATCAGGGGAATATAAAAAGGGCAGACGATTTTTATAATAAGCCTTTAAGGATATCTTTACAGCTATATGTTGTGACTAGAGCAAATTCAATAGGTAACAAAATTTGAAAATTTTGTTTTGAAAAAGTTGACATTGTGACTAGCATTTTAAGTGCACATGAATTTTTTTTATGGTGGCTCTTGGTAGTAATAAATCCAATTCTTGAGAGTTATACACCATCCTTACATATTTAAGATGCAGTGATGCTGCAAAATATTCTACTCTATGGTCAAGCAAATCAAGTCCAATACCAGCATACCTATTATTTTGTGTTTTGATTTCTGAAAATGAAGAGTGATGGGCATAATATTTGACTTAGAATTCTAAGATTTCTTCTAGTATAAGATCATCTTAATTACAATGCTAACTAAATCTAAATAAAATAAATGTCTGCTTGTCATATGTTTAGTAAATATCATCTGAGGACTGGTTGACCACCACTCCCATGTTCTAAATAAACATGGAAATTTAGTGTCTGTGTTGAGAGCTACATATGCATGCTGTTATTGAGCCTGAAAAATGAGGCTGAGTTACAAAGATTTATTTTACTACTCTCTCTCTCTCTCTCTCTCTCTCTCTCTCTCTCTCTCTCTCTCTCTCTCTGTGTGTGTGTGTGTGTGTGTGTGTGTGTGTGTGTGTGTTATAGTTCATATGTGGAGCTCTGGGGACAATGTGTGAGTAGATTCTCTCCCCTATACAGATTCCAGGGAGTGGACTCAGGTTGTCAGGTTTAGCAACAAAAGTCCCACAATCTCTTTCATAAGTACCTTTCTTATTAATTTAATATAAAGGGACCAGTTACTTGGAATAAGTAGGCTTTTCTGATCTCTTACCTATTTCATTCCTATAAATACTCTTATTACTGGGATGAGCTGAGAGCTGTTATTATTCTGGAGAAAGATCACTCATTCATCCATTAGTTAAATCTGATTAGGACTTATTGAGTCTACAAGAATTTTTATAAAACTCCCCAAACAATCACCAGGACTCACAAGCAAAAGCTATGGTATTTATTATATATGCATTTCTATGTTTGGAAATGTGGAATTATTAGACCACGAAAATGTCATATCTGAATACTATATAATGTGATGTGCATTCATAATTCTGTTTTATTTTCTTAGTTTACCTACAAAGTCTCAGACTTAAGGAACACAGATTCAAAAATATATTTGCTACGTGTTACAATTCATGTCTTTTTTCAGGATTTGATAATTTTTGATTGGATATAAGATGATTAGCAGATGTATAGTCTCATGTACTTATAAACTGTAGGGATACACAAAACCATACTTTTCCCTCAATTTTATATTGACATGGAAAGTCTTAAACAACTACCATGAAGATATTAAAGTGAAAAATAGAAGGACCTTTCACTTTAACTAAGGTGTTTCAAAGATTTAATATACAGCCATATGCAGCCAGATCTGGTGAAACATACCTTCAGTCCCAGCACTTATGAGACAGAGGTAGATGGACCACTGTGAGTTCAAAGCCAGCCTGGTCTGCAAAGCAAGGTGCAGAACAGCCAAGACTGTTACACAAAGAAACAGTGTCTCAAAAAACAAAAATCTTCCCATACTCACCTGCACTTAAGTTATCACTAGACGCTGCTATATTTACAATGTGTGCATGTACAGATGTGCACATACATATGCATACAACTTCATGTAAGAATCTACGCAGGTCAGTGCTCTTCCCAAATAATCAAGACACATAATACTAAAGGCTCTTAAATAATCTTAAAAAGCCGACCAATATCCAGAGGAAGAGCTGGCTTTCAAAGTCATGCGTGTCTGTTCATCTGTTAACCGAGAAACTGCATCCGAAACACAGCACACAGCAAGCAGTCAATGAATTCTCATGAGATCATTTAAATATCCATTTACACTGATCCCTGTATATGGAGTGAGCACACAGTTCATTTCCATCTGAGCTAAAGGCTTCAACAGACATAAAAGAGGAATTGAATAGGGAGCATCTTGACCTTCACAAACCCTAACAAGCAGCCCAGTAGGCAGTGACCAAAAAACTCAACAAAACACAGGCCTCTAAAAGGGTTGCACCATCCCTATGTTGATTCTTTTTTCCTCCTCTCTGAAGTACCAGGCAGGACCTTGCAGAGAAGGCAAGCAAATCTTCCATGCTTAATTTGTAATTCTCACCTACCTGCTGCCTGGCTATTTTGTCAGTGACCTTTATTCCAAAGATACCTCAACCCACCCAGCCCCAGCCACACGAAAAAGAGAAAACCAGAGCAGACAAAGGAGGTGATCGCCAAGAGGCCAGAGGCACAAAGTCCCTGGAGGAGACAGAACAGAAATGAAACCTGCACAGAACCAAAGTGGACAAACCAGGAGGATCTTGCAGGGACCCAGACAGGCACTTCAAAAGCACTTGCCAGGAAGGGTAACCCCAGAAAACAAAGGCTGATTCATTCACACCTCCACAGGTAGAAAAGGAGCCAGGAATCTCACCCATTTTTGCCTAAGGAACAAGTTTTTTTTTTTTTAAATTAGAAAAAAATCACACAGTACACAGTCTCCACCTAAATGCTACTTTATGAGAATACACAACAAAAAGTAGTGAACTGTGTATTTTCCTTTTTATTTTCTGAAAATCCCCTCTTCAAAGCTTGTGGAAAAAAAAAAACACTGGGATTATAAGATTAAGAAATACAAAAGATGTCTTTGTTGCCTGGCATACTGTTTATACCCAGATATCATGAAGCTTTGTATTCAAACCCAGTCTTAATGGAGGGCCACAGCAGAATGGGTACAGTGAATGCAGCCACCCTGAATGTTGGTAGATTATTGTACAAAGAGCAGTTATCCCACTGAGAGGGCTGGCAGCTTGACAGAGGACCAACAAACGAATATACTGAAAAGCCTAATGAGTCCAGTTTCACCCTCCCACCTCCCAGCCCTGACTCTGAGGCAAACAAGCCACCATAATAACCTGTGCCCTTCCCTCTGCCTAAGGGAGAGGAGGACAACCAGCCTTCCTGGGGCACTACTCCTGGAAGAATGGGAATCTGAGAGCTAGAGTAGCGCAGCATCACAAGTCCTCCATGACTACATGAACAATCTCACAACACTGGCACGCAGGCACCATTTTGTATCTTCACTGAGTGTGAGTGACACACAAACCATTGCCCAGAACCAACTCTTGTTTGAGAAAGAGAAACATCGGTCCATTCATTCTCTGACAAAACCAAAGCACTCCAAGGGGATTTACTGAAGCTGTTTATACCCTACTACCAGTATAACCCTGGCTACGTCCAGCTTGTGTAATCTATCCCCTATCTTAATATTACTGAACTGTTTGGAAGCTCTTTCTGTACTTTCTATATTTGATATTGAGAAACAAAATACCCAAAGAGCTAAAGCTATAGCCATGCTGAGGATTCTATAAAGCTGACAGAGAATGAGAACTTCTTAAGCTAAAAAACCACAAACACCACCAATAACAAAAGAACTGTGTTGCTGTGTTGGCCAGGTGAGGTGAGGTATAGGGACCACTCACTCTCCCAAGTACAGCAGCATGTGAGGGATGTGAGGGGCAGGGCCAACTCTATCGTTCTTCTGGTAGGAGAACTTCTGAACTATGGAGTGTTTTACAGTTGAAATGTTACAGATTCCCAGCTGAATTATCTTGGTGTATCTTTAGTTCCCTTTAAATGATCCATTGTCAACCTCAAGTAAATATTTGTGATGTGCTAACTAGTGCACAACTAGCTTCCAGCCAAGCCAATAATGTCAATGGATAATTCATGAGATATTTTAATGGAGATTCTATTTTACATATTTTACTATAGGCTGCCTACATAATCTTCCAATGTATGTCTCTGAAAGAAAAAAAATCAGCATTGAATATAACTTTCTTCTGAGTTTATAAAAATTCATATAACTGTTAAAATAGCAACAATATTGATAAATAAAATGTAAAAAACAAAGTAAACAACAAAAAAACCTAGTCAAGAGGTTATAATGTTAACCCTGGATAGAGACCTATTATTCTAGTTGCACCAAGCCAATCGTCAGGCCAAAGGACCACCACTCGGAAGGCTGGTTCCCCTAAGCCACTCTAAAAAGATTGACAGAATCACCAGCCCTTTAATAAGATCCTGCAGTTTTCTGTCCCAGAAACCTTGGCCTTACCACAGTGGTTTACAAGGACACAACCATTCAAAGTCATGTCTCCCACGTTTGTAAATTATTCAATAAAACATAAATCTTCCTTTTCCTCTTGCTCTCTCTTTTCTAGTATGCTTTCCCTAGCACTTTGGGTTTGCCCAACTTTGGGACTTCCTTAATCTTTCTTAAGGGCCAACATGATGGGGCTGCTTGTCCGTGTCTGACCTCCGTGTGATTTAAGGGCTTGGGCTCTCTGCTTTTCTCCCTTCCCCTCTAGGCAGCTGCTGGCATTTACTGGCTGTCTGCCCTTTTGTTTTGTTTGTTTGCCTGTTTGTCAGTTTAAGAAAAGTGTTCCTGTATATCCATTTGAGCCCATTCTTAAATTCTCTTATTAACAAGATTAAGAACACCAAGATGCAACCTTAATTTCTCCTGAATTAAAACAGTATCTACATTGGAACAGTTATTTAAGGCAACCTGCATACATGTTCCAGGGCCACAGTCATATTTAGCTCAGGAGTAAATTATTTTGGTTTTCCTTCGGATGAGATCTAATCTGCTGACACTACATTTTACCTATTTGTAGGATGTGTTGTGTACATTCTGTATTAAATATATAATGCACATATACATACATATATATTACACTGTTCTCTACATAATTTTATACACATACATGCACATACACACAAAACCACGGATTAAAATTATTAAATTTTACAATGAGTAAAACTTGCAGTTATTAATAAAATTAGAAATTATGAGATCTCGAGTTTAGGTACATGAGAGTAAAACATTAACAGAAAACTTCTTTGCCAAAGGAACCACAATGATACACTGGCTTTTAATTCAGAAGTCACTTAAAAACCAAGTATGGTATTACATTCTTGCAATCTCAGTGCCTGGGAGACTCAGAAACCATGAGTTTGTGGGTTGCCTAGTTATGATGTTTATGACATGGTGGGGCCATGTCTCAAAACATGGTTGGAGGTAAGCATCATGTAAGAGCTTAAAGGAAGAGTTTACAGGAATTATAAAGTAGTCCTCAGAACCTGCCGTTTGAAAGACCAAAGCTGTGTTCCCTTACCCACATAGAAATTGACTATTCTACACTATCTGTCTCACCCTGTCCTAGACACATAAGTTGAAGACTCCTTAACACATATTTGAACATTTATTCCAATTTCCTCAAACCATCAGCCAATCTTTCACTGACAGATACAATTGTCAAAGCTCTTCCTTTTTTGTGCTGGTTTTAATTGCTCTACGTAAAAATGAAACTGACATTCTACTTTTTTAAAAAAAATGAAGCTTTTCACATTTCAGGATGTTAATAGATGGATAAAGTGTACTATAGGCATATCCGTCCTTTAAGGGAGTTTGACCTGAATAGCTGTGTGCTGTACTCATGCATTTATAATTGAACTAGCTGATGAATGAAGAAAGATGAAGTGCAGCCAAACTTCGAGGTGTATGCTGAGTCTGCTTCTTTAAGTGACAACATTAAAAACTGAATAGCATTTCTTATAAAAGATAATCATAAGGGTATAACAAAATGAAATTGAATCTATGCATTATGCCTCTTTATTTGGGGATATCCATATATATATATATATATATATATATATATAAGAGAGAAGAGAGAGAGAGAGAGAGAGAGAGAGAGAGATTTATAATAATGTAAAGCATATATATATATAAAATATAATATATAGTATATAGAGAGAGGGAGAGACAGAGACAGAGAGAAAGAGACAGAGACAAGAGAGAAAGGATTGACTAATAAAGATGATGTTTTTAGATGCTTTTGTAAAAGAGAAACAGATAGCTCTTAACTCAACATTATATTATGACAGGTTTTTTTTCCCCTAATAAGCCAATTCTATTATCTTCTGAAACCTCTCTGTCAAAAAAAGCAGAGACTTTTGTTTGTAATTTACAAGTCATTTCTAAGTTTTTGTATTAAATTTAGGTGGTTATAGCAGTCATTCACTTCCGAAATGAGAAGGCCAGTATTGTAACACACAAACTTATAAAAGCTTTAATCAATTCCAAGGTAGGATATAACATAAAATGAGATTTCATCACCTCATAATCTATTAGGATGGAAAAAAATCTCTTCTTAAACCTAGCATGATGAACAGAGCAATCCTGGTATCGTTTTCTAACCTCACTTTAAAAAGATCTAGATATATAATCTTCTCTAGGAATATTTAATTACATATTATACAGTTTTTTATGGTTGCTCATAAGCAAATTTTTTTAAAGGAAAAGCAATCCACTTGGAAACATTTATAGACGTCATTCTCAGTATCCCAAGATATGCACAGGAATCTTACTTTGGAGGATTTTTTTTTCGACTCATGCAGTGAACTTCTACTTGCATCAGAAAGGAGGTTATTCCCTTGACAAATTCATCAAGAGCTATTGTAATAGCCAGGATTCTAACTCTTCTTCCTAATTAAACTTTAATATGTTTCCTTTCATGCCAATTCTATTCCTTTAAGCTTTGCTGTGAAGAACTAATATCTCCAACGAGTAGCTCTATTCCACACAGTATCTTTTTTGTTCCCTTCCTGCTTCCTCTAAAATGGAGAAAGAACTCATGAAAATTCCCAGGCTAAACCCACATCTCTGAAATTGAGCTTGGATAATATTTATTCAAATTCTTGGATAGAGAACTAAGATATATTATAAAAAGTGCTTGAAAAACTTAATTTCCAAATTAGACCACATATTGAAAAGTATTTGAGTGTTACAAAGATCATACAGCTCAATAAAATTATAAGGTTGAGAAAGACCAAAAGAATGTATCCATTAAAAAAAAAAAAAAAAAGAAAAAAAAAAAAAACACCATGATTATAATGACTTTCCTCAACACAACTAAGATGACTTTTATTTTGGTATGATTTTTATATTGTACTATATGCCTTGTGGTGATTCTATGTATTTCAAATAGTAGAACATTAAATAAAGCGAAGTCTCATTTTTTTTTGTATACAATTTAAAATATCAAAACTCAAATCTTGTGCCCTGAGCATTAGGTTTCAGATGGGTTTGTATTAAAAATTCTAGGGCTAATAGTCATACCAGTGTTATACTTGTCTGAGCTGGA
The DNA here is from genome assembly GCA_021653895.1 of Mastomys natalensis. Lineage (NCBI taxonomy): Eukaryota > Metazoa > Chordata > Mammalia > Rodentia > Muridae > Mastomys > Mastomys natalensis. Next base: position 75,039 of record JAJTUV010000532.1, read on the forward strand.
ACAATATTATACGTTTCTTTTCATTTTTTTTTCACAAAAGTGATGACAGAAAATATGGATTAAGCAAACATTTTCATGTGTCCTTGCGACAAACTTAGACTCTCAAAAGCCAGTTTTATAATGTATATTAGTAAGATGGTAGCTTTTAAAATCAGGGTGGCGGGATGCACCTTGCTTCATTTCTCCGAAGAGAGCAAATAAATCTCACCATTTCATCCCTCTGTAAAGTATAGTATTTATCACATGGGTGAGAAGTTCACCCATTAATGGAACACGGATTCTTTCACCCTGCCAACAACCCAATCATCGAGCCTTCAGCAAGTGTAAATCCTTTAACCTTGATCTCACACTTAAGTGTGTTTTTGTAAGTCAGGATCTGCCAAGCTAGAGGTGACAGCTTTATTTTTGTTATGGTTTAGTTTTATCTGCATTTTCTAATTAATATGAATTATATGAAGAGGCATAAAATGTGCTATTGTAAATGGGATTCTGGGGTAGGTGTAATGGCTAATTTTCCACCCTACTAAGTGGAGATACTTATATTCAAGGTAAAAGCTGACTCAAATATATCACAGAATCACGGCTAATTTAAGTGATATTTTTATTTTGTGACAACCTGTAGCCACATATTTGAACAAATGTTCCCATAGCTCATTTTAGTCATTAGCAGCTACCAGCCTTTACACTTCTACTTCAGACACAAATCAAACCTTATTTATGGACAGAATTCCAACTAACTCTCTGTACTCTGCCTTCTTAGGTTTCCAGGAAAAGAGATAAAGGATTTAAATCCGTATTCTGTAAACATCTGTAAACAAAGTAGGCCCTGGGCTCAGAAGACTGTCACTAGAATTCTTAAAGCTGAAGCTTCAGAAATCTTTCTCTCTCTCTCTCTCTCTCCTCTCTCTCTTCTCTCTCTCTCTCTCTCTCTTGTTGTGTGTGTGTGTGTGTGTGTGTGTGTGTGTGTGTCTGCACACATTCGCACATCTCAGAAACTTAAAATCCTGTTACTGATATGTCTGGGGTATGTGTGTATGTATTTGGGTACATGCAAATGTGCAAAGGCATGCTTTCAGAGAACAACTTCTTGAAGTCAGTTCTTCCTTTGAGCCTTATATGTCTTGGGGAATCGAACTCAGTTCTCTAGGTTTGGCAGCAAGCACCTTTAATCAGTCACGTTGTCAAACAAGCTATTTCATTTTTATCATACACTACTTACAATTTAAGGGGTGAAACTATTTAAAAAGTTATAAAAAAATGAAAATACGGAGTTAAGGAGCTCACGTTTTATACATTTTTGATCCCTTAACTCTCAAAATCGCCAATGTAACAGTGATGTTTTCAGTACAATTCAAATATCTGCATGCTTAAAAGAAGTCCAAGGCCATTAAAGTTTTCTTCTCACATTTCATCAATTAAGAGTTAATTTTCAAACCAACTTAATGGGAGTGATTATAGACGTTAAGAATCAATCTTCAAACACTTGCTTACTCTGGATAATAGTGCCTGCTTACACTTCACGTGTGAAATGAGTGTGTTTCTCTTCTGCATTATGAGCTGATTAACCTGGAAATTGTTTACATGTTTTTTTTTCTTAATAAAAACAAAGATATTGAGACAATAAATTTTGACAAAAAAATGCCCTTTTTTATGCCATGGTAGACTCCTATGGTTCCTTCATTAGTAGTACTGCTAAAATGCCTCAGAACTTGCTCTCCTGTTACACAAACTCAGGAAAGAAAAAGATAAGTCAAAGTTTAATACCTGCCCTGGAGACAGAGTGAGACATGACGGAATGTCCCGGGTAACTTCATCTTTATATTTCCAGCAAAAATTTACATGTACCAAAGAAATAGTTTAAAAGTCTTATTATATATAATGCGATTCTAATGTATAATACATATTTCTCCAACTGAACATTCCATTATGCTTACAAACTAAATATGTTAAAAACTACCTATCTATATGGCAAAAAGAATCAATGCAAATATGTTTAATCATGAAAAGATTTATAATCAATGAAATATTAATACTTCTGAGATGAAGAAAATCATCCTACAAATTGAGCAAAAAAATATGAATTGACATTTTCTCACAAAACATAAAACAGAAGGAACATGATAAAATGTACATAGAGTCTTTTAAAATTAAGTTTAAAACAAATTTTAAGGCACAAACATGGGTTATAAATTTGCATTAAATCAAGGGTAAAAATTATTACCCATTATTAGTAGGTGCTTATCAAGGAAAATTTTCAGAACTGTTGAGAATAATAAAATGTATATTACATATATATTTATATCTGTACTATATATGTGTACTATATATACATATAAAACAAAGAGAAAATATTTATAACTATCCTAAGATTATGACACAATTATTACAAAACATGCATGCAAGTGGCTTTTGTACCATCAACTCTTCCATTCAAATTTTCACATATCTTTGCCACATTTGATGCCAGAGACATTGCCAACACAACCCTTGCCAACAACTCTAGCAGATTTCACACACCAGAGTTCATCAATGCTAATTATAACACAGCTACTCAGAGAAATAGAGCACAACCTCTCTCTCCCTCTCCCCTTCCTCATCCCCCACCCTCGTTCTCTCCCCATCTCCCTCTCCCCCTCCCCATCCCACTTCCCCTCCCCCTTCCCCTCCCCCCCTCTCTCTGTCCACACACACACACCTCTCACATCATTATGGAGCCCAAGAATCTCACAAGTTGTCCTTTGAGAACCAGAAATTTGGTGGCTTTATTTTCAATCCGAAAAAAAGATGTGAAAATCAGGGAGCCAGTAAGGTAAATCCTACTCAGAAAATGTAAGAACTCAGTGATCAGTTATAGATGACTTGTGAAGTTGGACAGCTCATCTCAATAGAAAGGTGATAACTTCGCCAACTACTGTACCGCTTTGATCCATATAGGGTCTCACCTAGATGGGTGACTCAAAGGCCGTCATCAACCTTACTTGCTGCCATGATTCATGTGCTCATACAAATGCCTATAACCACATCCACTGGAAATGTGTCAGATACTTAGATACATGTATCTCAGTCAAGGTACCATATGCTATTAATTACCACACGGAAATAATAATTGAATTACTTAGAATTTGTAAATAAAAACAAAATATTTAAGAAGACAAAACGTGTGTTGTCATGAGGAATAGATATTTTTGACACTTGCACAGAGGCTAAGAACCCCAAGAGTCTCACATAGAAAAAAGAAGCCAAACAGAATCAAAGAAACAAGGAATATGCACAAATTCTCCTGCTGTTTAGACTTTAACAGCCACCAACAGATCTCTGTTTAAAGGTTTGCTCCCAAAAGTTACTTGTAATATAAAAATATTATGAAAATATACATTATTTGTAATATGACTGAGTTTATACTAGACATTTAAATTTGGCTATTTTCTTTCAACTGTAAAATTTCTTTTGCTTTATGAAAGCTTTTAAGGCTATTGCAATAAGATGGTCATGAGTTGGGGACTATTTTACTCCAGTTCTAAGGACAGTGTTTATATATAGATCATTTTCTCTAGTTGTGCAGAAGAGTGGAAAGATAATAAAGAATCAATACATTTATTGCGAGTCATTTCCTTTGGTGATCAAAAATTCCGCATGGCAAACATTCAAGTCATCCAAATTCCAGGTCATTGCAAGCTGATCCAGTCCTAATACAGATGACAATCCTGTGTCTAAGATGGAGTTCCTACACAGAGTACAACAGGACCCAGAGCAGACCTGCTCACTTCAGACTACTGACTGTGATGAATGCTCACCTGAGGGACCATGCAGAATAGTACATGAGGCAAGAGAATTAGTGGGGACATTCAATAGCTTAATGATCCAAAACAACTGACAGAATTAGTATGAAAGACAAATCGTACTAACTAACATCACTAACATTCTGGAAAATAACAGATACGGAAATACAATAGTTTGAAATACACAAATGTGGTTTCATCAAAGACTTATACAGTCTTGTTTGCTATATCTGAAGTGATAAAATGTTAACCTGAACAACTAAATGAATAATGTTGAAAATCCTGCAGTTTGTGATATTTAATGACCAACCACATTCTTGCTAGATATAATCCACTGGAAAAATATATAGGCCACATGTTATCTTTCTTTCTAATTGCTGTAAAATGTCTTTTTATATACAGTGAAACCATTCATTATATATAAAATGACCTATCAATTTTTTATCTATGCATGTGACCAAATCCTTATAAAAATATTATGGATCCAATTACATGAGGAATAAATATCATAAAGTAAAGCACAGCTACCATGAAGAATCTAAAAGAACTTGGTGCTGCCTTAGGTTGTTTTCCCAAAAGGTTACAACTTAACCTTACTAAGCGTGAGTTCCTCAACAATTAATGGGCACTTATTCAACAGGCACAATTGTGCCTGTTATCCCCCAGTGAATACTAATAGCCCATTTAACTGTCAGGAGTGATCCAATATGGGCTAACTATTAAACGAGTTTCCTAATGATTAATGTATGCAAAATTTTAACAATCCAATGAAACAAATCAACAATAAAACATGTTCCCAACTATTCCATCTTTCCTTGCCATTGTATGTGATGCCTCTCCATGCCAGTTCCTTAGAAGATATTTTGACAGTCACAACTGCCACTTCTACTTCTTCATTTCTTATTCACATCTCAATATTTTAGTGTTCAAATTCGTCTCTGAAAATATTGAACAGTCACAGATAGCCAATTAAAATGTCATTTCTCACTCTACATGTCAATAATTAGTGAAACATTATTCTTTTGATTATCTTTCTTTAAACCAGACCTTAGTTTCATATAATGTTATCAATCTCTTCCTAAACCTTCAAGTCCTTTGTTAGCCCCTTTACTGGTTTTCTTTTACTCTGCCTGTTGCTCCACCAGACTTTCTTTAGTCATCTAATCTGACCCTAGCGCTTCAAAAATCACCTCAGTGGTCAGGTGAGGTTAATGATTTTTAACCATTCTTTCCTTAAGGTGTGTAAGAACACGTTATTTCATTACTTTAATATTGAAATCAACTACTCTACATAGTCATCAAGTTGTTTAAGTTCCCTGTCCATATCCCAGGAGATATTCAAGGTAACCTTAACTTGAGAAAGCATTCTCAACAAATCTACCGTATTATACTGACTAATTTACCAAAGTTAGTCCATGATTTAATGTATCTTCAGACTTCCTGCTCCAAGATATTTAGTCATTCTTAAATATTTGATTTTTCTTCAGGATGTTAGCCATTCCCCTCTCTCCATCTCCATCTCCCTCTCCTCCTCCCCTCTCCATCTCTCTCTCTGTCTGTGTGTAAAATGTTGAAGTAGAAGATACATCTAGTTTCTTCTGTTCCTGCTCCTTGGTTTCTGAGACAGGATCTCTCACTGAACCTGAAGTTCAATGATTCAGCTGTGCTGGCTGCTGGCAATCCCCAGGCTCTCCTGTCTCAGAGACCTTCCATTCCTGGATATCTATGTGGGTTCAGGGATCCACACTTTAGTCCTTATGCTTGCACAGCAGACGTTCTACTGACTTAGCCATCTCTCGATCTTCACCTTAGCTCTCTTCCTTGTTTAGGTATCATCGATGGCAGTTTCATCCTTTTTCAGACACATTCAAACAGCAGCAGTAGTAGTAAGTCTAAACTTTATGAGCTGACCTGTCATAAAATTATTCTATCATTCTGCCAAAGTCAGAAAATATGTTCAATAATATCCATTCTGTTTCCCATGACTTAGACACACTACCAAACTATTAAAGTGTCCTCTTTCAACTAGTATAACGAGATGCTCGGAATGCCTTATCCACCTTCCTTTAGCTCTCCTCAGAAGTTTCCCACACCAAAAGCTGTATATCACAAATGAAAATGTTAACAAGCAAAACAAAACTATAATGATTTTTACTTGCAGCTCCCTAGCTGGAAAGTCATAGATAGGAAATGCTCTATTATCACTCTTCAGTGAAAAATTCAACCAAGTTTTGGTAAGGACAAAGTCATCGGGTTCTATAACTGAATGATACTACTCCAAACCAACATCTGCTAGGGCAAATATCTAACTTTGTAGACTTTCAGAAGGTTTTGATTCATTATATTGAAAATTTGCACAGTATGAAAATACAAAGAATTTTCAGGATCAGTAAATGAAAAGAAGAAAGGCTGTGGGAACATACTTTTCAGAATGCACACACACACACACACACACACACCAATAAAATTAGGGGAAAGCCCTTAGTAAAACTTACTGCATGTCTTACACCAGACAGAATGCTTCTGAAGCATTGGCTAGTGTATAGATTAAAAATTAAGACAATTGGGAAAGGAGGAATGCTCCCAGCACACCTCTGACTTAGATCTTTGTATTTACTAATACTCTGGGTGCTTTCTCTCTGTACCTTAGTGGCTTCCTTTCAGAATTGAATCACGGAGAAAAATGAACTCAAAGTGAAACATAGCATCTCTGTCTTGTTTGAAGTAAAATTTATAGTTTTGTCCATTGGCATCATGATATTCATTATTAAAAGGCAAAGTATGAGGTCTGAGCTCCGTGTAACAATCCACAGAACCACATACCAAATAAATATTTTAAACTATCTAAATATATATTTATAATGTAGACTGTAATGACACTATTTTATCATCAATGATAGTTGGAAAACTACTGAAACATCAGGAGGTACATTTTTAGCACAGCATGAAGAGGATTAAGCTGAGAGATTCCCATTAATGTCAATATGCACTGCTTGGTTTGGTCCTCACACACACACTGTGTTATACATTTACCCAAAAGCACCTGAGAAAGAGCTCCCCCAAATAGAGAATCCTAAAATGTCCAAGAGAAAAATAGTTTTTATATGTAAATATTGAGCCCACATTAAATTCATGATCTAGTGTGTTATTTTTATTCCATATAATTTGTTTTTCTTAAAAGCAAATTCAATAATTTTGCTCTAAGTTTTAATTATAACAAATGATGACTGTCTTCTGCATTAATGTTAATCTGACAGACCTAGTCTAAGAAATAATTTAATATGTGCCTGAAATTTTCTTCTGGAAAATTACTTAATAGCACCATAGTTACCAACATATTTACCTAATGTCCTATTAAACTACTTTACATGGCTTTTTGATAACAAGATGACCTTTAGTTAATTTTTTGAAATGTACTAAATGATTTTGAACCTTGTACATTCATTCTTGAAATGTATTTTGGAAAATTTTGCCTTACATAACTATAAAATTATGTTTGAATTTTTAAAGATCTTCTCCCTGCATTTCTCCCACAGTTTTTACAGTTTCTGGAATGGATGTAAACTACTCCATGTCTAACAATTATTTTGTTGTGATTTTCACCAAAGGAATCCCAAAGGAGTTGCATTTCCTTTTTCCTGAAGACACCATTCACTGGTTGTCATTTTGGGTAAGTACGTTAGAATCTTAGTTTCAGGTTTACTTCAACAAAATTAGTAGAATTAACAAGGGACTGCTACAAAAAAAAAGCCAGAATAAATATGCAGTGGACTTGTTATTGTTATCATCACCATGAAATTATACTATTTGAAAATTTTTAAATAAACTTAGAATATTAAATTTCCCAGTGGAAAACATAGAAATAGATGTTAGAGACTCTTCACATCTGCAGTTCTGTCAAAAGTCAAAAGTCAAAAGTGCCTTGTACACTATAGTTGTGGTTGTGGTGAACTGGATAATGTAGATAGAGCCTTCATCCTGAGGAAGTACTCTGATGACTCTTTATCCAGTGACTGAGAGTCCTGTGCCTCCCCTCCAGTGCAGGCCAGGCAGGACTGTCTGCACAGTACAGAGTGCCAGGCCCTCAGCACACAGTGTGCATGTTTTCTGGTTCTTGGGAGGGATGCTGACTCAACCGGCGCAACCTCTACTCCTGCACTGATCATCAATCCAAACTTTCCAAGTTATCTCACATATCTTCAGCACAATCTGGAGATTATGGCTGGGCAGATGTGACAGCATAGTCTTGATCAGGTATGTTGAGAAGCTAAAATTTTAGCCATTTAGCAAAACCAGAAAGAAAATTCATATCTTATGTTCCTGTGAGCTGTGTTATGAAGAAAGAACACACACACACACACAACAGAGAGAGAGAGAGAGAGAGAGAGAGAGAGAGAGAGAGAGAGAGAGAGAGAGCAGATGAATTCATAATGCTCGCAATCTTAAAATGTATCTTTAGTGTTTAAATCACACTGGAGAGGAATGAATGATTTAAGAAGATATACTGTTATTAAATTGTTATAAACCCTCTTTGCTCTACTCAAGGAAGAAGCTTTTCAACTTTTCTCTTTCATTTACCAATCAGTAACTATGATTAACTGATAGTCTATTTATCTCTCAACTAATTTGCAATTGCACTTCACAGTTCAATATGTGTCATTCAAAACTGTGCTAACATGATATCAAAAGATAAATCTACTGTAATATTTCAAGAAGAAAGTAAACACACCAATACCGTTTGACTTCAGGAAATAACTTTCTGTCCTTCTTATAATTCCACAGGGAACTAACAGTATATAATGAGTGTACTCCAAGCAATCTTCAAATCTCAAGTACATTTACACACATATAATCTGCATTATTCTCATTACGGTGACCACTCTCTGGAATTATTCTTAGTAAATTATTTATAATACTTTGCAATCTGTCTTCCTATATGGAAGCACACTTCCTGAGAACAGTTATTTGTTATTAATGCCCCAAGGTTGGCACACAATACCTCTACAGTAAATACCAACTGATGAAAGGGCAATTGGATGGTACTTCAATGTACGGTTGGTGGAAGGGCAGTATGTGGTACTTCTCAACTATAATATTGCAGAACACATAACCAGAAAGTGGAAGGTAGAAACAAACTAAATCCATCTGTCACTTAGTGCACGCTGAGAAACAGTGTCCTTGGAGGTTATTTATTATCAAAGACTGAAAATTATTTTATTGGAGGCCGAGAAAACAACTTTTAAAAGCCGCTATCCAAGTGTGGCTAATTGTTATGTCTGTAGATGTCTAAATTTCATTGGCTCCAGGGCTTTATGGTACCAAAGAAAGGTATGAATAAATGTAGGAGTTAAAAGTAAGACCAGCTTGGTTCCTTTCTCTGTAGAACCTTCTCCACAGAAATCACAGGTCCTGCATTTTTTTTTCACTATGGTCATTCATAGGTTTTGCTTCTGGCCTTGTAAAAAGACAGCTTTTACTCAAAGTCCTTGAATGACAGCCTAAGGCTAGAACCACAGAATCAGCAACTAATGTAAGTTGGAGGTTACTGATTCATGCAGCTCCTGGGCAACTATAAGCTGTTTATTAATCCTGTCATAGAAATAGAGAAGCAAATATCTCCTGCGGTGTGAGGCATCAGATCAGAAGCAATGAGGAGGTCTAGGGCCAAAGATATGTGAATGAAGAACTTAGCTCTCTCCAGTGAAGTCTCACCAGGTATGCAAACAACACTTAAGGCCAGGTCCTTCACTCAGCAGGAGGAAAGAGGGAAAGGGGGAAAGGGAGGGGGAGGGCGAGCATGGAGATGAGAAAAATTGAATTTTACCTGACCATAGTATTATTGGCATTGGGAGGAAAGATGACTGTGCTGTGGAAGGGGGGTACTCCACTTTTCTGTGACCTCTACCGGCTTGATTACAAAAACATGCCCCCCCCCACATTGTAACTTTTAAAAATCATTTCTACACATGTTCAGACTTGTCCTACAAGAAGAAAACACTGTTTCCAAGGGACAGTTAGTTACTAATCGTGAACATAACTGTATGTTGGAAGTGCTGTTGAGAGCAAAGGCATAAAACGCCATGCGTTTATATTTATTTATTTATTTATTTATCCTAAAATGACCTAGACTTTTTGTATCCTTCTGCCTCAGCCTCCCAAATGCTGGTATTTCATGTATCTCCATTTTCTGTGTGATATGTGAGGTTTTGGTTTGTTTGTTTTCATAGGAAGAGTAACTTTAACAAAACCATTGTTGCTGCTCACCACACTAGCTGACTCCACATACAGACTACTTTTCTTGGATCTTCTTGTAGAGGGTGGATTGAGTTTGGAGCAGTCGTCCAGCATCTGCTTCTGGAGAGTTGAGTGTATAGATGTGAGCCACAATACCCAACTCCAAGTCTAAAAACTGTGAGAAGATTGGCCCTCCATGCAGACCTGGGTCTTCCAGTACTTTGTCACTGTTGAAGCCTTCTTGAGCAATGCATCTTGGTCTACAAATCATTGTTTAGGGAAGAGATAGCCAAGAAAATGACTTAGTACAAATGAAGGAGGAAACAAATGTTTAGGTTGGGAAAAACCTGGATTTATCAGCACACCATGGCCTGAAGTATCTAGAATAGCTACAAATGTAAAAGCTTGGTTTTGTGTCTTATCAGTATTGTTTGTCAATCAAGAAGAGATCACAAAGCAGAGAAATCTGACATGAATTAGAATATCCTTGTTTATGATCTGTATATCCTATTATTGCTTCTCTATCACAGTAAAACATCACATCTCAGATACTGCTTATCTTCTGAAATCATGGTCTGGTCAAGAATTCTACACATCGTTTTTTCCAAGTTTATTTTTATAATATGTGTAGCATATTTAGGGGCATTAAATATATAGTTTCCTAAAGCACTTGGAATAAGATTAGATTCAGTTATAGTCCTATGAAGTGGGACAAGGGACAGAAAATATATATATATCCTGGAACTGGAGACTATGATAAAGGGTTTCCTGGAAAGTTGTAACTTTAAGGAATGGCTCATAGTTTCACACTCACTTAAGAAATAAAAACTCAAAGGAGTTAAGATTTAACCTGATTTTGCTCTTTCAATACCCTTGTGATTACCTAAACTAAATAATTGTCATAAAATATACTGTATTAAGAATAGGATATAGTTGTGTGTGCTAAGACCACTCATGACATACCCAGGAATAAGCCAGGTCTTTGGTAAACATGGAAGATCAGCATTGTTTATTGTTCTTGAAAGAAAGAAAATAGGCTCTGCTTTTGTGTGAGTTTGGAAATTACTTGGTGGGTTGGTTGTTTGTAGAGTCTCACTATGTAGTTCTGGCTAGCCCAGAAGTTCCTATAGACCAGGTTACCCTTAAATTTGAGATGATTATCCTGCTTCGGCCTCTCAAGTGCTTCCATTACAGATGGTAGCTACAATGCCCATTTCAGATTGGCCTTTAAGCATCAAATTAGTTACCTTCAGGTGTCAACTGGGCACACCTTAGGGGACCTCAATTGAGGAACTGTCAAAGTCATACTAGCCAGAGGCACAACTGTGAGGCACTGACTCATTGCTAATTGATGTAGAAGGACCTAGCCCACTGTGTGAACCAGTGAACCATTGTGTGTTCCAGTCCAGGGTTACTACCCAGGTAGGCCTGGACTCTTTAAAAAACCCATTACCCATGAGGCAGTGAGAATCCAGGAACCAGTGTTACCCTATAGCCTCTGCTTCCAGTCCTTGTTTTGCTTCAGTTCCTGCTCTGACTTCCCTCGATGACGGATTGTTATCTTGAAGTTTAAACTGAAATAAACTCTTTTCCTCTACAAACTGCTTTTAGTTAGAGTATTTATCATGACAAGATGTAACTAAGCAGTATAATATATAATATATTATATTTATATAATACATATGTGTGCGTGTATGTGTATGTTCATGCATGTGCGTGTATGTGTGTCTCAGGAAATACAACGGAACAGTCAGAAGCCAATACTGGGGATGGTCTAATCTCTCATTCTTGAGTATGTTTTTTGTATGGTGAATAATATTGCATGTTCCTTTTATTTCTTTCACTATTGGCTTTACAAAGACTTAAAATATTTCTACTTTTGTGAGTCCTCTCATAATCTGTACATTTTCTCAGAAAATGGGCAGCCAGAAAGTATACCTGAAATATGTTTTATACATTCACTGTCTCATGATTTTTGAGTTTCAACAAGTAGGAAACCTTGTAATATTATATATTAGATATGTAGTATTTAAATTTTAAATAGTTCATACACATTCCGTGCAATTTGAACTCTGTGCCAAGTGTTCAAAAAATAATAAAATCACAACCCATGAGTGCATAGCATGTGTGTATTATCTCTCTACATATGGGGATATATATATATATATATATATACACACACACACACACACACACACACACACACATGCTTGCAACAGAGAAAAATAGACAGATTAGCATAATTCCTTCCTCAATATCCTTGGCAGGAAAGAACAGCCCCCCAGTGGGACAGAGCTGTTCCATCTGCCATTCTAACTGAAAGAACAGTTCATTTTCTTGGAAAGATGATTTATGGGACGACCAAAGCTATCTTTCATTTAAAAATATTATTATGTAGAATGCTCATGAAATCTATTGTTGGATCACTAGTGAGATTATGTAATGTCCAAAAGTCTGAACCAACGGATTGCCAGCACCTTCTCTTCCCATTCTTCCAATCTTTCCAATGCAGAAATAAGGTTCCTAGTCTTAGATGAAGTCACTATGACATTATACATGGTTTACCAAGAAAGGACTTTACTTAAATAAATTCTGAGTGTGATTCAGGATTATTGATAAAGAGCAATGGGGAAATGTTTTGATACGAGCATCCGTCTGGCTAGTGATTACACATAAACAATGAACAGATGATACGATGATAGGCAAGGTGCATGACAGTGGTGAATACTGCTTTTTCATCTATAGTTGAGTAAGAGTTTAAAAAGATGTCAATGAACTCTCACTTGTGATTCAGGGTCAGATATCCTGATCCATTACAGGGGACAAAGCCATCTTTTAATACAGTATGTTGTAATCCATTTAAACAACACAACAGACAGATGAAATTTCCTTTGTTCTTAATATTTTCACCTGTCTTGAAAATCAATAAGCAATGAGAAATATTTAAAACTTCATACTTTTTCTTATTAAAAATAATTTTCAGTAACTATATCTTCTTGGGAGCCATTTTCTTGGAGAGACAAGTCATGGACCAACGTGTAAAGCCAAATGTAATCAAAGAACTTTGAAAATATATTTTGGAATTGTAGTTTAAGTAAAAGAACAATAAAATAGAACATACCACTGTGCTGTTTCATAGCACTAGCTGTTCAAACATCACACTAAGTGATGGAGCTGGCTGTGTGCTCTCCACTCCTCTCTCTGCTTGCTGTCTTTTATAAGGCTGGCGAATCTTCACATTTCTTATTCCATGAGGTTTTACATGTGCCTTTTAATAATTTCTATTTTATGTTTCCATTAAGCTCCCATTCTAAACAGTTCCCATTATTAATTAATATACAAGCTTTGCGGGCTTTATTTTTGAAACTGTTGCCTCACTAATGGTTTGATTTTCTTCTGAATTTCAGATGCCATTAAGCTGCCAAGGTCAATTAACATATTAAGAATATGCTGAGAATAAAAAAAAAAAAAAAACAGGTTAAGAATAATAATCATACCTCAAAGAAGCCCTCAGAACTCTGACTTAGGAAGACAAAACATGTTGCTGTAACTCAAACAGATCTTTTAAGGATAACAAAGAAGGGGTAAAAATTAATATGACAAGTGCCTCTGAAGCCCTCTCCTCTGTTCCAAACGGAGCTTGGAAGTTCTGGTGAGCTTCTTCATTTCTTCCTCTCTCAGAGTGCTAGCTGAGATGTGATGTGATGCTTTGTCTAGCCATGCTGCTCCACAGAAGAGAAAGGGAGAAATGCTTCAAGGATAACTATCAGCCATACTTGGTTTGTAAAGAGTTAACATATGTAAGTGACCTCAGCTGGCAGCTCTTTGCTATTCTTTAGCTCTGTGCTATACCTTCACCTTCTCTGTCCAAGTAGCAAGTCACCAACAAGTACAAGCCTTGCTGCTGATTTCCAAGAGATCTGAATTCTCCAGCTTTTTCTTCCCAGATGAGTATGTGAGACTATTTTAAGAGTGTGTAGGAAACCACTTTTGCAGGTAACCTACATTTTCTAAAAAATATTAACAACCTAACAACAACAACAACCAAAAACCAAGAAAGCCAATTTGATTGTAATTTCCCAAATGCTTCAAAAACGCAAAAGCAGAATGGGAAAAAAAAAAGTATTTTTATTATTCATCCTTCAGTCAATCAACTGAACAAGAATCAACTGTCTATTATCCAATGATTAGACTAAGAATTCTCTCCAGGTATGTATTAGGTTCTGTAATTGCACCTCAAATTGGTTTCCTTTTTACACTTAAATTACATTTTATACACACAAACTCCTTAACTCACACTATTTTTGTATTTTAAAAAGCATGGTTGTGCTCATTAATTGACAGTTACAATTTACGAGTATATTTGTCACCAAAAGTGTAACAGATAGAGAATAGTTTTCTTTGAAAATAAATTACTAACTTTGCAGCAGTAAAATATAATAACAAAATAAGACTTGAAAAATCTATCATTAATGTTAACAATCCCTGATTTAAATTCCATCCACATGAGTCAGTTAATATGTAGATTCAGGCAAGACATTGATGATTAGTGCTTCTTACTTCTCCAACATGTAAATCATCAATAAAATTATAGTTTCAAAATTTGAATTTGAGATGGCACCTACCATCTCACATGATGCTAGGCAACTATAAAGTGACCAAAAAATCTTTTAGAAATTCTTAAAACTAGGTAGAAATGCATTTTCTTCATTATTAATCTTCAAAACTAGGTTTCCAGGCTTACAGTAGTAGAAAGATAACCTGGAATACTAGAGTATGGTTGCAAATCTCTCCGTATTATCTACTTCCTTGACATTGGGTATGGCATTATGCATTATGAGTCTAAGGTTTTACATCTAGAGGATACATCAAAAATATAACTTTTATACAAAAATTAAATAATGGATCTGAAGTATTATACATGCCATATGCATTCAATAAGAATATTATTCCTTTACTCAGTTCTTTGACTAAAGGACAGAATACATTTTATTTGGCTGTATAGCAGGTAAATGCTAATTGTATAAGCAGTCCTTGGTCTCCATATCCTGTAACGAGCTATTTTTTTTCTTTTGATTCATAGAAATTAGTATAAATGATTGTTATATTAGAAAGAATATTGGGGAACTACTAAGAAAGCGGAGAAGCAGAGAACTTTCTTGGATGATCGGGAAGTTCTAAATCTTGACTTAGATGCCTGTTTTTTTGATTGATTATTACGGTCAAGAACATATGATAGTGGCACCTCTTATAGTAACATTACCTCAATTTTTAAAAGGATGGGCTAATCCTACAGAATCCTACAGGTAGCAAACAGAAAGGCCTTTTGGAAAGTCATGCAATTAATTTTAATATGAACCAAGTATTATTAAGCAATTATAGAAAAAGCTCAATTTTGGATTCTGTTGTGCATGGACTCAGAATGGTCCACATATACTCAGATGTTTGAAAGCTTGGTCCCCAGGTGGCAATGTTAGGTAGATCTAAGAGGTGTGGCCTTTGAGCTTTCAAGGACAAACCCATTGCCAGTTCATTATCTGACCCCTGCTTGTGAATCAAGATGTGAGCTCTCAACATGCTACTGCAAAAGCCTGCCCACGATGGCAGAGTTTCCATCCTCTGCAACTATAAGCTCAATATATCTTTATTCCATGTTGTTTTGGTTATGGACTTTTTAAAATATTGCAACAGAAGAGTTAACTAACACAGTTACTAATATTTTTATTGAAATTCATTTTTAATGTTCCCCTCAATTGTTCCTGAAAATAGATACTTTTCCAAACAATATGTTCTGATCATGGTTTCCTCTCCCCCAACTCATCCAAAATCCTTCCCACCTCCCATTTCGTCCAAATCCACTACCTTTTCTGTCTCTCATGACTGTATTTTTGAACTGGGAAACTTGCACGAAATGTAGATTCAGTCATTCATTTTAAAATTCAGAACATCTACTAAGAGTACACCCACATTTTCTCAAGACAACAACGTATGTCTGAGGCCGAATATAAGGCCTTTTATGTGATCTTTGTAAAGGCACAGATCATGACAGTTTGTAGCACAGGCTTCACTAACCCTGCCATCAATTGACCAGCACCCTGTGCAGAAGAGGCATTTCACACTTTAAACTTGAACATCCTTTGGAAAGGTAGAAGGAGCCATCTTGCCACCTAAATGTAATCTAAAATTATTTTTTCTAGGGAGATAGTCATTAGTAAAGTGTTGTATCAGTAGTGTAAGCTGCATTTTAGAAACTTAATATCAAAATATATTAAAATATAATTATCAAAAAATATTCTGTAAAAATCTTTTTTTTCCAGTAGAATTAAAAAGAATCCTGAATTATTCCAGCAAATATATAAGGCACAAGAATAAATGGCAGACATCGAAATGTTAGTTGTTGATTTTGAATAAAACAGAATTGCCTGGTATTTAAGCTTGATGTCATATGTAGTCATTCTCAGTCACATATTGAGTAATAGCATCCAAAGGCAAAACATGGAAAAACAGCACCAGGACTGCACGTTTAAACTGGCTCATTTCAGATGCCCTTCACATGATGTTTTAGATGGCAAGAACTTCCTATCAGTTGTCCGTGATGTCAGTAAGCGTCCTCAGCATTAGTCACACTGGTTTCGTGGTTATAAATCAATGAGAGGACATACAACAAAGATCTTACCAATTAAGTCCCTATTATTAAAGGGTTTATTAAAGGATAGGAAACTGAACACCAAACCAGCATAAGGTTATAACACAAAGCAATAAGAAACATAACAATAAAAAAAGGATCCACAAATCAGACTCAAAAAGATACATGTATTATTATTAAGATGTGACAAGGTACAAAATACAAAATCTTCAGGCATAAGCTGAGAAAAAAAATTTAAAAAGTAAAATAAAGGCAGCTATGGATCCCCTCAATGCCTGTTACTCCTCAGGAGTTTGTCATTGTGCAGTGTAACCTGAATGGGTAAGACGGGTTATTTAATACATGTACTCAATAATGTAAACAAACAGGCTGGGAGCCTCACTGCTTGAAGTATACAGGGACATTCATTTAAACGTGTTCTGTGGGTATTCCCTCAAGTACAGCACATTTATTGGATTAAAATCAAACACCATTTCACTACAAAATGAGAAACAAAGATTGACTCAATTACCTGAAGGGAAAACCAGTGCCTACAAGGAATCCCTTACCTCTGTGAATGCTTCAGAAGAGCTAGCTAGAAGGGTTACTGCACCGATATTCTACAATTATCACCAGCTGCTATACAAACAACATTGTGTCGCTCGTTTACCTGGAGTGTCTGTCACATCTGTGCACAGTGGTCGCAGCTGCGACCCAAATCAGACAATGAACGTGTTCACACTTGGAAAAACAAGCCGTCTCACGTCGTCTCCTCACAATGCCATAAGAATAAGACAAGGATTTGAAGTCATAGTTAAGTATACACCTTTAAATTGTAGTGGGCAAGGTCTGGTGTTTCTTTATTTTCCTGTCAAATTTTATATTTTATGGAGCCACAAGTGCTCATGAAATACAATGGTAAAACTATTTATAAAATTCACATTATTCAAGGACACGAACACTTATTAAAAAAAAAAAAATCAAACAAACTCAGAAGTAACCTTAGCGAACCTAAAAGAAAATGAAATCTCGCCTTTCACACACTTTAAATGTCACTTGAACTGTTAAATATATAAATAAATAACCAATCTTTTTAATAAAATTATGTGACTCCAGACAATGTAAGAAATGACACATTGAGTATTTTACAGAAAGTGTTTATGTCACATCTATTGAGTTTTAAAAATCCCCTCTGGTGGTGGTGGGGAAACTTTTGAATACTACATTTGCTAGGGAAGGGGGTATTTGAAGAAATCAAAGCTTATCAGTAACATCATAAAATTTAACACTTACATAGGATTTTCCTTGTCCAGGGATACTTGTTAAGCAAGAAGCATTCACTCCTTTAGTAATGTACCTTAGCACGTGGAGATGTAGGAACTATTACCAGAACACTGAGATTGCACAGGATGGTTATATAGCTAGGACGCAATGACATCAATCTTTCTAAGTAGACATTTCATCCCCAACCTCTGAAGACAGAACTACTGAAAAAGCATTTGGTATCAAACTACTCTCTCTAGCAGGAAACAAAGGTGATGTACCAATTCCATAACAATAGGACTCAGCCAAGCTAGGCATTACTAGTTTGTTGGTATTCCTATTCATGAATTCACTAATCTTCCAGAGTGGCAATGAGACAAATATTATGTTTAATCATCCACATAATTTAATAATTCATTTATTGGTAAAAACAAAATATACTTTGAGACAGCTTGACAGACGAAGTGACAGAAGTACTTCTTCCTTCTTGTGATCGCAATGAAGCATGACATCACTTCAGCAGTGCCTCCACCCACAGAGTAAGTATACAGCTTTCTCTGATGGCTGTGGCAAACACGACCTCTTTAGTAGCTCAAATTCTTGGAAGGTTTTGTTTTTAATCAAATTACTTTGTAGTTGTGACTTGCGATCTAAGTAATGAGTCCGAATATTGTTTCTATGTGTATTTTTTTAAATCATTAACAATCTGTACAATATACCTCTTGATGGATTTGCCTGGATGTGAATAACCAAATCTTCAAAAGGATATAAAATGAAATTCTGTACAAGAAGTGAATGCCCACTTTTATCAACTTTCCAAGATTTATTTTAAAAGTTCCCAGTGTTTGGCTAGAGAGCTGAATCTTACAGAGAATTGCTAGCAACTCTGAGGACCTGAGTTCATTACTGGGCCCCCCATGGTTGAAGGACAGTACACACTCTCACAAGTTGTCCTCTCACTTTCATTCGCGCACTATGGTACATAGTCTATGTACATGTCGACAGGTGAGTAAGCACCCACACACACGCACACATGCACACACACAATATACACACACACACATAAACACACACTCAATCACAACAAGAAACTATTTTTCCCTAAATGAGAAAATTCTAATCTCTGGGTTTTACTTAAAATATTAAACAAATTTTTCTCCAAAGTCTCCATTAGTAGGCTGGACGTCACCATCTTAGGCTCTATGCAAATTTTCTTCTCAAGTCAGTGACCTCTGACAAAGGACCATCACTTCACCCTTGAATCGGTTTGCTTCATATTCTCACCCTACCATTTCTCATTTTTACTCTGTCAATAAAAGCCAAGATCCTCACAGATACAAAGGTTTTATGGACTCAGGTCTCAAACGTAGTTTATGTCAATTTCCCCCACTTCAGTTTATGTTTTCATCAATACCACATACATATTATTCTTTTCTGCTCCTAGGACATATCTTAAGTGAGAGGGGATAGTATAATTTTTCCATTCTATAGTTGGGAAATCACATGGAAAATTATTCTCCAGGTATATTTAATGTATGTGTTATAGATACCTTCAAACAACTTTATAGGCATTTACTTCTCAGCTTTGCCAAATTTAGTTGGGAAGTTATTGATATGATTGGTAATAAGGCCTTGACTTTGGTTTTCTAGGGGGGAGTGTATTTTAAAGCCTAATATTTATTAAGTTACTAAATTATTTGTCATTAAATACATGCTGCACTAATTCTATTAATTCTAAATATTAATAGTTATTTTGATTATTGTTTCAAAACAGTCTTTCTCAGAACAACTGATATTCGTTCCTATGGTATTCAAGGAATTCTTGTCAAAATGGCTAACTTGGTTATTTCCCACTAGGAGAGTCAATGGAGGCAAGCAACAAAGAAAGATAACTGCTAGCCCTTTTGTGGGAAGTCAGAAATTTTGACACCAGTGATGATGGCTAAGTGTATTAAAATATTGACACAAGATTGGCAGCTGCTCACATTCTGCCTGAAAGGTTTACTACTGGCAGGAACTCCCGGCAGCTGCTTGTTGGGAACGTGAGAAAACATTTGGACAGTTAAGATAGCCTGACTCTCCCCCCTCCAAAATCTGTTTGGCAAAACCTCCTGGCAGTTAATAAGATTGTGTGAAAAAAAAAAAGATCTTTTAATGTGTTCACATCTCTTCATAAAACTTATATCGCCAGTATAGATGATATTTTCAAAATCTATGATTTACACAGTCTCCTTATTGCTGGATAAGGTCTCTTCATTAGATTATGCAAATGGAGACTGGATTGCAAGGTAATAGTAGTATTTTTAATGAAAGTACTTTTCATAGAGAAACTTTCCAATTAAAGAGATGATAAATTCCTGGGATGGTGTACATTTTTAACAGAAAACCGAGATTAGAACTGAGACCATGATCCTACACTATGTGATAAATTTGAGGTCTTCATTAAGAAATCAATTTAACTATGCTAGGATTTTTGAGAGCTCATTTGGAAGCATTAGTGACATTTAGAGGCATAGTTCAAGCCTCATAACTTAGTCCTGAAAGAGTCATATGGTATAAACCAGCACAAAGCCATCTCATGCACTCATGACCTCTGTGTAAGATTGTAAGATAACCACTACCCAGGGACATGTAATTTGTATACTCAACTTTTATAATAATTTTCCAAGCATTTCCTTTCATTAAAAGGAGGTCCCCTCTGACTTTAAATGCTTTTCCTCATTCACTTGCAAGTAAGTTGTGGTCTCTGTAGTACCACCCCTTATCTGAGACAGAGCAATCTAAAGGGTATTG
Organism: Mastomys natalensis; assembly: GCA_021653895.1. Classification (NCBI taxonomy): domain Eukaryota; kingdom Metazoa; phylum Chordata; class Mammalia; order Rodentia; family Muridae; genus Mastomys; species Mastomys natalensis. Next base: position 95,733 of record JAJTUV010000532.1, read on the forward strand.
ATTTATGATAGCTATGTAATTTACACACGCTGCAATTTTCCCATGTGACTTATTCAAAAAATAGATTGTACATTAAGCTTGGCATTCATTAGCGAAGCCTGCACCAATTTTATATTAATCCTTTATCATATTTGGAAGATTTATGCATTTCTAGTATAGGTAATTGTTTGGTAGATTTTAAAATATTTGAAAAATCCAAGTGACTCTTTAGAGATATTTGTGCTAAATCACTGGATGAAAGCTATTAACATTAGAAACTTGGGTTACATAAACAATGTCATTGTGTATGCATGTATGCATGTATGTATATGTGCATATATACATATACATATGCATATACATATATAATATATATGTGAGCAATACAGTGAACATAAATTTATAATAGTTCCATTTCAAATTATTTCAGTAAAATATAGATGAAATTATAAGAATTATCTACTAGTAATAAGTGTTATGTGATAACATTTACAAATCAATAAAGTACCCAATGTCCCACATGCTATGATTTCTTATCTGTCAAAAAAGAGATCCTAATATCTGATGATTAAAAATCATAATACATGAATAATTGACAGATAAGAATAAAGGGTAGCCAATAATTATGCCACCCTAAAAATTACATTTTCACAGTAATCTTTTAAGAAATATTTTCCATTGCTTTGAAATTACTAATGAACTTTGAAGTTTTAATTATTGAGTTTTGTCAATAATTTAAGAAAATATAAAGCATTACTTTTCAAATGTTACCTAGATTGTTACAATGACTAGATAGATATCTACTTACAAAGATAGATGGATAGATGATAAAGATAGGTAGTGATAGATAGAATAGATGATAGATAGATAAAGATATAGAAGATAGATGTATAATAGATAGATAGATAGATACAAACATAATAAACTAAAGATCATAGATATATGACAGTGATAATGTGATTGATAGATAGATGTTAAATAAGATGACAAAATAACATCTAATACAAAGATGTGTTTATTGATTTACCATAATCCAATTCACCAAAAAGCAAATATAACCAAATGTATGTAATTTGTTCATTTGTTTCAAGTTGACGCCAATTCTGAAAAAGAGAACCTCTAAAAAATTAAAGTAAAAAATCAAGCGCTAACCAAAAGATGGCAATTCTCTTCATAGATTGACACCACTCAATCCATTGGTGACAAAGAAACCAACTGCCAGAGAACTAACCACAGTGGTCAGCACTATGTCACTTAATTTTATTTTTAGAATAAGAAATAAATTAATTACGTATGCTGACAGAAACATAGGCCCTAAGACATGGGTAAAGCATCGAAGGCTCACAGAAACAGAGTAGGGAGAACCTGGTGCCACACAATGGAAATCCATAGAAGTGTTGCCATGACAGGTCTCACAACGAAATGTGCAAGTGACAACTAGCAATGTTCATGTTTTGACTGCCATATATGATAGTATAACCTCGAATGGCAGCACTTAAACCTCTCAAAAGAGAAAGAGAAAACAGGGAACATCCTCCTGCTGGAAAAGGTAGGAAAGGCAAAGCCACAGACTAAGACAATTAAGTTCCCTTGTCCTCACATGTATATCTCATAATTAAAAGACTACACATTTAATTCTGGCTGCCTCTTATCTTGAATATACAAAAGTAGAGTTCTGATTACCTCTACACTTTAATAGTCTTCCAATATTTATAGTTATTCAAAGGATGGCAATTGTGATTGCTCAGTCACAAAACTACAAAAAAAGTGACATGTGATTAAGTTATACTGGCCTCTCATAAATCATTTGTAGTCACTTACTTGAAAATGGGACCTTTTATAGCCTCCCCTATTATTAAAACATATCAATTGAATCAACTTAATTTTCAACTCAGATATTGCTTTTCCTACCTGCCAAAGCACATAATGGGGCTTTTACTAAATACGAGTAATTAATTTTTAACTATAGAAATAAAAGGCTCTGCAATTTCAAGACTTGATTTTCTTATTATTTTTAATGTAGAAATGGTTGCCCCAATGGTTATTATTTGACTGAATGGATTGCAGTGAGGCTCCCTGGGCAGCTGCTGACATAATGACTGATTGTGTTCGGAGCAGTGAATGGGAATGATAAATTTTGAAAGGCTCTGGAATTTGTGAATCACAAAAGTAGCTACAGTTCCTAAAATCTAACCATTTGTTCTGAGCAACAAAAGACGACTCAAAAGCTTTTGTTTAATAAAATGATTCAAAAAAACAGGATACAGATGAATTAAGGGTTATCTCTACAAGCATAGTGGAGCAAGCAGCTTGGGAGCCCAAGTGGAGGATCACAAATGCAGACTCGTTAAGATGGAATAAATGCAATTAATCTGATTTTAACTCCTTCCAATACTATTATATTCTCCTAGCATTGGTATCTTCCTTTTTTTTTTTTTTTGAAGGTATATAAAAGTAAGAACATTTTTAGTAATTTTGCCTTAGACAGGTTAATTGTTATTTTGAAATATTAAATTAAAATATTACTTAAATGAGTTTGTAGCAAAATTACCCCCCAAATAATTGAAGGAAAAAAGTAACTACACTCTGAATGGAATGTACACACAGTGCTAAATTCTTCTGATACCTCAGTTTCCTTGCATGTAAAGGGGCTGGTTTTAAGCCTGCACAGTGAAATATAGTGAGATCGCACGCTGAATAAGAGCACAAGAACAGTAAGTGATCATTTACAGCAGGAGGTGGGAAGGAACTCTGACACCAAGACCATTCCCATTCCAGAGGGCAGCTTGAAGACACAGCACCTTGGATTTGAAGGACACGGGTAACAACTAAAGTACAAGGTAAACACTGATGGGAATATAAGAGCCTGTCTTGTTAAAAAAAAAAAAAAAAACCCTCTTCTGAATTGATCCTTAACTAATCTTTCCTCTGTCACTTTACTGAAGGGACAATGACTCCAGCAAAAAACTGAAAGATAAATGTTTGTGGGGATAGGAATCAGAACTATTGAAATTCAGATTAAAACCTCGAACTGGGGCCAAATTTATCAGGGCATTATAAACTCAGTCTCTTAGCATCTTTTGTTCTTCATATAGTTTTCCAAAGTTTGTATAGTAGTCTAACCTTTAGCTGCTTTTACATAAGCATTGTGGTTTTTCTAATGCATTATATCATGAATATGATAGTTTTATTTATCAATTAGTTACAATTATCTGTACTGTACTAAATGTTACAGAAATGTGATCTCTCTTAAATATCTTCTTGTACCACCCTGTCCTCCTTTTTGTGATGATACGATACAACATCTACATAACGAGATTAAAGTCAGGAATGACATAATGTGTGTGGAAAAGTGTTGAGATTTACTGAATTAATAAGAGATATCATGTGTCCTGAGATCATGGCACATGAAGAGGGTAATGGCTACATGTCAGTAGCAGATAATGTCAGCAGCTGGAATCATTCTTGAAGCATCCTCAACCAATGAAGTTCTTACTTCTAAAAACTTTTGGAAGACTGATGGGGTCAGAGGTTTTTTGTTTTGGATTGGTTTATGCTTCTGTTTATTCTCTTCACACTTCATCCAAGTGCTGTTGAAGTGACCATAACCCTCATCAAGCCCATACAGGAAAAAACTGCTTTTCAAGAAATTAGAATTTCTGTTCTGGATAGACACCAAATATCCCACCTCAGTAAAGCTCATGCCTAGGAAGGTGCCCTCCTAACTCATGCTGCAGAGGCATAAAAATTATTATTTTAATGAGATACCATGCTTTTCATTCCCAAGATTCTTACCGTAGTACTCAGTCCCTATGAGTTACTGTTAAGTTGCCATAATGTTAACTACGTCTTTCCACGGTTCTACTTCCTCACTCAGAAAGGGAAAAGTTTCTGTTTCTGTTTTTGTTTTCTTTTCTGAGTATGCTAGCCAGAACCTAAATATGCTATCTCTGGCACTTCGGGCTATTTTACTTTCTTTAAACCTCTGGTGCCTGCAACTTGGCTGCTTGTCTTTCATATGTTTGGCTTTTATGGCTGCTTAACTCAAGTGGCATGACTTTTTTCCCCCCTTTATTCTCTTCTTCCAGGTAGCTTCTGAGATTTACAGCTTGAGTGTCCTAGATGTTTTTAAATGCTATTAAAACTTTCTTTAATATTCCATTTGGGTCTATTCTTAAATTCTTGTCCTAATTGTACTGCCAACTCCAGAAGACGACCCAGAGTTCGTTGGTGTCATCTGGTGATCACAAAGGGACACTAAACTTTCAGGTAACCTAGGTAAATCTAATTCTGAATATAACCAAAGTATTCTAACTCCTAATTGAGCCCTTTAATATCTGTACAATTAGAATTTCTTTTACAAGCTGGGTATGGTGGCACACACTTATAATTGCAGCCCTTATGGAGGTTGAAGCTGAAGGATTTTGAGCTCTAAACCAGCCTAAGCTACATAGTAGACAAGTTGTAAACAATACACAAAGCAAGGAAGGAAACAAGAAAGAAGGAAGGAAGGAAAGGAGGGAGGAGAGGGAGGGAGGGAGGGAGGGAGGGAGGGAGGAGGGAGGGAGGGGAGGGAGGGAGGAAATAGAGGTAGGTTGGTTTCATTGTTCTAGTGGATTTCAATTCCTTTGCCACTTTCTTCTTCATTAGAGAATCTCTAAAGTCATCCTTGACTTCACTCCTTAAGTTCCTTCAGCAGGCATTTACAGTTTATGGTTTTAGTTTACCTCTTGCTGCTTTGCTGGGTGCTACTACATCAGCAAAAGCTAATCATTTCCTGAACCACATTCTATCTAGACTCAGCATAAGCAATTGCCTACTGAACATGTTCAAACACCAGGTGTCTGTAACATGGTCATTCTAAATCCTGTGTGAGGCTATGAATTAACATATGTGCCTGACACACGTCTTCATATGTTTATACACACAGCTTGGGTAAAACTTGCCATCCATGTTTATGTCCTGCTATCTGCCTTGTACGTAGGTGAAAAAGATTTCTTGTAGGCGCCTTGTGCCATAATAGCTCAGTTCCAATGCAGTTAAATATTTGCTTTGGGTTACACTCTTTTGGCCTCAAAGATTCTTCCAGCATCATATATTTTTTTAAAAGTTCTTCATGAAGAAACTCAGGCTTTCCAGGAAATTTTATATTTTTCAGTCTAAGACCATTCCTGAACGAGTGGAACTATCCCTCGTTTGATATCTTCATGACTTGATATCAATCGTTTGAGAGGATCCTGCATAAAGTCTTTATGTAGACACATATTGACCAGACATCTGTCCTTTTCAACTCTTTAACCCAAAACTTTAATGCCCTTTACACTTAATCATCAATCACATCTTATGCAGTCAACTTCTTCTACTAGGGTGAGAGCACCAATCTACCACGTATTTCACATTTATATTTCTCCTTCACGAATTCATGGACGCTGATACGATGCTTTCTATATATTTTAGTAACCTCAGTATACATTTTTTTTCTTCCTCATTAAGCCTAAAACATTCACCCTGTAAGAAAACATTTAATGAATTCCCTTTAATGCACTCAAATTTAAGTATGTTTATAATTGAGGCATTATTAAGTAAAGTGCAGTGGAATATAGTGCAGCAGTATCTTCTCTCTTGTTAGACGACCCAGAAGCTAGGATGTCCCTCACTGACAGGGAGGCTATTTAACATGGATATGCAGGAGAGTGGAATGAATCAGTTGCTAGGTAAGACAAAGTATGCAACTTTCTACAGAGATGGTGTACAACTTAAAATATATAAATTGAGCTTGAGAGGTGGTTCATTGTTTAAGAAAGATTATTGTTTTTTCATAGGGCCCAGGGGTGGGTCAAAGAACTCACTTTGGGTGACTCATAACTGCCTATAATTCCAGCATCAGGGAATGCAATATTTTCTCCTGATCCCCTTAGGCACCAGCATACAAGGGAAGACACAGACACAAAGATATACTAATATGTAAAAATAAAAATAAATCTTAACATAGAAAATGATTTAAAACATATGAATTCTCATTTCTATTTTCAGAACATGTTTGAATACAGGTAAATGAAGAAAAAAGATTTAAAATATATGAATTAAAGAAAAAAATCCATTGACTTTTCATGGAAAATGTCTGCAAACCTAAATGTGAGGTAGACTTGGAATCCTGGTATGCCTGTTTCATCAGATTTGTAGATTCAGAACCACTAAATTTTTAAATGTATAAATTGTTTACATATTGTTACGTATTGTTACATACTTTCAGATAATGATGACCACAGGTAAATGAATCCAGAAAACATATATATCTGTTTAGTAACAATTTTTACTGTAACTAGTAAGAGTTCACTCAGTTAACTCAAGGAATGGAACACTTTTAAAATAAATTGTGCCATCTCAATGTATAACAGACCATAACACACATAGAAAATGCTCACTGTTTATTAAGAAGATGGCTTTATAAATTAATCTGCTCTATGCTGATATATAAGTTTCATGTTATTTATATGGTCTCGAGGATCAGAGGAGCATACATTATATAATAATGGTTTTCAAATCACATGACTATGATATATATGTAGTACTCACCACAGTATAAATTTTAATTACACAGACATAAATTTAAAGTGATGAATAAGAATTAGAAATATAGTCTACACAGATCTAGCTCCATGGGCTAGACCTAGGCCTCCCTGCACATATGTTGTAAATGTGCAGCTTGGTTTTCATGTAGGTCTCAAACATCTGGAGTGGGGGCTATCCCAAAACATGCAGCCTGTATATGGTGTATGGTCTTCTAGCTGGGTGCCTCATCTGGCCTCAATGGGAGAGGAAGCACCTAGCCTCTCAGACACTTAAAGTGGCAGGGTGGGGGATACAGGAAGAGGGGGTACTCAAAAAAGAAGAGATGGGGAAGTATTGTGGGAGGGGGTGACTGGGACGGGTTATAAAGTAAATAAGCAAAAAATAAAATTAAAAAAGGAAAAAAAAAGAAATATAAATTATTCTTTCATAAAGTAAGTTTCTGATTCTTTCAAAAAGTTAGTTTTAAACATGGCAGGACCTGTTTTATACAGTATTAAGTCTCTGACTTCTGAAAACAAATATATACAAAGTTGATTCTTAGAATGCTAATATATTTTAGAAATATAAGAGTCTTCATTTAGTCACCAAGTTTCAAGTCAAGCTCATTGCTATTTATGCTTTGGGAACACACTGATTTGACATGAAGTAATGTTGGTTTTGTGGAAAAAATAGATCAAGCAAATCCTGTAATTCTAATCCAGTATATTTCAGCCTTACAGTGGATATATTTTAAATCCTGAAGCAATTTATGTATCAAAATGTAAGGGGCATCAACTCCCAAAGGCTGATCCACCCTTCATATATCTACTGAATTTCCAAACCTGCTGAAAGTTGCAGGAGAATATCCCAGCTCCCGAGAGCCTGGGTTTGCAGATATTACCCTGGAAAACTCAGTGAGTCTGTCTTTGTTCCCAACTGCAATCTTTCAGCTAGCCTAGAGACTTGTTCTGCGTGAGGAGTCATCCAGTCTTCCCTTTCATTGCCTGGTACTCTGAAATGATCATGCTCTGGTTCTGAGCCTGCACCACAACTATCCAGCACAGAGTCTCACTCAACACCCAGCTGACCACAGCAACAGGAGACGGAAACCAAAACAATAGCAGTGTTGTTCAGCTACCTTTGCCTATGTATCAAATCACAGACACTTACATTTAAAAACAGGAACTCTACCAAAAGATTTAGAGATACATATATGCCAAAAGTCAGTGCTAACTAGTCTATCCCGGAATTCTTCTTTATCTCAAGGTCCATTAGGTAGGATACAAACTGAATGAAAGAGTAGTTTTATAGGAATTTTAGTGAAATATAAAATGTCTTAAAGTCTTTCCAAAAAAATAGAAGTTATAGCATATTTAATTAATTATAAGCTCAGCTCTTTCAATTTGCTTTATATTTGATATGTTTTTATTAATTATGAAAAATTGGGTTGGAAAACTACAAAGCAGTAGACTGTGATTCAGACAGCTGTGAACATGGGTCAATGGCTGAAAAATTGAAAAAAAAAATAGGTCTACAGACAAGGAAGGGATGTAGTCTCCATTTCCATACTCAGCAGACATTGTGATGCATGTAATAAAAGGAATTCCACATGTTATGTGTGAAGCACATTTCATCACACACATGACACCTCTGGAACATTTATTTTACTTAAAGCTAAGGAAAGTAATGTAGACTGAATGTACACATGACTGCTTATCATACTGTATCTAATTGCAGATATGTTATAATGTGGATAGTGTGTTGACCTTGGAATGGATAATTTATACATTCTGGGCAATATATATATATATATATAATATATATATATATATATATATGCTCTTAAACTAGTTCCTTACTTTATTCTTTAAAATGGTAGGCATTTTCCCCGAGTCTAAAGTGGTAAAATGGCAAAGAGATGTAGATATCTGCTTTAGACAACACAACAAGCAAAGTCAAGGCTGGGATTTTAAATTAATATTGAGCTAGTGTAATGACTCAATTGATAAAACTCTTGAGATAAAACATGATCCATAAGAGCCCATCTATAATTTCAGTGTGGGACAAGGAGAGGAAGGGAGCTTAAGGTGAAAATGCTTGTCCCAGGACCAAGATGGTTAACCATATTTCTAAACCATAAGCTCTGGGCTTAGATTCTGTCTCAATATAAAGTATGGAGAGTGACTAAGGGAGAATTCAGAAATCAACCTTAAGCCTTCACATAAAGGTCACCCATGCCTGCCACACATGGGAACGTGGCACACACACACACACACACACACACACACACACATGCACACACACATACGCACATCAAATATGTGAATCCATTGTTGATTGCACCTTCAATGCTTACTGCTTGCAAGATATGGGTTGATATCAGTAGATATATTGTTAAGTTGCTTTATTAAAAAGTGGGCTAAGAAACATGGCAATATATATCTATTCACTTTCATCTGTATTTTCAACCAATACATCATAAATCAGGATATTTGCATCTGAAATTATTAATTTCTCACCAACAAATCGAGTTCTGATGTGCAACATATTGGAAAAGCACTTAGTGATTCTATATCCAGAATAATTATAGACATAATAATAACTAAAAATGAGTCATAAATCTGTATTGGGAGTGCTTCTAATGTTTATATATTCCATTTACAGGAAAAGAAATATTTTTAATACCATTTGGGAGACAAATAAATAAACTGTAATATTATTTATGTGAGTTCTCTGAAATTATGGAGCTTTTAGGTGAAATTTTAAAAAGCTCTCCCTGACAATCATATTTAATTAAAAAATAACTACTCAGTAGTCCAGTCTCATGCAAATCCCCATAAACATGCCAGGTAAGTTTAGTTTCATATAAAAACAGGAAGGGAAATGCAACCTTCTTGCCCACTCTGGTATCTGCACCCTTCCTTCTGCAAGCTCATGGTTCTTTCTCCATCACAGCCAGTATGTGAGTTTGCCTTTCATTTCCTGGGACATCTAGTAGTTATGCAATATGTCTAAGAATCTCACTTAGCATCACTGTTCCTACTCAGATCGGTTCATCTGAGGCAAGTATTCCATGTTTGATCACTAGCACTAGATGAGACTGAGAGAGAGAGAGAGAAAGCCAAGAAGGCAATTAATCAAATAGTCTCTAAAAATCTCTCTTTACCTTATGCTTTTATGACTTCAAATTGGACCTGGAATCTTAGGAGGAAATTACAAGTCAGAAGGTAAAGTCAAGTCATTCAAGTATACATTTTGTTAAAATGACTCTTGATGAGTTGGTCAAGAAGGTTTTCATTTTGCTCCTCACTGGTGTGATCTGAAGAGACATTTCTGAGAAGAGTCATCAAAGCAAACATAAAAAGCACCTAAGATCTCCATTTCCATAAACAAGATTAGGTCCTGCCTTCCAGCTAACTCATGACTTTGGAAATTTTCTCTCTTTGTCTCCAGGTCTGTAATGTTAGTGTTGACAAAAGAAAAGGCCCTGGGCATTCTCTTTGCCATTTATATACTGTTTGCTCCCATAAAAACATAAGCTGTCATCAGTGAACTGTATTGCAGCCAGTCTTAAAGTGAGCAATTAAAAAAAAAAACACAGATTATGCATACATGCACACACCAACATGTTTCTAGATAAACCAGACAATTACATATATGTGCAAGCTAGCTGTCCATTTGAACAATGTTCTGATTCCAAGACACTGTTAGTCTCTCCTATGTAAGCAATAATTAACGTTAGTAGTCTTACAAGTATAGCTTCAAAATTTCCAGTTTAATGTTATTATATTTCCTTTTATAGTCAACAAAGTAGACAAACGTGATTTAATTTCCCTGCTTTCCTTGGGTATTGTATACCCTAGACATGATAAAAAATGAGTATGTTTCAGTATAGACGCAAGTGGTTTTAACTGTGAAATAATTCTAGGCTCTCCATAAGTTAAACCTGCTTTGTCTGTGGAGTTTCATGTAAACTTTGGTATTGAAAGTTATATATTTTTAGACCCTATAAACTTTAGGCTAACACATAACCACTGAAAAGCAGTATTCCTATAGTACTCAAAATAACACAACTTAAAAGAAAACCAGTAACTGGGACACCAACCCAGCACAAAACCTTTGACCTACTATTTGTCCTGTCTGTAAGATGTGCTAGGCAATGGTGGCACAGAACTTGTGAGAATGTCCCAACTTGAGACCCATGCCATGAGTGGTAACCCATGCCTAACTCTGCCTGGCAGGCTAGGAACCACAGACCTAGGAAAGAATCAAATACAACAATATATATATATATATTAATAATGATATTCTGCTATACTCAGATTGGTGCCTTATCAGTCATCAGAGAGGCTTCCTCCGGCAGCAAATGGGAGCCAGTGCCAAAACTCACAGCTGTCTGTAGACAGAGTCTCAACTGGAGGTCTCCATGGGTCCTTCTCCTTGAAGCTTGGAGAGCCCATCAGACAAGGGAGAGGAAAGGCGGTAGGACTCAGAGAGGATAGAGGACAGCCAGAAAACATGGCCCAACGAATCAACCAAGTAGCTCATATGGGCATATGGGCTCACAGAGACTTGAGTGTCAAACATGGGGCCTGCATGGTTCCGCACCAGGTCTTCTGCATATATGTTACTGCTGTTGGCTTGGTGTTTTTCAGGACTCCCAACAGTAGGACTGGGTGTGTCTATGACTTTTATCTTCTTTTGGGACACTTTTCCTCCTATCGGCTTGCCTTGTCCAGCCTCCATATAAGGCTCTTGTCTTATCTTATTGTATCTTGTTGAACTGTGGATGGTTATAGTCTTTTGGAGGCCTCCATACACATACATATGCACACTACACATGCACACATGTATGTGTCACAATAAGAATCAAATAAAGAGCGACTATCAATCTAAGAGTAAGAAAACATAAAGAAGATACCTGCGAGGGTCTGGAATGAGCAAAGAGAGAAGAGAAAGTGGTTTAATTCTATTCAATAAAACATGTTTAAGAATGTAAAATGAGATACAAGCTAAAGTCACACAAAAGAGTATAAAAGGAAGAGAAATGCACACTTTAAGCTCATTCCGATTCACAAGCCATGTTTAAAGGAAAAGCGTAACTCTCATCCATCATCAAAGAAGCAAATGGAGAGCATTACAGACAGCCACAACAAACAGTTAACAGCCCCGCCCCAATGAATACATGTGCAGCACAGATCCCACATCTCTGGTTAAGGGAACACCTCAGAAGAGGGGGTGAACATATGCTGAAGCCAAAATACCAGGAAGTCTACTATGAGACTGCCTCTCTTAGACATGACTGCTTAAAACAAAATCGGCACAATGACAGTATCAATGTACACCATAATGAAGGGGTAGTGGGAATCTTACTATGTTCCACCTTAGACAAAGAAGTTAGAATGAAAACTAGCTTCTCTCAAGGATGAATTCTCCGATTGTTTATTTAATACAATGTAGTCAACCCACAAAACCACGCACAAGCAAACAACACAGTAAGACTCGGCAGGTGGTGTTTACATACTTGTGTAAATAGATATGTGTGTGCACATGTTCATGCATGTGCCTAATAATAATAATCAAAAAATTGGTTATCAATTTGAGAGTAAGGAAGGACATGACAGGGGATGAAGAGAAGGGAAATGTGCAGTGGCAATAGAGGGAGGAAAAGCAAGTAGAAGTGTAATAACTATATTTTAATTAAAATATTAAAAAACTAAAATACAAAAACTCATTCATATAAAATTATATTAGTTTTATTTATTATACCAAGAAATATAAGCTATTCAAATTTTTGTGCTATAGATTTACTGGAGAAAAGCATAGTCAATTCTCATTTTGGTCAAATTAATTCATGATAAATAATGTGTATGAAAACTAAAATATCTTAGTTCTAGAGATTATATTCCTTATCATTTGATATGTTAAACAGTGAAGTCATGGCAGAAGACAAAACACAAGCCTACATACTTAAATTAAGATATTATCAATTAACAGGAATGATGAATTTTACCAAAAAAAAAAGGTCAATTTCACAATTTTCACATTAATTTTTGTTAGACGACTAAACAGGTTGTACTGATAATCTATGAGTGCTCAAAACTGCTTACACATATAATAGAATACTTAATGGGCACATGAAATGCGTCATGCTTCGTTCCCAGTTGAAGGTATTCAATATCCATTAGTAGACAGAGATAGAGGTGTAAATTTCTAATTTCAGAACTCAAGGGGCTAAAGCCAGAGCATCTGAGTTCGACTCCAGTGTGAACTTAAAGTCAAAGGGAAAAAAGCCAGCAAAAAGCTATCTTTAAGTACTTCTCCAAAAGACTTACATACCAAACCACAACTGCTAATCTATGAGATTACCATACTTTCAGAGTCTGTATAATTTCATGTAATATTCCTTAGTTGTTTTATAGAAATTTATCCAAAAACTACTGAAGAAAAAATGTGACATACAGTTACACAACTCTTAATTGTTGTTGGAGAGACTATGAGCCCAGCTATGGTCTCATACAGCATAGTAAAAAAAAAGAAAAACAAATCACCAGTGTGTCTTACATTTTAGTATTTGGTCAACCTCAGGGTAAAAAAAATGGTCAAGAATCACTTCTACATTCAAAGATTTTCCTAAATGGTTAAGAAAAATCTCATACACAACTTCCCTTTCTGATAGCATACAAGAAAAAAAGTCATATAACTCTAAATCACTTCAGTATTATGGTATAAATTAGAACTGTGCTATAAAAATAATTATTGCTATAATATATGTCTGTATAATCTACTATATAGAATATAATTGCCTAAATTTTGCAAATGACCAATCAAACAAAATTATTTATATCATTTTAAAAGTCTGGTACTATTTTAAGTATCTGATTAAACATAAATTGGAAGAAAGAGAAAGTGGTATGAGACATAATAAGATAACATTTCTGAGATGTTAATATTTCTCATAAGAGGATTTATATGTACTTTACAAAGCCTATGCTGAGTTCATCATTTTCACTGAAAATTATCAGTAACATACATCTGAGCCTATAAAAGTATAACGCTTGAGAATCAGCAACTAAATGGAAGACATAGCTGTTTTAAATTGGTATGTTTCCTCTGCTATAGTATACGGTGAAGTCTATATTTCTACATAAATTTATATTTCACATATATATATATGTTTGTGTGTGTATTTATAATAAGCATGTGTGTATAATTTTCCTTAATTTTTATGTTATTTTTTTAACCCTTCTGTGTACCAGTTCCTTGGATAAAGAATATCACCAAATGGATTTTGAATAGCCAGTTCTCATACATTAAAAAAAAAAAGAGAAGAAAGAAGAAGAAAGAAAAGAAAGAGAAAATCTCTCTAAAATAGGCACTTACTTAAATAATTAGAAAATAACTCTAGAACTAAACTGAAGGAAGTAGATTTCATAGAAAATTTTTTCAAAATGAGCCTTCACACAAAACAACAGGGTGTGTTCTTGCCTACTTTAAGCAGTGTGGAAAACATTATTTAGCCATATAGAATAGTTTCACATTATACCTTGCACAGCTCTTACTTTCAACCAGGAAGAAGTCAAATCTATTTACTAACATGTGAGCTAGCTTAGCCAATGACGGACAGGGGGCCTTCACTGAGTATCTTAGAAAATAACCATAAACTCCACCATACGCTTGCCCGCGAATGATGTCCAATCAGGACCTCCCACCATGATATCCGAAAGCAATGCTACTACATATTAGAAAAGAATTGTCCGCTAAAGACATAAAATGATAATAAGTCTTTCTTAACTCAGTCTTAGAAAAAACCAAATTATTTTTGACATCTCATTAAAAAACATGTGTCCTTTTAATTAATGTCTTTGTTAACTTGGTCTTCTGTAACATAGTCTAAAATATCCAACAAGATTCAACTAAAACTATTTTGTATGTGTGTGTGAAATAAAAATACCTTAGTGATAGAATGAGACATGTCCCTGAGACAGGAGAAATACTTCAGGCAAACACCACAGACCAAGGTTTCCATATAAAACTTTTTAACATAGACAGTATACAGCAAGGGGCATCTTTTTCCAAGCAGCTTCAGTTGAAGGCAGTTTGGAATAATTTGTAAGTTAGTGGAAAACAGTAGCTTACTCAAGTTCAAGGAGTATGGCCTCTTGCATACTAAACAAACCCACCATGCGGCATGTACTCACTGCTGGTGTTTTGTTTCTTATAAAATGAAACAGGTCTTCAATCTTAACGATTGCCAAAGCAAACAGAGGTTGTTATTTATCAAAAACAAACAAATAAACACTTAAAATTAGAAGGAGGAGGTCGGCTTAAGATGCAGATGAAGAAGACAAAAATATTCAAAAGAAAATGTGCATAAAAATATGGAATTTTAAAAAAAAAAAAGCATTAGATTTCCTACTTTTGAAATATTGCTCCCAAATTCTGAATAAGGAATTATGGGCAGGAGGGAATACTGAAATTGCATTCTTGTCCTTTTGTTTTTTATGACACTCACAGAGAATGTCAAGAAACATCATATTTACAAATCATTTAAGGTACTGAATTCATGAAACACACAAGACTTCCATGAAGAGGGAAGAAATAATATAAAACTGAATCACTATGTTAGTTTAGTCTACCAATTACTGGGTAATTATATGTAATTTGTTAATTTGTCTCAGATACATGGATACAATTTAAGGTCAAACAGAAATTTTCTTTTCACTTAATGGCATCCATCACTATCTTAAAATACTATAATAATTTCTGTACAACAAAATGTAAGTTTTCCTACCAGACAATTACAATGTCTGCAAGAAAGAGGAATTCCTTGAAAATATCTCAGCTGAGGCAAACTAGTTTTCATGGCAAGGTAAAATAAAATCTTAACTATTGAAAACCTATTAAACAGGCAGCTTTAAATTCCATTTTAATACTATAAATGTATATAGTTTCCTAAGATTGGCATAAATTGCCATTGTAAACCATGTACAATATTCTATGGTTTCTAACAACAGAGCCAAAAATATAAATCAAGACTCAAATTATCATATTTTACACTACATTCCAATGCCAAGGTAGCATAAACAATTTACCAAAAAGATTAACTCTGTGGCCAAATAAATCAAAGTGTTTTAGTATGTTTAAGTGTGATTTAAAGGACTGTGGGGGAACTAAACATTATTCTATTATTCTCTTATGAGTGAGCTACAGAAGAAAAAGGAAGCAAGGAAGTGGAAGAGAGAGAGAGAGAAGGGGAGAAGAGGAGGGATGGGGACAGAGGAGGGAGGGGTAAAAAGGTGGAGGGGAAGAGGGGATATGGAGAAAGAGGCAGAGGAAAAGTGAAAGCCTAAATCCCAGGTAGCAAGTAATGATAAGAGGCATTTTATAAATTGTTCCTTTAGAAGGCCTAGTTTTCTCTCTATTTCATTTAGTATCACGTTAAATAAAGCAACATTCACAGATATGCAATAAGCATGCCACAAAGACAAACTCTTGGACAAAATTGAATATCTCTAGCATAACCCCTATTAAAAACAAACAAAAAACAACCACTTAGCCCAAAGAACAAGATGAAACATAGAGAATTAAAATGTATTTTTGGGGGGTGAGGAGATGGCTAGTGGTTGAGAAGATGGCTGCTCCTCCAGAAGACCCAGGTTCAATTCCCAGCACCCACATGGCAGCTCACAACTGTCTGTAACTCCTGTTTCAGGGGATTTGACACCATCAAACAGACATACATGAAGTCAAAACACCAATGTAATAAAATAAAAATAAACAAGTTATTTTTTAAAACTCAGCTACTTTTTTAAAGTTATTTTTTCTATACTGAAAACCATGAATAACTGTCATAATTCAATATCCCCAAGCCATACAGTTTAAGAGGTGATACAAAGAGCTTTGAGGATCACACACAGTGTGATTTACAAGAGTCCTGTAAAGCAGCTGTGCTCAGTGAAGGTTTAAATATGTGGTAAATGGTTCCATCACTTGTTCCTTATCCTACGTGTAGAGTCTTTGAAACGAAAACAAACAAACAAGAAACAGTTTAAATAGACACATCAAAAAAGATATTTCGTCAGTTCTAACATAAAGAAGAATCATGAAATATATCTGCTTGCTCACAAATCATAATACATATGCATATCTCTTCTTGTGTCTCATTCATCTATCTATGAATAAATATATTATGTATATGCACATGCACATATATACATATACACATACACATATACATATGTGTGTGTGTGAATCTTGAAGCTAAAGGCACGGTTCCAGATGAAAACTAAAGCTCTGTACCCAAGCTCTATCATTGTAGATCAAGATGTTGCAAATTTACATAGTAAGCTAAACCTATGTACATTTTTAAAGTTTTTCAAATGTCAAAACTTCTGTTGTAATTACCATTTAGAGACAAGATTCTTTAATTTGTAAAATACCAGCTGGTAATTTTACAGTAAAGTCTTATACTAAGTAAGCCCATGGTCAATTCTTTTGCAGTGAATAAGTCATCTTTCTTTCATTTCCCAAAACCACACTCAAAAGCTATGGCCAGCTACATCATAAACACATGTTTAAATATTAAGATGATTAGGAGGAAAGTTAGTATGAAAAGATAATTCAAAGCTACTAGTATGATACATGGGAAAATAGGGATGCCGGAAGTTCAAGAGAACTTGAATGAGATTAAGAAAGATACAGAAGTGAAATGAAAGCAAGGAAGTCAGAAATATAAGCAGTGTATTTAAAAGCTCATAATAGCATGGCTTTTTCCTTCCTTTTTTTTCAATTAATGCACTCATAAATTGATAAAAAGTTTGATAAAGGTAGATAAAAAGTTTGGCAATGCTCAAAAAAGTTTCTACAATTTCTGCAAAAAAATTTAAACCAAGCCTGGCGGTGGTGGCGCACGCCTTTAATCCAGCCCTTGGGAGGCAGAGGCAGGCAGATCTCTGAGTTCAAGGCCAGCCTGGTCTACAGAGTGAGTTCCAGGACAGCCAGGACTACACAGAGAAACCCTGTCTCGGAAAAAAAAAAAAAAATTTAAACCAAAATATATTCTTAAGTTATTATACTGAAATTCCTTGGTGATTAAAAACACTGATTATAAAACTACTCATGCTTTTAGACAAAAAAAAAATAAGAAAGACATATTTCTGCATTCACTGTTCATTCACGAAAGTTTGTAATGATCTGTGGTGAGACATCCTAGTAATGAGTAGATACCAAGCTTTTATTAAGGTTTGTCATCTATGGTTTGTCGCTATTATGTATCGAAGGATGCAGACTTTATTAGTTATGTTAGATAAATATAAAACAAGCAATTGGTTTTTGGTTCTTGTAGAAGTTGGCTTAAGTTGGCAGGAAAACCTTATGCTAATACTTCAGAAGGGAAGTTAGTGGTCTTGGTGGTTAAGGAAGTTGGCCGTATGCTTCTCTATGATTGTGTTGCAATGTGGTGCTAATTATGGAACAGTCTTATGACAGAAAAGCACTGCATATTTGAGCAGCTGTTTGTAGGAGTCTTCAAGTTAAGACCGTAAGTATCCCTTCACATTAGTTATGAGGGTATGAAAAGAAATTTGTCTGGACAGGTTATTTCTTCAAGGATAAAAATTTAGAATACAGTGGGTCAATTATATTATGAGGTCCCAGGACAAGAAGACAACCTAGTGATTGCATATACAAGCTGGTAAGGTTACATAGCTGAAAGATTAAAAAAAATAAATGCCCTGGAATGTAGACCCCTGACTATGGATCAGTTCAAGGTAAAGAGAGATTAAGGGCATAGTATAGTCATCCCAATTTTGGACCAAAACCAAAGAGGCAATGATGTAATTATAGTAGTTTACTTGGTAGTGGGTAAACTATTCCAGATCTTTGAGTACCAGTAAGAAATTGGACAAGCCTTGAGGATAAACTTAAGGCTTTGGCATCTGAAACTTTTTTAACCCCATAGAAATTCATAAATTATAAAATACTATGGTTTTCTTCTATCCTTGAACATTTAGTCAAGGTTGAAACATTCAGAGACGATCCCTTCTGTATTTTGGAGAATTGAACATCTATGCTTTGCCTTTTTTGAAAATTACTTGCTGATGTGAAGGCCAGTGTCCCTCTTTTCTGAAAAGTAAAGAAAGTGGGGTACTGTGATCACCAGGCCTGAAAGGGCAGATCTCACAAAGGCTGACAAGAGGGGAGCCACCGCTTAGATAGTGTAAAGGAGCCAAGCAGCCAAGAAAGAAGAAGAAAATATCAAAAATGAAGAACTTGACCATCTATTCTTGAACCATATTGAGATAAAGCCCTGGGAAATGCTCAGTTCTTTTTTTTAATAACATATTTTATTAACTCTTTGAGAACTTCATGCAATGGATTTTGAACGTTTTCCCACTCACTTCTCCTTCCAGCTACTCCCAGACTTACTGCCTCCTACCTTAGGATGTTCAAAAAAAAAAAAAAAAGAGGAATCAAAGTATTTTATATTTACATAAAGTTACATAGAAGACTACATGTATTTTACTACTTGGTGAGATAATGCTCCACCTCCAAACCACAGACTATCTACTACAAACC
This sequence comes from Mastomys natalensis, assembly GCA_021653895.1. Classification (NCBI taxonomy): domain Eukaryota; kingdom Metazoa; phylum Chordata; class Mammalia; order Rodentia; family Muridae; genus Mastomys; species Mastomys natalensis. The sequence continues at coordinate 114,843 of JAJTUV010000532.1, forward strand.
TCAGCATCAGGCATGGGAAACCTTTGCAGTCGTCAGTAGTGGAATTCCAAGAGACCTCCAAAGCAATACAGGCAATTGCTGTTGGCCTTGGTTGTCTTCCCAAAAAGGAGAATAAGACCCCATTGTTGAAGAAACCATGCTCTTTAGACAAAGGACTTGAAGGAATTGGTATGGATCTAAAGAAGAAGAAGCTTCTTGATGACAGTCTCTCATAGTATCAAAAGCACTCATCCTATCTACCAAGGGAGAAAAGCAATCAAGAGGCCTATGAACCACAACAATGACCACAAGAGAAAGATATTCTGAAAGGTGCAACAGTAGCATGTACAACCTGGGGTTAACCAACAGCTACTTGATTGGATTTAGCAACTTTGCAAGTGGTAGTGAATTTGTGCCTGGTAGTGTAAACTTAAGCAACTACTCATGGCTGGTAAGGCTACGGTCCCTTGAGGAGAACCTACTAATTCTAGTTTCCTAAAGTAGTAAAATTTCTACCTGCATCACAAATTCTAATTGTTATACCCGTGGGCAACTATAGGACTAATCCTTTAGTGATGTGCCTTTTTTTTTTTTTTTTTTTTTTTTTAGCAGACAGATACTATGGCAGAAAGTCACAGCTAGTCACAATATGGCCAGCAACTGACTCTAGGGAGAGGATGTCTAGAACCAATAAAAACATTGACAACAGAACCCCTATACTTAAGGCTCAGGGAGTATGTTCAAAGAGAGAATAGGAAGACTATAAAAGCCAGAGGAATAAAATGTCTGTTGTGAGATAGTCTCTTCCAAAAACAGAACAACAACAAAACCAAAACAAACAAAACATTCAATGCTTAGAGGTTCGTTTTAATGGAAAACCATTTCTAACCATCGATTCCTTGATACAAAGAGGTAATGCATGGATTCTGCTGGATTCAAGTAAAACATGCAAACATGGGTTGGTTTATTTGAAAAGAAATGTGAGGACAACATAGTAATATAATCTTTCCAAGCTGTAAAAAACCATGAGTGACATAAATAATCATGTTTTTTGGTTCATTCCACAAAGCATGGTCTGCTATTGTGTTAAATAGACCTGGTCCCTTAATATTCCTTATTCTAGGAGAACATTTTTCAAAAGAAAGACCATGGAGAAACAATAAAATTAAAGAACTGAGACATGACTAAACCAAAAGTTTTCATCTGTAATTTAAGAATCTGAAGTTACTTAATTGAAGGACTTGTTTACATTTGAAGTTTCTCACTGAACAACAAAACACTGAATCTGTAGAGCAACAAAGAATAAATGAACTGCCAACTACCACTTACCAGGTCTCCACCACTCAATATAAACTATGGGTTCTGTGATCAATGCCGAATCTCAATTATTGTAGAATTTCTATTTTAACTTCTCTCTGGGATTTCAATTTGTAACATTTTAATCTAGTGCCTTCAATAAACAGCTCTAGGGATAGGTATCCTAAAATAAGAGAATGTCAGACTAAAAAGTAAATTTACTATGTTAAACATAAAATCCACTAGAGTATCTTATTGAAATCACAAATCATCCAAGAATATAAACAAAAATGACTCAAAATAAAATATTGACAGTTATCCAAGACCTTAAGGTGCAAAATCAATCCAGTTTTTTTTAATATCTCTCAAGCTACTTCCCATTATACAGTATGTATCACACACACACACACACACACACACACACACACACACACCAGAAAGAGATGGCCAAGTGTTGGTTTAAAAATATACTATAAAAACATCATTATAAGGATCTAAATCTGGTCTTGCAAAAGTAGCCACTAATCACAGTCTTGAAGTGTATTTGTTGGAAGATGTTTTAATCTAAAATGCTATGTCCACTACCACTCTTTTAGGAAGAAGTCTATTCTCCCATACTGGCATCCTTTACAGAGAAGAAAAGATGGTTAATATTCATTTTAATTTCATCAGACTTACATTCTCCCAATTCCCCAAGGAGCTTTATCTCTGGCATCTTTACCTGGGGTGTTTCCATGGTGGCTGAACTGAGCCATTAAGATCCAACATGAATGTGGCAACAAAAATAATTTATGGTTAGTGGGGTCACCACAACATGAGGAATTGTATTAAAGGGTCATTGGAAGGATAAGAACCACTGCTCTGGATCTTCCAGACAGAGAACTTTCTACCATCTCCATGAAACAGAAGTGATAAGGTCATTTTTATTTTTTGTTATTATAAGTTTCCATATAGAAAAAAAAATACTCATTGCACTTAAAAGTTGGAATGACTAAATGAAATTTGTGTTGGATATGAATGCTAGAACATTATAGAACAAGTTCTTGTCCTATACAGAAAAGCAAAACGTGTAGAAGTTACACACTGTTGAGCGCAATATCAGGGCTAATAATCCGAAGACCTCTACACCTTAATAATAATAATAATGGCTGTTCTTACATATTACAGCCAAATGAAAATAATTTATTGGATCAAGTCAATATCATGGTTTTGTCTAGCGACACCACCTTGTACAGAGGAACTAGGGAGGACAAAGGTACAATTAAGGTCAGCTAATATCAATATCGAGAAATAAAGAACTGCCTATTTATCTCACCCTATTCTCTCCAGAATTTGATATCCTGGCCTTATGGCATTCGGAAGGAATTAAAGAAAAGAAACATCTCAGCCAGACGATTCAAATTTCCAATCTTCCTCTATTTTATACACTTGTTTCTACACCTTAAGCTTCGTCTAGGAGTCAAGTCTTTGAAGCCATTCTTTATGATTAATAATTTCTATTCTATGAAAACAGAGCCATCCTACAGAATATTCCTCCTGAATTTAGTCTCTCATCAAAGAATAGGATCTTATACATGAGACGTTTTCCTCATGATGTACCAAAACGTTGGATCTGAGACATACTGCCAGATGCACAACCAATTCAAACTGAAGAGGCAACAAAAAAACCCAGCATCAATAGACTAAAAACAATCAATCAAACAAACAAACAACAAAACAAAACAAACCCCACTAGATTTGAATATATTTTTTGGTCATTAGAACAGCACACTTAGAAGCAATACAATTTAAACAATTCAACTTTTAAAACTGAAACGAGTATCATTTTTACCTTCTACTAACCTAATATGTGCTGGATTCTGATATTATCTATTTACACATGTAGACATAAAATTAACATCAGCAATAACTTGAAGCTGCACATACAAATATTATTTAATATAAAATATTTGAGTTTTCTATATTTCCCTATCTATGAATATATTCCATTCAAAAAGTGCATTATATTTGGTGCCACACCCTCTTGCTCTATACAAAACTTGTTATTTCACAGATAAGTACCCTCAAGTTTTGCAAGCACAGCTTTCCTTGCTACGAAGAACGCTGGTGGGTGGATAAAGCACACTGAAGTTATTTCTCTTTTTGATAGACACAAGTTGATTCTAAAATATTATTAAAATATGCATCATTACTTCAATTTCTGTGGCTAATTATCTGTTCCCTTTTTAAAAAGCTGCAGGATACACTTAAAGTCATTAAATATTAACAGTTTTCAAATTTAGAAAGTGAATCTTCTTTGAAGTAATTTTCCCATGAAATATCAGCCTCAGATAATAAAATGCTATTATTTTCTCAAAAAATGTAAATGAACAGTATCAAATGTGTAATCTATATCAGCAACTGCCTAAATAACACAGGTTATTGAATGGCAACCTAACAGGCAAGGTGGCTAACTTCATCACTCTGGAGGCTGAGGCGAGAGATCAGTGAGTTCTGACCAAGCTGACCACACAGTTAAATCCTGGCCCTAGGAGTGAGACTGTACTTCTAAAAAAACCTCTTTACTTTTGCCATGTTATCAAAAATACCAACCAACAAAACAAACAAACAAACAAACAAACAAAAAACAAACCTAAAATTCTTTATGTTTACTTAACAGACGTATAAACTGAATTAATTTTGTTTTACTACAAATACTGAGTATCAAGATCAGAGAGTAAATATAACATTCTTAATCCCCAAATGTAGTTTGTAGTTGTTAGAATCTAATCATGTGAATTAGTACACATGACATTAAAATATTAATAAAGATATATTCCTTGACCAGATTTACAAGAAGGAAACCTCTGTTGCTCGCTTGTATAAGTTGCTCAGTCAATGTGCTTTAAAAAGCGATAAATGGAAAGGCAACTGGATGTCATGAGACATTGATCCCTCCTGTAAAAGCCTGAATTCCCACCTAATAGACACAAAGCAAACTAGCATTCAGGAATACAATGAATGGTTAGTTATGGATGCAATAATTTAGTTACATACAAGGAAAGAAAGTTTTGGTAGTGATACCTTTTACCTTCAAAGCAGAGTCCAAACAGATCTCAACTATGATGCAGTTGCTCCCAGAGCTTAAATACGGCTTCCATTATCACATAATGCAATATTCTTCCTAAAACCAGTCTAGACAGAACCAATCTGCTGAAGTCTGAAATATTTTTCTTTTATGATTATGAACAGACACAGAGCAACACCATACTTAAAGCATTAAATTATATCCACACAAGGATTTTATTTCTCCAGGAGTTTTGTTGTGAATTAAAACCTGGCATGTCTACATGAAAAACATATAGAACTCACAGTAGGATCTCTTTACTATAGCATTCCTATCCGCTCTGCTTTATGTATGTACCAAAAGACAAAAAAAAAAAAAAAAAAAAAAAAAAAAAAACACAATTTTTATATTAAAGTCTTTCCTTCCCACCCAAAACAGTGTTACAATGATTCCTGAGACATTCTGTATGTCACATGCCATGTTCCTTGTTTACAACAATGAAAACTACCAGAAATTCCATAATAAATATTTCAGTGCTTTTGGAAAACTAAAATTCAATTTCTCACTAGTTTATTAATTATTTTTGTTCAGGGATCCAGGGTTTTAATTTAAAGAGAAAATTCCTCTGAGAATGAGGAAGGAAGAAGGGATGGAGAGAGGTAGAGGGAAGGAAGGAGGGAAGAAAGGAAGGAGGGAAAGAGGGAAGAGAACTTAATACCTTAGCAGCATGATGAAGAGCAAGGAAACAGGCAGAGGAAAAATACTTTCCTTCTGAATATTAACATGACTTATGTCATAACTATACCCAGCCAAACTCAGCTATAATAATTTGAAGAATGAAAGGATCAGATGTGTCACAGCTGATTTCAGGTGCTGTGTCCAGACCCAGAGGAAACATCTCCTGATTTTACTTTGATCAATCCTCCTAATTTTCTTGTAGCCCTATAGAAACTGCTTGCTCCTTAGTCACAAAGCCTCACATCGGAGAATTTACCCAGGAGTTATATATTTTTGGATCATTTCACTCAGGGGATTAGCATATTGCTGCTGCTTCCACAGGACTGAGGATCTATCAGCATTCTTCTCAAGTACCCACCTACTTCCAGTGTTTACATTGTCTCGCCTAATATAAACAGTAGTGTTATTAATTTTGGAAATCTATTTAAAGCTATACATAACATTGAACATTGTGACGTGTTCATTTATCTAACCCTCACAGCAGATTATATAGATATAGATATAGATATAGATATAGATATAGATATAGATATAGATATAGATATAGATAGATATAGATACACACACACACACACACACACACAGAGGATGTGTATCCCCAACCCAATTTTACAAATGAATACTATGGAACAACATGGCTGGCAAGATATGACTCTGGGACAGGATACAAGATCTCGAGACTCCTATATTTGCAATATTACCACTAAATCTCTATGATGCTAGTCGGCTTAATACCAACACATTGATTGTAGTGACAGAAAATGATTTAAACGTTAGCTAAAAGGGGGACTGTTTAAGTGTATACTTATGCAATGAATAAATAGAATAAGTCAAGAAAAAGGAAGAACAAAATAATGGTCATTCATGCATGCTTGTGCCAGGCATTGGGCTAGGTACTTTGTATGTTATGTGCCTTCAGCAAGCAAATAGTCTCAGAATTTCCCTGTGTCCTTCAAAACTCTTCTAAGGCTCACTTACATGACTCTGGCCCTCAGAATTGGCAAGGTTATATTATTCACCAATGAAAAGGAGGCTCAAAATGTAAATCACTTAATTGACCAAAATCGCATGTCCACTCTGTGGCAGAGTCAGAATGTGAACGCAGTTGCCTGTCCCTAAAATCACTGGTGGAGATAGGATGTATAAATCTTAAACTCTATACATAGGTAGCCAAAAACTAACAAAATAACATCCTAAACGTAGTACAAAGATATTTTTAAATAATAGTACATGATAACTTATGCTTTAATACCTGCATCAATAAATAAAATTTTAAACTTGTTTACAATTCAATGTTTCCCATTTCTCTCATAATCATAAACTGTTTAACTCATGCACTAGAATCTCTTAAGACACCATGCATATTTTATAGAAGAACATCTATACATGTCATAATGCCTAAGATTTATGGTTAAAATTAGAAGAGTTAAAATTTTTCATAGTTAAGATGAAAATAATAATTTAACTATTTTTGAATTAATAAATATCCAAGATTTTAAAATGACAGGATCTCATTATTGAGGAAATCAGGAATCCCACACAAGATGAGGCTCCATTATGTATGTAAGCAAGTTGACTAAACTGATTCATGGGTAAAGAGCTCAGGTTCTAAAATCTGTGATGCAAAGTGCTCCTTTTCATAGACCTGGGTAAATTCTTACTACAGAATGAAGTATTTTGCAGACCAGATAGAGAACAAGGGATAAATATGACCAAAATCTGTAATACAATGACTAACAGGAATTTGCTAAATCCATACAGAGCAGAAGCTGCTGGCATTCGTTTTTGTTTGAGGGAGGTAAACACATCCTAAATGAAAAAATATCACCCCTGTTAAAGTATTAAATAGACAAATGTAAGAAGCTATACAGACAGCTTGAAAACGTCTAGTCTTATGGATGATGTACCTCTAAAGAGGTTTGTCAAGGAAGCTCTAGAGTTTAGCTATGATGGGAAAGAGCCCTTTTCATGAGGATGTCATTACAGATGCTGAGAAAGGCATAGTATAATATACTCCTTTCTCTGCAGCAGCACAGCCTCTATTTAGATGGATAGGTTTTCAGACTAGGATAATCTACTTCTGTCCAACACTCTCTGCCCCAAGGGAGCTACTTCTCATTCCACACAGTGTTCAGCTTTTCACCTGCACACTGTGTCATGAACTCCAGAGCCCACTCGATGTCTTTCCCCTAATGACTGTCTTCAGCCTTTAAAAGAGTCTCAGGTCCACTGCTTAGACAGCTAACAATAAAAGTTGACTCAGAAATGTCTACTTCTTTAATCATTATTTGGTTTTCTACTTTTATTTTCAAGACAAAATAGATTCAACAAGAGCTCCCTTAGGCCAACAGACATCACTTTTTGTTTCAGATAAAAAAAAAAAAGTGAGTGCCGAGGTTTGAACTGTCTAGACAGTGTTCCCACTCAAGGGACTACAGGGACCAGGTACATTATCTAAATAAGTCAAGTGTGTAGATAGAAGCAACGGGAAGTGGTGACACCCACGATAAACCAAAACATCCGTGCTCTTCTGAAGCAGTGAATTTCAGATGCTTAAAGAGCACAGAAAACAGTAGGACCCTGAGAATGTGAAACAAAAAATAACAAGTAGTTCATCTTCAGCTATATGTACAACGCAGCCTCTTTTTGACCAATATGAATGCATCCACATACAGCCTACTAAAATGATAGAGGCAGCCTTCCAACCACTCAGCTCTCACATGCATTAGGAGATTTCCTTACCACTAAGAGATAGCTTTTTGTTATTACTGTGAAAGACATTGTATTGGGTAAATTCATAAGTTCTATGACAGTTATGATCCAAGTTTGATAACGGTATGATGCCTACCTTCAAATAAACTCCCAATGAAAAGGGGATGGAGCTGCTCTGACAATAATGGTGAACACAATGTGGGTGGAAATAGCCTATAACCAAGAATAATCACCCCAACTATTGTGTGTCAAAACTTCCTGGAGTAATGGAGCATACATGTTTACTAACGCCAGAGAGGGAGCCAATGACAAACCAAGACAAGGATACCACCAAAGTTCAACTTGAGGAAGCATGAGTTCTACCAGAGTTACTATGAGTGAGTTACTCAAAAGGTAGAAACCAGGAGAACACTGCACAGCCTGCAGGCAGGTTAATAGGCAGGATGTGGGGCAGTGGAACAGGAGAGTAAGGTCAGCCAAAGGCTTGAAGCCCAGGAGACCCTGAAGGGATGGTAGAAGTTTCACCTGTTCCTAGCACCAGACCCCTGTCACGTAGCTGCAGGCCCCTCATAAAGATATTTGTGACCATCAGTCACATGCGGCAACGCCCCAAGCCCTCAGACTTGTAGATGAGGCATCCCTAACATCTCAGACCAAGACAATAGGAAAAGAGATTTGACCACAGTCACATAGGCCAGAAACAGAGTTCTTCATGCTAATGAGTTACCTAGAAGGCTTAGCCAATAAGTTTCTCTTCCCAGACATCTTCCATGCAAAAGGTATTTAATCTCAGGCCCACCCTGAGAAGTGGGGTATGCTTTTACATATCTATTTTCCACCATGACAATAAAGTGTTCAGAACCATGGGATGGCACTTTTCATCAAGATCCACCACAGGGAGCCATGAAGAAGGCCTTTGCCTGTAGAGCTGCAGCCTAATCTCCCATAGAAAGCCTCTCTGCACTCGCAGCCACAACTGCCACCAACAAGCCAAGGACAATCATCTCTGCTGGAACTAGCCAGAGTTCCCCATCACACCCTGCCACCTGCCCCCAGCTAGATGTAACCTGCTGGCCCCAACTCCAACTCCGTTCTCTGCTCTTCTGCAACTGGATATACATGAGTCTGAGAACCCTATGGGCCCAGCGTCTTCGCAGGTCCGGAGACCCCGGAACCTACCCTGGCTTTCCCCCTACCTACTGTGTTTTTCCATCCCTGGAGAGGTATCTTGGTGCTTCCCTATAGCCCAGCACCTGTCCCGGTGGCAGCTTGTAATAAGTACAATCAAACTTCCAGTGTTCTGCCTCCCCAGCAGCTGTGTTCTGTTGTGGAGCAGACTCAAGCCTACAACTTCACAGGAGAGTGTCCCTCCTAAGTGATACAGTTGATCTAAACCTCTTCCACACAAGTCAGATGGAATACGCTTTCTTCCAAGAAGCTGATCTGGTCTTGGAGTGATTTTTTACAGCTTGACTTGCCTGAAAATAGCTCTCGGCTTTTATTGCCTACTCTGGCAGGGAGGGGGCTAGTGAATGTAGTCGATTTCAGGGAATTCCTTGGACTCCTTTGAGTTGTGCACCTTTCTGCTTAAAGTGTTTCTTTCAGGATGGAGTGTTTCAGTCTCAGAGGAAACTGTTATACAACACCCACTCTGCTGCAAGGACTGTATGTAGTTTGGGTTAGTGCAACATGCCATGTCTATCCACGGAACAAAGTCTAAAAGCTGAAGTGCAGTTCAGTTGACGCGTAACAAAATGATAGAAGTAAAGAAAAATTAGGGAGTGACTTGCTAAAGGTCACAAAGTGATTAGTAGCAGTGCCAGAAAGGAATCAGTTTGTCCTGTTCATCTGGAGGGGTGCACACATGTTTTAAGTGTGCATTTGCAAACCTGAGGACATCCTCTGGTACCATTCACTTTTTCCTTTGAAATACGATGGGTCCTCTCACTCACTGGTCTGTAACTGACTAAGTAGGCTAAGCTCCCTAACCTGATGGTCTGAGGAACATACCTGTCTTGAAACTCACCCAGTATACCCCCTATCTAACCACTCCCACCTCAATGTTAGTATTTAAAGGTGGTGTCAGCATCCCAGCTTTTTAAAGTGAGTTCTTCGATCATATTCATGCCCTCTGATAGGTAGTATAGGTCAAATCATTTTCCTAGCCTCAGAGGCCTAAAAAATTTTTTTCCAATTGTATTGTTTCAGCCAACTGGCCAATAACCAACCAACCAAATGAATACAGAAGACACATTGTGAGCATTAAACATGCAATTGTTAACGCATACTTTATGATAGATAGAGTTACTCAGTTACTCATTTTCTGAAGCGATCTTGGCTAGTAATGAGGGGTCTAAGTTGCTGAGCACAGCATAGTACCCAGCCCTTTTGGAAATTCTGTCTTGTAAGAACTTTGAATGTTTTCAATATGGAGCCAACATAGTTTAAAGCTCATAACATATTCTTCCCATTTTGTCTTCCACTAATGGGATACAATTTGGAACTAGCTCCTGAACTGCATACTGGAGATGGAAGTCTCTTCCATGGTTTATACCATAATGTTAACATTTATCATTTTTATATTTGCTCATTAAACTCTTAGAGGTTCTTCATGATGAAAGGTAAGGAAAAGCTCCCCATGCCAGGATTCTGTCATCGAATATTTCTCTGGCTTCCTCACTTGAGTGTAATTTTTCTTGCTAAAGCCACTCAAAGTCCTGAACCTTTGTCCTGTGCTGTTGTTACATATACACTCCAAGGCTTCTTAGCCCCTGCTTATTTAACATGTCCCATGTAGAATCACTGTTTAATCAAAAAGGTTACCTGAGCTTCTTTTATTGCAACTGGGATGATAAAGACATAGGCTATTTATCGAAAAAAAAATATGTCACTATTAATTACTAGCTCTTTTCTCTTACAAGGTCAAAGAAAAAGATATTGTGGAAGAAATATCTGTAAAATACATACTAAAGTATTAATTTGGAACATAAACTAATAATAAGGTTTGCATGAAAAATTCCTCTGAGGGGGGTCAAATATAGTTAAGAGTAAGAGCATCAGTTAGAAATTCTTAATGTTTTTTCCTATGGGCAGTGTTGATAATTAAAGCCTTTTTCCCTTGTAAGCCACATGTTAGAGGTCAGAGGATGGGGTGTAAACCAAATTGTACCACAGACTTTATAAAACTGCACATTCGTTTTCTAATGCAACCTCTCTTTTCTCTCTGTATTTTAATGCTGGGTAAGGAACAGATGGTAGCAATTCAATGTCACAAACTTCACCACCTGCCCTCCCCATAAAAGTGGATTTCCCAGCAGGTACCCATCTCTGTACTACTACAGGAATTGCTGAGTGTCCGGACACATTCAAGCCATGGGCAACTCTTAACTCTGCTGCTCACTTTGAGACCTGTTTTCTCTAAACTCAGTACAGATGTCGGAGCGGTGACTCTCTTTGGCCATCTGGGAAAAGAACTTCTATTGCATAATTTCCTCCAAAAAAGATCCTTGGGAAAGAGGGCTTCAGAGGAACAACAACAGTCCTACTTAAATATTTATTTTCTGTGGCAAAACCATTTAAATTCCACAACAGTGAATTAAATGTGGTCCTGAGTGGATCAACATGTGTACTTAGTCTGTGTCAGAAACAACCGTAACAGAAAATAAGAAGTGCTCACACTTAGCCTGAAAGTATATAATGCATTTATCTGTATGATCTCACCCAAGCTCTAGAATATTCCTCAGAGGTCTTCATTCTCATTCACTTACAGATGAGGACACTTGAGATGTAGATTCTAAATAACTTACTCAAAGACCCCACAGCCAATGAGACACTGGGAAACTCAGGAACTGAATCTCTAATTCACATCTTCATAAACCGTACCATTCAAGACGTCTTTTGAAGCACACTTCATGTATCTTGACTAACTATCTAACAAAACATAGGTCTAACAGAAACTGGAATGCATTAATAGGAGATGCATTAATAGGAGATGGTTAATTTTACTTTAAAAATGAAGAGGTTTTTGTTAGTTTGTTTGGTTTTTTTGGTTTTGTTTTTAAATAGCAAAATAATTGAAGATGAGACAACAGCAAATGTGGATGTGAACAGAGGAATGTGAAAGCCATTGAAGGTCACATGTTTTCCTCTCCTGGTGTCTATGTTGGGAGGATTATGGGAACTTTTGGACAAGTATCCCAGTAAAGCTTATGGGTTGTAAGCTAGCTGCTTGCCATTGAAGTTCTCTGCTTTTCACTGAAATCCTCTCAAAAACCAGTCAGTTCAGGTTCCTTATACCCAAACCATTCTCACGTCAAGCCCAAGCCATTTTAGATGCTAAGGCCTTCCAGTCAACACTGGCTATACACTCTCTCAAACTGTGAGCTAAATCAGATCTGTCCTAAAAACTACATCTTTTATATGTTTTCTTTCACAGCAGTGAGAAAAGTGAACTATACAATAGTCAGTTACTCAAAACCTAGCTTTCAATTCTAAATTTTAACTTCTGCTAATGCAACAGCAAAATTAGTGTTGGCCTGTTTTAGGACCACAATGTAGAATCCCTGTGAGGTCATGGGAGAGTAAATGCAATCCTGATCTATGAAAAATGTTAGAATAAGGCACTGCTTATTAATAAAAAAATCACATCTGCAGTTTTTTTCTCTTGAAATGATGCTAAATAAAGCTTGTCATGTAACTTTCTTTATATAGACTGTAGCACACATATAGATACAGGGATTTGTGTTATAGTAATGTGATTTTAACTTACAAGTTCTTTAATATCACTTAAAAAGTGAAATATGATTCACTTCCTTCTCAACATATAACATCTGAACATACTGATTTTCCCATTAATTTTTTTCAGTTTTCTATTAAATTCCAATTTTAGATATATTAAATTTTAAACTCAGAATCATAAACCCTACCTTAAAAAAAAATAACTCTTTAGAAGCACTGCTTTAAAATGAGTTAATAAGCATAGCTGGTGACATAAAATATTTTAGTGTCCTCTAACTTTCTGTAGGTTTGAGAAATCAAGTATTTTGAATAATCCTCAAACATCGTTCGTGTGTGCGTGTGCGCGTGTGTGCGCGTGTGTGCAGTGTGTGTGCGTGTGTGTGCGTGTGTGTGTTGAATTTATTCTTAGGAAATTTCATACAGTGTATTTTTATCATAATCTTTCTCATCCACAACTGCTTCCCAATCCTTCCTGTATTGTATTATCCACTCAACACTATGCTCTTTCTCTCGCTTAAAACAAACAAAAGGAGGAGAAAGAAGAAAACACTAAAAGGAATGGAGTCACTTTACGTTGACAAACTACTGCTGAGCATGGCATCTGGCCGGTGTGTGTTTGATGTACACGGTCTCACTCCATTGAAGGAAATCTGATTTTCCCTGTCCCAGCAACTATCATCTCATGGAACTGAGAACTTACTCAGGAAGCATCAAACACCTAACAAGAAATGCATTGCCACTTTGAACTAACTATAATAATGTTTGTAGACTTTTGTTGCTGCTGCTTTTTCTTAAGCCATCATTCAAACGCACAGCAAGCCTGTAAAACTGGAAGGTTTATGTCTCTGATGGCACTGACCTTCCTAAAGATGAATCTCTTCCCCTTTGTAGCTAAAGAGAACACTGAGAAGTTTCATGACATATGGGGAAAAAAAGTCTACCTTTTCCAGTGATAAATTACAGTTCTTCATACCAGTTCTGAGGAAGCTCACTTTCACATTAATTTTGGGATGGAGAGAACCCCTGCTTCTTATGTTCATTTAAAAATCAGGAAAGAAGTACGTAGTCTGTGTTAGGTTAACAATCTCTCGAATCCAGAGACCTTAGGTCAGAGTTCCAAAGAGAACTATCCCCCAATACATATTAGTAAAACTTATGTTTGTGGTTAAATGCCAAAACATCAGGACTTATACAGGACTAATTCACATGGATATACCACAGGATAGATAACAGTTTGTAATTTAGAAACTATATACTCAGGAATCTTAATACACTTATTTTAGGTTAGAAGAGGCCTAGGATAGTCATACTGCTAATACCACTTCTAAATACCAATATTTTTTAGGAATTGTAAAATAACAATATTTTTAAAACCTATGGTAACACTCATTTCCATCCATACTGGAAGAACAATGCATTAGGCAGATCCAATAGCATACAACAGTGCAGAGCAGAGGTATAGAGTTTGTACAAATTCCACAATCTTATTTTAGCTTCTTGGTCACAATACATTTGTGTTTCTCATCTAACCAGGAGTCTCAAGACCTGGATTTGACATTTCTATCATGTTATATCTATTTCTATCATTTCAGGTACTTTCTCCTGCAAGTTTAATAAAATATAATATGACTTCAAAACCTGTTTTTAAGATATAAAAAGAATCCAAGAGACACTATTAATACTTTTCTCTTCCTTAGTGTATAATCAGGTTTGTAAGGAATGCATGTGTTACACAAATATATCACTTTATCAATGTCCAATGTGAAAAACTTATTAACTAGGTTATCATCTTGTTTTCCAAAAATACTACATATTATACAATTATAGCTTGCTTGCTTGCTTCCTTCCATTTTTCTTCTTTCTCTTTCTCTCTTTCTCCCTCGCTCCCCTCTCTCTCTCTCTCTCTCTCTCTCTCTCTCTCTCTCTCTTCTCTTTCTTGGCACTTCTGATTGAAACTACAGGCCAGGCAAGGGCTCTAACAGTGAGTTCCAGGCCTTGCCCTTTGACAGGACAAAAGACACAGACGGAAATGATGAAGAGACTCATAAAAGGAAAATCAGGTGCTTGAGGCCAGGTAAGCACACACAGGGCTCCTGTTCCTAAGGGAAGGCTCGCTTACTTACTGTATCAGCGTCCATAAAAGGCAGGTATTAGGACAGTTTCCATTAGTTCCCCGCACTTATATCTGGCTTGCCTCTGGAGGCAATAGCATAAGCACGCTCTTGGTGGTGTTAATTTCCTGACAACCACTGCCATTGCTTCCGCATCTTCCACCTTCTCCCTCTAATGCAGTCTGAAGAGTCATAGTCACTCCTCACTTAAGATGCATTGAACTTTCGTGATTAGATAAACGTGTACCTCTAGGAATGTCTAATTTCAAATAAACAATGTATTAAATCTAAGGCACTACAAACACTATTAATTGTGTTCAAAGTATTTATGGCCCTCATGGTAGTACTCTCTAAAGTATAGAAAGCAAAAAATAAACCCACCAACCAAATGAAGAGAACTTAGTCCCTATAGAATATTATTATCCAGCAACAACATCCTGTATTTGAACCTGTAAAATTTTCTCTCACTCAAAACACAAAAATCAGCAGTGTCCCTGGAGTCAGGAGTGGCCAGTCCTATATTTAGCTTTTAGAGTTGCAACTCATACTTCTGAATCTCAAACATTTAACCTTTATCTATTATACTCTTTAAAGTGACTTTTTGAAAAAACAAATTATACACATCTAAATTATTTGTCTTGTGGCAACACTTAAGTAAGCTAGGACCTGAATGTGAATCTGCTTGTGCAAATAAGTCTAGGGCAGTGATTGTTTTTTTCTACACAGAACAGTCTCTCTGACTTTTGGTATTTTGAAAAGAGAACCGAAAGCTGGAAGAACAGGTTTTTCTAGCATCAGTTTGATGTGTAACTTTGAACATGCCATTGAATTTTTCTTTGTGTCAGATTCTTCATCTGTATAATAAGACAGAAAATTAAATGATTTATAAAGGTTAATGTCACCTTTCAAATCTACCATCTGATTTGAATCTTTTATTCAGATGAATTAAAGTGGCAAGTTCGTGAATCATCTTTGAAATCCAATGTGATGGTTCATGTAAGGTTTTGCTGGGAGGGAGGCAGGGACCTGCATCTTGGCTTAATTTTTTTTTAAAAAACAAAACAAAAGCTCTAACTAAATCTTGAGCTAGTAGAATCTGACAGCTTGCTCTGCAAATGACAGTATTACTTGAAGCAAGCATTAGGCCATATTTGGAAAGTATCAGAGGCGGCAAGGCAAAGTAGATTTTATTATGGCTTTATTTAATGCTGTGCTTCAGAAAAATCACAAATCAGTTTCATTAAATTTAAACACAGACACATTTAAAACTTGGCAAAGAGGATAATGAAGAATGATCATTTCTCTAACCTAGATGGTACAGGCAGTCTGCAAGTTTCCATGATTAGATTTAACTTATTCAACCCTGAAACAAGTGGGTTCAAGTGTGTAGTGGTCAAATGTAGCAAAGTCAGAATCAGATTATTCTCAATCTCTTTTAAACGTCCTTTCTTAAAAAAAAAAAGAAAATAAGAAGAGAATATAAAGGTGCATTCATAAAAAAGCAGGAAGGAGAATATAAAAGGCTACTAAGAAAGCATGGTGCTACTACAGATGAGAAAAAAATGCGTGAATTTTCCAGTCCCCCTTGATGCTTTAATTAAAATTACATATACAGCAGATACTCTCCAGCTGCCAGCCTAAAGTTTGTAATGAACAGAGAGACTTACTGCACAGTCTCTTATCATTGCCGTTCCCTCGGGGACAAAAGTATTGATCTCTTTCATTGAATAAATACTAAAGTAACAACAAGAATCCATTATGTCTGACCTAACAAGAATTTTTAATTGAACAAGATACTGTCTGAAGGCTCAAGGAAGAGTGGATACACTATCACTTTCTCTTCTCTCCTTAAACTCGAGGTTTAAAGGGCAAATAGTGAACGAAGTAACAAAATTACCCGATTTGAGAGGCACTCTTAAAATGTGACTTTCTAGCTGAAAAACAAAGTAGTTTTTAACCTTCTTCCAAATTTGATCATTTGTTTTCCATAGTTTTGAAGTAATACGAGTTATGCCAGCAAGTAGATATTAAATAAATTTTACGTTCACCATTAATAGAAGAAATCAAGATAGATTAGTAACTTCTTCCAAACATCACATTCATGTCAGAGGAATAGCTCAGGTCTAAGAAATTTTTAAACTTCACTAGGCCCTGGCCATAAATGAGGTACTTACATTTATGGTTTCATGATTCAGCAAGATAAGGGGGGGAGGGGGAGTTGGGCAATTCTGAGAGGAAGTTCTGTGATCTGCTATAATATATAGCTTGAAATTGGGATCTAGAGAAAGCTTCAGTTGTGCCTTTAGGTTGAGATGGTCTCAAGTTCTTAGAAGCTGGTACCCAAAAAGTGGGAAAGAGAAAGCAAGAGCCTTTATTTTCACATTTCTGAGCTCTGATATGATAAGAACGGCAGCATCCTTGTTGACCCAGCTTGTAACATTCACTCATCTTAAATGTTTGTTTAAGCCCATGGAAAAAAAGCTCTGTACCAATGGCAGCATTTGAGTTAACTAAAATAAAAAGAAGAACAAGAAAAATCAACATATGGTACAAATGAATCAAATCTAGGCAACCCAACTCTGCAAGAAAAAAATGCAGAGCTTCAGCCAGCCTCTCAGGGAGGGTGCAGGGGCGTGGCAAGAACTTTCATTTGTGACTTACTCTACAAATACACATGTTAGAATGTGAGGCTTTTGGTCCTGCTAAACTGTGTCTGTGACCTTCCCTAAGAAAAGAAAATTAAACTCTCAGGAATAACTTGTATAACACAGTCTAGAAATTTATTGTGCACTGATATTATAAATAGGAGAGATTATTAATAATACATTCGAGTGTCATTGTTTAATTTTACCACCTAGGACTAGAAATTATTTCATTTATAGATCTTGTTTGAGTCTCCTATCATAAATTTCCTTTCATGTTTATTTATTTACTGGGGAGGTCTATTTGCCATGATGGGCATTCAGAGGCAGAGACCAACTTTTAGGAACCAATTCTCTCTTTCTATCATATCAGTCCTAGGGACAAGCTGAGATGTAGCAACAAGCACCTGTGTCCTTATGAGCAATGAGAATCAAATTACAAAAATTTACAAAAAAATATTTATTCAAAATCAAGTGGAGATCAATTTATTAGTATCCCAGGACATTTTTATCATCAAAAAGGTGATACTAATTTTTTACGAGGCTTCCTAAGAGCTTACTGTTAAATAACAACATGTGATGTTATCCATGGGCTACTTTCTGTATTGGGCTTTTAAAATTTAGATCAAAAAAGATGTTTGTCTCTGCTGTAAAATACATCTAGGAAGAAGGAAAATAATAATAAACTCTAAATTATTAAAATCAGAAAATCACTTGCTCAAAATTCCTACTCTCATATACTGTTAGGTCTGAAATCTCTATGGAAATTCACAAACCTGGAGAGAGAACCACAGACATATATTTCCTACCCACAAATGCTACCCATAAACATCAGGTCAGGAAATACTGAATCAATGCAATATATGAAATACAACTCTCTATGTCCAACAGAAATCACGGTAAAATTGAATACTTTTTTCTTAAAGACATGAACTACCCTCTTTCTCTTAAGCATATCCAGATAAAACCATGTAGGCTCCACCTTATGAGCATGTATGAACATATTCAACTAAGTGCATTTTTTACACTCATTTATTTCATGCATATGGGAATTTGGTCTACATAGATGAGTACCACATTCCTATGAAGGCTAGAATTAGAACATCTGGATGGTTGTGAGGAACCATATGGGTACTAGAAATCTAACTCAGTCCTCCGTGAGAGCAACAAGTACTGTTAAACTCTGATCCATCTCTCCAGTCCCAATATTCGAAAAATTAGTATATAAGTAAATCTTAGAAAGGTCTATATGATGGATGTATAGCTGAAGACGTCTCAAAGCCAGAAAGATGATAAAATGAATACTCAACTCCAGGTTCAGAAAAACCCTAAGACAAATCCCTACTGTATAATTGTGCGGAATCAAGAAGACCAGGATGACACCGAGAATGGAATCATTGATAGAATAATAATAGATACATTATCTTAAGTGGAAAAAGTTACTGTTGAGTTTGTGATCAAATTGTATTTGCCTGAATAAAAATCCAAAACATACATATAAGCTTTAATTAAATATAAAAATTAGTATGTAAGGATATCATATTAAATTTATAGTATGACATGGAATTCTTCTGAAATATCGATGCATATTGACATATGCATTTTGCAAGGTTGAAGGAAGAGACATATTCCAAAATCCAAAGTTTTAAAGAAGGTAATTTTTAATGTTTAAATTAGAGCTAAGGTCAGAAAGTCATCAATTGAAACTAATTTAGCACATTATCTTACTCTTTGTGCCAGGGTCTCCCACTTTCTGGAAGTAACTGACCTCCACAATATGTTGCAATGCTTTTATCCACAAAAAAAAAAAAAAAAAAAAAAAAAAAAAAACACAACTCAGTTTAGTGCTTTCAGTTATTCATCATTATACACGGCCATAAATTTTCAACCTAGTGATGCTAGCCAGTTATCTCATTTTTTATGCCCTTAGAAAACTACTTAAGACATTAGATTCTTTAATCTTTTATTATATTCACTTTTTGCATGTGGAGATTAGAGGTTGTTTACAACACAAAATAAACCCACTGCATTCTTCTCCTGGAGTTCAAAGACTCATGTACTTAACTACTTTACTGTTAATTAGACCAAAGAGATAAAAAAAAAAAAATAGCTCCTCTTATTAAAGCGTAAAGTTAAAAAAAGAATACAAAGCCAGAAGCATCAAGTATATGCAAATCTTGCCACAATGCAAGAGAAAAGTCTATGAATCAAAACCATGTGGGAAAGGATCTGAGTAGTGCATCAGATGACAAAGGCCATCAGCAGAAAATGAAGTTTCTCCTATTCACATTCAGTATTTGTTACTAAAATTCATCAAGGTTGTCCTTGGGAGATTCTAATTCTCAGAGATTTTGAAATTTTAACCAAGCAGACACAGATAATAAAAGCCAACTCAAATAGGTTGTGAAAGCCTGCAGGTTGCTAACAATACTCAAAACAAAGACGTTTGTTTCCTTATTTGCTCTTTTCAGTGTGCTGTGACTCAAGAGCAGGATCATGTGTGTCAGACAAACACAGGACAAATGAGTTCTGCTCCTGTCCTCCAAGTGAGCATTCCTTCGAATTTCTAAGACTTCTCTCCACCTTTCTACCTTTAAATAGGAAGACCCTGCAACTCCAATACTTTCTTGCCAGTAGCATAAAGTATACAGATGTCTGACTATGGCCATGAAAGGTGAGACTTTCCTAAATGCATGATTAACCAAATCTATCATCATGCCCCTTCTAGCTTATTATAGCACTTAGACTTATACTCAATTGAGTATTGTTCCAGACATATCCTATACTCACAGCACAATGTATCCTTTCTCTTTCTCCACATTCTAGTGAATGCAAAAGATAAACAACAAAATTTCAGTACTTGCACTGTTCACCATAGGTCAAGTTCTAAACTCTAGATGATAATTCTCCATTTTATTAGGAAATAGTCAATTTGATCATATTTCCTAATGTTTTCTGGGCACAATAGCTGCCATGGATTAACAGCTTGATACAGAAAGCAAAACTTTATGTAACACATATTGGAATTGATTGTATTGAATATACATGGACATCAGTGTAGAAAAAAATAACAAGAAGAGAAGAATATGAATTTTCATGTTATGTACACAGAATCCTTCAGAATTCACGCATTTCAAAGGCCTCTTTTTATTACATCTTTCCAAGTGTATAATTAACTCTGAACAAAATCTAAATCTAGATTTGGGTTCTTTACTACATTTGGCTATCTGTGATTCTGACTGTAGGGACCATAGTTTAATAAAAGGTTAATTAACGCAGCTGTGGCTACATGGAACATTTTCTAGGCTAAGATGATTTCAGTTCAGCTCCCTGGGAAAAAAAAATCAGTTGACTGGAATTCTTGGCTTTCTCCCAGGCAGTTTCTTGAAAAGGTTACCGGCTTAATTGAATGAAAGCAGAGTCTGCAACCATCAACAATTATCTATAGAGCAAGACTTGTTATTAGGCTGAATAAAATCAAAGGTACAAACCAACCATAATTATTTATGGAACAGTTTAGTTTTTAATACTGGCCAGATTAAAAGCATGTGCCACTACTGTGAAAATTTCCTAAAAGTCTAGTTTGTTTTCCTGGCATAAAGACACTACATTTTTGTATGTGCACCATCTACTAAAAATGACTTCTATTTATTTAGAAACTGTCACAATTAACTAATTAACCTGGAAGAAATGGGAAAACCTACAGGAAAATGCCATTCTATTTCATTGTGTGTTTTATCCACAGCAATGATGCCAACACATACTCTGTCTACTCTTGTCTACTCCCTTCTGAATGATGTGTTTGCTGCTTGCTGTCCCATTACCTCTGTCTACTTGGTTCATCCCAGAAAATCTCACTGTTCCTTTGGAAAATGAATGTCCAAAATTTTCATGCAGAAAATGTGAAATGACAAAGTAACTTAGTTACAATGGCATGTCACAGGCAGTGGCAGTACACAACATTTAAGAAAGGCTTTTTGTTGAAACCACAGTGTTGACAATGCTGCTCAAATGAATAAGATTTAGAAGCATGGATAATTTTCAAATTAAAATCGACTTGGTTGTTTTAAAATGTTTTCTCAAGTCCACTCTGTTAAAGATAACTACTTCATAACTGATAGCCAATTATAATTATTAAAAGGATTAAGTCCCAATTGCTGAGTCTTTCAATTTTGATAGCACCTCAAGATTTTGAATGCTAAATTATATTTAAACGTTTCTTAAAGCTTGAGCTGAGTAAATTACATTCATCTCCACAGCAATGCTCAATTTTTAAAGACATTTCTAGTAATTGATATTCGTAGATTTTTAAAAAAAAATTTTTTAACAAAAGCTATAAATCCATCAAAGACAAAAATATGTAAGTCATTCTAGACAAAGACAAAAAAGACAAAAGGTTTTGAGTCCCTGATGAGATGGTAGAAATGTATAGTTTAAGACGAAGGTAGAGGGAGAAAATCAAAGTCTACAAGCCTGTTTTCTCTATTAAAGGTAAATCTCTTACCACTGATCATTATTATTCTGTAAGAAGTGTGACTATGTACAGGTCAGAGCCCAGACTAGGGAAGATGATGCCGAGAAGCCGGAGTTGTTCCGGCTGCCATTCCACACAAGCTCAGTTTAGTGCAAGACAGAACACGGGTGATGACTAACGCACTGTTCAGAGAATCTGAAAGTAGATGTCGCCCATTTTTAAAAATGGCTGCACTAGGAATAACATGGTAGTGAGTTTAGTACTTGTTCCTGATAAAACTAAAACATACATGAGGTAAAAATAGAATTTACTGAGAAACAGATTTCTGGTGAAGAAATTCAGACATTGAGCATACTGGATTTCACACAAAATACATTAAGATATATAAACTGCATTATAGATGTACTATATATGCATAATGTATAAGAAAGAAAAAATATACTGCTATAGTCAAAGAAACCAGTCATATGCCATGTGACACTAATTAAAAATGGCTTTAGCTGTTATTATTAAATATAACCTTCCTAGGTAACTCTTAATTCCTGGGTACCACTCTCAACAGAGAATGAGCTGAAAAACAATCTTTTAACATGCCATTTCCAAGCCTTCTTTGATCTCTGTTTTACCAATTTAGTGTGATCTTTCCCTAACATCTCTAGCATCACTTGAAGTCTGATGTCTAGCCTGGCTTGAAGGAACAGTATCTTAAGCTTTGGACTTCACATGGGTTCCCCTTTGCCTCAAATACTTTATTTTATTCTTGGGCAAACATTACATGTCTTAGAACTTATTATAAATAATAACTCGATGAAATGATACATTGCCTTTTCCCTTTTTGTAGGTTTAGACTTCCTTGCAAAAATACCATACTGCAACAACATGCTGCATGTTGTATTTGATCATAACTCCTTAATCATTTTTCTTTCCTTCAGAATCAAAATACATACACAGAACCAATTTCAAAAAATCAATATTTGAGTCCTTAAAACACCTTAGTACATAAATGCCTTTATATACTTTTCTCTTAAATATGTGTATAGATATGGTTTAATTGTTTAATATTAGAAAGCTCCTAAATAGGTATGAAGTTCAGGTCAGTCACACGTGGATGTGCCTGAGTCATACACTGGCAACTCACTGTACCACACACTTTTAGTGAAATTTATTTAACTTTGTATAACCACTCTGATGTTCACATATATGGATATAAAAATAAAGTAACATTAAGTAGCTTTTCCAAAGTCAGAAAGATACAAAGTTTCCAAAGTAATATTCAATGCCACACTGTATTGGTCAGACTCTGTTCTCCCTATTAGACTCTACTTCAAACACAAACTATATAGTCTTTAGTCTCCATGTATGTTATTATTTATGAACATGTGAATTAATAAATACCCACCATAAAAGAGAATGATGATTTACAGAATTTTCTGCATTTTAAAATGAAATGTCTTGATTAAATGGTTTAATACAGGGCAATAAAGTGTGCACAGTTTATTTTACACATTTTTTTTATCTCTCATTAAGTCATATAAAATCAGCAAAGCACTTAGGTTCAGATACTCTGCAATTCTTTTGTAACATTTTGTTTTGTTTTTTTTAAACAATTTATCTTAAACTATCTAAAGTATACTGCTCTCTGCTGCTTGTCACCATATATGGTAATGTATATGGCATGTTTATTATATATTTTGACACAATCATAAATGCCTCATAGATACAATCTAAAGTTCCATTTTTACACTTCTTTGCAAGTCTCTGAAGCCTCTAGTACAGTATTAGAGATCAAATATTTATTCAAATGTTTCCTAAATTGAGTCATAAAGTAATGATGTTTGAAACTATAGGAAGTGGAAATCTAATATGTCACACGGCTGTGCCTGGGAAGCCTCCTTGAGTCTGCATTGATTTGCATCACTGAATAATATAATTTCCAACCAAATGTAGTATTTTAGCACATGAACAAGTTCAAAGAAAAAATGTACAGGCCTTAAAGAAAGATGCAAAGCAAACATTCTCAACTTCCTCCCTTATGTAAGGCATTTCTGGAGATTTCAGAATTGAACATGAAACTGTCTCTCAGTCCAGTGAGGATTCAAGCCACACAAATACTGTGAAGACAATGGAGAACACTAGCCAGAGAAAAGTGGACTACATTTAGTTTGCTTGGAAGCAGGAAGAAGTCTAACCAATTTTGATAGTAATGATTTTCTTTCTTTACACTATCATGCCATTCATTCTGATTTCTGAAATGATGTTATGACAGGAGAAGAGTACTGGTGCTGGATGTTATTGGCATATATATATGACATGAATCGTTTTGAGATAAACCCAACTGATAGGAGATGTGTAATTATCCGTATTAATACAATTGCAAGACTATGCTATGGTTCACAGTTTTTGGAAAATGGATACAGTAATCTTTAATTTTAAGATTCATACAGAGTGATTATAATATAATAATATCATGTTTTGATTGAATTTTACTTTGTTAAAAGATTACTGAAATTTTGGGGAAATAAAACATTAATATTAGGTTTTTGTTCCTCCAAAAGTGCCACCCTTAGTATACTTCCCCTTTTAATATGTATTGTCTAGAATAATCATAATTATTTTTAATAGATATATATTTCATGAGCATAATAGGTCATCTGTCTATACAACATACATGCTTGTTATCAAAAGATGGCTTGAAACATGCAATGAAGCAAAGGACTAGTTAAAAATGTAAGTACTCAAGCTATTGTTTTGAGTAATCTTCCTTTTTCCTGAGTGTTGGAAGCAAAAGGATTTTTGTCTTATAGAGGTAAGTGTTGGAATAATATCAGTTTCTTGACATTGTGATCTATCATGAACTACCAACATTAGTCACAGGAGGAAGAATGTGTCTTTGGTCGAGTTTGGAATATGGATTTAATAAAAATACCACATCTCAATCCTCAGGAATTCAAGATATCAGAAAGGGAAATAAAAGCCATGCATGTATTTGACAATGAATGTGCTTCTAAGAACTATCAGGAAAATCTGTCATTGGTTTTATGAAATATACAGTAATATTTTTAAAGACACTTTCATGCTCTTCTAGAAAATATAGCACTATATATTTTCATGTGTTGATTGATGCTAAAATTTGTGGGATTTGTGTATGTGTGTGTGTATGTGTGTGTGTGTGTCCTATATGTAGACCTCAAGCATAAGAAATGAGGGAGTCAAACCCTTAAGCCCTTTGTAATCATAATATTGAATTTAGCTTTCCAAAGGCAAATTAATTATCCAAAAACAAAAATGAAAGAATATGATATGACAGCCCAATATACATCAACGTCAGCTGTCTTTTCATGTTTAAAGTGTGATTTCAACTTTGAAATCCCTGGTATTCCTCACAATTTATAAACTCAATTTCTTTCAAGATTATATTTAATGGATTATAAAATAAACATAAAGTGGATCATTGGCTAAGCAAAAGTAAAGTGGTTCTTTCCATGTTGATTTATTATTTACTAATACTTAATAATTGATACAAAACAAATAAGCAAATAAAATGCCAATCTTTGTAAATTTATCTTTAAGAGTTATATGACATTCTTAAAATGCCAAACACTTTTATTTGCTCATGAGCCAGGCAGAATAAAAGATGGCAATTTGTAGCAGCAGTGCAAAAGAAGAAAACTCTCACAGATTTCTGAAAAAGTCAATTCTGAATTTACTACTATATTCTCTACCAGCTAAGTTTTTTTTTTTTTTTTTTTTTTAAAGAAGGAGAAAAGCAACAATATTACAGTTTAATACAATGTTAAACTTGCTCTAATAAAGAAGATCCACAAATTTTGTGAGTGAAGGTTTAACAGATTAAGATTATGCAAAGCATTTAAAGACAGATAAAATATTGAAATTAATAGTGATGATGTCTCATGTGAAGACAATGACAACCTGAATGACAAGTGCAAGGTTAGTAAGTCAGAGGAGAGGAAAATATTATTCCTATCCACTGGACAATATTGAACGACTTACAAAATAGATCCAACAATAAAAGATAATCTTTGAAGTTATGTCTGACTAAGGAAGAGCCCGAAGAATGAACACAGGGCGGTGTGACTCAGACAACTGCATTTTCAACTTGTGAAAAGAAAGAGTGCAAAGTCTACAAATAGAAGGTTTAAATTCTAATCTTAAAAGATTCTATAACAACTTACTAACTAGGTGATAATATGTAAAGTTCTAGGAAAGGATGTATGTACAGCTTGCTACATGTAATCTCGGTTACATGGACCACAGATTAATTCAAAGGAATACTAGGAAATGCATAGCATTGAGATAATGAGCAACCGTTCTCAGTTAAACTTAAAAGACTAGTTAACCATCCATGTGATCAAAACATGCAATTCTCCCTTCTCTATTCCTTTGTGTAATGTAATGCTGACATAAAAGTAAAGTGTTTAGCAAAACTTTCATAATAATACAATAAAACAATTTTCATTTCTCCCTCAGAATATAATTTTTTAAAAATAAAATGTTGTCAGCAAGTATAATTTAACATTTCCAAACCTATCACATACATATAACAGGAAAATGAGGGAGTTAAATTCCACCTAGTTTCAACAAGGTAACTGGCAGGATCATTTATGACAATGTTGTCTGGGAAATAAAAGGCACAGAAATCAAATCAAATAGATGTGCTGGAGTTTTATTTGGAACAGTTTCTGAATCCTAGGCCAGTTGAGGAGAGCCGAGCTGTGGGAGGTGCTGCCTTGATGGCTGGAGGTATGGCCTCAAAGGGGATATGGAACCCACACACTCCCTCTTCTTCCTCCCTTCCTCCTACCAAGGTAAGCATTGCCACACCACCATGGCTGCCATGACTTGCTGCCTTGCAACAACAGGACCAAAGGCAGTGAGGCGAATGATAGCCTATATATAAGCAAACAACCACAATAACAACAAACCAAACCTAAACCCCTTTTCCCTGATAGGGTTTTTATCCCATGTGTTTCATTGTCATAAATCAAATATAGATGATTAATGAAAGAATGAGCTGGATCATTCCAGAAACTGTAAAGTACCCAGCTATAAATAATGTGACTTCTAAGAGGTATTTCATGACAAAATCTGTTAATAGGAGAAATTTCTCCCTCAGGAATTTTACAGATGTGAGAAACAACACTTGGATAACAACCAGTGGCAAATGGGTTAGTCAACAGACAGTGTCATTCTAACAGACCTACATTCACCTTAAAATTTGTCAGTACTACATTATTTGTATGACTGGAGTGTCTTTCCATAAATTATGCATCCATTTTTCATAATATAAAAAGTACAAGATACTGGCACAATAAGAAAGTTCAGAAATTAAAAGATAATTATGGAAGCCTCCAATGCTTAGGTATACATGTGGATGGGGCAAGGACAGTAATGACGCTTAAAAACAACAAAAGAACAAATTGCATAAATAAATTGAGGGATTGCTGTGGACGAAATGTGATTGGCTGGTAAAACAGAAGAGTTCTGCTGAACTGACGGTGATGGGACCTTGCTACAGTCCCATCGCCCAAGAGACTGCGGCAGTGGAATCATACATTTCACTCCACATAGCGTTTCACAGCAAAGCTCTGCCAGGTGGGTAGAGGAGGTTAAAGAGTTCAAAGTGTGCATGACCAGGAGAGGCAAATCAATTCCCGACGCCTGTCAATCCGATGTTGGTTTCAGAGATAAACATTAGTTTGTGGACTTTAAAAGCATGGTACTGGCTGCTTAACTACTAAGGGACATTTTGTCAAAACCCAAGAATAATTATAGTTTCCAGGCATGTTCACACTTGTACAACTCTGCAGTGCAGAGTAAGTGAAAAATCCCCAAGGGGTGGGACCTATACCACAGAACGATTCAGTGATTCAAGACTGAATATCTATTTTGTAGAACAATAGTCTCAGTAGGTTCTCTCTCTTCTCGCTCTGTCTCTCTTCTCTCTCTCTCCTCTCTCTCTCTCTCTCTCTCTCTCTCTCTCTCTCCATCCTCTCTCTATTCCTCCCTCCCTGCCTCCCCCTTCACTCTCCCCTCTCTGTATGTCTGTGTGTCGCCCTGGTCTCTTTGTTTCCTTGTCTCTCTGTCTCCCTGTCTCTCTCACCTTTCTTCCTGTCTTTTCCTCTCCCATTCAAATTTTAAAGTATTGAAAGTAGCATTAAATAGATGACTATTTTAGTAGAAAAACTATGGGTTTCTGGTTTATAAAATGTGAACGTTGGGTCTGGAGACAGGAGTACAGTTTCTACCTCACTCATTAGGGGCACCTATTTCAGGCTTCAGAATGTAAAATTCTGAATATCAAAGGTCAGACTGACCCTCCTCTTAGAAAAGGGAGTGGGCTCTGCAGTCAAAACTTCTTCCCTGGGCTCTCATGCAAAGATTCTGAATATAAATGATCTCCTGAGGCTGGGAACAAAGGGTACTCATGAGGTTGAACAGTGGTAGAGACAGGCTGAGAGCTGAAAAACTTCCCTTTAGAAATCACTAATATTGATGATACCTCTCAATAGTAACTACACTTTAATAAAGTCACTGCTTATATTCTAAATTGTTAGGCTTAAAAATTAACTGGAAGCTTAATATAATATTCAGACACAGAACCATTGCAATTTAGAGCTACAAAAGTCCTTGGAGGCAACTGGTTCAACACTAACAGATATAAAAATTTATAAATTTAAAGATAAATTTCCAAGCATCACCTTCATTATAAATTACAAAATGATTCTAAAATACTCCGAAATAAGCTGAGTGATCGGTAAGCCACGTGGTATTGATTGGGAAGGCCGGAGGTATACATTCGATCGAAATGCACACACATGCAAGGGAACTGAGCATGTAAACACTCTTCTGCCATCAAAAACTCCGGCATTTCATTCTGCTGGCTCTCCACCCTGTAACCCAGTCAGGAAGCTTTAATGAATACCCATGGGGAACCCACAGCACAAAATATTCCCTGACCTATTTGGAAATGAGACAACAGTCCCTCTTGGAATTAAATCTTTGGTGCAAAGATTTTCCTGTCTTTTTTCCCAGCAAATGAGTATCATGTTCACCACTGGAGAGACAACAACAGTTACTTACCCCCAATGAGTAGACAGAGTAAGCACCCAGGAGGTTTGAGACAGTCAGAGAGTCAGATAATGAATGTGCTATTTATAGAACAAATACAACAGTAAGAGTCAAATAAACACTGAATCTCTGTAGTTTGGGATAGTCAGCTCCAAGAAACAAGAAAAATAAAGTCTTGTGCATAGGGTCACAATATTAGCATGATCTGTCTATATCTGCAAAATTCATGCAGGTTAATTTTTAATTGCTGAGGAAGAAGAATATTTTATTTATTTATTTATTTTTATTATTTATTTATTTATTTATTTTATTATTATTTATTTGCCATCGTCTTTAGGCAAACATCCAGAAAATCCAGAAAGAATTATGTGTAGAACCTTGTATAAAGGTCCAGGTAAATTTTGATAAACCATTCTCTAATGGTTTACAAAGCTAGCTCACAGAAATTTCGGTGGAATGGGTTGTGACTGAGGTGAGGAGCAGAAAAAATAAAAAACAGGTGTGAAGTTCTTCAGCCAAGGTGTTCCCACCTCCCTCTGAGTAGAAGTCCAGGGAAAAGAAGCAAATTCTCCCTGGCTATTCAGATCACGTTTGAGACACTTATTCATGCAAGATGCTCTGGGATGACATCACTTGATCCAACTGGTAGTTAATAGAAAAACAGAATTCAGGATGTTTTTCAAACTACTGTTTTAAGAACGAGGAAAAGGAGAGAACTAAGTGACTTAGTGAGCAAAAGAGATTACCATCTAAGTAATTATTTGTTTTTTGTTTGAAATTAATTTTTAAATAAACCTCATGATACTATAATATCAGGTTTGTTTAAAAAAATAATAATAAAATAAAGCTTACAAAACTATCAGTGACTCCATCCAAGAAGGTAATTAACTTGAAGTTTTGAGACAACTGAACTCCCAACAGGAAATGTCCAGGACACGGAGTGAACAAGTGAGCTATTAACTGAGTCTGATGATACACTGTACCATCCAAATAAATAACAGGATCAATTTGAAAAATGAATAAGGCACTCACATTTGAATGGAATTATAACTACAGTCCTTACCACTAGACAGAACTTAAGAACAGTCAATAACTGCCATACAAAAACTTAAATCACTTAAATATTTCTTTATAATAAATTTAACATTTAAAACGTATTAATTTTTTTAAAAAAATATATCAAAATCCCTCTCATTTTCAAATCTTTAGAGAACACGTTCATAGTGATTATGTAGCGATACACTATGTAGCGACACACTGTCAGTAACTTAGTGTCAAGAATAACATGGCTCCTTTCCTTCCTTTAACCTTTAGAAGTATTTGCAGTTTCTTAAAGTTAATGAATACTTAACTTGAATGGCTTGAATGGCTGGTACTGTCATACATACTTTAAAAATAAGCAACTTATTCTTCATCAAAACCTAAGGAAAATAAACTTACATAAATAAAAATAAAACTGACCCCATGAGACCTACAATAACCTTTCAAGTAAAAATAATAGCAATAATCCTAGATTTGACTTTGTGCATTTCAAGATTAACAAGATTAAAAGCTACATTGCTACTATACTTTTAAATAAGGACTTTAACTTCCTGCCTATATCAGATTAACACCAGATAGAGGATATTATATTTTTCAAAGAGATTTATAGGGAAAAGTTCAAATGAAGTGGTGTTTATCCCATTCATTCTTGTACAATGAGCAGAAAGAGGACCTTGATGTGTCTCCAAGATGTCTGACACAGGACTCTCCTTGTAAATGTTAACTTTTGTGTTCTCTTCTGCTTCCATCAGCAGGACTCTGAATACGCCAATAAAGAAAACACAACAGAAATGATACTAAGAGTCTTCTGAAGGGACACCCTCAAATAGCATGCTTTTTTGTGTGTGTGTGGTTACCTGGAATGAGAGCTCTCTAAACTTTTTCTTTCCCAAGCACAGCTGTTCAGCTGGTAGAACTCCAAACCACACACAGAGACCTCATGTCTGTTCTCTAATCAGTTCAACCTGGTCACAATCCTTACATCAATAGATTCCAGGAAACAAGCATGTGAATAAAGGAACTTCCAGATGATTCTGTACCCCCAGAACTCTAAAGCATACAAGCATATTCACCACCCCCAACCCCATCATTGGAGAGTGGCAATATTTCATAGTCACACCCTGTTGGAATTCTACACACATGCTTTAAGAACATACTAACATGTGTGTTATGATTTTCCCCATGAGATTTGTGATTTTGCTGTCATGAAGCAGCTGGTAAAAGCATGATCTTTTCTAAGGCCATTTCTACAATAGTAATAGCAGTTAATGGTAGAAAGGCATGATAGCGATCTGCCAGATATACTATTAACACTTTACATGCATGCTATTTCTCTATGTACCCTACAAAACATTCTTAGTATTCCTACCTTATAAATAGGAACATTAATCCCTTGCAAGAGTACGTGGCTACTACTGTCCTTGGGGATCTAGGTAACAAATATTAGAATCAGTATACTGGTGTTACATTGAAGAACGCCAATATTAGTAACATTAGTAACATACTGCCCATGTGGAACAAAATAATGTGTTACTATGTTTCTAAACTTGCTTGCTGTCTGGCTTATCTACTGGAGAATGTTACACCTGAATAAACTGCAATTCCTGGAGACTTCTGCAGTGTGCATGTCCTGATAATAAACAAAGTATTTCAAAGCAGCCGTCCCATGGTTTCCTTTCCGAATTCTCCTACTTAATGATGAGAATGACCTTCTTTTGTCCACATGGGAGACGAAACTGAAATCAGATTATATTCATCAAGCGCGGAGTGATGACAATGACTGTGAGTCGGAGCTCATCTTTTCCCAAGGAACTCACCAAGTGTATGAGGGAAGACTACAGCTACTAACCAACTGACTATACCACTGCCCCTCTAGATCCTTCACCTCTGATTCTTGGTATTTAATAGACAATACCCGTAGCTAAAGGAACAATCTTCCATTCTCCTATTTGGTGTGCTTAGGAAGTTCAGGCTAATCATCTTGAGTGTTGCGCAAATTTCCTGGGAGGTGCTGATTCAGCCAGAAAACACATTCCCTTTTCCTTTCTGCTTTGCTTCTTTCCTGCAATATGGGATGCACAGGAG
Source organism: Mastomys natalensis (assembly GCA_021653895.1). Classification (NCBI taxonomy): domain Eukaryota; kingdom Metazoa; phylum Chordata; class Mammalia; order Rodentia; family Muridae; genus Mastomys; species Mastomys natalensis. Next base: position 146,793 of record JAJTUV010000532.1, read on the forward strand.
ATGGCTACCATACCAGAAGCTACTCTCTGATGCTGATAAGTAAAATCACAGAAAACTTGTTAAAGAGAAAGGAGATGGCAGGAATAATAGTCTCTTAAGATCATGGTCACAGCACAGAACCACAGACTGGTTACTACTGAACTTCCTTTTCAAATAGATATAAATACATTACCACTATGTTTAATACCTCAATATGTTTGAGTTTTTGGTAAATTCCATCAGATACAATTAAATCTTATGAATGGGTTATTTTTTCTCACTGCCCAAAAGATTCAAAGCACCAAAATGTTCAATTTATACCCAATAAAAAACTTCACCCTATCTTATCCCCAAAGCAACATCCTTCATGTCCAGGATGACTGTGTGAATTTGAAGACACACATGGGCAACCTAATGGCTCAGAGTGCATAATGCCGCTTGGATCATATAGCAGGCAAGGTGAGATGGGCAAGTGAACTCAGAAAAAAATAGAAAAACTGAGGAAGAGCAAAACCTGCCACCGTTAGCCGACGCTAAGCTGTATGCTGTGCACGTACCATACAATGGACTGAGAAATTCTGCCTATTATTTACACGGTGACAGATAAAAGAAAATGAGGTGGAGCTCGATAAACAAGCTCTCTTCTAAAGTAGATTTAGACACTATTCATCCGGTGCTTTCAGCCCAGAAGCCTGCTTAGCTGCAACTGTGAAATAAATTCCGACCCTCAGAACATTGAGTAGGAATAATGTTCAAAACAGGCTCGGGCTTTCTTTTGCTTCTCTTTGAAATTGATTAGGTGTACTTTCAGATGAGAAACGGGTTGGTGTCTCAAAGAAGAATGAGTATTTTAGACAAATACAAAATAGCTAATTCAAGTTGCCCGAATCAAGAGAGTACTTAAGATTTTGACTTGATACTGTAGCTATGAGCTCTTATAAATAACTTGTGTGATGGGCCCACAAACAAATCATGCCATATCAAGTTTTGATAAATTATCAAATTATACCAGAAGACAATTGATTGTTTAATATTGACTCAACACTTTTTTCTGTAAAAGTCAAACTGATTCCAAAACAGTAGTGAAATTTGTTTCTTGAACCACCTTCAAGAAACTATAAATGGACTAAGGCAGTAGAAATAAAATCACTGATGAGTGCTTAGGAAGTAACAGACATTAGATTCAGAGCTGGAAAGAAATGTTACATAAGCAGTAATTTAATTTAACTTTTCAATTTGAGGCATGCCCGGTCACATGCGACTCTCTGAAATGAAGCATCTCAACGGCTCACCATGAGTCTGCTTTAGAAGGTAATCTGAAAATCTATAAGAGCAACAAAAATAAATAAATTTACTCTGCCACAGCACTTGCTCTAACTGCTAAGACACAGAGACCGGCAAATAAGAATGATTCAGCTCAGTGTGTCATGCTCCACTGCCCACATGGGAGAGCTCAGCCACCAAACCACTCAAAGCACTTTGGACCTAGGGACTGAAGTCTCCAAGTTGAAGTCTGTCCATAGTTTAAATTTCTCCAAAGCACAATCCAGTTGTTTTGTATAGGACAATTCTACATTTCCTTAAAATTTAAGGATTTCTGCTGTTAGTTCTTTTCTTATTGACTCTCTGATTAAAGAAAGAGATGCAGGGAAGAAGCTGGTGTTTCCTATACATTTTATTTTGATTTCAAAATTACATTTATTTCCTACTTATTTGTGTGGCGTATATGTGTGTGCATAGATGTGTCATCGAGTCCAGTAGTGGTTAGGGGATGCCTTGGAGTATTTGGCCATCTTCCATTTGCAGTTCCAAAAGATTGAACTCAAGTCACCAGGCTTGGCTGCAAGCACTTTTACCCGTTAAGCCATCTTACAGCCACCTCAAATATGTAAAGTAAAAATAGATATGGACATTCCAGTTCTCATAACAGCTAGCTCATATATTTTTTTTTTAAATCCTGTAAGGAGAGAAACAAGGTCACAATGGAGAGAAACTCAATGGAGCTTTAAAGACAAAAGACTCCATTAGAAATTTCAGTAGGGTCAGAGAGTAAGGGACCAGTCACCATTCATGAACTCTAGATTTCCTCAGCTATAAGGAGATGTAAGACCTAAATTCAGTGAATATTGCAATATAATGTCCTGCCATCATTCCTGACATGACAGGTATTAGTGTTCATTCAGACTTTTGGAATCATTTGTATTATCTAAGAAGACATACAATGATTACTTTAAACCTAAATTATAGTGGTATTTTAAGAATATATATATATATATTATATTTTAATTATTATATATATATCACTGAGTATGTAAAATGATACAGAAATTAATAGTATGATTTACTGGAAGATGGTACACTGTGTTAAGAACATCCTGAAAAGTATGGGTGCACCAATATAATTCTGGGGAAATAATCAGTAAGTTCAAATTGTAACAATAGATGAGAATCACCATTTGAGTAATTTCTTAATTCCTATCACAACTGATACAGATCATTTATTTACCCAAGCTTTAAAATTCCTTTGTTAAAAAACAGAATGCCTTTTAAACATTCAGAGAAGAGTGAAACACATTCATAGAATCTATGTAACACATATCACCACACAAATGCATCTGGTTGTGCACTTGGGAAAGCACTCAAGGCACCTATTTATGAAAGCATCTCTGAGCTGCCACAGAGCATCTTTCGTGTGCTGTGGTTGCTACTGTATCCTCATGATGTAGTTTAGTGCCTGACATATTCTGAGAACTCAAAACTATGTCAAAGTAATGACTAGAAAAATTTAGCTTTAAAAAGTCATTGTTTCTTATACACTAGAAACATAGGTTTTCATGAGAAATTTGCTTAAACATATATAAGTAAGTCCAAGTGTCTTTCTTGTATAAAAGAAATCTCACATTGTTACATTATCATATATATTATTTGTTTGGAAGGCAATATATTAGTCTAGTAAGCATTTTCCATTTGTGTTGGGCTATATACTATGAAGTGTATCTTTCCCATAAGCATATGATGAATGTTGATGCTGTATAATTAATAATTCTATTAATAGTGAAAGAAACTAATTTCTATACAAGTATACACTAAAATTTCATTTAGGAAGAAGTATTGTTATCTTGTAAAGTGGATGATAAAATGGATTAAATTGTAGCTATAAAATTCCTAGTTAGGGAATATTAAGTATCTTTTACATTGGATAAAACAAAATAAAATCTGCATTAGACTGAGATGTACTAAAGTCAATGATGTCAAGTCCTAAATGAAATACATATGTAAATAGAAATGTACAATGAAACCAAGCAAACCTGCCCACATATCAACAGAGAGTTCTTCAGCTTTGTGGGTTTAATTTTAAATAAAATGCACCAATTTGGGGCACCAATTTGTGGTCCTTAATATATGGGGACAGAGCAGTGGTTATACTGATTGCTGACATCTGATACTGGTTATCACCTACCACCAAGCTGCCCCGATAATTCATCTGATTATTTACAATTCACTACTTTATCAAGAACTCTTCCCCATCACCTGTTTAAAAACAGAGAGCAGCTGGGCTATTTTACAAATAAGGGACTTGGGTTTTCAAGGCAACAAGGGAGCAGAATCAGAAGCTCTTGGCAGCTGTGAACCAAGCTCAAGAGCTCCACCCTTTCACGACAGTAGAGAAGTCAGCTGTTGTCCCAACAGCTGGCAAGTAGCTGATGAAAATAAGGTCTTAAAGAATTGTAGATTTTATCTAGGAGATGTCCATAGTCAGAAGGCCAGAAGAGACAGTAACATTAAAAGATGTGGTAAGAGTGGAGGAAAAACACAAAGCAAGCTAATGAGTGATAGCATACAGATGCTAATGAACCATGACAGGAGGAACTCCTTGCCAATATTATGGAATCCTATAACCTGAAAGATCTTTTCAAAAGTAAAGCTACATTCTCGAAGGTGTTTTACAGCCCTATCAGAAAATAAGGAAGCAAAATTGTCATTTGAACTACCTTCCTCAGCCTAGCATCTGTTTGCTACTTAATGCTATTGCTGTGTTGAGGGTGTGTTCAAAATAAAGTGTGATCATTAAAAACAGAAGTCCCTGTGACAAAGTTTAAGATGAGGGCACTTGCTCTCAAAAAGCAGGAAGCATTTTGTGGATGACATTTTCACAGGCACTTATCAATTTAGCCAACATATCCTAGCGTTGATCATGGGCCACACAATGATCAAAGAAACCATTCAAGAAGCAAGCTCCTGGCCTTCGGTAATGTCATGTAACACCTTACCTAATAGCAACATTGCTTGTGGTACCCCAAAACAGCAGAAAGAAAGCAACTCACTGTACTGGAGATAATGCCAGGGGGAGAGATGGAGGAGTTAAGAGGCTAACTATAAAGCTTGGGAAACTGAGGTAGCAGTCCTGACTTTAAAGACTTTATAGACTTGATCTATAAAATATCCCTTTAAAAGAGCATGTCAGGAGAAGCACAGCACATGCAAATGCAAAGAACATAACAGATGGGAAGGGGAGCAGACAGGGAGACATGAGAGATTTGCTGAGTGGTACTCAATGGTTCAGAGGAGGCTAAAACCCTCACATGTGTAATAGCACTAACTGATCCACACGTCTACCTGATTTTTCTTCCACTGCCCTTGACAGTCTGTCAGAAGAAACCAAAGCAAAGAGCAAAACCGCATGGCGTGGCTTCAGATAGAAGAGGCTGGGAAGCAAAGAGACAGAGAGAGAAGCACAATGCCCAAGACGCCACCTCCTCACTCACCAGTTTTCAGGGCAGTCCTTCAAATCAGCATCTGCAGAAGAGTAAGGAAAAGGAGAGGTTTATGTGGAGAGTGCCCCCTTGAATTAGACTCTTCACTTATCTCTAAACAAATTCATTCACAGAAACAAACAAACAAATAAAAAATCCCAGTTGAATGCACACTTCATAAACATGAGTTGAGTAAATGAGTGCAGAAAAGCGAGGGTGGGGTGGGGTACACAAATCACAGCAGCCTTTATCATCACAGCACACACGAGTGCACTATAAAGATGGTCTTCATACCCACCACCATTGGCTACTGCTCAGACCCCATTCTATATATGTCAGAATGGCAAGTTCCACTGAGGAAGAAACTCTGTTGTAATGGGGGGGGGATTCTATCTGTATGTCTCCAGTTGCCCAATGCCCAAAACAGCCACTTTGATAAAGCAAGAACTGGTTGTATTTTACACACACATTCTTTCATTACACAACATCCTTATTAGAAGCGAGTTTAATTGTTCTTTTTACCGGAAATTCAAACTAATGTAAGAGAGCATAAAAATCCATATATTTACACATCTATATTTCTGTGTAGAAAAGAGAAATAAGCACGTCCATTTTATATTTATTGTTTGATAGTAATGCAGACCCAGTAGAGAAAGAAAAAAAAATCTCCATCCTGTCCATAATTTTGTTCAAATGACGTTTACTTAGATTCTATCCAGTAGGTATTAATATCAACAAAACATTTTTAGAAAGAAAATATGTGCAGAGTAGATGACCTGATATACAAGCTTAATCCGCATGACTCTACTTTTAGATCAATAGAAAACAATCCTTCCCCTGCGATCATATTTACTACTACATAAATCACTGTGACTGGTGTCAGCCATTAAACATTCACAGATAAAGGTCTCAAACTGAACTCCATAACCTGAAAATTCTCATTCTATAAAATAATGCCAGACTGGGAGAATTAAGTAGATCTGATGGCAATGAGTGATCCAAGGCTTTGCATTTTGTCAATTAATGAATAGTATGTTTAAAACGCAACGCCAATTTAGCTTACTGTAGAGGATAAAGTTAATAAAACCAAGGACAATAATTCACTGCACTATTTCAGTAGTAAAGTTAAGCTGAATAAAATCAGTCCTAATAATGTGGTTAGTTTTATTAGATTGTAAAGGGAAACAGTATCCTTTAAATGATTTTATAATGACAGTATTAAAATCAACCTTGAGTTTCATTCAAAAATCAGATAAATAGTCTTTTAATATTACTTGTCCAAGTTCCCATGGACACAAATGTTTATGAAGGAAGAGGACTAAAACTGGATTATTATATAGTTTGCTTTCAAAATAAAATAAAAACTTTAATGAAATGTCAACTTTAGAAATACATATTTCTGACTTAACTATTAAAATTGTGTTTCATTTAAAAATCTAAGCCATTTGTATTCATAGATACTGCTAAGAGGGCTACATGCTGCTCTCTTCCACAAACTTCTCCCAAGAGAAATAGAAGTGTAAGTGATCTTTTCTTCATTCGTTAGTTAGCACTGCCTGTGAGAGGAGAGATGACTTTGTGGACAGACCTTGAAAGTCAGTCATTGATGCCAATATACTTCACTTCAGAAAAAAAAAGTGGGATAAAACATCAGTTCACACATGACTTGGATATGTTCTTGCTTTGACTGGGATAAATTTAACCCTTGAGGAAGAGGCCTATAGAAAACGACTTGACTTTGGGTCTAGACTGTTTTTAGGACTGTGGTACACTAATACCAGATCAATTGATTTAACCAACAACTTATAATTTTATTTATTTCTCATTTGATCTGGAAGTCAAACCCTTATTCCAGGACACAGAAGGGACACAGGGGCATTACCAATTCACCCACAGAAACATTGCTTATCTATAGATGTCTTCATTTAGTATCATCTCTTCTGATGACTGTTCAATGGATTCCTTTGTTGAAATTGTTTCCCTTCAGTGTTCCTAATTCTATTTGCAAACTTCTAATATCACTTTTCCTTTTTCCAAAAAAACCTTAATAACAAAATCCTTAAACCCAGGGCTATGTACTGACTAATATTCCTATGTAAAGTGTCTTACATAGATAAACTCTCCAATAACTCAATCATAATTTTTTTCTCAAATTGCATCAGAAAATTGATATCCATTTTAATATAAAACTAAATATTAACATTCAAGAATATATTAATGAAGCATTAAGAATATGGCTGTCTGTAAAAATGAAAGCTCCAGTATATTTTGTTGACCCAAGAAATAACAGCACATTTCTAAGCAGTTCATGGCAGAACTGTTTGCCAACAACCTTCAGGCAATGATATCTTGTATGCTGGGAGTTTCTTTGTTATTGTCTGCATTGCTAGTCTAAGGTTCATGAAAATTTATAAAATTGTTTCCCTGGAAAACTCCTGGGTGACTTAACTAGACCTTGGTTTAGAGGCCGTTTCAGACATTATTCTTAAGGCCAAGCTTACATAAAGGTCAGTAGTCACTGTTTAAAATACCATGTGTGTCCATTTGTTTTAAATATAAATCAGTATATAAGAATGGTGGAATAATTCTTAAGCATCATGGAAACTTTCAAGCAACTTACATGCTTCTGTATGGCAATTAACACTTACTTTGTTTCAAAAACACTAGAGCACAACTTAATCAGTCTGAAAGACATCCGTTCACCTCATTTAACACAGACTTACTGAACACCAACTAGATGCTTAGTCTTCAGGGGCAATGGATATACAACAGGGCCACATAATAGACACAATCATCTCGTACTGAGCTTACAATAGGCATGGGGAGTCAAATATTAAACACATAATCAAGCAAATAAAATGAAGAATAAGTGCTACCCTGGAAACAGGGTGGGGTGAGAGATGGCATCCAGGGTAAAGGCAAGAGTTTGTGTAGATTCTGAGTATAATGAATCACAAGCAAAGTAACACTGGGTGGCATCAACTAGAGTTTGCCATGAGAGAAGCAGTGTGAGAATAAGCACAAAGACAGACAGAAGCCAGTGCTTGAAAAATAATAGAATGAAAAGAAACTATATGACCAGTACTACTGAACAAAACAAACCGTGCCAAATACCAAAACAATGTAGTGATTTCCAAGATATATTGTGCTATGTGTAGATTATTTTGTACCAAACAATACACCAGTAAGTAAAGTAATATAACAACCAAACTCTAAGAATTCATGGACCATCTTACTGTATTTTGGCACTTACACTAGAGTCTTCACAAGATGTTCTAAATAATAGCGATTTTACTAAAGCTTTAGAAGATTTGGATTTAAGAGAAATGTGTGTGAGAATAAACTGCTAATTCAAAGTTCATAGTCTGAGTTTCTAAGTAACTTATAAATTCAATAAGACCTAAAGATGGAAAGCACAGTGTAAAAGCTTATTCTGTCCAACATCAGACACTAAAATAGATAATATTTAAAAGACAATTCTATGCCAATTATAAATTAACCTGCGAGAGCACAGAACTGATGAATGTAGTTCAATATATTGATGCCTAAATGAGAAAACTACTTGGTTTTCAATTTCCTAATACTTTTTTTAAAGTCCTTGCTTATCACTCAAGATCATCTGGAATCTGGATGTTCCTAGAAACACCAAAGTCTTCTGTCGTTGTTTAAGTTTTCCTAATTCTTTGGGAATCTCATTCAATATACTGTGATCGTATTAACTGCACTCCACCTCCAACTCTTCCCAGATCCACTCCCACCTCTCCAGCCCCTCGAAGCTACTTGCCCTCTTTTTTTTCTTTCTCAAACAACCCATCAAGTCAAATTTGTGCTGCCTACATCCTCATGGGTGTAAGGCTAATTACTGGAACATGGTCAACATACCAGGTACAATGGTTAGGAGGGATGCAAGAATGAAGATGGAAGGGAAGGAGGAAGGGATGGATGGAGGGAGGGAGGGAAGGATAGAGGGAGGGAGGGAAGGAGGGGAAATAAAGGAAGGAAGGAAGGAAGGAAGGAAGGAAGGAAGGAAGGAAGGAAGGAAGGAAAGGGAAAAAAAGAAAAGAAAAGAAAAAGAAAAGAAAAGAAAAGAAAAGAAAAGAAAAGAAAAAAAGAAAAAGAAAAGAAAAGAAAAGAGAAGACCCACCCTATGGAAACAACTGCACATAGGTTTAGATATCAATCAAACTTCCTTAAATTCTGCTTTGAAATATATAGTTCATTAAGATGAAAAACACACCAACTTTAAGCAGATCTTATTTCAACATTAGTAGAGTAAGAAAAATGTAACATCAACCATCTGTCCTCCTGTCTTACATATGTTCCAGGAAACGTTACATTGACTCGTAGGTGACATTCTCCATTAGGCTTGGGGAGGGTTTCAAGTGTGACTCAGTAGCGAGAGCACTTGCTGGCTCGGACTGATGCTTTGGTTTCTCCTCCAGCATCACCAAAAAACAGGATAAGCAAACCCACCATCATACACACCAATCCTGCAAGATCAATTAGGAAAACACGCTTTTATGGTTTAATTTCAACACACACACACACACACACACACGACTCTCCTAAATTCCTGTATAAGAGACTAAAAGTCAATGCAATAATACTGCAGAGACATCTTTAGTGTTGGCTTAGATATGAAAACTGAACCCCTGAGAACTGTGTGAAGACGAATATTAGAAGGTTAATCCTTCTAAAGAAGTAGCCAGACTATACTTGTGCCTTTTTAGGGTTGTTTGTTATTTACTTTCTACCCAGAATTGTGTTTTTTTCCTGCCATGGGAGAATACAAGCTGGAACTCATCAATGTAGTGTCAGAGAGAAGCCCCCACTGAAGACATAATCTCTGTACCATATCAGCTTCCAGAACTGTGAAAGGGGAATTTCTATTCCTTATAAAATTAGCCAGTCTCAAGTATTTTGGCCACAGTAGCACAAATGGACTAAAACAGCCCTAACTACCTAGGTCTGCAAACTGAAGTACTGTCCTAGGATGCACTCAAGCAGATGTGTTGAGTGATGATTGTAAACTAAGCAGCCCATTCTGCCTCAGGATCCCATTTTCTTGCTTTCTAGGTCCTAAGTAATAACACTTCCATTTCAGAGTAGTTTTGTTTAACTGTTTTAAGAACGAAGTGATACCCTGGGGGAAAAAAATCCTATTTCCCTTTGATGCTAAAAATTCCTTACATTCAAATAGCACTTATACTTTTTTTAAGGAAAAAAATAGTATTTCTTGTGGTGTTCCTGTTTTTTCTTTCTCTTCCATGGAAATCTACTTTGTCTTATTTTGTTACTCTTTCTCTGTTTGGACATAAGTGGGCAGACAGCAAGCAAGAGAGATGGAGATTTAGACAGTCAATCACCCTGCTCACTCAAGAGTTCTAAGTGTTCTGTTTGTTGTCTCCTGGGAGAGCAGCATCCATAGTAACAAATACAAATGCATTTACTTTAGGGCTATTTTAATAGCCATCAATGGAGGGGAGCAGTTATGTGTAGATTCAGGTCTCTGGACTCTAGGGATCAGCAATAATTTAGTCTTTAAATAATAATGGCTAAAGCTTCATAGGTTGTAGTTTGATCCACATTAAGCAGTAAATCACATGTTTAGCATCTATGCTGCACCCTTCTGTCTACCATCAGAGTCCTAAAAATATACCTTGCATTGTGTATGTGGACCAAATGTCTTGGATCTGCATGAATATTTCATCATTCCTACTTAACTTTGCTCCCCGACCAATTGTTGCATAAAACACTGAAAACAATGCAAAACTGATAGTGGATCCTTCCCAGGGGCAGTTTTAGAGAGGAGACTCAGCCATTCCACAGGATTTCTTTAAGAGACTTTCTACCAAGGACTGGAACTAATGTTTTCCTGCAGAGGAAGCTGGTATTATTCATCCAAGATAGTAAAAAATGTGGCCCACTGAGAACAAGGGTATTCGGTAACTGGTGGGTGTTCAACAGTAATGTTGTTTGAGAAATAACTATACTACTTCACTTTCTCTGACTTTTGTAGACCATTCATAGCCATGAGTCCTGTCTGTGGTACTTGTATGTAGTACAATGATTGTATGTAGTACTTGTACCAATGACCACTATTCATTATTAACATGGAAATCATGTTTTTGGCTAAATATCAGTTTTGTTCTTAACAATAATTCTGTGCCAGCTTCATTTTCAAGATGAGGGTACTGAAACTGAGCTGTTAAGTAATTTTCCCCAGAATGTGACATTGCAAAGACTGGCCTTGAAGTTTGCTTGGTCCTCCAACTTTTAACTTTTTCCTTACTGCCTCTAACTGGAGCTACCTGTTTTAGGCTGATCCTCACAATTATCTATGGAAATAAAATGGTATTTCCTAATAGAAGCAAACTGTGCAGAGGCTTTGAAATTTTCCAAGACACACTCTCATACTTACTCTATCTCTTTCACACAGGGATTAGAAATATACTTTCACAAAACAATGTTTAATTCTGTTATTAGGTATTTAGATAAACTCTGAAAACAAAACCCTGCCAATAAGGATAGATAACATGAGGAAAGTGAAATTTCTTTATTTTAATAAAACAAAGCTATATTATTTTTTTTAATGAGAGATTAGCATGAGTAATTTTTCACTTGTGTCACAAAGACATTCTCAAGAAGCAGTCAAGGAGGCGCGGGAGCTGCACTTTCTGCAGTACTTGGTTGGTACTCCCGTACTCTAAGAACAAACGCTAATTACCGCTCAGCCCTACTGCTAATCTCAGCATCTGCTAATTAAAAGATCACATCTTCTGCAGAGTCAGCATTACAATTCAAATGAAAACATTAATCAGTTTGAAAAATTCAAAATCAATCAGCTGTAAGGGAGAGGTGTAGGTCTCCAGTGAATGGGTAATGGCGTAAGCCTAGAACTGAAAAAGAACAAGTGTCAAGTCACGCCTCTCAGCCGGCCACTTCTACTGTCACGAAGTTATTCAGAAAAGCATTTTTTCTATGGTCCAGTATCGTGCCATAACCATTTGATGACACGTAGGATTTATACACAAAAATCGCAACACCATCTGGCTCCCGAAGAGGGCTAGTGTAACATTTGACGCACTAGAGATATGATTACTGACCAGATTATAAAAATAGATATTGCAGAGTTTTCAAATAGCTAATGCAACTTGCTAAGCTATTTCCAGCATACTAATAACTGCAGAAAAGCTCGGTTGTTATTAATTAGTTTCCAGCTGTTTTTACTTCACATTTTGCTTCTTTGAGCTGATAGCTCTATTTTTAATAATTTTTACTAATAGCAGACCTATTCAAAGTAAAGACCAGAATGTACTTCAGGGTTCTAGTGAAAGAAACAGGCCTCAGATTTGTCCCAGGATTTCCTTACATTGAAGAATAAAGACTAACTTGAATCTCCTCCTGTGTAGCAAAATACAGATTTCTTTCCACTGTTACTAAACAAACGGCCTGTAAACTCATGTCAAAAGCTAAATCGCCTAAAAATATTTTAATACTTTAAATTATTTAAAATTGAAAGGATATAAATACGTAACTTTTCCTGGAATCATAATAAATACACACAGAAACACACACACACACACACACAACACAGATACAGGCACACACACACACACACACACAAACACATTTGGGAAAGATCCCTCCTATTTCAGAAATCTGTTTATAATTCATGTATGTAAAGAAAACAATATATGGAAGGTAAACCTGATTATTGCTCCAAAGCCAATGATCCATAAATGATTAAGGCCTGGAGAAACGGTTCAGACATTATGGACACTTGTTGCTCCTACAGAAGACTCAGGTTGGTTCCAGCACCCACATGGTAGCTCACAGTTACCCCTAATGTGTAGCTTCAGTTCCAAGGGATCCAACGTTTTCTTCTGATGTCTGTGAGTACCAGTCATGCAGGTAGTATGCACACACACATGCAGGCAAAATAAAATAAATCTACAATATTATTAAATACAGTTATATTAATCACATGACTATTAAATAAAATATTAAAATATAACTGTCAATGAATAAAGAAGATTTCATTTTAAAATGTGAAAGTTATATATGGATTCTAGCCCAAAGGGTTCCTAATATAATATCTGAAACATAAAGTCAAAGTCATGTCCTTCTTTATCTAAAATAAAAATTCAAGCCTACAAGGATTTACAATAATGCTTTCATGCAGAAAAGTCATTTTGATCTATAGTACGTTTAGCAAACCTAGCTCCAATACACTTTATTAGATTAAAAAATGAATAACAACTTCTTATGACAATTATATTTCAAAAAATTATTAGTAAAATTTATCTTGCAACCCTTAAAGTTAATAAGGGTGACAACATGAGTCTATGCATCTTACAATGACTTCCACTTATGAGAACTGAGAAAACATTAAAGAGAGTTTGCTTTCATAACATTGATGCACGTTCATAAAAATTTTATTCCATTTAGACAAATAGTGTAAATTCTTGTTAGGATAACAACCATTAATAGAAAAATTATTTTCATACAGGACCAAATAAACAAGAAGAATCTTGAAAGTTTTAGATTTTCATCTTATGCATCATTAAAGAAAAAGACACAAGGTGCCTCATGTTTACATTCCAAGGGAATAAAGGCTCATTTTCACATGCTTGGAAATATTAATAAAAGAAACCTATCAAGAGACAGAATGTGAAAGAGGCAGAAACGCAAACTGATGTTCATGAGTATCTGTAATTTATCTTCAAAACTGACAAAATTTTCACTTTTCTTTACAAATTTCCTTTTTTTTTTTTGGCAATGTATCTGTCAGAGGATTGCCAAAGGAGGAAGCCACGCTCTACGGAGCTCTGTTGTGAACACCTCATCATATCCAACACTGTAGCTACAGTCAAAGGTGATTCAATTGGTTAGTGCCATGGGCTTCAAGACTCTACAATACAACTCAATTAAAGAACCATTGACTTGAGTATTTACAGCTTAGCTTTATGTTATTTGTATTTATTGGTGTTGTGTGAAAAAAAATGGTATTCATATTACAGCCCATGTGTAGAGGCCAGAGGTCAATCTCCACCATCATTGTCCTCCCAGGATAGAATCCAGGTTGTTAGATTTCATGGCAAAGTGCCTTGACTCACTGACCAATCTTGCCAGCCCAAATGGAGCCCATTTTAAACAGAAATGATCCTCTTATAATTGTTATAATAATTCATCATGAAAAGGTCTCCAGCTGTGGAGAGAATTCACACTTGATGGTTTTTGTTGCTGTTGTTGCCTCTCAATTTCCTCCCACTGTAATCATCTTTTGGGCAACAGCACCGTCACTTAAAGGACTCTGGAAAAGGTCACTAATTGCTCTGAACGAGAGTTTCTGAAGTATTCTCTTCAGCTCCAGACTGATTATTCTTTTTGGCTCCATTGTCTAGTCCCTGTTCCCCCAATCTCAGAATTCTTGATAGCATCATCCTTGCACACATCCTATGCCTGCCACCTACATTACAGGCAAGGGCAGGTACACACATTACCATGCATATGTACATGCATATGTACATGCATATGAGAACAAGCCCAGCCATCACTGTGTTCCAGGAACAGAACTCAGGTTGTCCTGAAAATTAATGCATATGTTTCTCCTCACCTTAACCCCTCTAGGAGATGCCTCAAATCACAACTCTAGCCAAATCCACCTCTTAACTCAAAAACACTTTCCATTCTATACCCAGAAAGAAGAGCGGAGTCACTGAAAGTAGATTTTCCTCACCACCTTTTTACTTATCTTCTAAATCTATAAAATTATACTACCTCTCATCCTATTAGTAAACTCCTGGTAAGTAAAACAATCTATTTATTTTATATTTTATTCATCTCAATACAGGAACTATTTAAGATTGTACTGTCTCATAACTTTGTTAGTACACTCCTGACTTGGTTAGGTTCTTATTATTGACCTATGAAATGACCTATTGCTAGGACTAAATCACCTTCATCCCTACTTTACCGACATTAAATAAAAGTACAAGTAGAACACACACACACACACACAAAACCATGCACTTCCTTATTTGTATCTTTTTTAATGTATATATTTCTTTCATGTGATCATTTCCCTACTTCTTTATAATTAAAGATTATAACTGGAGCAATATGTGTTTAATTAAACTTCCTTCTATATTTTCATATTTTTTAAGCCTTTGCTTGCACTTTAGCTTCTCAATGCCACATCACCTGAGATATTTAATATGGTGTATATCTTCTATCCCCCACCCAGTTAATCACCTACAATTTACCCATCCTGCTCTAATTGTTTGAAGCACTTCCTACCTTCAGTATTAACCTACTAATGCACACGGAAGAAATATCAAGCATAGTAAGTTGTCCAAAGTTCAGCTTGTCCATGGTGAGGGAAAGGAAGCAGAAGTGAAGGAAAGTGAGATGTCAGAAGGTAAAAACGAAGATTTTACAAGAAGACAGAGAATGTGTGAGTGGAGTTATTGTCGCTCAATCGGCACAGTGCTCATCTAACACCCAGAAAACCTGGAGGTGTAAATCAAGTACCATATAAGCTAGGGATGAAAGCCCACACCTCAAATCCTAGAACTCAGAATGTACAGACAAGGCAATCAGTACTTTAAAGGCATTACATATATGTGTGTATGTGTTTGTGTGTGTGTGTGCGTGTGTGTGTGTGTGTGTATGTGTGTGTGTATGTGTGTATATAGTGAGATTAAGGTCAGCTCCCTTTGCAACATACAGACACAGACATAGAGACAGACAGAAACACACATACACACACACAAACACACACACACACACAAGAGAGAGAGAGAGAGAGAGAGAGAGAGAGAGAGAGATACCTAACCTATCACTCAAATTTGTACATTCATATGAAGGATAAATTTAACTGAGAAATTAATATTGAAGCACTTAAACAAAAATGTGAGTTCAACAACTTAAATAGAACATGACATTAGCATTAGTATTGGGGAGTTATACATTGCATTAAGGTAATCAGATAATGCCCTTTTCACAATGAATTTCAGCAATGATTATAAAATGAGTAAGCCTGCCTTAAAGCCCCTTAAAGCCTATATTAAAACCTAAGGACACAATTATTCCCAGAGCGATATGATAAACCCATTGAAATCAAGTCATTATCATTAAATATTCAAGATGACAGAACATGAAAATCAACCATACACAACTGGGTATCTGAGGACCTAGTGACAATTTCAGGGTATAGCACTTTCTCCTGTTTAGACAATATATTGTTAATCATCCTAATAAGACCTAGGCCTTGTCTTCATATCATATTGTGAATATTCTTACCTACAATATAATTACTTGAAAACACACTGCCTATGTGCTAAATATTGTTCTAAGCATTCTAAGTTTTCTATGTCTGTAGTTTAATAATAAGTAATAATTAAGTACCAAATTGCATTACTATCCCACTGTAGAACATAAGCTTACTATTCAAAAGAAAAAAAGTGTGTTTGCCAGTAACTGGTAATGTAAGCAAGCAGACTCCAGTGCTGGAATTCAGTCTCTTCAGAGCTCCCAGTTGGCTAATATCCAGACAAAGATATCATATGATATACAACCTGAGCTTTCAAAATATGTGACCACTTATCCTGCAGTAAACATGGTTCCAAATGTTTTGTACGCAACAGCTATTTGAGCCAGTGTCAGATGGAAGGGTTAACCCCTGGGTTTAGGGACTGGAGCTTCTGGAGAAGATGATGGAGCAATGATTTGTCCCTGTATTTCTGCCAAGCAGTGCTTCCACCACATGGAGTGCCCTTCTCAACTGTGAACTGTGGGCTGGTGCTCTTATTTTGCTACTGTAGAAATATGGATTTATGACTTCATCAGCATTACGTGTTCAATGAATTTCTCTCAAGTAATGTTCATTACAGTGCAGGTGTATCCAAGGCCATGAGTACGCCTTATCAATTTGAATCTATCATTTTTTTTCCATGTGAGAAGCACATGGAAACTTAAGATTCAGAAGATGAAATAAAGAACTCCAATTCTACCGCGAGAGGGTATTTACACAAACATGAAAATTATTGTAAGAAATAAAGAAGGATCATGGTCACAAAGGGCATTGCCAAAACATTATGTGCAAGAAAATACATACGACAGACAACCTATCTCAGAAGTCCATTACTGTACTGTAAACCTTAAATGATAAGCTTTAAATAACCAGGAGAATAGGGAACAGAGGCAGAACAAAGCACAGCATGCAACACCAGGAGAACAGCCCAACCCTGGAAGACTGTTTGTTTTGTATCCCACCACCTCACCTCCTACGGGCATTCATAAATTATTTCCCTGTGTGAATCACTAGTCAGTTCTTGGCTTCTTCATTCATGAAAACTCCTAACCAGGGCTAGACCAAGTCTTTCAGTTTTCATTGTTCTGTCCTACCCAGTAGGCAGTCAAGAACAGAAGAATAGCAGCCATGAAGTCCACCCACTAAGGTCATGTAGATTTAGTTTTATTGCTTTGGAATGGTAATTGGGCATGCCTTGGTCTGATCTGCATGCTGCCACCATCTCAGGGGTATATTTCTCATGATTTCTACTATGTTTTACTTGTCTAATACAATTAAACCTGTGCATTCTGGGTGCCAACACTGGACCCAAACCTGCGTCACTGGGCTAAGGCCACGTTACCTATTTTTCAATCATCATTTTCCCTGAGAGTTTGTCTTCTATAAAATTCAGAGAATGATCTCCAAGTTTGATAAGCTTCAAGGCATTATTCTGCCTATCAGCAAACAAACTTGAGATGACTGGAGTGGAACAATTTTGTCCATGGGCTCTGTAAACAAAGACGGTTATGAAATTCCTATGCAATAAGTTGCTGGGACAACCAGCAACTTGCTAACTTTCTTTAAACACCTTGTAAACTGAAGAAACACTCTAGACATGAAAAGTTCAAGTAAATTAGAAAAAAATTAAAAACTATAACTACATTTTCTTAACTGCTTATGAAATTAATCACACATTACAGATTCAAAAACAGAGCTGTACCCATCCAAGCATGGTTTGATTTCTGTAGTTTCTCTCTGAGTCTACTGCCGGATCAGCTCATACCACCATGAAATGGATGAATCCGGCCCAGGAAGATACGTGAGAGAAAAGGACCATGTCACACAACTTTGATTATATATAGCTTTAACCATCTAATCTTAACATTAGTTACAGTTGTCAATCTCATGCTCTGCTAGATCTAGACATTCAGCTTTATACTAGGTCAGTACACAGAGAAGGATATACAAGATTCCTAGAAATCAGTATTGTCTATAATAATCGGCACCTACTGGGGACTTAGAAGCACACTCACTCTGCATAGTAGGGGCCTGATGCAGTACTTAGAATATTAGCAGTATTTGAGAGTTCCACAAGTTACTGTTTCATTTTAATCAAACTCAGGGGAACCTTGATGAGTTTCAAGAATGTAAATACAATACAGTCCCAATAGCAATAGTGGTATAATATTTGCCAGGCACAGAGGTCAGACTGTGGGCCAAGTACTGGTACAATATTCTAGTGATCACTTCCTGTCCCTATGTAAAAAGAACCCTTTGACCTACGTAACCCTACCTTGAGTTGGTTCAAGGTTATTTGTCCTTAAAATGATGTCCTTCCCAGTTATCCTGCTCTGTGCGAGTGCCCATGTTCCAAACCTCTGAGAAAGAGCAATGTTTTCCGGGAGAGCTCACCTCTCCTCAAACTCATTTCACCAACTTCCAACAACTCTTCTGCTTTCTGCCTCTCACAGCTGATCTACACACCTGCAATGCTAAAGCTTGCAAATGAAGCCTCCCTTTTGTGCCAACAAGGAGCTATACAATACAAGAAAACCACCAAACGACAAATGGGTCAGAACGCAAATGTTAGCCTCTGGTCTTATTATACCAGTTGGGATTACTCATTTCTAGATTTCCTGTTATGTCAAAAATAATAATAGTAGCCGGGCGGTGGTGGCTCACACCTTTAATCCCAGCACTTGGGAGGCAGAGGCAGGCGGATTTCTGAGTTCGAGGCCAGCCTGGTCTACAGAGTGAGTTCCAGGACAGCCAGGGCTACACAGAGAAACCCTGTCTCGAAAAAACCAAAAAAAAAAAAAAAAAAAAAAAAAACAGATTAAAAATAATAATAATAAGTAAATAACAACAATTCCAAGTGGCTAACTTTCTTGGGAATACTGACAAGTACTATCCCCCTTAAAATTTGACTGAGATGAATTGAGGAGTATTTTTATTCTAGAGCCTAATTTAAAAGAAGTCCCCATTCTTACCACCACAGAAACAAAGGTAAACGTATTTACTCTTTCTTAGTAGCTTCCTCTTTCCTATAGTGCAGGTTTTAGTCACACACTCCCATTGAAGGAATTTCTCTTTGCCACAGAAACCACTACAAGAAACATGACATTAAAATGCAGAGTTGTGGAACTCAGTCCACCTGGAGCCATGGCTGAAGATAAGGCAGAAAGACTGTGAGCGACAGAGGGTGAGGCGTTTGCTCTAAGACAGTGTCTCCCAGTAACATCAGAGGCCACACCCCTAAATTCTCACCAGCATGACCATTCAAATGTGAGTTAAACAAATGAAACCAATGAATTTACCCAACAGGACATAAAGAATTATAGACAAATGTGTACAACAGGGAAGAGGAGAGGTTGTCTTCCCAAGGAAGAGCACACTAGGGTTATCCAGTGCCAACCAGTCAGCCCTTACAACCTATGCACAAGTAACATGATATAATATTATATGGACTGAAAAGGTTATATTTTTGGAATATATGTATATATGCATATATATGCATAGTTCTGTCAATCATGGTACGATGAATTCAAAGTTCCCCTTGATCCTTTTTTAACATGGAATATTTACATGCAGTACTTCCTTCCTACCCTTAACCATGTAAATAATGGTAATCAGGAAAGGTGATTAATGAGCTGTGATGTTTTCATGGGGTTACAGATCAGAGCATCATATATATATATATATATATATATATATATATATATATATATCATGTATGTATAAATATATATATATCATATATGTATAAATAAATAAATACATATATGCATATAAAAAAGTGATTAAACAGAGGCCATACATCTGCAGGATAGTGGGAATGGGTATAAGGAAGGACTTGGAAGGAAAATATCGAGCAGAAGAAATATTATAATTAAATTACAATCTCAAAAATAAATAACAAAAAATTAAATGATATATTTGATAATATAATTTCTCAGCTCTCAATAATGATATCCAATTCATGTATCTTTAATCCTCAAAATATTATACTATCATATGCAGCAATGCATAATTCAAAGACCATGGCATCTGCAAAGAATTACAATAACTGGTCTGTTCAAACTCCTCATTATGCACCAAATGCATTTATTTTGAAAACTACTTAATATTCTTACTATGGCTTGTTATTTTAGTCCTGTCAAAACCCAAGATTTTTCAGAGACTCAGGAACAAGTGGATTTTACAGGGTTAGTGATTAGTTAAGTCAACCCCAAATTCTGTCCACTCTGACTTTTAAATATTTCTAAGCCTTTTCTGGGCAGAAACACTTAAAGAATCAGATGATGAAAGATCTTTAAAATGAAATGTAGTCTACATTTTTGATCCACTGAATCACTTGATGTTAGCTTAGTTTCTTTTGATATTTTTGCTGCATTAAAATGACCATACATTGGGTTGAAAAGAATTAAATAAAAGAGGCATGGTTTCCAGTATTTATCTGAAGATCAAGAAGTAGAAAACATTAAAATTCAAATCTAACAAAATCCTTACTAGCTCAAAATGACAGTTCTCTCAAAAATCATATTATAAAGCTAATAATGTCTAGATAAGGCTACTGGAGTTATTATTTTGATGCACTTATTCATAACTGTTTGAAAGATTTGTTTCAGAAATTATCTCTGTGTATATCTCTTTTGGCAGAGGACATTTATTATAAGCATTCATTATGAGTAAACAGATAAGCAAGGATTAGGTAGGCAAATAAGTAAGTCAAGCCATCCATAATCCTAATTTTTGTTTCACAAACACATGACGGTTTGGGTGATAATAGACACTAGTTATCTCCTTCATGTGGGCAGACCTAGCAAACAGGCCAGAAGGTCACAAGCTCACCCTTTTGTCCTTAGCTTTTCCTCCACATGACAGTGCTCCCTGAAGAGTCATTAATTGGACTCATAAGAGTGCCAGATAGCAAGCTTAGCAAACGCCTATGAAGATTAATAAGAAATGAACCTGCCCTCAATGAGTAGACAATCTATAACTGCGGCTGACACAGGAAGAGGGACTTAATTTATGCTGCAGTACAAGATCAAACAGAAATGCAAATGTCACAGCATAATAGGCTGGACATGTTGAAAAGCAAGGAAGGTCTTTTGTGAATAATGTCTATTTCTGTTGAAGAGGGTATGATGCCCTCAACGCTGCTTTCAGTCCTGCGTTCACCTGGAATATTTGCATGCAGTTCTTTCTCCCTACCCTTCGCCATGTAAATAATGGGTGTCAGGAACTGTGATGAATGAGTTGTGTTGTTTTCATGGAGTCACAGATCAGAACACCAAACCTGAATATTTAACTCGATTCTGCATCCACAGAATCTTTTACGAACAAGGTAACTTTTCATGATAAAGAAAAGGTCATTGAAATGGGTCTATTCACAAAATTTAACATCAGTGACATTTAATGATTTCCTAAAATAGTAATGATATTCCTTTCTGCACACGCTGCCAATTAAGAGACAACTCAGAACATAAAAAGAGTAGAAGGAAAAGAAAGTAAGAAAGAGCACTGTCTTCACCTCAGGCATATTAAGGAACCCATCAAAATTCTATCATAGCATCTTTAAAGGTAAATAATAGCAAACTGATTAATCTTAAATAGCTTTAAGTATAAATTACTCCATTCTACGTTTTAAAAAGGTTCCTACTACATTAATGGGGGAAAGCTGGTGACATTTTAACAGGATCTGCAATCCCGCTAATGGTATTGTACTGATGTTAATGTTCAGATTTTAATAACTGACTATGGTTACTGAAATAGTAACATCAAGAGCAAAAGATTAAAGGGTATGTGGGAACTCTTTGTACTGTTTTTACAACTCTTCCCTGGGCTAATAGCTGATTTAAAATAAAAAGTTTCAAAGAATCCCTAGTTGTAACATAAAACTTTACAGTGCTAGCTGCATAGATGTAAGAGCACATCAAATAATACACATTTCAAATAGCCAGAGCTTCACTGTGGTAGCATTTCACAGTGTCTACTGACTGCTTAACAGCTAGGACTTACTAAGATTTAATTGCTGAGGGAAAAAATATATTTCTATGTAGACAGGTCCATGAACAAGAAAGGAAAGGCTAAATGTTTCATTGGAACGAGGGAAGAAAAACATTGTATTTCATTAGTTATAAAATTCTAGAGTTCAATTCAGTCTAAAAAAGAACAATTAAAAGGATCGTTCTTTCCCATTTTATGATTGCAATACAATTCCAAGAGATAAGAAATACTTTATGATAAAATGATTTTCTTAGGGAGAGGGAGGATACCTCTCTAGTCATTCAAAGCAAGGCCAAGACAAAGCATTACCAATCTACTCTTAACAATATGCACTTATGACCTACCTGTTATGTGCTAAATACCAATGTATGTTAAACTTCAGGGAACACAATTTATTTTTTTTTTTTGTTTTTTTTTTTTTGTTTTGTTTTGTTTTTTATATTTTTATTTTCAGCAAATCAAAAAAATTTAAAAAGCATTCAAACAGAATAAAATGAAAAGAAACAAACAAGCAAAATACCAACAATTTAAAGAGAAAGGATTTCATGATCCTTTAGAAATATAAAGTGTAAAATCACAGATTATTAAAACATTTGGCTCTGAAGAGCTAAGACACCAAATAAGATTTTACATTTCTATATTTCCATTTCTCTATTGAGATAATAACAACTGCCATTTACTTCAGTTTATTCTAGAGCTGATAGTAGCAAAGAAACTTTATATAGTAGCTACTTTATATTTGTTTGTTTGTTTGTTTTCCCTACTAACTTCTATCCAGCTCCAAAGGAAGTAAGATTCCAACTTCATACAACATTTCCTCCTGACCCACCTGGAGTCACTGCTGGGCACTTGGGAGTATGAATAAAAGTCGTTTTTTACTGTCAAATAAACAGAGTAGCATTTTCTATTGCGTAATTTTGAGCTTATTCATCCTAGTGGTGCTCTTTGAGTTTCATCTGAGAGCCTTATCCAGGTCATAAAATGAATTCACTTCTGCTAGTCACTTCACGTTAAAAACTCAATTTTATTTATGAGGAATATTTGACTTCTCTGTTGCTATGGTAAATCCATGACCACAAGCAACTTGGAGAGGAAAGGGTTCATTACACCTTACTAGAAGGAGAGCTCCGTCAAATGAAGCTAAGTTTTGAATTCAAGCAGGAACCTGGATGCAAGAAATAAAGCCTCTACTTCATTTCTTACGCTGTTCGTAAAGGAACACTATTGACTTGCCTACTGAGTTACCATTCTTATAAATGCCAAACCCAAATATCCTGGGATCACTCCACCCATAATGTCCTGGCTCAAGTACATCCATCAGAAATCAAGAGAAGTCCCCATAAACATACCCATAGGCCTATCTGATGAAAGAAATTCCTTAATTGAGATTCTCTCTTCCCAGGTATAACTAGGTCTATGTCAAGTTGGTAAAACTAACGATGACAATTATTCTATCCGAAAAACATTCACACATTCAGAGAAAAACAAGAAACTTATGCCGTTCTGGAAATTGAAGGGACATCTCAAAATAAAATTTTAATAAATAACCACGAATGGGGGATATTTGACATAGCTCCAACCATAGATGAAGAACTACAGGCAATTAACAACTACTGAGAAAGGGAGAATTAGTCTTCCCTATGAATGAGACTGTTAAGTAAGTGTTTATCCAATACCAAGAAGTCAGCCTTACAAACATATACATAGGAGCAACACTAAATGGACTCAGCAAGTTTCCTAAATATACTTATTTGCATATGTATGCATAGCTACAACAATTAAAGAAAAAATGGGCATAAATTTGAATGGAGGCCAGGGAGGGATTGGAAGAATGGGAGAGAGAATAATGAGTATATTTTGATTAATTAAAAATATATGTTCTTGCCTCTCCCATCTGATAATCACATGACTTACTTAGTGTTAGACCTGAGTCGTTATATATTTACAGCTGAAAATATAATCCACAATATCTTCTTTTAAGAAATCACTAATAGTTTCAGCCAGTTGTATTATAGATTCTGAGAACCCTTCATAAAGCTTTGAGGGAAGCTTGAGCCTAAGTTTGATGGGAACCACGCAAGACTGAGTTCAGACTGATGTTCCTCCTTCTGCTAAAATGTGAGTTGGAAAGGAACAATGGAGAGCAAAACTCAGCTTGGCAAAGGGACTCCCATGTGAGGCAAGATGAACCCTCACGAGTACTAGATGGGAATTCTTGAAGAGACAGAGTTAGAAACATGACAAGCTGTTACAGAAAAGAGAACCTGAGAGGGAAGACAGAAAGGTGATGGAGACACTCAGGAAACATCTGTGGTCTCTACATTCTACTGTGACTCAGGAGAGAAAATAGGCATGGAACAGAATTCAATG
The DNA here is from genome assembly GCA_021653895.1 of Mastomys natalensis. Lineage (NCBI taxonomy): Eukaryota > Metazoa > Chordata > Mammalia > Rodentia > Muridae > Mastomys > Mastomys natalensis. The sequence continues at coordinate 171,204 of JAJTUV010000532.1, forward strand.
ACTTTGGTTAGCTTCTGTTGGGCTACTGAGAAGTATGATGCTGAAGATGAGACAACTGCTGAAGATGCTGAGGATGCCGAAGAGAAGACGGTTGTCTAGGCATGAAGCAGGTATGGATAAGGAGAGCACTCCATATCACTAAATGAATAGGAGGAGGTAAAAGTAGATGAGGCAACTCAGTAAAGGATAAAACACACTAAGCTACTTTTGATAAAGTGAGTAACAAAGTGATAGTTATAATTACCTGCACAGATGCATGTATCAATACTACGAGCATAGGTTGATTTCCCAATTACCTTGGAGAATGAATCCTATTTTTCTATAGCTACACATACTTTGTCTACACCTCTAAGTTTGACAAAGATAAGGGCAGAAAGGGCAGCAACCCAATCAGAATGGAGATGGGACAGAGACTAACAGGAAGACTGTATATTGACATTGTAATGACGTCAAACTGAACGTTTTCCTTTCATTTTCAGTTCGGACCAGCCCTTAGCTATTGTGAAGACAGATACTCTTGAAGAAGTTCTTCATGATAATCAAGGAGAGCACTGAGAAGACAAGGACTAGTCAAAAGAAACAACGTAACACTAATAGACCCTACTGTTCCACAACTGGCAACACAGTTTGCCTAGTCGCCACATAGGCACCTGCTCTGAAAACATAAGACTGCAAGTTACTCCATTCCATGGAAGAGAAGGTTACTGTAAAATGAAATGACGTTTTAAATTCTCTTTTTTATAAGGGATGAACTAAATATCAGATCTTGGCCTGGAAACGAGGCACTGGGACAAGAGGGTTCCAGGAGGTTTTAAGAAGAGTGCTTTGTCTCCCTGTTTGCTACGGTGTTTGAGGCTTCTTGCCTGCAGGGATGGCTGGCAGTCACATTCAGGAGGTGATGTTAAATATAAAAAGGACCCTAAACCCCTCTGCTTCTTAGCCCTTGCTTCGCATATAGGCTCTTTCAGGCTTCCACAAAACTTGCAAAAGGAACAACTGTAAGATAACGTCACTAATCAGAGGAGGTGGTGGAGCAGTGACAGCAGACCACTGGAGTCCTCCATTTCCTATCCATAGATCCTGCCAGGGATCCTAGAATGGCAGGAGTCTAGAGCAGAGTAGAATACATGTGAGCCCCAGAGCAAATCTGTAGAAAATGTCACAAGATACTGAAGCAAGTAACTATGGGGTTCTCTCTTCACATCAATAGGACCACTAAGAATTATCATGCCTTTACCCAATCGTTTGAGATTAAAGGATACTATTCTTTAGGTGCATCTTTCTGCTATTAAGAAAACAAGATGTTTACACTACTATATACATCACCTCACTGGGAGTCATATCCAGAGAAATTAGTCAAGAAAAAGACGCTAAAATAGTAAAAGGAAAAGTCAGGTTATCTGTTTGCAGATAATAGGATTTTATGTATAGAAAATCCTTAAATTCCTAGTAAACAAAAAGTGTTATTGTTTATCAGAATATTTAATGATATGGGAGAATACACATGCAAAAGCAAAATCATTACATAACAATATGAAATGTTGAAGAGAAACCAAGAAACCATTATTATTCACATTGTCTACCCAAATTATATATTCAACAAATTTCTAGGAATATGTTAAAGAAGTGAACGTTCTCTGTTGTGAAAACAACATAACACTGGCAAAGACCACTCAGCGAACCAAGCCTGAATACAACAGATTGGAAAGATTACCATAGTACAATGTCCATACTACACAAAGCTATTCCCACCAAACGCCAATGACATTCGTCAAAGAAAATGTACCCTAAAATTCATGTGCAACCCCAACAGATTCTAAGCAGCTCAACAATCATGAGCACAAAGAACCATAATACCTAATGTCCAAACAGTCCGTAAGGATATAGTGACCAAAGAACATAATAGCATAAAAAAACCACACCTGGACCCCTGGGGCAGAAATGAATCTAGGAATCTATCACTAACTGACCTTTGTTCAAAGTATCAAAAACATCCATTTGGAGTCATTTTGATCAGTAGTGGGAAAATTCGATCTGCTTATATAGACAAAAATTTAATGAAACTGATTTTTGTATCCAACCACATAGGAAAATCAACTCAAAATGTATTAAAAATCCAAAACTAAAATACTACTAGGAAAATATAAGAAAAAAAATCCCAAGACAAATATGTTTATTAAATAAGGGCCCAAAATACCACCAGTATAGGCAAAAGTAGAAAAACGAGATTATATCAGCTCAGATGTTTCTTCATGGCCATGAACATAATCATGTGAAGAGACAATCTGAAGAAAAAGGGGGAAATATATGAAAAGATATAACTATCAGAACACCATAGGAACTCAAACCAACTAGTCCTATAAAAATGATCCAAATAGACATTTCCCAAAAGAGGGCATACAAATAACACTAAAAATGAAAACATGCACAGGGTTGCCACTTATAAGATGACAGCTAACCAAAGCCATAGTGAGATGCATATCATTCCAGCTCGGACAGTCATAATCAAAAGACAGACTATCGGCTACACAGAGAAACCCTGTCTCGAAAAACCAAAAAAGACAGACAAGGACTGGAAAGGATACAAAGGGGAACTTATGGAACTGTGGGAATTAAAATGACTACAGCCATTGCAAAGACTCTCAAAAACCTAAAAACAGAAACACCATGGTCAAGCTCTGCCACTATTGGATATAAATCCAAAAACTAAAATCTGCACGCAAAAGAGCCACTAGCATTCTCCTGCTTCGTAGGCTAAGATATGAAGGCAATCATGGTATCTATTGAAACGTCAATTAATAAATAAAATGTGATTGAAACGCCCAATGGGATATTGCTCAACTGTTAAAAACAAAGCATGAAAGCCTGTCTTTGCATCAGGGTGCTCACAAGTGGACGACGTATGAGAAGCAAGACCAGCTAAGCCCAGAATGGCAAATACTGCATATCCTACCATTCATGGAAGCCAAACTGCTAACTTCATAGGAGAGATGAGAAATACTGACCATCCTTGATGGTGTGGGTGGAGGGATACAGTAAACTGGGGCAATAAATATCATAATACAGTTCTGTAGGAAGAGTAACTTCTGAGACTTCCCAGGAGGTTATTTATGCTTTTGAAGGAACTGAAAGAGAGAAGTTCGAAGATTCCCAGTGCAGAGAAATGATAAATGTTTAAGGAAATGGTAATGCTACTCTGATTTGATGAAAACATATTATGCCTTTCTTACTAACTACACATTACCCAGTGAAAATGTACAATACTCAAATTAAATGACACAGTAAATTTTTTCTACAAAAAAAAATAAATGATATACCCAGTTCATGCTGGTTGTACGTCAAATAAAATAAAATCTGATTTTTTTTTTTTTTTATCAAAATAAGCCCATGCTCTAAAGTCATGGGTCATCAATACAACAAAAGTAAAATAAGTTTGAGAAAAATTAAAAGACCGTTCCCATATTCTTATAGCACATAGTTTATTTCAAAAGGTGATGAGATCCTCAAGAAGGCACTTAAAATACTCGAGATATAAATACATTTGACAAATTATAGCACCGCCAAAGAAATGTTCTTTAAAGTTCCCAGGTACTAGAAGCAAGTCGTGAGAAAGCTAGTCACTAGATAGAAAACGTTCTCAAATCTGATTCTCAGGAACTACTCAGGGACACACAAAAATATTTTGTGAAAAAAAATAAAGATAAAATATTTAAATGTATTTCAAACTAAGGAAGGCCTAATGTACCAATTTAGAAATTTTATTTTAAATAAAACATAATAACTTAGACAATGAACCAAAATTTCAGCTGAGAGACTAACAAATCTAAAGACACTTACCCTAGTATTTTGTAAAGTCACACTTTTGAGGTTCCTAGTTGTCAATTTCCAGAAAGCACGCCTTTTTCTTTAAGCCTGTGATAAGTTGGAATTCTGTTCACAGACACAGATCATCGCCAGGCAGACAGAAGCTCACCAATGTAAGGACAAGAGAACTGAAAACGCCCATTCACCAAGTTGCAAACACTGAGACACCACCCTCAGTCCCACAGGGGAAAAAGCAAATACAGGTTGTTACCCCATAGTGTGTGGGCCATACACCCACAGTGTTGACACATGAAATATATCTCAAGTACAAGGGGCGGCTTTTGACCAGCATTGCCACTCACCGATCTGGTTCTACACCTACGTTCCAAACCGCCATGCTCCAGAAGTGGGGAGCATTGTTGTCATTTCTCAGGTATCAAGTCAGAGGCAAGAAGGCCAATGAGAAACACATAAAGGCAATTTTGCAGGCCCTCTCTCCCTGCACATATCACATGCTGCATCTGTAACTGAAGACCTATATTACATGGACTTTCTGCTCTCTTCCCAAACGTTGTAATAAAAAGAGAATGTGAAATAAAATCCTATATTTCTTTCACCATCCTCCATCATTTCTTATGTCTCTCCAAAGATGATTCTGTGAAGTGCGCTCCACCAGTCTTCAAGGATGACCCTTGTAGATCTTACTTTAGAAGTCAGTTATGAGTGTAACAGAGGCAAGAACAGTAACTCCAGTTAAAACCCCAAGCCCCATCCCAAAGAATTACCCTAGTGGAAACAGAGTTTTCCCTCCATATTTACTTTCTTAATTTATTTGATAACTGATTTAAGCAAACAGCCACATAATCCAGGAAAATCAATCAAATAAATCATATAATTATTACAACTGAGAGTGATTATAGGTCAACCTAGTTTAACGTTTCTCCTATATGTTTTCTAAACAGCAGTTAAATTCTCATCGCAACCACTGTTCACAAGAATGTTGGATGATCATTAGACATTTTGTATCTGAATTTCAAACTCTGATATGAGAAAGTGATACTGTTGCCATTGTCCAGGGGTATGACTATTTGTTTTGTGTATGAGTTTTCTTTGACTGAGCAGTAAACTGACGAGAATATTGTCTTTGTTCCTCACGGAGCCCATTCCTGCATGTTTTCCTGTCTTCTCACTGGCACTGCCAACAGAGCCTGAAATTAACTACTGTTATCCTTATGCCTTTTTTCTTTTTGTCTAGTTCTTGTGGATTTTGTATTGCTTGAATGTGTGACATGAGGCAAGATTTCTGAGATGTCAACAGAGCCACAAGAGAACACTGATGGTGACCAACTAGGAAAAGAAAAAACAAACAAGGAATAAATAAAATTTTACCATTTAATCTTTTTATGTGAATTAGATTATTTTTAAAGAATTTAAAAGCAGAATTGCTGATTTGATTGAGAACATATTCTTACCATATCCTACCTTTATGCTTGGAGACAACATCTCAAGAGTTTCCCAAGAAAAAGCCTCCTGATAAGATGAATATGTGCCATTATGGGCACAGGGGAGGGGGAAGAGGCGGGGCGTTCTTGGATGGGAGACCAGGAAGGGTGATAACATTTGAAATGTAAACAAATAAAATAATTAATAAATAAAATAAATAAAAGTGCATAACATAAACGAAAAGAGGAATCTAATACAATGTCTCCAGAAGGAAACGACAAATTAAATTCATTAAAGACAAAAAAACTGAAGAGACTTCCTTGAGATTCTGGTCCTGATACAAAAGACACAGCTTAGTCTTTAACCAGAGAAAAGATTAATATTTATTTTCAAGAAACCTAGCTAGAAAAATATTATTATATGCCCCTCCTTCTTTCTCCAGGAGCATGCTGATGGAAATGGGCTCATTTATCTAAGCTGACAGCAAGACAAAATTATAGTGCAGATATTCTTTATCTCCAATTAAATAAGAATTTAGGAACATCTGGTTTGTTATAACAATTACCCAATATTATTCAAAATAACTTTTAAAGTGTGTTTAAATATGTTACTCTGTATTTAACAGTTCTTTTTAATACACCATCCCAATATACATAAATTGAATTATTCAACAATTTAGTTGTATATGTGGCAATTCTAATAGACTAAGAAATGTATAAAATTCATTATTTCATTTTTAGAGCAGTTGGAATCATAAATAAAAGCAATTACTTGGTCCTCTAGAACGAGATCTTGAAAGCTCTTCCTTTTCTCTAAGTGAGTCCTGTCAGTTGTTGTCAAGAGAGGTTAAAATTTGTATCTCCTTTACACGTTGCAATTAGAGAGCAGAGAATGTCTCCTATTGAAACAGCAGCTCTCTGAGAAGACACAAATACTGGGATCATGTTGTAATTCTTTTTTTGAAAGGCAAGTCCTCACACACCTAATCTAAAAGGCACCTACTCTGACTGCACCTGAGATTGTCTTCAGCCACTATAGTTCCTAACTGCCTTTCACACTTTTATCAGACTATTTTATTCAAGGAAAGATGTTCATCTGGGATGAAGGAGTCTGCACTCATCCCCATCCTTCATCACATATCTATTTCCTACAATATTTTGTTTTGTTTTCAGCCCCTTAAGATAAAACTTAGAGGCAGCAATGTCCTGGGGCTGAAGGAAGACTATCTCTGCCATGAAAACTTTGAAAGCCTAAGGCCTTCACAAAACTGTTTTTATGGTTCACAATATGACATATACATGCCTACAGGTGTAGGTATTCAAAACAGAAATAAGTAGTAAAAGCATTTCTAGGATTCTTATATGACAATGCCTATAAGTACTCAGGCTCCCCACTTGTATCTCAGAAATTGCTAGATGATCATGCCTTTCAGATTAAGGCTGAGATAAAAACGATTGTATGATGCAGGCAAAGTAACATGACAGAATGAAAGGAAGTCCACGAAGACGGAAGGCAACAGCCGTAAAGCGCAGGGTCAATCCTGCACAAAGACCGGAAGGAAGAGATGGGAGGGAGAAGGTAATGATCCACGGGTTGCTCCCTTTTAGGTCAGTAAATATGGCAGAATTTATTTTCTCATCTGACATTAAATCTAACAATAAAACAATTTAGATGGGACTATCGTGAACTAAAGCTTCCGTGACACATACATCCTCGGCCCGAGGATGTAATGAGTAAACTGAGGCTTGGGGACTTACCCAAAGCTACACTGTGGTCACTTGGCAGTATTACGGTCTGGAATTATTTCATCCTAAACGTCATTTTTTCCAAATACACAATTATGACATGGTCAAGTTTTGTAATATGTACCATTAGTTTTAAGTCATTACAACCATTTCTAGTATGATACTTATGGATTACAGCTTCATCTTTTAAAACAAAACCGCATTTAAGTAATCAGACCCTTTAGATTATGATAAAGATTACAAGTCACAGTTATTAATGAATTTCCATTTTTATAAATGGATAAAATGAAAGAAATAATCTGAAAGCTACATGAAAGTTAGGCTTCTTGTGAGACATTTTATATCTCAGTGTGCAGTAGGATTGAAATTTCAAATCTAGTTAGAGTTACATAGTGAGACCTTGTCTAAAATTAAATCAGTAAGTTCCATGCCACAATATCATATAAATGCTATGTAAAAAATAATGAAGTCTGGGGACAAAATACAAGTATTTAAATTATGAAACACTTGAAATATCTTAGAAATTCTTAAATAATATAGTCAACCTGTTTACACTTGTTACTCAATTTCCAACCACTTTGGCAGCTGAGAGACAAATGAACCACTGTCATTTTAGGCATCACTAAAATAAGAATTGTGTTTACTTCAACAAAACAATTTATACATAAATCACAGAGCAAATGAATGATCTTTATGATTTGAACACTCTCATCTAAATTAAATGCAGTTCTAACATCTGACTTCACAACATTTATATTTCATTTAAAACAGACATAATTTTTCCTCCCTCCCTCCTTCTCTCCTTCCTTCCTTCCTTCCTTCCTTCCTTCTTCCTTCCCCTCCCCCCTCCCCTCCTCTCCCCTTCCTTCCTTCTTTCCTTCCTTCCTTCCTTCCTCCTCCTCCCCTCCCCTCCCCTCCCCCCCCCCCTCCCTCCCTCCCTCCCTCCCTCCCTCCCTCCCTCCCTCTCTCTCTCTTTCTTTCTTTCTTCTTTCTTTCTTTCTTTCCAATATCACGCAACTCCAGAAAATGGAATTTAAATTTCAGGTAAAAACAAACAAACAAATAAACAGACCACATTAAACAATTAGTTAGGCATACTAGTTGGGACACTACAATATACAGGCATACCAGTAAAAAGCAGCAAATTCCATGATGGGGACAGAGGAAGGCCGATCCATCTGAGTAAGGGCAGCCAGAGACCTGGACTGTTCTATCTTTGGGTCTTCCATATTATTCCTTGCTGTCCCCTTTGGACTCTTGCTTACTTCCTTGTCTGTATTTTATACCTATCTTCCCAAACCTCTGTTCTAGGTGCTCTCCCCAGACTCTCAACAAGCTCCTTTCTTCCTTTTAAGCTAAGGCATCTTGTTTTAAGGAATACTAGCAGCCTTACCAGTTTCTGTGCAGTGTCTGCTGCTCATCGGATAAGAAAATCCTTATCTAGCCTGTCTGCGCTCAGTAGGTCAAAGTTTTTAGGAAATGTTGCACTTATTTTTCCTTTTTGATCTTTATCACAGTAGTGTTTGACTCGGTCACATAGAAATCACTCAGTAAATATACCTTCATAAGTGAACAAAGGCTTGAGCCGTACGTATTTATAACGGGACACTTCCTCCAGTCAATACATTTATTCCACTAAGATAGTTTTCCTAAACCATAATTTATTTTTATTTTGCCCAATGACTCCTACATCAGTTTTATTTTTCAAAAACATACATGATTTTTTCACTAACACTAAATAATTTGCTCAAAATGTTTCTAAAATTAATCATATCACCTCCCATCAAAAGAATGCCCTAAAATTTAATAACATAAATTAATCTAATCTTGATAGAGGAGAGATGAAGTCTGTCCTTAGTGCGTGGGTGACTGAGAGCATCTCAAGTCTCTTATTTCCACATTACTAACTTCCTGCTGTTACTGTTAACCTTTAGCACAGATTCTGTTACACCAACTTCCTCCAGGTCTACAAATCCCTTCAAGCCAAAAGATACAAGCCCCTAGAAGGAGAAGGAAAACTTAGAGTAGTCTGAGCACAAACCAGACTTCTAGAGGAAAGCATTCTCTCCCAGCCATGAATCACACAGACGGACATCCACAATGTTACATTATAACACCTTGTTTTTAGGATTTGTACACATCCTCATCCCAAATAGTGTTTGACAACTGGTTGGAGCAGGTACTTTTAATGAGATTCTAAAATTCAGCATCAGCTCATCGATTTATATCGAGACATTCTCTAAGCTTAGCACTGACCAAAATCAACTTGGGGAGGAAACGAGACAATTTCATCTTAGATTCCCCAGTATCAAGCCATCACTGAGAGAGAAAGTCTGGGCAGGAAATCAGGAAGTATATAGGCAAGAAGCTGGAGGGTTTGCTACTTATTGGTTTCTCATAAAACCCAGGACCACCTGCTTAGAGGGGCCATTGTTGGCCGTAGGGCTGGGCTCTCCCACATCACCCAGCAATCAAGCAAGTGCTACAATTTCTCAATTGATGTTCCTCTTCCCAGGTGACACTTGTTTCTATAAAGCTGACAAAAAACTAACCAGCACACTATGAGGTGAAAATTTCAGATGTGATGTCCATACAGCTAAATCCAAACAATCTTGCTTTCTTCTCTGACCAATCACACTCCTCCACTGGTACACTTTACATTCATGGTGAGCCTTTTTTGGTGACAGTATCTAAAGCATTCCCTGGAGTGTAATATACTCAACCTTCCTATCTTCCTGGAGAAAACTGTCCACTCCCTACCTTAGACAGCATCCAACACTGTATCTAAATTCTTATGGTATTCTGAACTTCCTGTGCACAACGACTTTAGTTATAAAAAAATAAATAAAATTAAATTAAATTAAAAAAGAACAAAACAAGCAGTATCAGATACATGTTTAATATCTAATATTATCTATCATTTTGAAAATCTCATAAAGCCAGAGGATCTTTAAGACTTGTTACATCCCATATCCCTAGCACCCTGCAGGCATCTGGAATAAATAGAATAATGATAACGTTAATTTAAGGAAAAAGTTCTTCAGGCAATAGCAGAAACATGTAGAAGTACACTTAGGGAAAGAGATCACCTTCAGCAAAACATGACAAATTAAAAATTCCAATGAATAATGTTCTATTTTATGAGCCTGCTTCTATGTATAATAGCTCATTTAATACTTGTTATACCTATGAAAATAAATATATTTTATACCTATCTTAAAAGATGAAGAAATCAAGCCATCAGTACTCATGTTTTCACAGCGTAAAGTTTGACACTGTGCTTTTCCAATTTTTAACACTCTGCCCTTCCGTTCCGTACTCATTCAGAGAGACATTTTAATCACTGTATTTTATATTTTTCTGGATGCATATGTTCATTTTCATAAAATGATCACTCAACTTCTCTAGAGCTTAAATACAATTTAATACTGAAAATTTGTAATTTAAAATTTTATGTAAATAAATTCCATGTGGGAGAAAAAAAAAAAGACTACATTAAGTGTTCACCATGCTGTGTATATATTTCTGTTCTCTAAAAGAATTGTTAAAATTGGAAGACTCGTCCTATGGGCCCAAAACCCTATGTGTTAAATGTATTTAATATTTAAAGATAAGGTAAAGAAAGCTTGCATAAAAAACAATACCAAATGCTGAACTGCTTAGTATTTTAAGGAATCTAACATACAAAAAACAGCAGTTTTCAACATCACTTAAATTTATCTTGCCACAGAACCTTTAATAACTGCTTCCGTTTTTGTTTGATTTGTGTAAGTCCACAGAGCACAGTTATAGAATCATTTATTTATCCACCATTGCAATATCTCTCATAAATATGTTCTGCTGCAGAATTACACAAAATGCAGAGAAGGAAAGTAAAGCAAATTCTATTGTCTCCTGGGACTAACCCCGAAACGCACATGTTCACAACAGGTATTCAAAATAATACTTTCTCTCTCTCTCTCTCTCTCTCTCTCTCTCTCTCTCTCTCTCTCTCTCTCTGTCTCTTCTCTCTCTCTCTGTCTCTCTCTCTCTTCTCTCCTCTCTGTCTCTCTCTGTCTCTCTCTCTCCTCTCTCTGTCTCTCTCTCTTGTCTCTCTCTTTCTCTCTTCTCTCTCTCCTCTTTCTCTCTCTCTGTCTCTTCTCTCTCTCTCTCTCTTCTCTCTCTCTCTCTCTGTCTCCTCTTTCTCTCTCTCTCTCTGTCTCTCTCTTCTCTCTCTGTCTCTCTCTGTCTCTCTCTCCCTCTCTCTGTCTCTCTCTGTCTCTCTCTTTCTCTCTCTCCCTCTTTCTCTCTCTCTGTCTCTTTCTCTCTCTCATACAGACACACACATACACACTCACCCACACTTACATGCATTCACACTCATTCTCACACACTGGTACACAATTCATGTATATTCACATTCACACATTCACACACCCATACTCACACATACTCTCACACTAAAAAGTAACAAAATCAAATTTAGGAAGTCCTGGTATCTGTGTACTAATTACAGAAATTCGCATCATAACCACCATGGAACACTTCAAATTTTCTTCCCACTACATTTCTACAGAAAGATCTCAACCACAACTATGTCTAACAACGCTCATGTTCTTGTTGACTAAATGTAACCCACAAGGATTCATTTTTCCACCTCACGAACTCTCTGTTCCTGCGTATACAAATTTCATTTACTTTAAATATGTTTACTGGTCATCGACTTTTCACACTTGAGTTTTGGAAGATGCATCAGATGATCACTGTGATGTTCCATTGAGTGTTTGGTAAAACTTGACTTTCACAAAATAACAGCTTCAAAGAACTGAGGAGACAGGGGCCTATTTAGGAAAGTCCCAGTAGTTAAAGATATAATCCACAGTCCTACTCAACTATTAAAATTTATAGGAAATCCCCTTTTTTATTAAGGAGGGCTGACCCTGACTTTTATATCCTGGTAAATATGTAACTCAATAATTGCTCAAAATTACAAAAAGGTAAAATTATTATGTTTCATAATAAAGAATTAATAATTGCTAAGAAATTCTAAACAAAGAACATCCAAAGAATTGCTGCCACACGGTATATTTACACATGGAAGAAGTCAAGAACAGAGATGTACTCTCCGATGTAATGCCGTGCATCTCAGCGACAGACCCAGAGAATCAACCAAGAATTTCTAAGTTAATGTATTCATGTTCATCATTTATCCCAGACAAAATAAAAGGGACAGCTAATATGAACACGTTAGTATATAAATAAATCTATCTACACTAGTATTTAAAATAATGCTTTAAAAATCACTGGCAGGTGAAGAAGCTGCAGGAAATTTTACAGTTGTGTGTCTGTCCTAATCTCAGTTCCACTGAAATACACACTGAATACAGGAGTGGGCAATTGATATAAAACTGCAAGTTCAAAATAACTCTGTGAGCATTGTGAATAAGGAGTGTGCTGGCTCATTCGTGTCAACTTGACACAAGTTGGGGTCAGCTGAGAGGAGAGACAATTGAGAAAATGCCTCCAAAGACCATCGTACAGGCAAGGGCGGTTTCTAAATTTAGTTTATGTGGGAAAGCCGATGGATCCATTTTGGATTGGACCATTCCTGGACTTGGGTCCAGGATTTTATAGGAAAGAGGCTGAAAAGCCATGAGGAACGAGTCGTAAACAGCATTCTTTCAAGGCCTCTACATCAGCTCCTGCCTTCTAATTCCTGCCCTGCATGAGTGCAGTCTTGCCTTCATCCAATGATGAACAATGACGTGGAAGTATAGCCAAATAAGCCTTTTCCTCCGAATTTACTTTCTCAGGATGTTTCATCACAGTAATTGTAACCCTAACTAAGACAAGTAATATTAACATATTAAGTGGTTTCTGCCTTAACATTTTGTTACCAATGCTCAGAGTTGAGTATGTTCTGTAATCATAAAATATAATTTAAAGATGGTCTTCAAAATGGATCAAGGTACCGTGAGGATGAATATATGAGATTCAAAATTCAGAATTACTGAGACTCAATGAGAAACCCCTTAAAAGCACAAAGGAAATCGAAAGAAACAATAGTGCACACTTCACCACACGTTAACATCCATAAAGAACAAGGAATGTCCTCTGCCACTGATACTGTGCCCTTTCAGAGAACGACATCCATTTATAATAAAGTGGGCTAATATCTCATGGATAAACCTGCTGCCTTCCTTCATCACCCATTCCATTTTGCGGTGCTGTTGCTCTGTCTCAACACCCCCTACATGCAAGAAGAAAAACACACGTAAGAAGGCACACTACGACTCTCTCATTGCCAGTTCTTATTCAAGAAAGGGCTCATTGAATAAATGTCTGCTAGGAAGCTCTGAGTAAATTTCATTTCTGAATACTACTGTCTGCAGCCCAGCAGGCTGTTTCACCAAGATAAGATCACACATTTAATCAAATGCACCAAAAAAGGAAATACTCCCAAGGTTTCCTTAATACCATCAAGTCACCAAACACAATGTTGGTAGCACAGTGATTTCTAATGCTCTTTCTTCTTGAGGGATCTACAGCAACAAGGCAAGTCGCTATTCAAGAGAGTTCTAATTTAACTTCTATTAACCTTTAAGATTTCTCCTAAATTGTCTTCATATGTGACTGCTGACACTGTTAATACTAAAATAAAAAAAAAAATAAAAATAGCATACCTTCACAATTTAAATAAAGAAAACAGCGAAATAAACCAGTGGCATATGCCTAGAATTGGGATGCTGAGGAAGGAGAATGAAGAGTTCAAGGCCAGCCTAACTATGAAATTAAAAAGAAAGCACTAAAATCTGGGTGGATGGCTCCTCTCCAAAGTGTTTGCCACAGGTAGCTATGAGACTGTAATGTCACCACTGAGGAGACAGAGACCAGGGGATACTAAAGAGTCACCTGTCAGTTAGTCTAGCCAAGTTAGCATGCTCTGGGTTCACAACGAGAGAGTATCACAGTATCGCAAAAATAAGTTGGGGGCTAGAGAGAAGACTCAGTAGTTAAGTGTGCTTATTGCTCTCCTAGGATCTGGATTTGGTTCCCAGAACCCATGTGGTGGTCCACAATCAATTGTAACTTCAGTTATAGGGAATTTAATGCTTTCCTCTACTTATGGGTCTTCCACAAAGGCAGTACACAAAAACTCACTATCATCACACATTATATCCACACTCAGATAGGCACATCCATCTACACATAATTGTATACATACATAAAAAAAAATCAATAAATCTACCACCCTACACTCATCTAAGTAATATGTTCCAGTACCATTTTACCTCAGGCTCTAATGATGACATAATGGAAAGAAATTAGAACTGTGTCATTTCAAAACCTTACTATTAGATACATTTAGGTAAAATTTCATTGAGTCATTGCATGAAGATGAAGTTACTTAGCCTCAATTATTTGAAATATCCCATTTGCTATACACTTGAAGAATCTGTCTCCAAACAGAATGTTTACTCGAATAAACATGTACTTCCATCTGAAGCCTGCCACGAATGGACTAGCCAGTGTAAATGCTCAAACAGATGGAGAAACCCATATCCATAAAGGCATACTGGTCCTTCTTTTGCTTCTGTTTGCATTTATTTTGTGCTTTGTTTATTCGTCAAGCATAATTTTTTTTTTGTGCAGTTTCTGTTAGCAGAACTATTTCTTCCATGCCATCTCCAGGGATCACTATGCGTTCCTTTTTGTAAAAATAATCTGACTTCACTGGTAGAACTCAAGCATGAGTTAATTCTATCCTGGGTATGTACTGTCTAATGAGACATCTGGGAAGATCTGTTCACATGAGTGTACTCGGTCCTGTATAATCTACTTAAAGCCTGTAAGAACAGCACTGTTCTCTGCAATGTCAGCAATATACAAGAGGAAGCAAGCATTCTGAACCAACCTGAGTTCAGTTTGCCTTAGGACTCCATCGCAACTCCTCCACTGACTGCAAAAAGACCACATTTCTTCTCTAAGTGACATCTTTCAGTGTTTAATGGGTTTCCACACAATCCAGAGTCTGGTTGACCTGAGATACCGTTGCAGCAACAGCAGATGTTTCTGAACAAAAGATGAAAATTTCTAACCCATGATTTGCATGATCGTATTGGGTGTTCCCTGCATAGTATGTATATCCAAGTAACTCTGACTACTGCAGGTAATTCATGGTTTTCCTAGCCAGTTTTCCAACGCTGGTTTGTTGTCAGTTAACACCTGGTCACTATAGTGAACAATCAGATGATATGAACTGCTTTTCTTTATTCTATGGAAAATCATGTGGTCTCAATTGACCCATCCCTCTGAGTTAATTATCTTTCCATCCTTACTCACACTGCTTTGCTGGTACACAGGTGTGGACAGACCTGCTCTGCCTTTTGAATATTTACTTGTTGTTTGTTTAACATCTGCATGTACATAGTGAAGAATCCTGAACGATATCTACGTATAAACATGAAATTCACTCATAATTCCTAGGTGCCCTATCTAAAGTGTCTGAATGTGCATTTTTAATACATGGCCTTACACTTAATGGCAGATGAAGAACTTTCTACCATAGCTTTGTATTTGGCAGTTTAGTAAGTTTTGAATTTTAAGAAGAGAGAGTGGTTCAGACAGGGAGACTTCAGCTTAAAGATACTCAAGCTATAGAAAACAGCTTTATATAAAAGCTAAGTGTCTAATTTTACTTGTGGCAGAAATCAAAGCTTCTAAACATCAGAGTAAAGTACATGTGGAAATACAGTCAGGGGCTTACCACTGAGGCAGAAGCCTAGGCCCAGAGCACATTCTAAAATGTACTGATTTTGGTAATCCTCCATTCTTTCCCCAAAAGTTTCATCTAAAATCACAGTAACACCCAATAAATTAATCGTTCCAACCTAAAGCTAACTTGAGTTGTCTTTGCAATTAAAAGAAGAAAAAAGTAATAAATGTAACATTTCATGTAAACTTTTGAAGTTGAATGTAATTAAAGATGACAACTGCAGTATTATTATAAAAGTTTCATGGTTTCAGAATGACTGATAAATACTTCACTGCCTTGGAGAAACTTGTTGAATTCAATAATGACATTTAACTGAATTTTTTTCCCTAAACTAAAAGACTATGTATTGTTGTTAAGGGAAATAGTTGCTTGGTTCTCTCACACAGACACCTATATTTAATAGAATTAAGAGTCCCTAGAAAACATCTATTGAAATCTAAAGCTACTATAAAGAAGAAAGGCAATGGATATACACATGCCTTGTGTTAACCAAAACTATTTCTCAATAGGTTCTTTGTCCATTCCTTGAAGTCATGATCAGTATTCCGAAGTCAAGGTTCAAACAACACCCATTAGCCTTTGACAAATCAAGAACACTGAAAATTTGAAGGAAAGAAAAACGTTCATGTAAATCAGCTGAGACCTTCCTTGCCTGGCAGAAATCAAATCTCATGCAGAAAGATGACCATCAGTCAGGCTTATTTCCTCTCAAGGAAAAGTCTTTATTTGGAAGCACTTTGAGGAAAGGAAGGGAGAATGAAACCAAACCAAAACAAAACAGGAGACTGTTGAAAACCCTCTCACAGGGTCAGCTGTCAATGGAATGCATTTTAGTATTCAAGTTACCCACCCCAGCATAACATCAAAAACTGGGCTGAGTCTCACCCTATTCTCATAGGCTCAGGCTACTGTGAGCCACTGGGGGCTGCCTTGAATAGTAACACACTCTGCCTCTGCGGGATGCATAAACACCAATACAGGCTGATCAAACAGAAGGGGCTGGGGAGGGGGGTGTTTTGTTTTGTCTTGTTTTTTAACTTGGCTTTTATTTTCTGAGTCATACTTTCAAACACTTAAGTGTGCTGCATCTTAGCCAGTCAGCTGTTCAACATCAGGCCTTTGTTGTTAATCTTCTCAAATGCTGTTATAGATTCCCTTTCTTTACATACAAACTAGACAAGTAGAAGAAAGAGATAGAGAGACAGAGAGACAGAGGAGACACAGACACAACACACACACACACAGAGAGAGAGAGAGAGAGAGAGAGAGAGAGAGAGAGAGAGAGAGAGAGAGAGAGAGAGAGAGAGAGAGACTCATATTGGCAACTGTCTCTGGAATACAGATGTTCATTCTCAATTCTAAACTTATTTATAAGCCTTTCAATACTTCTAGTCTTTAAGGCAATTTTTCGGTTCTGAATTGTAAGGTTCTCTTTGCATAATTCATGTATAGCAATCTTTTAGGAGTACTTGTACTTTGGGGTTATAAATCTTTCAAAGGCATGGAAATCTGTAAATTTTGGAAGTGGATGATGACTTGATTTGGTTACAACACTGAGGCACTTAATGCTTAAAGAGCTGTTGACACCCTGCGAAAAGAAGCTCTGCTGTTTAACTCAAAATGTCTTAAGTTAAATGGTTATTTTCATGATTTAAAATCAGTCTTCAGCCAGAGAGCTAGGTGGATGTCAAAAAGATTATTTTTCCCCATCAGGATTACTTTGGTGAGGAATTAAGAGTAGAACTTGACACTGTTAGTTGAATAGGAGGCACTCAACAATAGATATTTAAATGGTTAACAAAGAGGAGATGGAAGAACGAACAGCAAGAAAGACAAACACTAGACCCCAAACATTTCTTAACTGCTTAATAAAATGCTATTGATTTTTGTAGCTCATCAAGAACTCTTCAATTAAGTAAATGATATTTGATTTAGCTGAGTTTTCTTAATGATTGTACTCAAGGACATTTCTCATAACACTGTGACTGTAATATCAGGTACCATGAGTCCAATATTCCCTTAAGCAGAGAGCAGATACTTTTCTATTTACTTCTTATTTTTCTTGCCAACCAGCAGTGTGGATTTACTATCTTGGTTTCTCAGGCAGAGATGGTGGAGGTAGACCTGCAGATGTTGGCGAGCATAGACAGGTATCTCCATTCCAAAGGCCATATCTGAAAAGCTCATACAAAACAGGTTTTAGCTCTGCCTATCTAGCAGTATGATTTCATCTCTGTAAAACTGTGAAAACCTCAATCCAAATGTTGACGATATTCCCAGTGATAGGCCTGATTCCAAACTTACAAAGATTCATGGAAAAACATGCAAAAACAACCATGTATAGCCTGTACATATATCCACAACATTTTCAAATTTATCCGAAAACTTGATTCACAAGGACTGGAGTTCTGCTAAAGTTTATAGCACCTAGTCAAGCTAATTTGTATGCAAAGCTTCTTTCACCATTAGTTTGGTATTTCAACCACTCATATACAGACAGAACCACAGGATATAATTACCCCAAGGATTCTTTTCACTGAAATGGCCTGTTGTGGTTCTTAGGTAGTGATTAACAGATTAAGTGTGTAGTGAGTCGTCTTGATATCACTTCAGAAAAGTGATTTCCTCCCTAATAATTCCCAAGATGCATAAATATTCAATTAGGGTCTTTGAAAATAGTTTTAATTGAGCATTCACACTACCCAACTTCAACCTTAGCTCAACCTGGCAAAGGTATTCTATTAATTTTTCCTATAAAATTTTTTTCCCTCAACTCTCCATGAGTTGAAAGGTACAAGAATAAATGCAAGATTATCTTTTCCATGAAAGTTTTAAATGTAGTAGGATTTTAATGCACATTCTGAAGTAGTGATGTGAAACATGGCTGCATATCTGAAGCACATAGGGAATTGATTAACATTTCCTAGGACTCTTGGGGGATCCAATATTAATGATGATGATAATGATGATGATGATAGCAATCAAGACAGTAGTCCTTGACTATTTATTATTATTGGGTTCCAGGAACTGTTTTCAAATCTTTTCAGTATATTTGCCTGTTAAGTTCTCACAGCAGTCTGTGAATGTGATCGAACTCCCAAACCCATCAGGAAGAAGTAGGAAACTGAGATATAGTGAGACCAAATGTCTTTCCCCAAGTCAAACAGCATCACAAACCCTAGGCAGCCACATGGTTCTCTTTACCTCTACAGCATTCTGCCTTTCTAGATGAAAGAGCTATATACCTCATGAATTGATTTACAATTTTTTTCTCTTGGCTCCTCTACAGTCAACTAAATGTCAATCAGCTGGTCTTACTGGAGATCTCTATGATGACCAAAACGTTACACATCAAGTTCTCCACAGAATGTTGAGGAAACCAATAATTAAAATGTCAAGGAACTGACAAATAGAGTATCTCCAGCCTGCTTCTGTTTTTGAAGCGTGAACTATACTTGATCGCATGTCAAGATGTTCACCGTTAAGGTCACATGAGTGACATTTATGTGTAATGGAGACAGATCCAGAGAAAGTTTGAGAGGTTATAGGATTCTGTTATATTCTTTTCTTTATATTCTTTAAGAGGAATGGCATAAAATGTTTTTTGAGTCTACTATCTGTGATCATCACATCATACAATGTTTATGCATTGGTAAACGGGAAGTTTCATAAAAGGCAGAAAATCACATATGTGCATGACATACTGAACAGAACGATGATGTCATCATGATCCACACACATTCTGGAAATCTCAAGTGTACACATTTTAAAAGGCGAACAAAGGCAAATAACGTGGAAGCATGACTATTACATCTGCTTTTCACTTGGCAGACCTGTGAAGGGGTCTCATAGCCCTCGAGTTCCCAGAAACACACACAGAGAGTAGTGGTTTAAGAACATTCTCAGCTCCACACAACAGCTGAACTGCAAATCTCACAAGACAGGTTCTGTCAGCCGGATTACTTATTTCTCCACAGCAAACACAGTTTTCAATATGAAATGGATTGTCATTGCCACTATTCCATTTCGACTTTGAATAATATAGGCCAGAATTTTAATTCATTGGTCTGTGCTTACTCTTACAAGACATTCATTAACATGAGCATTAAATTTCTTTTTAAAATGTCAATAGGACATATCAAGGCATGAATAATTTCTTTATCTATCAATATTTATAGACTTGGGGGCTGGGAATGTAGCCCACTGGTAGGACACTTGCCTGGCTGACACACTCAAAGCAGTAGGTTCAACTTCTATGACATGGGGAGAGAAAAAAGAAAGAAAAAGGAAAACAAAGGTCTGAAGTACTCTGTCATGATGAAATATAGACAGAACTTCATCCCAAACCCTCCAAATAAATAAAGTTCAGTTACTTCTGTGTAAGACAAGGTATGATATGTTTTTTGTATTTTGTGTTTATCAATAAATGAGTATATTTCACAATTCTAAACAAAACATTACACTTAGTTACTTATGAAGTAAAATTAAATGTATTAAATCCCAAGCCATGAGAATTACTAAACACATTTTGAGGTGGAAGGGGGGTTGCAGAGCCTAAGAATCACTAATGTCATGTAGGAACAAGTCCATACTAGTTTTTCAAATGTATATAAGCACCAGTATCAAGTTAAACAATGAATGTAATACTGGAGTTATCTCTGTAAGAATTAAAAATCTCCACAACCAAGTGCATGCATCCACAGCAACTGCGATCGTGTGTGTGTGTGTGTGTGTGTGTGTGTGTGTGTGTGTGTGCCTGAGATAACAAACAAATAAACAAAAAATACCCGAATGCCTTTATATTTGACTGCTTTTGTCTTACTATAAACGGAGGCATTCTTTAAGTAAACATACTTGCACACAATAAAAAGACACAAATGAAATGCAACAATAACTGAAGAGTATGTGTGGCCTAACAAGTAAACCAAGGATATGTTACAATGCATCTTCAACCTACCCTAAGTGAACAAGTGAGTATTTTGAATGGGATGCAAATGTAAGGAATCAAAGCCAGAAGAGCCATTTGTGAACCTTAACGAAAAGTCTGAGCTGCCGCTCCTCCCCACCGCTCCTCGAACCACTCAACCCATCCCAGTGTTTCTCAAAATCAGTGCGTGATCTTAAATACAAAATCACAGTCAGGTTTCCTTGCTGATTTCCGAATGCCCTCCTTTGAACAGTAACTGTCTTTTCATTTGGCAGCCCTTTTGAAGAGTTTCTACCAAACTGTAAAGTGGCCCATATCAAAACTGTAAAAGGATTCACTTTTGCATTATAATTTGACTAAGTTCAGTCTCTGTGAGCCTATAATCATCTTAATCTACTACTTATGATTCACTCTTATGAATCAAGTCCATAAAAACGTTGCCTGTTGTTGAATACTAGAATCAATGCCAGGCCCAGCATCTGGAGCCAGGAAGTCCCACACTGGACACAATTCCCTCCAGGGGTGTGGGAGGCGGGATCTGCAAACTACAAGGAGAATATTATTAAGAAAATGATTCCTGGAATGACCTACCATTCATATTTTTAAGCAGGGCTCTCAACATGAAGCGTAACGGAAACTGAGAGACCTCAAAGAGCACTTTCCAAGCTGATAAATCCCTGACTGGCTTATCATTCTTCTGGCCAGGGATGCCCGATGCATCCCATCATCTCCTTCTCAAGAAATTAAATAGTTCACAAAAAACCTTTGTACTCATCACACCTCATCTCCGGGTAAGTAAAAGGAGCCCACTCTGCCATACACTCCAGAGGGACACATGACTGAATATTTAGTTGGAGACAAGGGCTAAGAATGGCCTGCAAATGCTCTTGACATATTCACCTTTGGTTAAAGACAGCGCAATACACTGACAGACGCAGGCCTAATGACATCAGGACCTGTGGAATGCATGACTGCTAACAAACGCTCGCTGCTAGGAGACAGAACAGATCTGATGGGATCTTCTCTGACAAAGACTGTAAATCACTGTGTTGAGAGCTGCTCAAAGAGGAGAGGAAGTGTTCTACAATCCTCCGAAATATTTGCAAGTACAGAAACTTTCACACAACCCCCCACCCCCACCCCCCGCCAAGAAAGGAAGAAAAAAAAACATAGGAAACAAGATTCTAGGGGGTTAAGTCATAAATCTAAGTTTTTTTATAATGGTCATGTTCATGTATGATATCTCCTATAAATATCTTAGAAAACATAACTTAATCAAAATTAGGCATGAGTGAATAATTCTGTACTTGTACTTTGTAACCTATGCTTTATGGTCAGATCCTTAAATGTATACTTAAAATTAAAGACACATCTACAAAAATGTGTTTTGTTTTTTTTTTTTTAAGTAAACTAGAACCTAGCCATTTTGCACAGACATCAAAGTAGTCAGAAGTAATATGCAACTAAGTAGTGCAATATATTTTACTTACTGCATTTCAAAAAGAATTATCTTTGCAAGCATAAGTTTATCAAGAAGTGTTTATCTCGGTACATCTGTTACCCGTTCCTTCATTACTTAAAGGGAGAAAAACACAAAACAAAACAGAACACAAAGCTAAAAGGGATTTCAGCATAAACATCCTCTTGTTTCCTCCACAAATGATCTGCTATCCTCTTTGGAAGACGCTGGAAAACAACTGGCAATTCTAAGTGCAATGCGCTTACAGATAAATTGGGCGCGAGAACTGCTGACCACTTAGTACATTATAGACTGAAAAATGAATTAGGGAGCTGCCTAACCTCTGTTATCTCTTAGACAAATGCAGCTGACTTTCCAAATGCGCGCGGGCGCACACACACACACACACACACACACACACACATCTGTAAAGTGGTTCCTTGCAGATTCTACGACACCATTCTCTAACTAGCGAAGACAGACCATATGACACTAAAATTAACAGACCTCCTATTTACTTCAGAGCAAAACACAGAAGGCATTTTTTTTTCCCTTCCTGCTAGAGTCTCATGTGTCTCCTCATTTTCCCCCCGGCAGCTGGCTGCAAGGATGTAAAATCAGAGGTGCAAGCAGCCTCACACTTCCTAATGAGTAATCCACCCAGGAAAAGTAAACACAACAGCCACCAGCAGGTTCGGCTCTGAGGGAGACAGTGGCAAAGATGCTTACACTGTTGTTTACAATGTTCTCTAACTACTGCAGTCAGGGGCCTTGGGAGCCTCAGGGAGGAGACACTCGGGAGGTGGCTCCCAAGCCTCCAGTTCGCCCAACTGCTCTATCACTGGCTATCGATAAAAGCAACACACGTTTTTATTCGGGCGAGGAATGTGGCTAGATCATTCCAGAGACCAAGGATTCTGCGGGCTACACTTGATTACCGCAAATCTGCGAGAGAGGTGACTGCTCTAGCAGGTCTAATCAAGGCCAATCTGGGATGCTTGGAGCGCTGCACCAGCGACTCCAAACATTTGCACGGATCTCCAGGGGAGAGGGAACCTGCCGCCAGGCTTCCTCGCAACCCCACCGGGGGCCCTCTGGGCCTCCTCAAACCAGATTTTCCAGCTAAGCAGATCCCAAGCGATTTCTATGAACAAGCTTCACTGAAGGAGCTTCAGTTCTCCTACCCCTGCACAAGTCTGCCCGCCACCCTAAGCGCGCAGGCTCCTATACACACAGACACATGCACGCCGACCGCTGGCCAACTACCCCTACAAACACAGGGCTGCACTGCTGAATATCTGGCATGTTCATCAGCTTCCTCTGGGTTAGAACCAGAGGTTGTGTAGTGCTGACCTCGCGCTCTACTTCAGCCCAGAGACTGCCCATTTCCCAAGAGAAGCAAGCACCCAGGTGCCAGCTCGCCTACCTGTAACCCGCCACCAGGGCCACACAGCTCTGCCCACCGCACCCTGTCGCCCCGGCCGCCCGACCCATTGAACATCCTCTCTACATTGGGTGCTCACTCCCGGCCACAGCTCAACGCCGTGACACTCATGAAAGTGACAACATTCTCCAGCTAAAATGGCTCAACAATGCCTAGACACTCAGGTCTAAAACAAACTGCCCGGCTGTGAGACACTCCAGAGAGATGTCTGGAGGCAACGAGGTTCCACTTCTCAGAGGCGCGACCTGGGCAATCTCAGCCACCTTGGATGCTCCAAGGGAGGCGTCCAGGGAGGATCAACCAGGCTCACACCCCCACATTCGCCATCACCCCCCGAACTGCGCTCCTCACCCGGTCCCTGTTCGTCCTCCAACCCGTTCCCACGTCCAATGTTGCTCCAGCCTAGCGGAGAAAAGGCGCCCCCTTGGCTGCTTTCTGCCCCTACCAAAGGACAGCACTGGGGTGACAGGGGAGGGAAAATGCGCGGGGTGGGATTCGTTCCTGTCACCGCGCGTGTGCGACTGACAGTACGCGGGTTCTCTTCTCCTCTACATCTCCCTCTGTCACCTGGTCGCCCAGTAGCTGAGAAAACCTCGAACCCATGCCAAACCCTAGCGCCCACCAGCCAGGAGGCTCCCTTCCCGCCCCGCATCACGACCAGATGAGTGTGCGCATGAGGGCGAGTGTACGAAGGCGAATGTGTGAGTGGAAGGGTGAGTGTACGTGAACCCCGCACCCCCTCGGTTGCCCGCCCATCCGATGCCGCCGCCTGCGCCCGACCAGGGCGACCACAATTATGAAGAGTGTAAAGAATAAATTACCTTTCGTAACCGCCGGTCCCTGAGATGGTCCCATCAGTTGCTCAACAACCTGCAAGCCGGTGCAGTTTTCCACAATCCATCCATTGAGCCCCCAGGGCAAAAAAGAAGAAATTAAAAAAAAAAAAAAAAGAAAGAAAGAAAGAAAAAGAAAGCAGGAAAAAAAAAAAAGATGGACCTGTCCCACTGTAGACACCCCAAGTCACACCAAGCAACGAATGATAATCAAAACGCAGAGACGACAGGAGGGTGGAGACCCCAGTCAAAGAAACAACAAAAAGTGTCTCTTTTCCTTTCTTCTTCTACACAGCCATGGAGAAAGGGAAACCGGGAAAGCCAATGCTAGTCTTCCTTTACGTTTCCTCGCTTCACACGCCCCAGGGGGCAAAAGCGGAGCAAAGAGAAGGAGGGTTCAAATGTCTCTCTCAGGGCACAGTTGCACAACTTCGGAGTCAGGCTGTGTCTCTCGCTGCAGCCGGTGGACCCAAGCGGGAGCTATTAACATGCGGCAGTCATAGCCAGAGCTGATTTCCCTCCTCCTGCAGCCGCCGCCGCCGCCGCCGCCGCAAGAAAAGCCGCTGCTGAGGAGACCAAAAATCTTCCACCATCCCCCCCCCCGCAGCCGATCTTTATATCCAGTTCTCCCACCCCACCCCCCTTCTCTTTCTTTTTCTTCTTCTTCCTCGTCCTCCCCTTTCCGCCTCCGAGCGGGAGGGAGGGGATAGGTAGGGGCAGCGGCGAGGACCAGTAGTGGCTTCTCCGCCCAGCCCTCCTCGCCGTCCTCCTCCTGCTGCCCCCGAGGTGCTCCGGCAGGAGAGGGTCCGCTCCGCCGCCCGCAACCCGCTCCGAGAGCCCAAGCGCGAGCCGCGCAAACTCCTTGCCGGGTGTATGGCGTGGACGCGCGGGCAGAGCGGGCGCTGGGCCGCCGAGGGCTGCGTGCCTGCGGCGGGTGGCGAGCCCCGTGCTCCGGTGGTCGCCGATCAGCTCGCCGGCCGTGCCGGGTAGCTTCGGGCATGCGGGAGCTTCATCGCCCGGCCCGGGCTCAGAGCCGACGCCGTCACCGCCAACCTCCTCGGCCGCCGGCTTCGGTCCTCTTTATTTGATTTTTTTATTTGATTTTTTTTTTTTTTTGTCTCTCTTCTGGACTCCCCCACCGGAGCCACTGAGGCTCGGGGCGCCCTCCAGACACGCACACGCTCTTCCCCGCGCGCACACACGGGCGAGCTCCTGCCACAGCACCACCGTGCAGCCCGCGCGCGCACACCCAGAGGAAGAGGACCGAGGCCAAGGAAATAAATAAATGAGAGAGAGAGAGAGAGAGAGAGAGAGAGAGAGAGAGAGAGAGAGAGAGAGAGAGAAAGAAAGAAAGGGGAGGGGGCGAGTCACAGGCGGCGGCAGCAGCAGCTGCGGGAGCGGAGGCAGCGCGCAGTCCGGGAGATGCCAGCGGCGGCGGCGGTGGCAGCGGTGGCGGCGTCGCCCTCCCGGCCCGGCCGTGCCATCTGCATCCCAGTTCCTGGGGAACTGGAGCGAGCGCTGCAGGCTGAGCGGACGGAGGGGGCGATCGCGCCCCCAGACAGGCAGCGTGCGCGCAGCGGCCAACACAGCCGAGGCCGGAGTGAGCCACCGGCTGGGTGACGGGCGAGAGAGCTCCCAGGACCGGGGAGGGGGACTCCAGGCCGGGAAAGGGGCGGCCGACAAAACCCGGATCTGGAGTCCGCGAGGGCTCGGCGGGCGCGGGCTCCACCTAGCCGCTCCGCAGAATCTTGGAGGTGGGAACCGTGGGGCGGCTAAGGGAGGCTTCCTTTGCAGGGTTTGTCAGACAAAGGGTACCTCTCTCTTGGGTAGGAGCTTGCCTCTTTCTCTCTCTCTGTCCTCTCTCCTTTGGTTTCCTCTCTCTTCTCCGCTCTCCCTTTCCACTCACCCCCACCACCCCCTCTCTCTCCACTCAATCTCTTCACTCTCCCTGCCTCCCTCCTGTTCTCCTCCTCCCCCACTCTCCTGTAGGTGAATGAGGTACCAGGCTGGGAGTTCTGCCAGTGTCTCTCTCTCTCTCTCTCTCTCTCTCTCTCTCTCTCTCTCTCTCTCTCTCTCTCTCTCTCTCTTTTTCAGGTGCAGATTACTCCACGTGTTCTTTATTCGGGTGCTGAGTTCTAAAGCACTGCCAGCCTTTGGGTCTATTTTATGTTTCTTGAAACTTACCTCAGTGTCCAAGTTCATTGCAAAATTGAAAGTACACCTTTCTGGCAGGGGAGGGGGGAGAGGAAAGGGGAACGAGAGACTCAATGATTTTGATTTCACATCAATAAAAATTAGGATATAGAAAACTGTCTTGGTTCTAACTCCATGCCTTCTGCTGTGATAAAGTTTGCTCAAGAGACCTTTGTCAATTAATTGTACCTCTTTGGGATGCTTTGTAAATTTAATTGTTAAGTGTGTATTTCTTTCTTTCTTTCTTCCTTTTTTCTCCTATAGCATTTTATCACTTCAATGACTAAGGAAGTCGTTTCTATATAAGCATAGTCTAGGGACTAAGATTTATTCTATGAACCTAACAGGTACATCACATTCCTATTCCAGTCTCCTCGCATTGAATGAGGCTGTATAGTGTTATAAGGATCTAACGGCCTCTGGGAAGTTGCAAGGTGGTAACCACAACCCCAACAGATCTGTAAACCTAACTGTCATCATCATAGCTGATCGTCCCTCATCCCTACCACAAGAATGAATTACATTCCTTCTTCAAAGCTCAACTCAGGTGCCAGATTCCCAATGAACCCTTTTCTTAACTATCCCAAGGTGAGAACATGTGGTTTTGTAACATATGATATGTGTTATGCACACCATATCCATTATCTTCTCTATTACAGTTTGGATCTTAAGTGCCCACCAACGGTCTTTATGTTAAAGACTGGTCCCCAGCCACTGATGATTTTGTGGGGCAGTAGAACTTTTAAGAGGCTGGGCCTGCTTAGAACCTTCAAGATGGGACTTTGTAGAGGACGTAGGGAACTGACCACCAGGTACCCTGAATTCTATTTCCCGGTCACTGAGGTGAACAGCTTTGGTTTGCTATACAATCACAGGTATTGTTTTGTACCATAGACACCAAAACAACAAAGTCAATTAGGCACAGACTGGGGCCTCCAAAACTGTAAGCCAAAATGAACGTTCCCTGCCATGAGGCTACTTTTCTAGGCATGCTGGTATAGGATTGAAAATGTGACTAAGCAGCTAATTAGCTCGCAGGGCACTTTGATAGTACCTCTACCATAGCACCTATTTTGTCCTCCTTATTTGAGGCTCTT
This sequence comes from Mastomys natalensis, assembly GCA_021653895.1. Taxonomy (NCBI): domain Eukaryota; kingdom Metazoa; phylum Chordata; class Mammalia; order Rodentia; family Muridae; genus Mastomys; species Mastomys natalensis. The sequence continues at coordinate 198,904 of JAJTUV010000532.1, forward strand.
TTCAAATAATTAACTGCGTGTCACTACATCATCTCAGATTATAAGAGCTATCTTAAAGGTAAATTCCAAGCTTTAATAGTCTATATTAGGAAAGAATATGCTATACACTGTATGTTCTTTGTGTATCAAGTAATTCATTTGGGAGTGGGGCAATAGAAAGTCAAAGAGTTTTAATGGCTGAATTCTGATCAAGTAGATTTTCATAGGTTCAAACATGGCTGCTTGTGCTTCCTTAATACGGGACAGCTACAAGCTATCATGAGTACTGAAATACAAATTGATATCTGGATTCACTTGTGACTTAAACAAATAGCTTCACAAAGAATAGACTAGCAAACTGTGACAAGAGACTCTTAGTTGTAAAGGAAGCAATATGGAAACAACTCAGTTCCTATTTACCATATGCTTAATGGGTATATTTAGAAAAAAAATAATAGAAGAATATTTTTAAATGTATAAGATATGAAGTGAATCAAAGATATTAACTATTATTAGTGATGACAGTAGAAAGATAAGTATAAATAATTAATGGATGTAACTAAGGAGTCTATAAGTAATGTGTTTATCGAAGTCTGTAGCACCTCACCTGAAAACTAGGCATAGTAGCTTAAACACATAATTAAAAATTGTTCATCCAAGAGGACTTAGACTAAAAAATAAAGAATTTCCTCCCCCTTCCCCTCCTCCTTCCTCTCCTCCTCTCTCAAGTTTGTCTGGTCAGTCTCTACCTTCACCTGTTTTGACTCTTGGTAGAGGCCCTCAAATACCTAAGAATCTTCCAAGTTTTTGTTCTGGATAGGTGAGCTTTTGTTTATCCCGGGTTTACCACCTTCTGTGTTTCCAACCTCAGTTGAAAAGCCTCCTCTCTCCTACTGGAACAATTGTTTCAATTTGGAGAGGAAGTTGCAATTTGGAGGAGGATGTGAAACAACGGTGGTTTACCATGGTTTCAGTTTTGCTCATAAACAAAACAAAAACCAAATTAAAAAAATCAACAACAACAAGAAACTTACAATAGCATCAGTGTCTCATAACCTTCACAGCCTTGGTTCCCAATGACAGTTTCAGCCATTAGGTCTACAGTGTAGATGCAAAGAGAAGGAAGGACGGAGGAAGAACATGCCTGGCCTTAAAAACATTTCCCTAAAACTGCACACTTCTTTTCCTGTTCATTTTATCCTCGAATGGGAGATATGGAGTATTTCCAGGCACTCCTGTGTCCAGCTGAAAGGCAGGACTCTTTCATGCCTTAGCTCTTTCTCAGCTGGTGAGTTACCATCCTTGACTACCCTTGGCTAGACTTAACATCTTTTAATCTTTTAGTAGCCCAGTAAAGAGATATTGCAGACAGGAGATGATACCTCCTCCACATAAAATGACCTTCTTCTTCAAAAGTATGTAAGCACTTTACAGGGTTTCAAATGACTGAGCTTTCCCCATCAGGGACAGTCCTCTAATACCCAATCAAGTATCTGCAGACAGCTACATTTTAAATGCTGTGAGGCCTAAATACACTGACAAATCAAGGTAATCAGAGTGGAATCACATCTGCAGAGCTGCCAGTGAAGCAGGAAGCTCAGACTGCTAGCACACAGTGAATGATGAGAATTCTAAGGATTTGGGGTGCACAAGAATAAAGACTTAGCTGTAGATAACCCCACGGAGCCTATCAGAATCGGTTTTATTGTCCTTGTGAGAGAAACTAACCTAGGAAGTGATCCAGTGATCACCTCCTGTCACAATGCATTGATAAGGGCCAAGGGCTATTCTCGGGTTTATAGCATGCCACATCTCATACCCACTCCCATTCCACCCATTCCACCCATTGCACCCATTCTAGACTTGTTTTCTTCTCTAGGGATTTCTGTCACTATAGCTTTTGCTGTAGTTAACATGACGACCAGCCCAGCAGCATCCAGGGAAACATTTCTTGCAACCTTGGTTGAATCAGTGACTTGCTTTTTCACCAGGTTCACAATACCCCTGAGCACATTATAACCAACACTGAGAAACTTTGTAGAAATTTCTCAACAAAGATCCTTCAAGACATGTCTTCTTTGCAATGGTCCCTGATGGAACTTTGAGTGCTTCTTGAAAAAAATCTTTCTACTAATTTTCTGATCTTCGTTAGCTGGAACTAATTAGTTCAAGGCTGGGATGGACAGAAGCAGGGTGAAAGCCCCTCCTAGGGCAATGACTCCTTCTACTGCAGCTCCTGTAGTGCTGGAGGCTACTTTAACTCTTCTTCCTTCTCGTTCACTTGCACATCACAGTCTTCATCCAGTCTTCAGCACAGCTACCTTTTCATATTCAATGGTTGTGGTGTCTAACTGCCGGGGAGGAGTAGGTCGGTGAATGTGGTTTTCAGTTTGAGCTTTGTCACCGTTTGGTTTCAGAAGCATGAGATCCAGATGTGGAAAGTCAAAACATTTCTCCTGGTACTGGAGCACAGACATGGAGGTAGGTCAGCAGCAGCCAGTAAATAGGCCCATTTTAGATGATACGAGATTAATTGGTACCCTCTACTCTACCTTTTCTTCAAGTAAGTCACTCTTTTAACAACTCAAAAGAAGACATGTGCATTCACCAGTTTTGAAGACCTGGGAGCTTACCTATAGATTTAGATCTACATGTTTCTTTTTATACAAGGTGTCAAAATGCATCCAAGGCTGGCCTTCAACACGAGGTAATCCTTCAGCCACAATCTACCAAGTGCTAGGATTACTGGCATGCAACATTACAGGTGGCTTTTCAGAGCTCCTTATTTTAAGATAGATTCTCTTGATTAAGTGGTCATTTTTTCCCACATACTGACTTTTCCCCTTTCCAGTAAATAAATCTCCCTAAATCTTTTTCTTACCAGTTTTCAAATGACTACGTAAAGTCCTGCTGATTCTAGAAGTCAGTGAAAGCACAAGCAAGCCTAGATTTCTCTCTGTACTTTGCCCAGCTACTTTGTTTTAGATCCCAAAATTAAATTACCCTTCATACCTCCAGATTACATTCCATACAGTTACTAAGTATAAATGTCTGAGTTAGAACATCATTGTGTAGCATTCGGAGCTCACAAAAAACACAGTTAACTTGCAGCCTCGGTTACTTTCTCATTGCTGTAATAAAATACCTGACAAAAGCAACAAGAGGAAGGAAGAAGAAAGGAAGGGAATGGGGGGGGAAGAAGGGAGGGAAGTGAGAAGGGAGGAAAATAACAGGAACATAAAGCAGCTACTCAGAACTGATGTTGCTGTCCAGCTCTTGCAACATTGCTGTCCACACCTTCCGTGGGTACCACTATCAAAGACATCAACTAATCCAGTCTAGAGTCCTTGTAGCATACATGCTCAAAGTTTGCTTCCTGGCTGATTCTAGATCCTGTCAAGTAGACAACATAAACCTTCACATTTACAAATGTCACGCCACAGAGTCTAGAGTCAAGGTTCTAGGAATATAAAAGCATCCTCCAAACTGTCATTCTTAGTATGTCCTAGACTTACAACAGCAAGCTAATTTGCACTCTACTAACAAATATGTTGATCAAGTGGAAAAAGCCTATAAAGGAAGGAAATAAAGTATTTGCTTCTTTATGAAACACTTATTCTCCTTTCCTCTTATTTCCATCTCCCTCCTTTGCAAGTACAACAGACATCAACACTACTCCGAACACTAATTACTTTTGCTTCTATAAGACTGATTCCTACGCTTAGTTAAGAGAACAATTGTATAAAATAACTTTTGATAGACTTTTCAGTCGTATTCTTTGGCCATGGATGTTTGCTCCAGTTTTAGGCAACTAAACTAGGTTTAGCTCATAGATTCTTATCCCAGAAATCTTCGGACTATTCAGGGCAGAGAATATCAATAAAACACAAATATGAAGAAGCTTGGAAGCTATTTTCAGTGGACTAAAGTTGTCCCCTCAAAAATCCATAGGATGTATCCCAACCTACTATCTGAGACTTTAAGAGATAAATAGATAATGAATGTGGATCCCTCAAAAATGTGCTATAAAAAATTAACTCCAGAAGTCTTGAGAATGATCATTAGACAGAAGAGATAGCTAAACAGCTAAGAATGTTTGCTGCTCTTGTCAAGGATCCTACTTTAGTTCCTAGAACCCAATATTAGGCAGTTAACAGCTACCTGTAACTCTTGTTTTCTGTGGCCTCTGTGGATATCTCCACTTACATGACTCTCTCTCTCTCTCTCTCTCTCTCTCTCTCTCTCTCTCTTCTCTTCTCTCTCTCTCCACTCACTTACCCACCCCACATACATGTTACATCGTTTAAAATGATAAAAATAATGTAGAAATGAATGAAAAGGACTGGTTTTAGTTTTGTTGTTGTTGTTGGTTGTGTGTGTGCGAGTTTAGAACTTTAGCATTCAGATACTGTGATTTTAGACTTTTAATGTCTAGAAATGTATGAAAACAAATTTCTTTAATATAGAAGACACCGGTGCATAAATATATTTCTGGACTACATGAACAAATGTCTTTCCTTGCTATACAACGTGCAAATACTTACATACCAAGTTTGATTTCGGTAAACATTGTGGATAACCACAAAATAGAAGCATGACCCAAAAGTTTCATGGAAGCATAGTTGAAGAATGTCCCAGTAGTTGCCTAGATAGAGCTGTTCCTTCAGTTAACCTTCTCCAGCCTGTAACCTCCAGTGCTATGCGAAGCCATTTACAGGAGAAGACCTGAAGCTGACCGTCAAATACAGAGGGAAGTCGTTAGAATCTATAGGAAGGATTCAGCTACTCTTCTTACTCTCTAGTAAAGGACTGCCATTGAAAGGTCTAAAAACATTGGAAATAAAAATTTTGAATTCCTTGGAAGTATACTGGGCTTCTCAGAAAGAGCCACTGACAAGGAGTCTTTAGACAATGATAACCCTGAACTAGGGAGGATAGCTCCAGAGCTGAGATAGTCTGCTGAACACCTGACTGGAGGAGATAATGGGGTCAGAGCTGAGCTGGTCTCTGGAATTCTTCAAGGCCTCTCCAAATATAGAGAAACTAACATAGCAAAAAAATCAAAATTGTACTAATATCAGTGCTCTGCACCTAACGATTATCTTAGAGGTTACCTAACCCTTCTGGAAAATTCTCCTAGCCCTGCATAAAAAGAGAACTTCGAGCCTCTGAGGTCATTGCCATTTTGATGAATGGTTGACACCTGCATGCTGCTAATTTCTACAGAATAAATGGCCTTTGCCTTGTATACTATTTGACTCTGGTATCTTCCTTCAGGGATTCTATTCTGCTAATAGTCAACAGAGCAGGCTCTGGGTGGACACATAAATCTTTCTAGGAAAGGGAAATAGACTATATTTTGTGAGTAGACTGAGGGCAGGTGGGGATGGGAGCAGGGGGATTAGTTGTGGAAGAGGTAAGTGATGGAAGAAGAGAATACAGTGAGAAACAGCCCAATTGGGAAGTATTTGGATGATGGTATGAAAAGCTAATGCAGTGGGAACATCCTTTAACCTTCCGGGGAGACCCTAATGAATATTCCTAGTATTAAAGAGTATGGAGTCCAAATTGGCCACATTTTGTAGCCAGATAAGTCTTCCAGTGGTGGGCCATTGTTACATTGGGTCAATTGTTGGCTCAGGGTATCTTGTGTAGATTGCCAAACAACCCCGGCTGATGGTAGAACAGAGGTTGCTCTCTACAAACCTACAGAAGGTCCTTTTTGTGTAAAGAACATCCACACAGATCACCAACTGTACAGATGTTGAGCCAGTGCTTGCATGGAGCCTTCACCTCTAAATTCTAGTCTCTTTGGTGTGGAAAGGTACACTGCAATCTACCAAAAGAGAAACCTGGACACCAACCGAGCCACCTTTGACCTACAGGCAATCTGTCCTGCTAGCAAGATGTGCTGGAGTAAATGGTGCAGCAGAACTTGTGGGAGTGGCCAACTAAAATCTGGTTTAACTTGAGGCCCACACCATGAGAGAAAGCCCATGTTCTATACTGCTTGGATGGCTAGGAACCAGAGACTGGATACCCCCAAAACCTAAGGTAGAACCAAATTCAACAGATCTAAAAAAGGAAAAAGTAAAGAAATGATTCTTAATGATTTTCTGCTATACTCATAGACTAGCACCTTGTCCAGTCCTCATCAGAGAGATTTCTTCCAGCAGCAGATTTGAGTTAGCACAGAGACACACAGTCAGAAATTATGGAGACAGAGAGTTTAAATTGAAGGTCTCCTTTGGGTCCCTTACCATGAGATCAGGGCACCCTGCTGAAGAGGTGAAAGGGGTGAAGATTGTCGGAATCAGAAAGGATGGAGGATACCAGGAGAACATGGCTTACTGAATCAACTCAGCAGGGTTATATTGGGTCAGTTGTTGGCTCAGGGAAAGACTGAAGCAGTAAGCAGGGGCCCTGCATGGGTCTGCACCAGGTCGTCTGCATGTCTGATATGGCTGTTAGCTAAGTGGTTTTGTGGAAGGCTTAAAGGTAGGAGTATTGTTTCTCTGACTCCTTTGCCTGCTCTTGGGACTCTTTTCATCTATTTGGTGGCCTTGTCCAGCCTCAATGTGGGTCTTTTTTTAAAACAAAACAAAACAAACAAAACAAACAAACAAAAAAATACAAGGCTTTTGCCTTATCATATTGCATTTTGTTTTGCCCATTTGGTTGTTGTCTCTTTGAAACCAAAGGAAGAGTGGTCCATGGAAGAGGAATCAGGGGAGGGACAGGAAAAGTGGGTGAGGGTAACTGTGGTGGGAATGTATTGTGTGAGAGAAGAATCTAGTTTTTAAAAGTCTCTTGGAAACAGACAGAGCTTTTCTGTTGAGAACCATTGTTATTATGTAGACTAGCCACTCGGACTATTTTAGCACCCCAAACTGAACTATTACTCATGATCCACATTGTCTGCTACATGGAGAGTATCAAAACATGACTCAGTACAATATTTTTGAAGGATACCACTGAATAAAATAAACCCTGCTAAACTTCTTCAGAACTGTCTGCTTTTTTGCATCTATATTTAAACTTCCAAATCAGATATCCACTAGGAGAAAATTCTGTGTGGCTGTGCAGTAATACTGCTGGCATGCAATCTGTGTCTCGGAGATATCTAGGAAATTAGGTTTCTTTCATATTCTGTGCTGAAAATTCCTTAAATGTGAGTCTGGAAAATGCACACTGCACTACACTCCCAAGCCTGTCAGCCCCACCATTTCTGCAGCAGGACCGGTTAGATGACTCTGCGTTTCTTCATCTTCAATTACATGTGTCACTTCTTCTAATTAGCACAGTTAGGACTAGAAGGAACATATTTGTTATTCTCTACATAAAATGATAGTGATCAAGCCCAGGGTAGACCCTTACAGATTGCTTAGTTAGTAAAATAACTCAAGCCAAACGTTACATTATCTGAAATGTTAAGTTAGTAGACTATCTGATGAACTATAATTAATGTCTATCTATTGAAATATAGTTAATATATCTAACATTTATAAACAATTTGGCTAATAGGATTTATCCAGTTAAATAAGTGCTATTAAATCCAAATTATTCACTTTGGCTAAATAAGGTGGCAGGGACTAAAAGCACATTGAATGCTCTGAAATTACTTTGAATTATGACATGCATCAGAATATTTTTAAGACACAAATTTACCTTTTAAGTGCATTTGATTTTTTGATTGATATTGTTCTGGGTTTGGAATCAAGTTTAAATAGTTTATTTTACTCACACTAAAAAACAGAAACAGAACTTGGAGCTAATCTCATTATCAATCAAAGACAATATGTTGAAAATGTAAAGCAGCTAATTTTTTTCTTTGTGGCTTAATTTCAGGCTCTAATACTGTTTAAATAAAGAGGTATGACCTTCTGTGTGCTCATATGTTTCTCGTGTATTGTGGCAATTTAACCTCCCAAGGATCTAGCTGCGTAGGCATCATTAGTAATAATCAAGTGGAGGGTTTAACTTCTACTAAGGCTAAACCTTCAGAAACCTACAACATCTAGGAACATTTACAGTCCTGTCCTTTGGTAGCATTGTTAAAGCATCTACCTTCCTCACCAGTTTATTGGATCAGGAGCAAACAAGATAAACACTTTGATTAGGAAGCTGATCTAGTCTTCCATGGAAAACTGGAATCTAGACTGAGACAGTCATTGTTTTCTCTGCCATATTGTTTTATAGGCCATATAAACCAACAAATTATGTTGTTACTTCTTTTCCTGGGCATTTTTCCCCTTCCTTTCCTCTCTCTAAACTTTCCCATATACCACTCTCCTCCTTCAAATTCATGTCCTCATTTATCAATAATTGTCATTACATCATATATTAGATAAATATTATGTAATATAATAAAATAGTACCACACACACACACACACACACACATATTATGCATAACCCTCTCTTTAGGATTGACTCTTTGCTATGGGATAACCAATTGGTATGGTCTTCCTTAAGAAGTCTGTTCTGCTTTTAGCATTGCTTAGCTGTATGCAGTTCTTTGTGTAGGATTGATGTTTTCCTGGTCAATATTAGCATATTTGCTGTTGTTGTCATTACCTATTCCTGTTTTTCCAGGTGAGATTACTGGATGTACCTTCAGACATTACTAACAGATACAATTGCAAGCAACCTCCCTGATCTTTTGGCTCTTACCATCTATCGGCCCATTCTTCTGCGATGTTCTCGGAGCCTTAGGTCTGGCACTGTTTGTGTATATGTACACACTATGGCTGTGCTCTCTACCTATGTAACAAATTTCTTTAAATTTAAAATTTAAAATCTACTCAACAAGAAGAAATTACTCTTGGTATTGAAACCTTGCCATCTATTCAGGGTGAGTGAAGTCATTGATCTTAGAGAAGAACCTACAACCACTACTTTACTAAACCAGCAAAATCCCTAACTACTTTCTAAACATTTGTCCTTCTAACCACAGATAATTGTAGTCCTTACTCCTCATCAAGGAAACCTGGCAATGAAACAGATAGAGACCATTACAGAAAATGACATCCAATCAACTTGCAGAGTTGTGGAGCCTAGTTCCCTGCCATTTTGACTCATGAATCAGAAGGGACTGATTCTGATTGGCGGCATGAGCTATCATATTACAGATTGAGTCTGCTTCAGGCCAGTAAGCAGATTTAAAATGATAGGAATCTGCAAACAGAAGCATGAAACACATGTATGGACAGGAGCCTAGACTAAATGAAGAAATATTTGGAGGCTGGAGGCATGGTGCAGCACATAAAAGTGCTTGCTGCCAAGCCTGACCACCTGGGTTAGATATCAGGATCTAATAGAAGCAAGAGAGAACCAACTCTGGAGGGTTGCCCTCTGACCTTTACTCACCTCATGGCAAAGTGCTCACCTACACTATTGATTTGAATGGCCTTTTGGACACTTGTTATCTTTGCAGAGTTAAGTCCACCAACATTCATACTTTCTAGAAAACAGCTCCTGTAATGTTAAGGCATGTTTCCCTTTTGATGAATCTAGCACAGGTTTGTACCAATGAATGTTTTCTCGTTATTTATTATTTTGACTTCTACAAATAGCATGCTTCTTTGCTGGGTGTCCTCTGCTTTATATGTAAGTGATGTCCATCAGGTTACCAGCCACATAGGGAGATAAAAGATTCAGCCCACATCAAATGCTGTAAAGCAACTCCACCACAATGAGCTGTTTAAACATGATCATGATCATTGACTTGAGCCAGACTATCTGGAATCCTTCCCTGGAATATTTTTCTGTTAATAGGTTACAAGTAATGTGGAGAAATCTTCTGTCCTTCCAGTACACGTTTGACATTTGAATTACTTTAACCTGAAGGGATTACTTATTTACATATTTCCATTCAATATCCCTATAACATAATAATTAGCAGAATAGCATTTGTCATTCCGGGTGGTGAAAATATATACATGCCAACGTCACACATTTTTAATGTAATATTTTTACTGATTATTTGGAAATTTCACATAACACTCCATCACCCTTACTTCCTAGTCCTCCCAGGTCTGTCTCCCCAAGACAAACAACATGAACAAAATAAACAAGTCCAATTTGTGTTGTCTATCTTGTCATTGGAATATGGCCAAACTTCCAATAGTCAGCATCTTAAAGAAAATGAATCTTTCCCCACCACACCCCAAGTAGCTATCTACTATGGAGAGCTATACTTCAGCAACCTGATCAAAATTTTTAAGAGTTCTCTTAGATGGCTTCCTGTCTTGGTAGTTAGGTATTTGAGGAGGAGTGTTGGGGTACATTGTCACAGAAGCCATCTATGTCTCTTTCTCAACTGAGAGTCTGCAGTCATTGATACTACTGCAAAAGAAAGTTCCTTGTCTTTTACAGTGAGTAGTAGCACAGATCATGGACCTTGCCTCTGATGTCAGCATGTATTAAGGACCTCAGCATAGTCTCTGGTACAGATCATGGGTACCAACAAGTTTCCTGGTGATAGTATGGCCCACAAACATCAATGTAACTTCAGGAAGCAGCACAGACTATGCGGACATCCACATAGCTTTTTGTGGTAACATGGATCACAGACATTCATTTGGGCTCCATTGCAGCAGGACCTAACATGGCCCCCAGAGACATCAGTGTGGTCTTAGGTGGCAGCACAGGGCACTCACATTTACATGGCCCTGTACAACATCTTCACAGCCTCCGATAACAGCACATAACAGCACATGCCAAGGACCTAAGCATGGTCTCTAGTGGCAGTATCAACCATGGACATCAACACAGCCCACTGTTGCACCATGGTCTACTGATACCATCATAGCCTTTGGTGGCAGCACTGGCCATCGATATCAATAATGCTTACAGGACAACATGGGCTGTAGACACCAACACAGTCCCCTGTGGCAGCACAGCCCACAGATATCAACATGGCTTCAGGCAGCAGTACAGTCCATGCACATTAACGTGGTGTCCAGTTGTAGTTCAAGTTTCTTGGACATCAGCATGGTTCAGTTTCCCTCCGCCCTGTATATACCGATCTGTTCCTCCATCTTTCCAACCCATTCATTGCAAATATGTTTGTCTTAGTGGCATTGGAAGCTGCAGTGTGTCACTCAGTATGCATTTGCCCACACAGCTCTAAATGTAAATGTTCATTGCCGTAAGTCATCATCTGTCTCAAGCCTTCTGGTCTCCAAAGCACCATAAATACCAGACCATCACGGAGACTTCTTCGATCATGGCCATGCTTCAGGTTTTCGTCTTCCATTGCAATGACGTGTTCCCAGATCTGGTTCTGGAGCAATGGCTCCTGTTCATGGTCCAGCAGCTTGTAAATGAAGTAGATATTGGGGTTGACTGACTGGCAGTACTGGATCTGAGCCCAACTGACAGCTGAGGGCTCTTCTAGCAAGTCATACATTTTTATGTTAAGATAGTTAGGAGTACAAAGACCCACAGCCAAATATGCAGAGAATGAGAGACCTTCTACAATCAACATTCAGTCTTAAGGGGAATGTCTTCATCAGATACCTCCTCTCAGGGTTCAGGGTACCCTGCCAAGAAGAAGGAGGAGTGTATGAGACAGAATGGACAGAGGACACAAGGAAAACAAGGCCCTCTGAATAGACATGATCAAAGTACTTATGAACTCACAAAGATTGAGGCAACATGTATAGGGTCTGCACAGGTCTGCACTAGCCCCTTTACATATATATTAGGTGGCTTCCTGTTTAATGTTTTTGTGAAATTTCTGAGTGTGTGAATGAGTGGGTCTTTGTCCCTTGTTCCTTCTCTTGGTCTCTTCCTCCTGTTTGATTGCTTGTCTGTTTGATTATTAATTTTCTCTAATTCCAATTTGTTAGTTTATATTATATCAATTATATTATATTATACTATTATCTCTAAGAAGCTTGTTTGTTTTCTAATAAGAGACAGAAAGGGAGTGGATCTGGGTAGGAGGATAAGTGGAGAGGAACTGGGAGGAGCAGTGGAAGAATATGTTTTATCCTGGGTCAGGATATATTTTACATAAGAAAAAAATCTATTTTTAATAACAAGGAAAAAGGTATTCGATATTAGAGTTAATGAGACATGAGTTATTCTTCTTATATCATAAAATATAATTCTAAATCTTTCATATTCTTGCTAAGGAGAAACATATGATGTTTCTGAGAGCTATTTTCCAATATCTGAGATCTTTTCATCTCTAGATCAATTTATCAAAATAAATTAGGTGGACCATGAAATAATCTTAGAAAACTAAACTGGAAAATTATAGTGATAAGTTATAATTGGTGGTTGCCCAGACCTTCTGAGAAATATTGATGGTCGTCCATCCATTGTCATATATTGTCTTCAAGGTTGTCTTGGGCCACTGGAGCGGTAAGATAAGAGGGAATTAATATGTTTTCTTTTACCATTTCATTTATAAACTTCCATCTGGTCCTAATCATTTGTGCCCAATTTTCTTCTCAGAAATATGGTCAGGTTGCTATACCTGTTAGGTATATGTTAGGTAAGTTGGAAAATAAGTCTACCTATGGGTCTGGGAGAAATTGGTGTGATTTGACAAACATGGATCCACTTCTCAGTGCCCTTTATGGCACTGACTGTCTTACTGTTCCTTGATATTTCTGTAAATCTTTTTTGAAAAAACCGATCTACTTTTTATTTGATGTGTATGAGTTTTCCTGCATGTGTGTACATGTGCCAAATATTTGTCTGGTGCCTGTGGAATACAAAGAGGTTGTTGGAACCCCTGAAACTGGAGCTGCAGAATGTTGTGAGCTGTGCTGTGGATTCTGGGAAGCCCAACGACGTCTCTTAAGAAGTGAGTCATCTCTCAGTTCTGATATATTCTGTTCATTAGTAAAATTTGTTTTAAAATATCGATGTCCTTCCTTATATCACAGGGTATTATGGCCACCAAATTTGTGTGGCAAATCCAGCGTATTATAAAAGTTGATGATGTATGATGTATACATTCACAACAGTCACTCAGATAGAATCCCATATCTTCTAATTCATGCATCTGTTCATGTTGCTTCACTCGTTCAAAAATGTGATATCATCTTTCAACATTGCTGTTCAAGCTAGGAATATTCCCTTTCCTCAGGTCCAAAACATTCAGTTCTGCATCTTGGTGAGTATAGTCTGTTTGTAGATGAACTGCACACATATTTTTCCTTACTAAAAGCTATGTCCCTCCCACAGGGATCTCTTCACCAGGAGTTGAAAATGGACCTTCCTCTGTGTTTTGACACTGCTCTGATGATCCCCCCAGCATCCAGTGTTCCTTTCTTTTGGGCTTTACCTCAGAGTTCTTTTTATAACTACTTGGTTGTTCCTTTTTTCCTTCATTCAATACTAAGCTCTTTGTCCCTACAGTGGAATGCCCCTCCAGGTTGTTCCTAGATTATTCATTGACAAACCTTCTGCTTATAACTCAGAACCTGCTTCCCACAGCAATTGAACAAGGACGCTCAGCTACATCCTCCTCTTTCCAGTTTATTTGTGTCACTCAGTTAACAAAACTCTGTTAATACAAAGTCAGTGTGTGTTGGGTTATGTGTATTGCTGTAACCTAGTACCAAAGCTAGATGGTGTGAAAACAATCAAAATGTGTCTTTCAAAGCCTGGAAGCAAGATGTCCAAAACCTAAGGAGTGAGCAGTGTCATATTCTCTGTAATGTCCCACAAGAGTCCTGTCTGCTCCAGTTTCTAGTGGTGTGTCACAACCTTTTGCAGTTCCTTGGTTTGTAGCTTCTTCACTCCATTCTATCCTTGCCTCTTGTGGTGGCTTCCTGTATGTGCCTGTCTTCACATGACACTTTCTTCAAAGGATCAGATACATTGAATTAGGGTCCATTACATGGGCCTCATCCTAACCTGAAAATATCTGTAAAGAAGCCATTTCCAGAAAAGTCAGTGTTTCAGGTATCAGAAATTAGGATAGAAGCACAACTTTTTTGGATACTCAATTCCAATGTAAACAGTGATGTGTCAAATTCACCAGTGCTTTCCTACCTCACTGGAGAAAAGATGAATGGGCCTACTGACAAAATACCATAAAATCTGTCTTCTGACACCTCCATGACATTCCAATAAGCTCATGGCTTCATGGTGATAGCCATGATGATCTACATAATTCACCTTCCTTTCATATGCCTGGCTATGTTTAGTCACGTGTCTCGAGTTATAACAGAATATTCCAACAAAAGCAACCTAAAGAAGAGATTTGTTTCTGCTCATAGAGTATTCAGTCCTTACTTTCAGGGAAATTCAGGTGGCAATTTTAACACAAGCTGGTCCTAGTGTGTCTGAAGTCAGAAAGCAGAGAGAGATGGATGCTGGTGCTCAGATCACTTTATCCTCTTTATCAGTTCTGAACTATCTCCCAGGCACTGTCTTTAGAGTGGGTCTTTGCAACTCAACCTAGTTTAAAAGCTCCCTCACTCATATACATGGAACTTTATCTCTTTTGTGATTTTATATCCTGCTAAGCTGATAACCAGTATTAATTGTTGCACAAGTATATTCCCATCTTGAGGACTTACAGATTTGGTTGTGTCTTTTCTATAACGTACCCTTCCCTGAATCTGCACAGTATTTTACCTACCTCTTGCACCTTGTAAAGAAACAAAATTTTCAGTAATTCTTTCTTATATGCTACTTAAACTACACAATCTAATCAACCTACCTACAACACATTTTTTTTTCTTCCAAAAAACTCCTTTTCTAATATGTGTGTAAATCATTTGTTCATTATCTGTGTAAACATCCATAACATGACTGTCATGGAGCCATTATGCAATACATTTTAAAACTATATTTTATATACATTGGTTAAAAAGATTGCCCCATCCAGCAGGGCATTAAACAGGGGCCCGGGGAGGTCACCTGAAAGAGAAAGTTGGGGAAACAGGTAGACACAAAGAACCCCGATTTGTCTATAGTCTGATCAAGTCATAATTTTTACTTTTTCACACAGGGGTTATATACACAAAAAAGCAGGATGTGGGGAAGGGGATGACACAGGAGCATAGGTGTTCAGGGGGAGTACAGATATCTTCCATAACAGATTGTCATCTGGATGAAGGTTCAGGGACAGGTTACTATGACTCTGCCTATGATTCACTTGTCCTTATCTAACTTGGTACTATCCACCAAGGCTACCCAAGGTCTATGACTATCTACAAGACCTACGACTACTTGTTCTCATCCAATGTGGTAAATTTCCACCAAAGCTCCCTGTTTACAATATCTTATAGCTATCTGTTTCAGTGTTTTCCCACAGAGACCCAAGACTGTGCTAACGGACATGTATGTCAGGCTTATTGCTGATTTTAGGCCTTCAGTATATAAGCAGGGCTGCCCCTGACAAAAGATAAAGATAAATGAGGGCAGATATAGAGACATCATTTTCTACATTTTTCCAGTGTTTAAATAATCTTTTAAAATAGTTTTTACTTTTCAAAATAAAAACATAATTTCACTATTACCTCCCTTTCTTTCTCACCTTGCTCTGCTACAAATTCATGGCTTCTTTTTCTTTAATATTATGCAAATGCAGGCACACACTCATTCCTAAACATATAAATACAACATTCTCAATATGTATAATAGTACTTTTATGTATGTGACTTCAGGGCTGACCTCTTGATATTGGATAACCAATTAGGGATTTGTGGGGACACTTAAGCATGTTATCAGACTTAGAATCTATGCCTGTCCTACTAATAAATAAATTGGTTCTGGACTGTAATGGTTTTGTTTCTCCAAGAATATAAGTTCTTTGAGGACAGAGACATTTCTGTACTTGGCTCATTGATGTTTCCTTAGCAAGGAAAATAGTGCTTGGTATTTAGTGATGGTTTGATAAACCTCAAAAAAGTTATTCCTTTGTGTTCCATTCTTCATTGCTTTAGCAAACAGACTTACACAACCAAACTTAGAATGTACTGACTTTTTACACTTCAATATTTGATTTCCTAGCATCATAGATACTTCTAAAGTAAAACATACGACTTCAAAATCATTTTCTAAAATCCAGCCCTCTAAACCTCAAGAACTATGAAAACCCATTACTACTCACTAGATGAATTATTTTAAATATTTAAAAATAGCCACCAGGAACATAATTTAAATATTGAGATATGAATTTTTGAACAACAACAACAACAACAAAGCTATTCCCAAACAATTAGAGGTAAATGTTTTACTGATTCCTTGACCTAAACAATAATATTAAAATACCTTGTATTTAACAAGACGAATTAGGAAGATCAAAAACATAATTTTAGAGAACTAAAGTATTAAGGTTTACAGAGATTTATTTTAATGAAAACAACAATAACAAAAGGCTGGTGGCACTCAGGTAGTAGTCTAAGGATCAGAGAATGAGAATGACTTACCAATTTTATCAGACTTTCAATTTGATTTGAGTGAGCTAAGGTTAAACTCTTGAGAGTATAACTCTTGCTTATTTGTCATGAAGAATCCAGGTATTTATGAATTTTTTAGAATGAGATACAGCTATTTATATATTTTTGCAAGGAAGTATGATTTCATGGAAGATAAAAAGCTCAATACTGCTTTATATCCAGCAAGAGTCTACATATTTCTGTGGGCAACTGATCCAAGAACCTTCACTTTTTATCCTTTGTGTTGGTCATCCTTTTGTTGCTGTGACAAAATGTCTGAGATAAACAACATAAATCATGGAAAGAGATATTTTGACTCATTGTTTCAGAGGTCTCAGTCTTTGTAGGCTGAATCTTGTCTCCAGGATAATGGTGAGGCACAACACCATATTAGAAAATGCATAGTAAAATACATTATCTGTCTACCTCTTGGCAGTTAGGAAATAGAAATATAAAACTTTCTGTAGACAAGATATGACATTTAGGGTTGAAGGAAGCCTTTTAAAAGGCTATAATATAATATTTTGTAATACATAAAGATATCTATCATCTATCATCTATCTCTCTATCTGTCTATCTATCTGTCTATCTATCTATCTATCTATCTATCTATCTATAGTGTATCTATCTATCTATCTATCTATCTATCTATCTATCTATCTATCTATAGTGATATCTATCTATCTATCTATAGTGATATCTATCTATCTATCTATCTATCTATCTATCTATCTATATACAGTGATATGCTTGCTCTAACTATGGCCTCTCAGTCATGACTCCATCAATTGGTTAATATAACTTCCATGATCTAAACACTACTTTGATGGCGCTGCCATGAACTTTATGAAGAAATTTATCATATTCCAGCTATAACATGCATTATGAAAACACTGAGAAGCTTCTCATTTTTCCTGCCTTCAACTTATCATTTTCTATTGCTCATAGTCATAGTGTTCATATTTCAAAGTTTAACAACTTCAAGGAATAAAATGTGGAACAGAAACAATTTCATTGTTTTGAAATAGTTACAGGGTTATTATGTTCCTTAACTTTTTATTGCATAATATTTTGGAAAATTCTTTACTTAAAGTTTTCTTTTTCATTCTTTGATGTGGATATGTTTCATTTATCATTTTAAGTGATAGTGCCCCAAGTCCACGAGAACTAAGGATGGGTGAATTTTTTGAGCAAAAAATTACCTAGTAATATGGACACATTATTTTCATAATCCAACCTAATAGTCAATTACTACTCAGAGCAATATGAATTATTTTTACATGGATAACCTAAGCTGTGTGTCATCGGGTAATTTTATCATTGTGTAAAGGTGATATAATCTTACCAGGTTCAAAGTACCAAATTGCCATGTGGCTCATCACTGTACTCTACATGAAAAGTTAGGAGAATTTTGAGTGCCAGGTAGCTAATTTGCTCATTGTCAAACAGCTAGCATATTGTAAAAGTAAATTCCTACCTAGAACTACACCACTACAAAACTTAATTTATTTCTACTAGATCCTCACTTAAACAAAAGATCACATCTGTATAACAAAATGACATTTAGGGATGAAGGAAGCCTTTTAAGTGATTATAATATAAAATATAATATATAATATAATATATATAAATAAAAAATAAATAATAATATGATTACATCAACTGATGAACTGGTGGCAAAAGTGTGGTTTGTATACACAATGAATTCTATTTGTCTGTAAAGAAAAATAAAAGCATGAAAATTTCAGGAAATGCATGGAGCTGAAAATATACTGAGTGAGGTGACCCAGGTTCAGAAAGGCAAATGCTGCATGCTCTCTCTTATTTGTGAATCTTAGCTCAGAATCTTTAATATGATTATATAACCTGGAGTAAACACCGAAGTCAGGAAAGTAGAGAGGGGCCCTAGAAGGGGGAAAGAGACAGAACTCTAGAAAGTAGGCCAGCAGGGCACAGGTGCTATGATAGAAGAAAGGGGGCGGGGGGACATTGAATGGGCAGTTAACTTGTAAAGGGAGGAATGGTAATATAAAGGGAGAGAGAGGAAGCAGAAACAACACTAAAGTTGTTTGGTGAAGCCAGAGGGAGCCATACTATTTTATAAGCTTACATAAAACGCAAATATAATTTATACACACACACACACACACACACACACACACACACACACACGTTGTGTGTGTGTGCTGTGTGTGTGTGTGTGTGTGTGTATTGTAAATGGAATTATGAAAAATAATGTGATAATGTTCCTCCAAGGACTCACAGACTATTTAACAAAACTTCAATACCAGTGAAGGAAAACCTTTTAACTTGTTAGTTAGGGTCCAAAGTGTCCAATAGACACTCCCCCAAAATTGAAGCTATTACCACTGCCTTGGTTGAAGTTGAAGTTCTGGGAGGAAACCAAGGAAATTATCAAATGAAAGAATTGGAAGAGTGGAGCTGGCACTGACTTAGAAGGCTCCTCCTCTAGGGCTACCACTGACCCTATTTAAAGGTGATCTGCAAGCTGCCAAGAGAGAAAAGTAGTCATTAATTCCACCAATCTGCTTAAGCCTGCAAAGGACAACAATGACCAACCTGGAGATGAAATAATTACACTTAAATTTGGTATAACCAATGACTGTGGAATTGGCATTAACACATACTTAACAGGAGGGAATTCATGCCTGGTACATTATCCTACACAAGAACCCATTGCTATACAGGTCATGAACCCTGAAGGAGAACCAACGACTGCCATTTTTCTAAATCAATATAGCTTCTAACTGTATTCTAAATACATATCTTTGTAAGCACAGATAAAAGTAGCTCTTATCTCTCATCAAAGAAGCTTCAATTTGCAGTAGAAGGAGGACCACACATGACCAAAAAACTGTTGAAATGCTAAGACTAAATGAACATGAATAACCTCTTCAGTTGTTGCTCAGGAAACCTTGTAGATGAGGAGAAAGAAAGATTATACAAGTCTTTGGGCCATGAACTTCTGGGCAGTGTCAAGATATAAGATATAAGACAAGCTATATTCACAAAATTTCAAATGATATAGTTTCTTGATCAAGCTCAACATAATGACTATAATAGTCAGTATGCCAGTGTGGTTGATGGAAATTTCACTAGGCTCCACATCTAAGTAAAGAGTTACAAGCAGTCAATGTCTGTTGAGGGAAGAAGCGTCAGCTTTCTCCTGTGGCAGGTCACCAAATTATAAATCCCATGTTGTTGTGTGTGTGTGTGTGTTCCTACCTGTCTGTCTGTAAAATAATGATTATAGAAGAAGAGATTATGAAGGAAGGGAAGGATTTGGGAAGGTGGGAGTGGTAGAGATGATGTATGTACAGGCTTCATTTTTAAAAACTTCTTTAAAATCTCACTGAATCATAATTATTCTTGTCAGAGAGATCTATGCAAATATCTATATATACTCCTAGGAATATGTTCATATCTATATGACAATTCCGTGCAACTTTCCAACACATTTACAATTGCATTTTGTCACATCCAGGTCAATTATGAAAATGATTCTAGCACTTTCCTCTTCTTTATGCTCCCTTAGCTTTTGTGATCATCTGCTTCTACCTGTCTCCTTTAGTTTTTAAAATCTTGTCTTCACTTGAACTGCTCATTTTTTCCCCCTATGGTTTCAAATTTGTCTAAATTTCCTTTAGGCTTTCTTTTTCTCGGAATCAAACCATCAGCAAAATAAGTTATACAATGCTACCTTTCAGTTTTCCCAGGCAGGTGAAATCTCTGTTTCTTGACGATTTAGTTTTCTGTCTTATTAGCTATTGAGAATGTTATATTCTTTTATGTTCCCCTTTGATCCAAATGCCTGAGAGATAAGAATGTGCTTTAACACACAAAAAGTAGTTTCCTTGGCTTCCATTGTAGGGGATGATTATTGTTCCTATCATTTGTTGTCCATTGTCATTGTTACAACTTGTCTTTTAAACCTTAATTTGAATAATGTTTTACTTTCCTTTTGAATATTAGAAAGAAATAGGAAAAATATGAGAAATGGATGGAAATGGGAAAGGGAAGTAAGGGAATCAATAGTGCATCTATTTTATCTAAAGTCCTCTGTTCATTCTGAGTTCTATCTTAATTCTTTGGCCACAGTCTCCCATCTTCATCCAATTAGGAAATTCTGGGCTGTCTGAATTACTCTGTCAGGCTTTCTAACATATCTTGCAATATCCAGGTCATCCTAGAACTGATTCCAAGAGGGGAACCTTTCTTCTGAATGTTAGAGATGCATACAAGAATAATAATAACTCAGTCACTAAGAAATAGTATTAACTCAGTTAATACACCAAACTAATAGGGGCCTTGATGTTTATTTGTTTCTGTAATAGGAACTTTATTATTATTTGTTTCTAGATGTGTATTTTTACGAAAACATTCTTGTGCATGCGTGTGTACACACGTGCACATGCACACATATATGCAAAAATATGAGAAGTAGAAGATTTCAGAACAAAGTGTGATATTTACATAACTGCTAAGTGCTTATCCAATTGACTGAGGACTCCTTGTTTATATTTTTTGTTGATTGACTTTCTCTTCCACATTACTTACCTTTGTAGTTGAAATTTATACCTTCTAATATTCACCAAGTGCAGCTTTTGTTGTGAAATAATGTGATATATTTCATGTACTTACAACTTGTCCTTTTATCTGAGGTTGGATGCTCTATTAGTGTTGGATAAGATCATGCTGTATATACATATATAGGTTTATCTGTAGATGCTTCTATTCTGTTTTGACAAGTGAAAAGGATATTCATTTATATTAGTTTCATGATTCATATACTTGCATTCGCTAATCCAACTCATTAGAGGCTTAATGGATTTCATATACTCAAAGCTCCATATTCACGTTAATGAAAGTGAAAACAATATGACGTCTAGACCTTACAGAGTCACAGGTGATGCTGTAATAAGCCAATCAGTTACATATACATACATATAAAGGAACTACCTAGAGGTGCTGCTCCTAACACCAGTTGAAATATTCGATGATTTTATATGTTTTCTAATGCTCTGTTCCCCGGGAAGATCCTAGTTGGTGTGTTTGTGTGTGTGTGTGTGTGTGTGTGTGTGTTTACACAGCTCCAATATTCTTGCTGATCCTATGCTTTCCCCTTGTTGCTGGCTGGTAAGATAGTGATTTGTTTTAGGAATAATTCTCAAGTCAAATCACTGGATGGTAATCATCTGAACCTTAGTAAGTTATTGAAACTCTGTCTGAAACTCATATTCTTGTTAAAAGTGTATACTAATGAACTTTCATATATGTAAATATATATAATTTATGTGGGTGTCATATACTGTTTTAGGATATTTGAAAAGTTTCTCTACCATGAATACTAAATTTAAAAAAGTACTCATTATACAGTATACTACCCAAAATATAGTAGTAATATAACCAACTCATCCTGTAAGCTAGTGTTGCCTTGCACCAAAGACTCAATAAAGACAACAAAAACCATAGACCAATTACCCTGATGAAATATCTGCAAAATTCTCAGTAACAAACTTTCAAACTGAATTCATCAGTACATTAAATAAGCTCATATACCATAAACAGACTGCATTAAGGGATTCAAGGATGATTCAACATATGCAAATCAATAGATGGAACACAGCACATAAACAGACTCAGGAACAGAAATCACATGGTCATATAGATAGATGTAGAAAAGACCTTTGATAATGTGCAAAATTCTCTAACAGTGCTGAAGAAATTGGGAATTAAAAGTTCGTACCTCAAAATAATCAAAGGCATATGTGATAAATCTGTAGCCAACATTATACTGAATAAGGGGACTGAACATTCCTTCTACCATCAGAGAGGAGACAATCTTTGACTCTTATTCAGTATAGTACTTGAATTCTTAGCTAGAGCCCTAAAGCAAAACAACTAAACAAAGGTAATCAAATAAGAAAGGAAGAAGTCAAATTTCCACTTTTTGTTGTGATTATATACATAAAAGACCCTCAATTGTCCACTAAACATAGTCATAAATTAATAAACTACAAAAATTAATAAAAAATCTCAGTAACTTTGTACATTTATAATATAAATTACATATCTAATGTATTAATATAAAATATATATCAATAATGATCATGAAAGGAAATGAACAGAAATGTTTTTCAAAAAACACAAGAGTTGAAAGGCTTATAAAATGAGAGCTTTACAAAAGTTGTGAGCTGCCATGTAGATGCTGGGAATTGAACTCAGGACCTCTGGAAGGATAGCCAGTACTCTTAACCAATGAGCCATTAAGCTCACAATATCCAAAGTACAACTCACAGACCACATGAATCTCATGAAGAAGGAAGACCAACGTGTGGGTGCTTCAGTCTTTCTTGGAGTAACAAAATACTCATGGCAGCAAATATGGAGACAAAATTTGGAACAGAAACTGAAGGAGAGGTTGTCTGGAGACTGTTCTACCTGAGTATCCATCCCATGTGCAGTCACCAAAGGTAGACGCTGATGTGGATGTCAGGAAGTGCATGCTGACAGAAGCCTGATATAGCTGTCTTTTAGCAGTCTTCCAGACCTGACTTATACAGAGGAGGATGTACACAGCTAACCATTGAACTGATTATGGCGTTCCCAATGGAGAAATTAGAGAGAAGATTGAAGGAGCTCAAAGGATTTGCAGCCCCATGAGGGGAGCAACAACACCAACCAACCAGAGCTCCCAGGTCTAAACCACCAACCTGGGAGCACATAGGATGAGAACCATCCAGCTGCATATCATAGGGGAGGATGGCCTTGTTGTGCATAGGTGGGAGAGGAAGTCCTTGCTCCCATGAAGGCTGGATGCTGTGTGGGGGGAATTCGAGGTTGGAGAGGTGGGAGTGGAGGGTAGGTAGGGGCACATCCTCAGAGAATCAGGAGGAGGAGCGATGGGATAGGGGCTTCCTGGGTGGGGAAGGGGTAACGGGATAAGGGGATAATATCTGAAATGTAAATACAATATCCTATAAAAAAATCGCTATATTACCAAAGGCACTATATGGGCTCAATTCAACCTCCATTAAATTATACTTATATTCTTGATAAAAATACTAAAAATCATGACATTCATATAGAAGCACAAAAGATTGTAAATATTAAACAAACTGCTGAGCGGGTATCAATGAACAATCTTGGAGATATCATTATTCTTGATTTCAAATTATACTAAAGAGCCATAGTGACAAAAATAGCAGGGTGATGTCACAAAGCAGAGACATAAACCAATGAAATAAAACAGAGTACCAAGAAATGAATTTATACTGTTACTATCAAATATTTTTCAAAGGTGCAAAAAACATATATTAGAGAAAAGACGACTTCTTTAACACATAGTACCCTAAAAATGGTATCTACTTGCTGAAGAATGAAAATTCAAAAGATCAAAGGCTCTAATACAATATCGGAAAATGTTAAGGAACATATGGGGACAATAATTGAATATATGTATTCAATTATTATATATATATATATATATATATATATATATATATATGATAATATATAAATAATGTATTGTGTATATACACACATACATAGGTCACCCCTTTCTAAAAAGGACTTCAACTGCTCAGAATTGAACAATTTGAGAGCATGAAGTTAAAACCACACTTTCACATCATGAATTAATCAATCAAGAGAGTGAAGAAAGATCATTGTAACATATATATCTATATTTACATCTCTGTATCAAGCTATCATCTATGTACCTATGATATGAATGTGAGGCAATGAGTTAGTATGAAAAACATAAAGAGTACTTCAGAATTTAGTATGCAAGCCCAATTCATCTAGTCTATAAATGATCGAATGAATTAAACAGGTAGTTCTCAAAAGTCAATGAGAAAATGACCAATGAACATATTAAGAAATGCTCAACAGTTTAGCCTTCAAGGAAATACAAGATTATGCTTTCACCACAGAGAGAAGCGCCATCAAAAAGCAAGTACAGGATCACTAATGCTGGTGAGGATATAGGGAGAGCAATCCTCACACCTTGCTGGCAGGAATGTAAATTAACTCAGCCACCATTCAAATTGGTGTGAAGGCTTTTCAAGCAATTAAAGATAGAACTCCCGTATGATCCTTATATATAACTCTTTGGCATATATTAAAAGGAATCTAAGTCAGTATATGACAAAGTCACTTCCGAATCTATGTTTGTGGAAGTGTGCTTCACAGCTACTTTCAACCCATGAAATCAATATCGGTGTCTATACACACGCAAAAGCATAAAAGAAATATGTTATATACATAAACAGAGGAATTCTAGTCATCTGTAAATAAGATATTATACCTTATGGAAGAAAATGGATCGGATTAGACAATTTATGCTAAACAAACCAAGAGAGACTTATACGGATATCATATTCTTCTGTTATGGGGCATCTTATTAAATAGATTTTAGGATATAAAAAAAATAAAGGGATAATAAAGGGATGAAGAAAGGAAGATGGCAAACTACAGGATTATCAGGGAACATAAAAGGAGTAGGAACTTGAATATGAGCAAAGTGTATACCTGTATGATGATGCCATGCTGAAATAATATTTCACATGCTAATTAGAAAAAATATAGGATCTAAACACAGGAATTAAGAAGAGGAAAAATGATGAAGCAGATATGTGCGGAGAAGATGAGTGATGGAGAGAAATGGAAAATATCATATATACATGGAAATGTCCTAAAAAACATACTACTTTGCATAGAATAATTTTGTAGAATAATTAATAAATTCATCCAAAATAATGTACAGTAATTAAAACAAGTTTCATACACAGTGTATAACAAAGTCTGGCAATATACTGGAAACATATTTTAACATTCAAAATGATTCTTTGTATCACATGGTGTGTGCAGCACAGATGATGATGAGGAGGAGGATAGATGGATGATGGATGGTAGTGGCAACGGTGTTGGTGATGATGACAGTACTTTGGTAATGATGAAGTGGAGTGGTATGGTGGAGTGGTGTGGTGAGGGGTGTGGTGAGGTGGTGTGTGTGTGTGTTTATGTGTCACGAGAGACATAGACATGTATATCTTCCTCTAATGTTCCCTACCTTATGTTTTGAATCAAGGACTGTCATATATTTGAAACTAATTGATTCAGCTAAACTGGCCATCATTGAGCTCTCAGAATCTCTCTGTCTCCATCTTCTCAATGTTAATGTTACAGGCATGTACACAACACCTTACTTTTAAAAAAAAGTTTTATTTATTTACATTTCAAATATTATCCTCTTTCCTAGTTTCTCTTCCAGAAACCACAAATCCCATCCTCCCTCCTCCTGCTTCTATAAGGGAGCTCCCTGCCCCACCCAACTTTTATGTAGGTACTAAGGAAGGATGTAAACTCAGCTCCTCATACTTGGGAGGCAGATAGTATATGCTCCCTATATAATATTTTAAAATATTTTATGTATTCATTTATAATATCTAGTGAGCTTTTTTGTCTTATTCTAAACAGAAGGTAGTAATGCTATTATTATTACAAATTACTAGGTACATCCGATGTATTTGACGCTTTATCACAAGGTATGGAACACAGTAGATTCACTATTATTTTCCAGCTTTTATTTGATACGCTGATAGGAGTTATTTTAAAATCAGTGTGGTTTGACATTTCAGTGATTCCTGAGTCTAGCAATTGAGAAGAATACCAAATCTCTGAATATTCTGTGTAGCAGGTTTTAAATCACCTTTTGCCCCCTACAATTTTCTGTTCCTAATAAGGACATTATGCTCATGTATTTTGCATATCTCCTAAAGAGTGAAGAAAGGTAACTTCAGGTGTAGGGGAAAGAGTTAGCAGACACCTGGAAATGTCTCTTTCATCCTTATTACTCTGCGTGGCACCTTCGCAGATCTATGCTGCTTCCAGCAGCGGAGCCCCAAGGGAACCTGTGATGAATGCTGACCTCTACACCGACCTTATGTAGAGATGAAAGAAATGAATGCGTGTGTATTTTAAAACAGCTATTAAAGGTATGTTGGATTTTCTATAATATTCTTTCATCATTTACCCAAATGAAAGTCTGGGAGAAAGTGAATCTTCAGATGTCTTTTGCTAAAATGTGAACAAGGAGATGTGCTTAATGACATATTTAGGGATTGCAGTCTTCCTTAGATTAAAAAGCAATGGGTATAAACAGACATATTGGCATCAGTTTAGTTACCTATATCATATTGACAATAAATAGAATGTCTTGGTGAAAGTCAGGTTAATATATGCAAATCCATTACAAAATGCTTAATATGAAGGAAGCACTTCACATATATGCTATAGTTCCTAAATACCTGAAAGCCAGTGTCTAAATAATGGCAAGATAGCTCTCTGAAGGATATTTTTCTGTGCTGGTTAGGGTTGATTGTAAAGTTGATGGGAAGTGAAGTCACTTAGGACACAGGCCTCCTGGAAAATCCTGACATTAGCTTCTGGGTGCATCTTGAAGGAGTATGCTAAATAGATAAACTGAGGTGAAAAGTCCCACACTAAATGGGGGTGGCACCATTCCCTGGGTTGGGTCCTAGACTGAGCAGTCAAAGAGGAAGAAGGCTGAGTATAGGCTGCAATTGCCACTCTCTGCTTCCTTATTGTGGACAGGTTGAGTCGGTTGTTTCAATCTCTGCCACCTTGACTTCTCCAGCATAATGAGTGACAATTAAACCTTTTTCACCTTAAGTTACCTGTTAGGGAGCTTTGTACCAGAACAAGCAAAATAAACCAAGACATACTCCAACATGTTAATGAATACGTGGGCTATACAATCCAGGCAGCTTTATGTTCCTTTGTTATCCATCAGAATTTTCTAAACTTTCTCTGATCAATGGGAGTTTTACTTACATAATGAGACTATCAGTAAGGAGTATTTTTAAAAGCTAATGGAAAAGAGAATCCATTAGGAAGCATTAAATGTATTACCATGACAAGGGATAAGGGACAGCCAGGCACAATTTAACTACTCTAAAAGTTAAAAGGACAGACTATCAAAGAAAAAATTCCTGATTTAGCAGTCTAGTACTTGTGGGAATGAATTGAGCCCATCCAAAAGTAGACATACAAAAGAGAACGTAAGTACATCATTATTCCCCTACTGCCTCCTATCTAGAAGTGATGTCTTGTATATAAACCTTTGAAAAATAATGTCTTTTTTTGTCTGCCACTCAGATACTGTGTTGCTCCTCCGTTGCTCTGTAACAAACCACTTGCACAATAGTCTTAAGATGACACAACCTGTTCTCTCACAGTGACTGTGGATTGGGAATCTAGTCTCAGATTACCTGGGTTCTTGGATTTGGCCTACACTATAAAGGATTCATCTAGGGTTGAGGTCAACTCAGGGCTTGCTCCCAAACCAGTCAGATGGCTATTGTCACTGAGAGTTGACTGAGAGTGCCAGTTTTTTGTCATGTGTGCCTAAATAGAGGGGTGGGTGAGAGGAAGATGATAGAGGAGAGGATGAAGTAGAAAGGTTAGAGGCCAAAAGAGAGGCAGAAGAGAAGGCTGAGGGGAAAGAAAATAGAAAAAAGAGGCAGGGAGAAGGGAGTAGTGAGGAAAAGTGTGAGAAGAGGAGAGGAGAGGAGAGAAAAGGAGAGGAGAGGAAAGAGAAGAGGAGGGAGGAAAGAGGTTGGAAGGAAGAAAGGGAGAAACACGGTCAAGTAAGACAAACTCACCACAGCACTGCTATTGTTTTAATTTATCATACCATTTATTAGGGAAAGTCACCAAATTCTATATTCAGAGGGATACAAATGTTTCTGAGTTCCAACAGGTTAGATTACTGATGTCACTTTCAGATACAAGTGCCATAGATGTTCAGAAGGATGTTGGTTGGGTACTTTTAAGTAGCTAGCTCATCCATTGTCCTTTCATTTGCAGATGCTTGCACAAATTTTTTCACTGATATTTCTTGTCACAAACAGTATTCACATCGTTGGGTTCTGTGGTAGTAATGATTATCCCAGTATAATAGGAAGGTAATGGAATTATAAATTGCAAGGAATTTTATAGAACAGTTACTTGACAACCACTTCCTCCTGTTTGCAAACATAAAATTTGGCACAGCAAGAGTAAATACTGCATTTTCTGAAGGCATACAGATAGTTACTAATTACAGTAGTGGAGCTTATGTAGGCTTCCGAACTTGCAATTATTAAGAAATTGAGGACATATCCCCTAAATGAAGAACTAAAGGCAATTAATGGCTGCTGAGAGAGAAAAAAATCAACTTCAGGGACAAGTGATGAGCCCCTATTATGTGACAAAAAATTCCTGGGGAGATAAACTGCCCGCATACATGCACACATGCCCACATCCATGAACATACTCTTTTACTTACTCCAGGTAGGGAGTCTTGACAAACCAAAGTATGGATATCACCAAAGTCCAACTTGATGAACCAATGAGTTTTACTGGATGACTTACAGAAGAAAAATGACTGAATGAGAGTTGCATCATTAAAGCCTACCCCAACATGGGTGATAGCTCACAAACCTCCGAAGCTGGAGCACACTGCACAGCCTGTAGTTCAACAGGCTGGAGAATATCCTTTCCAAGGACTCAGTTGATCTAAACCTCTTCCAGTCAGCTTGGCTGGTTTTTCTCATCTTTTGGGCAACTGGTCTGAACCAAAGACTTCTTTGAAGATTTCATTGCTTTCTCCGGTAGGGCATATAGAATCTGGTCAGTTTCAGGGACTTCCTTAGCTGTTTTGTGTTGTTCACTCTTCCTGTTTAAGGAGCAGCTTCCCTATTATAATGTTTCAAACTCAAGCAAGTGAAACAGACCCCTGATAGGTTATACAATGTTACTTGGTTAACCTAAATATATACATATACTATACTTGTTAAATATGCTAATCATGTTGTATTTATATATACATAGGCATGTACATACACACATGCACACAGAAAATAACTGAGGAAGAGGTCATGAATTGAATTTGAGAGTGAGTTAAACAGATAAGGGTGGAGTTGAAGGGGATGGATAGTTATAAATGATGAAACTATAGCACTCATGTGTGAAATTATGAGAATTTTGAAATTAAACAATGAATTAGAGGACAGTATTAAATAAATGCATTTTCTGATGCATTTTCATGGCCACTAAGAGACATTATTGAAATTCTATTGATCTGATGGACAGTCTTCACTATAACACCCAATTGTAGTCAAAGAAGCAGAACAAACCAAACCAAAATCCTGAAGGACATAGGGCTCAGTTGAGTAGAAATAAGGAAGAGTTGTGCCTGAAACTGGAAAATTGAGTCCTAGAAAAACCATGAAATCATTTGCCAAAAATATCAGCTATCAGAATTAGGCAGTAAGCTATATACACAATTAATATCTTGACCTGAGTTCCCGAAAACGTGAAAGTGCAAAACCTGTGAACCATTGATGTATAAATGAGGAAAACAAAATGCCATCAGTGTAAGCTGCTGGAAATTTCAGGTTTATCTATTTGCAGCTAGTGCCAATTTAAGTAATAGAATCCTCTGTACAAATCAAGCCATTATTTAGTGTTCACAATTTTGTATGCAAACAAGACTTTCATCCTATTAACCGCCACACTTTGGTAGGTTTGTCCGCTGTTTAGTACACTGTAAGATTAGAACTAATAAGAGTTAAGCACTTGCTTTCTGCTTCCAGTAGCACTAAAATGTTTAAACTATCTCACTGATGCTTTACCGCACACAGGGACGAGATATAATCTTCGGTCCCATTTTTATAGATTAAGTGCATGGCCGACATAATACAAGCAAGATCTAGCAGGTAGCTAGATGCTTTCAGATGCTTACAGTCAGAGAATGGTATAGAGACACGTTTGAAGCCATAAATATGTATGTTATTTTGGAGGAGAACAAGTGGAAAGGAAGGAAAAAAAAATCATTAAAAAATAGAAAGCAAAGAAACTGCCCGCTGCAGGATTGAAGAAAAGGCCAACTTTAGAATATGCAGAGGAGTAGCTCCTCACTGAGAGTAACTCTGGTGTTAGAGACAGAAGAGGAAAACTAACATGTATTTTGCCAGCCTTGTCTAAGTGAACAGCTCAAAGAGAATATAAACATTACAAGAGAACAAAGAAAGTTGACACCAAAAGACAAGTTCTCACTAACATTATTAGTCAAAGTATGAACCTGTTGAGAGCAGACAGGAGGTAGATACAGTGGAAGGTCAGCTTTTATGGGGGAAGAGATGAGGAGATAAAAACCACGTAGACGCAGAACTTTCAGAAGAAAGTGGATAGAGAGGCAGTGAAGTTGGTGTGGTGATGAGGTGGTAGTGCTGCATTTAACTTATGTGACAAATTTGTCAGGGATAGTAGAAAACCTTTAGTGAGTGATCTTAAAAGCCTTCAGAGGAACTCAGAAGATGGGATCTTGCACTTAGGAGAAGGTCAGCATTTTTAACATAGTAAGGATATCAAGCATGAGGCGAGAGCGGTAGGTTAGAACTGGAGTGTGTGTGCTGGGTCTCAGGACCTGTGTTTCATCCCAGCTTTACTAACAAATTTTAAAAATAAGCAATATGTGTCTTATCTACTGTATTATTTTTGACTTCTCTTGTGGAAATAGGTCTAGCTGGCTGAGATAAAAATACAGTTAATGTCTTCCATGTGTGATTTTTAAATATTTTTCAAACTCTAGAAACAGATATGTGTTAACTGAAGATTCCCACTTGTCACTGGCTACTTTCTTGCCAGGACAAGGATAAGTAACAGTAAGGAGACAGGTGTTTGGGGGACTGGTAAAAATTACTTTTTTTTTTTTTTTTACTAATTCTCTTTAAGAGTTCATTAGTTCATATATAGTTTGGTGTTTGTCTTGAGGTGTCAGAACTTTTCTACTATGCCAGAGATAGGGTATTGAACTTTTTCACCAATGTAAAGGAATAAAATGATACTACAGAGCAATCCTTATAAAAATTACTTACGAAACACAGGCCAGCCCATGTCAGAGAAAACAAACTCATATAAAATGTACTAATGTTGGCTTTTGCTTTAATGGCTTCTTTAATCAATCTAATTAGAGAAAGTTTAAGTATGTGCTAATGTTTTCAGTTTATTCAAGATGATTTATCTTGAAGCTATGGAAGTATTTTTTACTTTTCTTCTATTTATTCAGTGGTAAATTTGTACATATCTAATAAACTTATATTTTAATAATAACATACTAAAAGGTTTATTCATTTGTTAAATAACAAAGAGACCAAAAAGGTGCTACATCCAAGAATGCAGAGAGAGAGACTTACAGAGGCCCATCTTACATGTTTGATTATATTTGCTTTAATTGATGCAATCTGGTCAAAATGGTCAATAGTCACATAACAAAAATAAATTTTATTCTGGTGAATACAATTACTTTGCATATCTATGGTCAAGAACCATTCACATTATTATTGCTTTTCTGTCATTTACTGTGTAATAAAGTAGACTAATAAAATGGAAAGCACACACCCAGAAAATTAGATAAGCCCAAGGGTGTGCTTCTCATTGTACGTACTTCTCACTGAGGACTTGGTGCATTTCAAAGTTCTTCACAATTTGTTCTGTGATTTATTCATTTTGTAATTAACCTCAAATATGGGTTACATGTTGATGCAGGCTTAAGAACAATAAGCATATTAATTTCTATATTAGCTCTCTCCCACTTTCCAAATCAAAAGACATATGGAAAGGAACAGTTACAAATTCTGTAAGATTTACTTTCACTTGGAAATTTTTATAGTATATCTCAGGTTTGCCTTAGAAATCTTTTATCTTGTATTTCAAAACAAAAAACTAAGCCATATCTCACCTCAGTACTAAATTTAGATGAATTTTCCCTTTTATTAAAGAGATAGAAAATATCTGAAGTCCTAAGTCAGCAGATAGTAGGCTTCCTGGCTACCCGTGGGGAGAAGTCCTTAGATCCTAGCATGTTTCAGAGCATGGAGTCCACATAAAGCAATCCTTATTCTGAAGTGAAGCTTGCTACATTTAATTAAAATAGAGTATTGTTTTCAAGTATGATCCTCAAGATAAAACAATGGTTTCTTGACACTTGCGTTGCATTATTCCTTGTACAAAGGATTCTACTGAGACTGTTGATAAGTATATTGACATAAGACATGAAGAAAAGTCGAAAATGTTTTGAATTGGAAGAACAAGGGAGCTACCATTTAAATACCTCATTTCAACAACCAAGGCAGAGTTAATCAAATGCTTGGAGCATAATATAGTTCAATACATTTCCTTATCATTTCATTTGGTTTTATGTAATTAATTGCTACTCCTTTCACTCACTTCCTCCTAAATCTTTCTGGTGACCTCACCCAGCTTACTTGCAGTTTAATGTTATATATGTAATGTCGGGAGGTCAGAATGGTGCCCAACTTTCTAATCTTTCAAAAGACAACACCTTGATATCAGTATAGACTCTTTTCGTGCTATGGAGGATATTATTCTTATTATTATTCTTTTTTTTTTTTTTTTTTTTTTTTTTTTTTTGGTTTTTCGAGACAGGGTTTCTCTGTGTAGCCCTGGCTGTCCTGGAACTCTCTGTAGACCAGGCTGGCCTCGAACTCAGAAATCCGCCTGCCTCTGCTCCCAAGTGCTGGATTAAAGGCATATGCCACCACTGCCCGGATTATTTTATTATTATTGTCTGTGTGTATGTGTAAAAAAAGTTTGATTTTGTTTCAAAAGAGGTCAGCTATATTATAGCTTTTAAAAAAGAGACTTACATTCTAAGTAGAGGAAAACAGTCTAGAGATACAATAAATCACAATCCTGTAATGCCATGAGAGTGTTATGAAAAGCCTTGTTTTTATAAACCTGGTTGGTAAAGTAGATATTCATTTTCCATTAAACAATCACTGACTTGGAAGGTGCTTGATTTGAATTTAAAAATGAAGGCTGAGGCTTGAGATTATTTTGAAGTAAAATGCCATTTTGACTGATAACACTATATAGTGTTGACTAATGTGAAATAAAGCTTTGGCTGGGCTGTGACAGAGAGAAACTCACAAAACTATTTCATAAGAATTTTGATCCATATTTTCCCCTAAGGTTAAAGTATATTATTGAAAGCAAAAATATTGGTACATTCTCAACGAAATCCCATAAGCCATGGAAGTTTCTGAAATATTTACATTAATAAAATCGTACAATACAAGTATAATCCAGGAGAGACTAAAAGACTTTTCTGACAATTCTTCTCTTGTAACTCAACAAACAAACCTAACTCATTAGATTCCCTTAAGATTGAAAGAACAAATGTGTAATTTCCGAGAAATTCTCTTAAAACTCAATTTTACATATAAAAAGTCCTTAAATGTTTTGTTATATATCTTTATATCTAGGATTTGACTTTGGGACGGTAAATAAGAAAAAGAAGTAAGAGATTTGTATACCTGATTAAAATACAATTGTGGACATTGGGAAAAACAATGCTTGGATTAATTAATTGAAGCGATAATAAGCCATTGAAGATTTTAAAGGAGAACAAGATAGTAAGTAAAAGTCTTTGATGAGTAAGAACTTTGCTTTCATTCCCTTAACTATAAGGATTATGATAAGTGTAGAAACAACTTTTACAGGGTAGGTAATGGCAGCTGGTAGACTGTGGAAGGAAGCTAGTTAGGACGGAGTATACTGCTACTAAAGACATATTTTATGGTCTTTTAAAGTTTCATATAATAATCTAGTGCAAATAAAACTCTACTTTTGGGGGTCTCATATGTTTTATATCCTAGAACTCAAAAACTCATGCATAAGGATATCTCTTAAGCAACTAACCAGATAGAAACATGTTTTGGGGCTTATTTTTTGAGAAGAACTAGAGATTGAACCTAGGTCTTCAAGCATGCCAGACAAGTTGCAATCTTGTACTGTGTCCCCAGGCATCCTTTTACTTTTTATTTTGGAATACTCACCATTAATTTGTCCAGGGGTACCTTATATTTTTTTTTTCTGTAACACCGACTGCTTTGCCTATCCTTCATCTTCCTAAGCAGCTAACATTGCTGGCTTGTGACTCTGGAAAAAACTACACATTCAATGCCTTTATTGAGATGGTACTTTTAAAATGTAGTGCATTCATCATTTTATCTTAAAAAAAATAAAACCCACAATCTATTATGAACTCACCAGATCTAATTTCTATAGTTATAAATGGAATGAATATAAATAAAAGTTCTTTGGGACCTAGAGTAATTCTGAAGCATTACTCAAACTCTTTAACATTTAAAGTCACTAATTTTTCATAATACTGTGCTCTTCATTATTCATATTAGTTATAACTTTTTACAAGATTAACAATTATTTTACAGTCTAAACTGGTTAGGTGTGTAGGGGACAATAACTGTCTTGTATAGGCCTCTTACTTTAACAGATTAGCAAATAAACTTAAAATAAGCTTATAATAAGTTTTTAATAGTAACATCTACATGTTTTGCTTTCTTAAGGGAGAAAATTATTATTAATTGAGAATGAACATATATTACCCACTCATGGCTCTTCTAGAACACAATTTCTAGAACCAAGAGAAACACAATTTAACATATGAGCATCAACCAATGGTTTGGTTGTTTAAAGATTTAATCTTATTTAGAAACTGCTAGATTTCAGTGATTTCTCATCAATAAGAGTTAATATCACTCTGATCTTCAAAGTACCTGAAGAGTTTGGAAATTATCTTCAAGTTGATATGTTACAGAATATAATCACTTTCAATGAAATTGAAAGTGTTAAAATAATGATTAAATTTACTTAAACACAAATTTACATTTCCACAATCTCAAGTATCGTGTTGGAGTAAATGTCTCTTATTTGATCATTAAAAAGTAAAATTTGATTAGGAAGTGTAAACCCAAATGGAAAATATGTGCTTACATTATACTTAGGGGAATAAAAAAACCCCTCTGTTACAGGAAATGATTGTTGTTAAATGAAAATTACTAAACTGGTCATTTCCGGAATTTTACTATAAATCTACCAAAGATTCATTCCTTAAAAGTGTGTTTCAGTTCTAAAAATTTATCTAATTTTTGGAAGAAGAATTTTTTTAATATTTTATCACAAATACACTCTCAGATATGAAATTACTTTCCTGTAACTTGAAGAATATTTAATTGTTGAATTCTTTTTATTCTTGTACACCAGTTAGAGCATAATTTCCTCAATTGGATTTTGATCTAATTCTCTAGAATTAGAAAAATGTCTCAGACTGACAGAGTGATAGACACATGGACACACACATAAACATAGAGTTTACAGCCTACAATCCATAGTTGTGAGTGCAGCTCAGGAGACACAGGATGCCTTGTGACTTCTATGTTCAGGTATATAAGAGAGACTCTTTTCTTGTGGGCATGATGGTCTTTATACTTTGTCATAATTAAAAAGAGGTAAGTAGCTGCTTGACAATAACAATATCAACCAACCAGAGCTCCCAGGGTCTAGACCACCTGTCTGGGAACACCCATGGAGGACCCATGGCCTCATGCATATATATACATGGACCCATGTATATATATGCAGTGGACGATGGCATTGTCAGGCATTGGGAGAAGAGGTCCTTAGTCCCATGAAGGCGGGATGCCCCAGTGTGGGAAAATTCGAGGGCAGAGGGGGGAGTGGGTGGATGGGTGGGGGCACACCCTCATAGAAGCAGAAAGAGGGGGGACAGGTTAGGGATTTCCTGGGGGGGACAGGAAATGGGGAAAGGGGATAACATCTGAAATAAAAATAAGTAGACTATCCAATAAAAAATACATTTAAAAATAAATAAAAAGAGGTATGTAAAACACATTAACTGTCAGCTGTCACTCACCTAAGAAGAACTTTCATAATCTATTAATCTACTTTCAGACATTACTAAGAGATCAAACCATAAAACTAATTCCTCACTCACTGCTGGCCCCAATGGGCAATGACTTACCTGCTGTGTGCAAACCAAAAGTGAAAACCAAACATAAAATTAAGTGACAAGAAGAGCTAAACTGCCAATTGTAAAGGCTAAAGTTCCATCAGTACTGTGACCAAACACCAGGAGATTTGGAAATGATGCTTTGAGTTTAAATCACCTGGTAATTGTAAATTAGGTACAGTTTTTTTTTAACATATATATTTACCTGTCCATTTTTATTTGAATTCAACAGGATCTTGGAAGATCATCTCCAAAATTCTTAAAGGATAATTTTAAGAAGACAAAACTATGAAATGAAAACTGAATAAGTATATAT
Source organism: Mastomys natalensis (assembly GCA_021653895.1). Taxonomy (NCBI): domain Eukaryota; kingdom Metazoa; phylum Chordata; class Mammalia; order Rodentia; family Muridae; genus Mastomys; species Mastomys natalensis. The sequence continues at coordinate 235,555 of JAJTUV010000532.1, forward strand.
ATGCAGATATACATATTTACATATATGTGTATATGCACCCATATATATCTTTGAGATATTATATATATATTATATATATATATATATTATATTATATACATTCAGGGCAATCTATAGCTATCTATCTATATCTGTATCTCTCTCTCTCTCTCTCTCTCTCTATATATATATATATATATCCAGGGGAATCTTAACAATTAGATATGTCAGAATGTATATCACAATAATTATAAATACATATATATCAGAATTTATAAAAATCAGAATATAAACACATTCCTATTTTTTTAATTTCTTTTTTATTGGATATTATATTTACATTTCAGATGTTATCCTCTTACCCTATTCCCACCCCCTGCCCAGGAACCCCAATCCCATCTCCCCTCCTCCTGCTTCTATGAGGATGTGCTTCCACATATCCCCCCACTCCCACCTCCGCACCCTCAAATTCCTCTACACTTGGTGTCCAACCTTCATGGGATCAAGGATCTCCTCTCCACCTATGCCCAACAAGGCCACTGGATTCCTATTTTTAATCTTTCAAATAATTTGGTGCCTTCCTTTGAAAATAAATTCAAACTTCTCTGTAATGATATATTTCAAATATGTTTTTCAAATAAATTTTTCTTAAGGACTTTTTAAGTAGCTATGAGTCCAACCCAGGACCTTGCCTCCCTCAGCTAGGCAAGCACTCTGCTCTGCTGCTGAAATGAATCTCAAATTCCCACGGAATTTTAAATGTGAAATTTTAAATAATATGGAAATTAAATTTGATAACTCATATTTTTCCACTTATTCTGGCTGCAACTGTTTCCATAATAATAACTGACAAGTCATTCAGAGCCACATGGACTTCTTTCTTTTCTTTCTTTCTTTTTTCTTTCTTTCTTTCTTTCTTTCTTTCTTCTGTCTGTCTTTCTTTCTTTTTTTTTTTCTGTATCTTGTGTTCAGCACTTGAGCTCCACACCTCCCCCACCCCAACTATGCTTTGATTGTATCAGATCTTTAGAGATATGCTTTAGAGGTATCAGGTCAGCACCTCTAAATCCAGAAAGCATTATTGTCTCTGTAAAGTGTTATCATGCCACTAATTGGACACTCAGCATAGTAATCTTTTGTGAGCACATTTACAAAGTCACCTCCCCATGGTTAGGGAAGATACCTTGAGTGCTGCATGTTCCCCATAGTCTCTAAATGTTTCCATGTTCCAAAGTCATGCAACTGTTCTTTGATTATGACATTCTAAACCTCTTCTTACTTAGGTGGTTTTCATTATTACTTTTATGTATTATTGTTATTATTATTATTATTTATTATTATTATTATTATTTTGATGGTTGAAATCAAACTCAGGGCTTTTTACATAGCTTAAGATGATCAAGTTGAGAGTTCATGGGTTATACTCCAAGCCAGTTTCTTTCTGGCTAATTTTGGTAGCTTATAAAACCACATTTGACTGTATACATTTTTCTTTTTGAATGAACATTTTCTCTGAGGGTTCTCTGTAAATTGACACATGATATAAAAGTTGACATTTGCTTAAATGACAAACCTAGACATGACCATCACCATATTTAATGGATTTGACTTAGAATCAAAAGAATATAAATGTCTTCACTTTTTTTGTTATTCCTGTATCATCTAATATGAGCCATACCCTTGCATGCTCATACACACACATATGTACACATACACACACAGTCACACAAATACACACACAGACAACTATACATATATATATGTGTATTTTATTATATATATATATATATATATATATATATATATTATAATATGTATTTACATAAAGTTTAAACTAGAATGCTATCTTTACTATAACTTCCACAAACATTATTTTTAGTTCTACATAGAGGTTTGACAATATTTTTGAGTACTTGATTTTTTTCTATTCCAATACTAATAATTAACTTTTCCTACCATTTAACATTCAAAATTAATGGTGGAGAATTATTTCCTAATTCAAATATTTTAAGTTTTTAGAATTTGTCTTATTGTTTATAAATTTATTTGTCTTCAGATCTGCATAGGTCACTATTATCAAGCCTATAGATTTTTACTTCACTTATTTTGTGCCGTATGTAATAAGTTAGTTCATCATTAGGTCACTTTCTTCTCTTAAACAGTGGAAAAGTCTCAGACCTAAACCCACTTTTATGCATATGAGCTTTCTTTGAAAGAGTCTTATCTCTTTTAACACATATTACTTATTCTTATCGCTATACTCTTAATATTTTTCTATAGATATTTGATTCTTTGAAAGCCATAAATATCTGTAAGCATGCAAAGACAAGAAAAATAAATTTTCATTTTAGAAAGGAAGATTTGCATTATGTTGAAGAGTATCTTCACTGGCGATTTTATGAATCTTAATGCTGCATTTCCAAGATAAAAATATGCTTTTATAAAGGAGAAAATACATACATTCACCTTTCCATTTCATTTTTTCCTTCTGCAGCATTCTTTACCTTCTACATTTTATTATTAAAATACTCTTTTGACTTGCTAATATGGGGGAGTGTTTTTCAGTTGAGTTATTTTTGACTCATAGGACTTTCACTTGCCTGGCCTATGATGGGTGATTTTTCTCAGGGATGTTTTGAGAGTGACACTTCAGATACAACAGAGGCCTTATCAAAATTAAAGTCTTAACCATAGCAAAATCAGAAAGTCATCACCCTTATTTCTTTTTCTTCTTATTATTATCATCCATTTGCCCTATAGCAATTGCTATATGAAGATTAATGCGGTGGTATGTTTAATTTGCATTCCGGTGAAGACAGAGTAGGAGCTCTGCCCACACCTGTAAAGTGCTTTCCATGAAGCGATCTATGTTGTGAGGCATAGCCAGGTCTTTATGTGAGCTGTAAAGTTCTCAGACTGCCAGGTTTATACGTAGACATTGGGCTCTCTAAGTTTCATCTATTTATGTATATACATTAATATGTATTTAAATATACACGTTTTAATGTTTTTTGTGGGCTATCACTTAATACTTACATTGAACACGGGCAAAAGAGCACCCAGTTTTATAGATACTGAAGGTTATAAAATCTTAGTTGGCTCATTAACAAAATAAATACAAATTATGTACATAAATAAATATAAAAGTGAACATTTATTTAGAATGAGGCAAGAAATCATAGCCAATTCTACCTTAATCCTAACAGCTAGAAAAATAAAATCCATATTAAATAAGTGCACCACACACTACCCTGGTTACTTTTAACTTTTCCTTATGTATTCTCACTTCCTGTAGACTCTTTAAACACAGGTATAATGCAGTGTCACTTTTATAAGAGAAAAATTACATAATGTTCTTTATAACTAGCTTTAATTTTGTAGCTGTTACTATTGTTAGAAAAACCATTTTTCAGCCCACAATTTATCAGGTATAATATTATGAAAAATTGTAAGTCCTTTTGAAATGTAGAAGACCTGATTAACCTTATTTCATATGTCAGCTACAGACTTGAAAGGATGGCTTGTTGTCTGACTAAGGGTGGCAACCATGGTGTCCTTTGTTCCTGTCTTTCCTATGTGCTTCAGTTGTATGGGACAGTTCACATGCCTCAAAAAGCCAACATATATCCTTTATCTTTGTGCCAAGGAATTGGGTGAACAAGCACAGTAGAAAGAACCCTGGAATTCTCCCCTAGGTAAGGTAGCAAGATATTAACTATGAAGGTACATTTAGCTTAGCTTGTGAAGAATCTGAGAATTCCAATTCATTAGACATTTTTTTTCTAATTGAAAAAAAGACCACAATGAAAGTGATGCAAAGTGTGGTACATGGAGAGGGTTGGAGGAAAGAAAGGAAAAGAGGAAATTATGTTATTAAGTTTAAATTTTTAAATTGTTTTTCCATAAATTTAGAATTAAGCTGAAAGCATAAAGAATATACAGAATAAGTGGGAACTCAGAATAGAAAGAGAGCTTGGTTAAATGATTGTATTTTGCATATTTACAAAAACAGATCAATGCCAGTGGAGGATTACGAGGGAGCCTTCCAAGGAATGAGGTAAAACAAAACAAAATAAAACAAAAACAACAACAAAAATCCTAACACTTAAGGATGGATATAGGACAAATGTAAGTTCACAAAGAAAGTGAATAGACAAGACAGCATGTAAACTGTGACTTAGATTTAGAACTTTTGCTGCTAATTGTTTATTTCTTGCTATGCTTATTTTTAACATACATTTAAGTACTTCGTTAACTCTAAAACTGAATCTTTAGTAATAGGAGCACTGTTTATCATGTGGAATTTCCAGGACAATGCTCAGAATTATATGGAAACTCATGTTTTCATAAAATGTTCAGAATCAGGCACTTTGCTAACAGCTATGAAAATAAGCAATATACTTTATAGCTTGTTTATTTGAAAACATAAATTTGACTTTCTAAGGTATTCTTATAATTGGAAAGTTCATTTTGTATCATTCAAATCTTAAGTTAGTCTAAGGAAAACAATGTAAGAAAACCCTATCAAGTCTGCTGTACCAGGAATCATGACACTATTGGTCAGCAACAGGGCTCTGCTCAAGAATACCACTAATTAGTATGTGCTGATGCTGAGTAGACAGCACTGTTTATAAAATAAAATAGATTTCTTATTTTAATTGATACAATTATACATTTTAATATTATTTTCATAGAGAAATTGGATATAAGGAACTACTTAATTTACCTAATGCTACATATCCATAAAACACATAAATCAAAAATGAAAAAAGAAAAAAACCTTAATATACTCTGGACTTAAGAAGCTAAAATTGGCATTGATTCCACTATGGTTCCTTGGAGCAAACATGTTCTTTTACTATTGCACTCACTTATTGGGCACCATAGTAAATTTTAATAATGTTGGTAGCTTAAAAATAATAGGAATTTCCTGGTTATAGTTGTGAATGTAAGAAGTCTGGAGTCAAACTCAGAGGGCACATGTCTCCTTTAAGAGCTCTAAGGAAGGATTTTTAACATCACTTTGTATTTTGTGCTTGTGAGCATTTAATTTAATTTAAAATACTAGGCAGAGGGTTCAGTGATTAAGAGACCTTAATGTGAGAACAGGAGACTTGAGTTCAAATCCCAAGCAGCAACACAAAAGTTTGGCATAGCTGTACTCAGGAACCCCAGCATGTGGGAGAAGAGATGGGCAGGTTTAGGAGCTTGTTGGCCAGATAATTAAGATAAATAATCAAGGTTCATATTAAGTAAGAAGGCTGTCTCAAAAAGTAGAGGTGAGAGCAATTATGGTAGACCACAGAAGTCCTGATTTGGCTTTGACACATGTACATACAGACATGAACATCATACATGCATCTGCACATTCAACACACACACACACACACAAAGAGAGAGAGAGACAGAGAGACAGACAGAGAGAGAGAGAGAGAGAGATATCACCATAAACATGTGCATATAACTATAAAATTATGTTGCAGTTTCAAATATGTATAGAATGTATAAAAGTTTTATTTTTTGAAGGAAACAATGTTAAAATTATATTTTAGAGTAGAATCTAAGCCAATCTCTAGAAAGTATTTTTGTGTCAGGAATTATTCTAGATCTTACTTTTATAAAATAGCATATTTAACTCATACAATATCCTTGAAAATATACATGGTTATATACGTTAAATGTCAAATGTCAATTATCAAAGAGTTTAAGGTCAATAAAGTTAAAATGTAAACTTCAGTCTGGGATTATTGAGCATCCAAAGTATATTGCTCATTTATCCCTCATGCTGTTCTCAAGTATAAAAGGAAGGGAGGAAGGAAGGAAGGAAAGAAGGAAGGAAGGAGGAGAAGGAAGGAAGGAAGAAGGAAGAGGAAGGAAGGAATTTGTGAATCAAATATACCTAATAGTTACCTACAGAACATTTCACCCAAACAAAACATATACTTGATTCTTAGCACCTCATAGAACCTACTGAAGAATTGACCATATACTTGATCACAAAGCAAATCTCAACAGATGTAAGGAGACTGAAATAATCCCTTACATTTTATCAGATCACAATGCATTAAACCTGGACTTCAACATCAATAGAAACAGTAAAGAGCCTACCAGCTAATGGAAACTGACCAGTTGTCTACTCAGAAACCACTGGATCAAAGAAGAAAAAAAGAAAGAAATTAGAGACTTTCTAGAATTCAATGAAAATGAAGGCACAAAATACTCAAACTTATGGGACACAAGGAAACCAGTGCTAAGAGAAAAGTTCATAGGAATAAGAGGTTTTATAAAGAAATTAGCTAGAGCTTATACTACTGACTTCATAGCATACCTGAAAAACCTAGAACAAAAATAAGAAAATACACCCACTAATATTAAACAGCAGGAAATAACCAAACTCAGGGCTGAAATCAATCAATTAGAAACAATGAGAACAGTACAAAGAAACAATGAAAGCAAAATCTGGTTCTTTGAGAAAATGAACAAGATAGACAAACCCTCAGTTAAACTAACTAAAAGGCAGAGAGACAGTACACAAATTAATAAAATCAGAAATGAAAAGTGGGGATAACAACAGACATTGAGAAAAATCCAAAAAATTATTCAGTCTTACTTCAAAAAGCTATATTCCACGAAATTAAAATTTTTAAATGAAATGTTAAATCAAGATCAGGTGAACAATCCACAGAATTCTATAACCCTAAGGAAATGGAAACAGTCATTAAAAGTCTCCCAAACAAAAATGACCAAGGTCAAGTTGGTTTTAGTGCACAATTCTACCAGATTTTCAAAGAAGAGCTAATACTAATAGTCTTCAAACTGTTCCACAAAATAGAAACAAAAGGAACACTGTCAAACTCATTCTACGAGCCCACAGTCACCCTGATACCTAAACCACTCAAAACTCAAAAATTCAACAAAGAAAGAGAATTTCCCTTATAAACTTTGATTGCAAAGCACTCAATATAATGCTCACAAACTGAATCCAAGAACACATCAAAAACACTATCTACCATGCTTAAGTAGGCTTCATTCCAATGATGCAGGTTTGGTTCAATATATGAAAATATATCAATATAATTCACCATACAAACAATCTGAAAGAAAAAAAAAAAAAAAACATGATCACCTCCTTAAATGCTGAAAAAGCCTTAGAAAAAAATACATCATCCATTCACATTAAAATTCCTGGAGAGATAAGGGATATAAGGTACAATAAAGGCAATGTACAGTTAAGCCAATAGCCAACATCAAATTAAATGGAGAGAAACTTAAAACAATTCCACTAACATCAGGAACAAGGCATGGCTGTCTACTATTTCCCTATCTCTTCAATATAGTTGAAGTTCTAACTAGAGCAATCAGACAACTAAAGTAGATCAAGGGGATACAAATAGGAAAAGAAGAAGTCAAATTATCACTATTCATAGATGATATGGTAGTATACATTAGTGAACTCAATAGAACTAAATTGCAGCCTACAGATTGGGAAAGGATCTTCAACCATCCTACATCTGACAGAGGCTTAATATTCAAAATATATAAAGAACTCAAGTGTTAGACAGACACCAATAAACCAAATAACTCAATTAAAAATGGAGTCCAGAGTTAAACACAGAATTCTCAGCAGGACTCCTAATGGCCAAGATATAATTAAAAAATTGTTCAATATCCTTAGTTGTGGGGTGGTGGGCTGTGAGAGACAGTGGAGTACCCAGCTGAGTCTGCTTCTAACTCTGGAAACCCTAAAGGGATGGTAGGAGTTGGCAGTACTCCTGAGCGCTGGTTCCTTTCACTCAGGACAGCCCTCTACAGCCCTTCCCAAAGAGAGGTTTGTGTCATGTAGCACAGGTAGAAGGTTTGACTACAGGCCACAGAGCCTCAAGAGATCTCCATATTAATGAGATATCTAAAGGCCAGAGGGTGTAGCCAATTAAGCTTTCCTTCCCAGACCCTCTTCCTACTCAGACCCTCCTCCTACTTGCAAAAGGTATTTAACCTCAAGGCCACCATGAGGACACGGGGTTCAGCTTCATCTACTTTCAGCCAGGACAATAAACCTTTTAAAACCATGGATTTCTTCTTGTCTTTGGAGCCCTCCATGAAGAACCGTAGGGGGACCTTTAACCAATGAGCCGCCACCTAATCTCCCACTGGAGGACTTATCTATATTCCAGTCAAGGAGGCCTGTCAACTCAAGCAAGCTAGCTGAGCCAGCCATGACCTGGCCAAGCGAGTTGCCTAGATCATGAGTCTCATCTATCCTGCGGGGGCACCACTGGAGCTTCTCTTCCTTGTCCCTCTCTGCTGTGGCTGGTCCAGCCAGTATGCTCCCACCATCCTGGCTCAGTTCTTCTGGCTGTGCCCAAGGACTGAGACCAGCTGGTCTTTACCAGCTGACTGGGCCTGGAGACCCCCAAATGAAGAACTCAGAGGGACCTCAGACTGGAATCTACCCACTCCCAGAGGGAACTCAGTGGCTTCCCCTAGCCCATCATCTGCTGTCGCCACGTGGAGTGAACTCAGTCAAATTCCCGTGCTTCTGCCCCCTGAGCCACCTGGGGCGGCAGACACACTGGACCTACAACTCAGCCCGACAGGACCCACGCCCACGTGTGGGAACCACAGCCCCATACTTAGTCATCAGGGCAATGCTAATTGAAAGGACTCTAAAATTCCATCTTACACAAGCCAGAATGGGCAATATCTAAAACTCATATGACAGCACATGGAGGCGAGGATTTGGAGCAAGAGAAACACTTCTCCATTACTTGTGGGAGTGCAATCTCTGGAAATCAATCTGGAAGTTTCTCATAAAATTGGGAATAGTTCTACCTCGGGATTCAGCTGTACTACGCCTGTGCATATACCCCAAAGGTGCTCCACGATACCATAAGGACACTTACTCCACTAATTTCATAGCAGCTCTATTTCTAATAGCAGAAACTGGAAGCAACCCAAATATCAATCAACCAAAAACAGATAAAAAATAAACGTGGTTCATTTACACAATGGAATACTACTCAGCTGTTAAAATCAACGAAATCTTGAAATTTGCAGGCATATGGATGAAACTAGAAACTATCCTGCAGTGACCCTGACCCAAAATGATATGCATGGTATGTACTTACTTATAAGTGGATATTAGCCATAAAGTTCAAGATATCCATGATACACTCCACAGACTCACAAAAGCTGAATAACAAGGGGGCTCAAGGGATGCTGCTTGAATCTCACTCGGAAGGGACTCTAGCTCTTCTAGCAGTGACGGATATGGTTCCTAAGCTGGCCATCTCCTGTAGCCAGATGACTTCCAGTGGATGTATAAGGACACCAATCTACCCATAAATCTTTCGACCCCAAATTTGTCCTGCCTACAAGAAGTGAAGGGACAAGAATGGAGCAGAAACTGAGGGAATGCCCAACCAGTGATTTATCCAACTTGAGATTTATCCTATGGGTGAGAACCAATCACTGACACTATTAATGATACTTGGTTATGCTTGCAGACAGAAATCTAGCAAACTGTCCTCTGAGGGGCTCCTCCCATCATCTGACCGAAACAAACACAGAGACTCACAGCCAAACAGTAGAGGGATATCCAGCAGTCTTGTGGAAGAGTTAGGAATTGAGGTGGTTACTAACCTGGATCCTTGGCAGCTCCCAGAGATTGAACCACCAACCAAACAGCATACAAGGGTTGGACTTAGCGGCACCCCCTACCCACATATGTAGTAGATGTGCAGATTGGTCTTCATGTGTGTCCCACAACAACTGGAGCTGGGGTTTTTCCTGACTCTGTTGCCTGCATGTAGGTCCCGTTCCCCTAGCTGGACTGCCTTGTCTAGCCTCAGGGAGAGGGTGTGCCCAGTCTGACGACAGTGACTTAATGTGCCAGGGTGGGTTAGTACCAAGGGGCTGGGGCGGGGGCCGGGGGGACTCTCCCTGCTCAGAGAAGAAGTGGAATGGGGAATATGGGGCTGTGTGAGGGGTGACTTGGAGGAGAGGGGGCTGCAATCGGAATGTAAAGTGAATGAATGAATGAATGAATGAATGAATAAACAAACTAATAAGTGGAACAAAAAAGAAAAAGGAGAAAGCAACATGAAATACAAAGAAATAGGAATTTTGATTAGGCTATAAAACCAAGAAAAACATAAAACACACACACCTCAAAATGTTTCAAAAAAATTAGAGAAAAGCGGATTCCACTTAACAAAAGGATGGGATTTGGGATAGAGGTGTGAAGCATTACACATTCATCCATTCATAATGTTTTCTATGTTCCATGATCAAAGTTTCTTATGGAAGAGGAAGTAAAAAGAGTGGTCCCTTTCCTGCCTTCTATTGAAACACCCAGGGAGAGGAGTCCACGCTAAGTGTATCTGTAGTAAAAGCTTGCCCAGTTCACTATGAGATCAACCTCTCATAAATCCATCATAATACCTATACCAGAAATTTGTGAAATAACTATTTTGGGATTTTTATTTCAAGGATATATAGTATCAGATGAATCTTAATTTTAGATATCTTTTACAAAACTAACACAGATTTACCTTTGGCTAATGTTTTCTCTTCACCATTCTAAGTCACTATGCTGAACACATGCCTGTGGAGAGACAGCCCATCCAGTAATATCTGTTGAATCCCTAGGAATGGTTAAGGGCTTTATGTATATCCCTTTCAGTGAAATTACTTTGCAGATATGTATAAAAAATGGGCCATGAGCTGACCCAAATATCACTTTTGTTTTTATTACCTTTACTACTATTAAACAAAGTAGTAAGTGAACCTCAGGGATTTCAGAGAACTATAAACCATCTTTAATCATGATAAATGTGAGTAATATATTTCCAAAATATTGTTTCATTTATTTATTGTTCACTGGCCATTCTTCTGTGTAACAGAACTGTGAAGCACAAAATATTAATATTGCATACACATGAATGTAATTTTCTACAGACATTTAGAGTGAGCAGGTTAGGTCCTGATCCAGAGATGGAAAACCATTTCTGTAGCAATGTGAAATTCTATAATATCCAGCCTTGAAAGAAATACAAGTTTTGAATTATCAAAAGTACCCACATTACAAATAGGAAAATTAATAATAAATATTTAACAGGTTTGTTTCATTTTTAATGTTTATTTAAAAGGAAGCTTGGCAATAGGAATTTATATTACCTCACCTCAGTAGATCTGTCTAAAACATTTAATAACAGGATAAAGATATTGAAATACTGGCTTGTACAGAGGCTAAAGACATAATTCATATATATGAACAAATGTTTGCATACTATTTCATAATTATTCCTGAGAAATTTATGCATTACTAAAATTTCCTATTACGAACTCCCAAGTGATTTTTACTTTTGATTTAAACTTTATACATTTTATTATTTTCTTGTGTGCAAAACTTTAAACACTTTGATATATAGTTAACTGTGACCTCATAAAAATTTTTGTTTTTATAGAAAACTACAATTATGTTTCTCTAACCAATAAAACAAATACATATATTTCTTAGCTAAGTATGGACTTCTGGTTAGTAATTTTCTTTTTATTTGAGCATTAGCAATTTTTTTTTACCTACAATAATGTTGCTGTTTAATGCCTATTATTGGACTGCTATCCTAAGAATATTATAAATGTTAGGAGTTCACTTATGAAAATTATGTTTCTAAAGAAGCTAACTTTCTGAGAGCCATATGTTCTAAAGCTAAAATGATAAAAAATAGATTATTTATTTTAAATAATACATTTTAGCTTGTTAATACACAAAAAATTTCATGATTCTGTTTAAGAACAGTATAAAAACAAATTCATAAATCGCATTTATGTTGTATGCAAATCAATCTGTGTTTGGGTCTTTGGAGTGGTTGGCATGGACCAGTTAGCTATTGGTAAACACTATTTAAATTCCTTTAAGACAGGATTACAACAAGGAATTAAGTCATAGTCTAGTGGTTCTCAACCTTACTAATGTTATGACCCTATACAGTTCTGCATGCTGTGATGACCCCCAAAACATAAATTTATTTCTGTTATATTTTCACAACTGTAATTTTTTACTGTTACAAATCATAAAGTAAATCTCTGTGTTTTCTGATGATCCTAAGTGACCCCTGTGAAAGGGTCAGTTGACTCCCAAGGGGACTGAGACCCACAGGTTGAGAACCAGTGACACAGATTCATCTTCAGTCTTATTTCTTTTCAGTCTTTCATTTTTCATATGAGAATCATAATAGCTTAATGACATTTTGTAGTTAGACACTTGTGACAGAGTTTTATAAACTTGAAAGACAGTAATTTAGGAGCTTCTTTCAAGATGACATTTGAGGGTGTGTGTGCGTGTGTATGTGTGTGTACACATGCATGTATGTGTGTGTAGTGTGAGCATATGTGTGTGCATGCGTGCATGTGTGTGTGTGTGTGTGTGTGCACGCGTGTTGGGTTTTACTGTACGGTGTGTGTGTGTATGTGTGTGCATGTGTGTGTCCCACACTGAAATCCTTAGAGGACTGCACTTTTGATTTTGGAATTTTCAGAGCATCAATAAATGTGAATCCGTGCACATTCAAAATTCTCATAACTGAGTAAGTATAAAATGTTATTTCTTTACTCAACTAATATGGCATTTTCCATACTTGAAGAATAAAAATACAAGCTCTTCTCAAGAGCATAGCTAGATATGAATCATCTAAATAACAACCCTGCTGAGCCTTTCGCCAGAAATCTTTTGTACTTGTTCTTACCTGCATCTTGGAAATTCATGATATAGTTTATAACTAAAAATGTGTACTTTAAGCTGATGATTTGGTGATTCTCTTTCAGAAAATGGATAAGAAGTTTTGTAGAGATAGCAGAAGACAAGATTTTAAAACTAGGTTGCATTTCTTAGCCCAGAATGAAGTCTTTATTTCCACAGTCCGGTTCTCCACTGAACTATGCAGAAGCACTTTGATTTGTCTTTTCCTCTCATTATCTTGATTTATTTTCTAGAGCATATTAATCCCAGTTATTTTAAAGCTTCTGTCAACTTGTTCACTTGTGAATGTGTTCTTCTGCTGCTTGAAATCATGTGGTCCTGACTTTTTTGGCATGACTGGTCATGCTTAATGAATGTTGAATACTTTACGTTAAGTATTTTTAAGGGTTGCATATAATGCTGCACCTGGAGGGTAAATATATGTGTGTCTGTCAAAAGAGTTGTTATTTACAGCCGTATCACCAATAAGTTACGCAAGCCAGTCTCAGGATGAATGGATCCTCACGAGGGATTAATGTGAATAGAAATCATTCAAGATCATACCCAGTCTTTTTAAGCTGTTAGTTCGTTCATTCATTCGTTTCATTCATTATTTCTTAAATCTCATTCCACCAATTTGCCTTTCTTAACTCTTTTTCCTAAGTTGCTCTCTTTCATGCAGGTTGACTCTTCAGGATTGAGGCTAGTATATTGCAGTCAGCTTGAACGTTTATCTGAAAACAGATGTATTTGATCACGTTCACACATTGTTTAAAGAAGAAATCATTTAATTTTGGTATGTATTTTTTTGTAAAAATTTGCAACACTTCTCATAATAATGTATAAAGTTTTAATGAAAGAAATAATTTAGTAAACACGGTGTCTGGCTTGGGAAATTGCTTTGTGTAATCATCATATTAAATATTGGTTTCATTAGATATGGTTGTATGCGATGTTAATCAATTACGTTTATCTAAAACAAGATACCTTTAAATAATATTTTAATTACAGCTATACATATAAATGATTTGTGAGAGTGAAATGACATATCCTTGTCTATTTCAACAAATTAATATAAAGTGTTTATAATGTACAAATATTGCTAATTGTATTTTAAATCAAACAATTATTTTTTAGAAAGGTGAATACACACTGGGAAAATGTATTTACTGACACAATGAGTAGGATAATTAATTTTAGGAAATAAAAAATTCCTCAGTTATATTTCTCCCTTAAGAAAATAATTCCTTTTATTTCAGCATTTTATGGATAATATAAAACCCTTTACCACTTCTATAAGGTAAATAACTATAATTTTAGATTCTTTGAATTTGTTTTAAAGAATGAATGCAGTTACCCTAATTAGTGTGAATTTTTTTTTAAGTAATGTTGTTTCTGTTGTTGACATTTGACCTTAACCATGGTAGTCAGATAGGACATAGGGTGTCACTTCAATGTTTTTATGTCCGCTGAGATTACTTTTGTGTTCACATATGTGGTGATTTTGAAGAAAGTTGCATGAGCTGCTAAGAAAAAGGATTATTCTATTGTATTTGGGGGAAATGCTCTATAAATATGTTAGTCTAGGTTCATAATATCAGTTTATTCCAGCGTTTCTTTATTTAGTTTTGCCTTGATGAACTTCTTGTAGGCAAGAGTCATGTATGAGATCTCCCAATATTAGAGTGTGAGGGTTAATAATGTGGTTTAAGCTATAGTAGTGTTTTTTATGAATCTGAGTGCACTTGTGCTTGGTGCATACATGTTATGAATTGTGACATTCTCTTGATGAATTTTTCATTTGATGATAATGTTCTGTCCTTCCCTATCATTTCTGATTAATTTTGGTTTTGAGGTCTATTTGTCAGATATTAAAATGTCTAAATGAGTTTATTTATTAGTATCATTTGCTTTGAATAACCTATCCTTTTAACCTAACCTTCAGGTGATATCTACTCCTGATGTCAAGGTGTGTATTTTGGATGCAGCAGAAGGATGGATCTTGCTTTTGCACCCATTCTGTGAGTCTATGTCTCTTTGTTGCAAGTTTAGACCATTGACACTGAGAGCTATCAATGAGCAGGGTTTGTTGATTTCTGATATTTTGTTGTTGCTGTGTGCCACACCTTCAATTTGTTTGTCTTGGATTATTTATTCTTAGTGGGATTTATTTTTTGGGGGGTGTGATTAACATTATCTATTTGGAGCTTTTATTCTAGTGTCATTTGTAGAGCTGTACTTGTATATAGATATTGCTTAGATTTGTTTTTATTCTGAAATATTTTATTTTCTTCATCTATTACAATTGAAAGTTTTGCTGGGTATAGTAGTCTGGGCTTTTATCTGTGGTCTCTTAGTGTCTGAAGAACATTTTTTTTTCCATTCCCTTCTGACCTCTTGAATCTCCATGGAGAAGTCAGATGTTATCCTAATAGCATAGAATAGTATATAGTAATTGCTTTATATATTAATGGCTCTTTCCATTTCAAACATTTCATACTCTTTCATTCTGTGTGTTTCATGTTTTGATTGGTTGGTCTATTGGGAATTTCTTTTCTGGTCCATTCTGCTCGTTTTATGCGTGGTTTTTATACTTTGATTAGTACCTCCTCCTTTAGGTTAGGTAAGTTTTCATCCATGATTTTGTTGAAAATATTTTCTAAGCCTTTGACCTGTGATTCTTTTCCATTCTCTATTCCTATTATTCATAGATTTGGTCTTTTCTTAGTTTCCAAATTTCTTGGATATTTTACATCTGCAGTGTTTTGGATTTAGCATTGCCTTTGCCCAGGTTATCCATTACTTCAATTTGTTTTCAATGTCTGAAAGTCTCTCTTCCATCTCTTGGATTCAGTTGGTGAAGTTGGCTATTATGTCCTTTTTTGAGTTCCAACATTTTAATTTTAATTTTCCACTTACTTTAGGTTTTCATTATTGATTGCAATTCTACCTTTCTGTCTTAAATATTTTGTTTGCTTCATTCCACTGTTTGTACTTTAAGAAATTTCTTTAGTCCTCTTTAAGGGTCTCTAGACCTTATTCATTACAGTTATTTTGAAGTTTTTGTCTTGTGCTTTGGATTTATTGCATTTCTTATGATCTCCTATATTAGAGTTGTTGGAATATAATGGATGCATGTTTTTTTGTTGTTAATTATATTTTTTTACACTAGAGTCTAGGCATCTGTCTGAGTATGACCATACTCTAGGTTCTGATATCTGTCTTGTTAGTGGTTTTAGTCCTTGCTTTCTGTTTGTCTTTGGTTCTTAGGAGAGTGCAGTAGGTGTGGGTTGCTTGTTAGGAATGTGTCCATGATCTTGCCAGGTGGGATTACTTGGTTTCTAGGTAAAATATGCTTCTAAGTATTGGGAACTGACACTTAGAAATAAGGGGGTGGCTGAAGGAGTTCACAGAAGGGAAGAATGCAGGGTATGTCATCAGGGTATACTTAAATCACTGGAATGAAGCCAGAGAGGGAGGAGAGGCCATATCAGGATGCCTGCTAGAGAGCTGAGATGGTCTGGGGGATTGTATTTGGAGAAGAAAGTGGAAAGTGAAGTCTGGAGCTAGTCTACCTCTTTCCCTGGACTACTTGCCCTCTGACATGCGGAAACTGATTCCTTGAAGAGGTTTTGTATTTAAATACTTGCAAACAAAACCAAAATTCTATTTTCTATATGGACACAGTGGGAATGAATTAAAAACCGGATGTCTTGAAGGAGAATATTGTACATCTTTCATTAATTTTATAAAATATTCAATTTGATAATTATAATGTTACTGAGAATTCTAGAAACGTGTAGAATCTAGGAATGTAGAAGACAGAGAGTACTAAGATGAGGTTGTAGGGTTAGGAAAGTCAATCCAAGATTCTGGTAATGAATTCAGATATAAGAAAAAATACGTTATGGAAAGATGAGAAGCTTTCAACGGCTTCAAGGTCAATTTTGCTGATTATTGTTACTATTACTTTGTAATGTCATTAAGGGACTCTTTGAATATTTAAGCCCAAAGTCTCAGATGACAGATAATTTGAGAAATAGACTTGTTGGTATATGTTCTTGGTAATATAAGAGAACGAACAGGCCTACCACTTGATGTAAGAAGTGTGGGCTGTTCAGGGTTAAATATCCAAAGCTCAGTGGAAATGAACAGATTCCCTGTAGCCATCAAGATCGAGCTTCAGATTTGAATTTAAATATAGATTGAAGGCAACCTAGAAGGCTGATGATCTGGAAAGCACATTGTCTGTATTACTATTGCATTTCCTTTTAATTATCTTCTTTTGCTGTTTTACTTCACGGAGGGGCATATTTAGTTCCTTTATTTTTCATGCATCCACGACAAGCTTATATTTTTGTAATGGTCCCAGAACTTAAGACATATGTCATCACAACTGTTAGTGTTAGGTTTTAAAAATAAATAATTTCAATCTATACAACACTCTTTGTGTCTTATCTCTCCAACATCCACAATTGATGGTATTGATGTCACCCTTTTATACTTTCATGCTATGTATCCATTAACACATTATTGTATCTGTAGTTATCTTTTGTTGAAGTAATTATTTTATTGGCCACCGGTCATGCCAACTATCTAAGTTGCAGTGGCTCTGCCTAGCTCAGTCATGTTCTGTGGCCAGAGGCCACGTAAGCGCCACAGCTAGAAATGCCCTGCCAGAAACACCAACCCTGCCACTCACGAGATGCCATTGTAGGAGATGGCTCTGCCAATCTTCCATGCTGTCTCCGCAAGGCTGGGCATTGCCCAGACCATCCCGCCAACCACACGGCTTGGTACAAATGACTCTAATGCTTAGATTATCCAAAGGCTTTATATATTTGGTAATGATCAATAACAAGGTGGCCATACAATCAGAGGTGTAATCCAATACCCAACCTAGATATATCAAGTACCTTTGACTGCCAGAGACACGAGATCATCCACCTCCTTGTTCCCCTCTCTCTTGTCTCTTGTCCTCCTAGCTCCCCCACTTTCTTTTCATCTTCCTCTCCTTACTCCTCCCACCTTAGCTCCTCCTACAATCTTTAATAGTTTTAGCTTTAATATTAGAGTTAAAATAATTATTTAACATCATTACAGTGTTAACATTCTCTATATTTGATTACATGCTTTGCCACACCCCTAGATGTTTTCATGTTGATCAATATCCTTTCAGTTCAACATGCAGATATCTCTTTAGCTTTTACTGTAAGGCAGTTGGTGAGCTTGTATGTCTAAGTCATTTTTAAATTTTTTCTATAGGACCAAATTCTGGGTTGCTGTTGTGATTAGAGTTTCTTTGTTGTATCATTTTATGTGTAACCAACTTTGTTCTACCGGCCTTCATCCTCAGCAGCAAAAATTTCTATGTAGTTTCAGTCTTTAAGAGGAGCACATTAGGAATTGCTATACAACTTTAAGAGGGAAGATCAGTTGTATTGTCTTCATGCTGGGCTGGAGGCATGCCATCCAAGGGGTGATTGGGCCTTAACCCCTTCCCTTCTCTCTATCTTTGCTAGTTTGAGAAGTATTATATGCGATGTGCTGCCCTTTCCAAAAGCCCCAAATTAAAGGGAAAACAAGAATTTGATTGTGGACCTTCTGATTCATGTGCCAAATGTACTTCTCTTCCTTTCCTAAGTAGCCAGAAGTCTGTATTTGTTATAATAGGAAGCTAACTAATATGGAAATCAAGTTATAATCTTATAGGAGACAAGTTGCTTTTCTCATTATGCTTTCAACACTTTCCCTCTGGGTACAGTTTGATTATAGTGTTTTTCAGTGAAGAAATCTCTATGCTCAAGTTATTTGGAGCTATTTAAATTTGGGGCAATATAATGTTTACTTTCCCTCCAGATTCAGACTTGACTGTTACTGTATATGTAAATAAACATCAATTTCATTTTCTTTCTTTGTCTCTGGGATTCTCATAATACACAGACTGCTTGATTGACAGTTCATAAAGTTCATCAGCTTCCGCTTCCCTCCTCTCCCTTCTCTTCCTTCCAGTCCCCACCTTTCTACTGTCTCTTCCCCTTTCTATTCTTTTCCCTTTTTGTTTCTCTAACTAGACAATTTCAAATGTCTCTGAATCTATGTATCCATTTAAAAAATATTAAGGCATCTTTTGCAATTTTTTTGATAGTTCATTTCAGATGTCTTCTTCAGCTCCAGAGTTTCTTCTTCTTCTTCCTTCCCTCCTTCTCTTTCTTTCCTTTTCCTTCACTGCCCTTATCTTTGGTTTCTATTTCATTGTTAAATTTTGAGTAGTTTTTTTTTTTTTTTTTTTTTTTTTTTTTGCATTGTGTTTTTGAATTTACTCCTGATCTATTTGCCTGGCTTTGCTTTCCAATATTTCACTGAGCGGCATTATGACGATGTGAAATTCTCACCCAGGCACACATCTCTGTTCCTCTGGAGGCAACTGTAGAGCTTCCATCTTGTTCCTTTGGGGATATCATGTTTTCTTGATCAATTAGTCAACTGAAGCTGCTTGCTTTTGTTTTGTTTGAAGAAGCAGGTGCTGCCTTCACTCTCACTCCCTGGTGTAGACAGATAAAAACTGTCACTTGTGACTCCATGTAGAAACTAAGGTTTTTACTCTGGTGAGCCTTCTTGTGTTCTTACAAAATCTATGACTGACTGAAGAGCCCCTAATATTTTCTCTAGGACAGTTTTTCCAAAAGCAGTTGTGCGTCTTCTCTCACACTATCAGAGTTAAAAGGGAAGACTCAAAAAGATGACTGATATCTTTGCAGAGTATCACAAGTGCTATACATGAGGATCTACAGGATGTTATATATATAGGATATATATATAATGCACTGGTGGGTAGCAGTGATTTAGGCTAACTATACTCTGGGGTTTGTGGGTAGAATTCTTGATATTGTCCATAAGACACATAGTAGAACTCTTCAAGTTACTACTCTCCAACTAAATGTCTTTCTGTATCTAGCTATCTGAGATAATTCATCCCTTTACCTTCTCATATTTGGATAGATGGGACAGAAATTTATCTCTTGTACAGCAGCACCATGGTTGAGAAATCTTGATATTTATTTCACTCACATTTTTCCTTGTGGAAGAAATCATAGTCCTGTATTTCTATCACTGATCAACAAATTCTGCTGCCCTTAGGAAGGGTTATACAAAAAAAATTGATAGTAAAATTTCTAACTTTATACTCACCAATGAAACTAATTTTGGAGTATTTTTCTACAAATAATGCTAGAACATCAGGCAGATTTTAGAGAATGCACAAAAACAATTCTTTGAGTTTGTATGTCAATAGAAGTCTTTTTGGGGAGATTGGGATGTGAGACTCCCATTCCATCATGTTTCCCTCATCCATATTTTTGTCTTATTTTCATTGGATCTCAATATGTAGCTATGGTTGGCCTGGAACTTTGTATCATTAAGCTGACCTTAGCTTTCAGTGTTCTCCTGCCTCTGCATCTGCAGTGATAGAATTTAGGTATGAATTACTGTGTAAGTAACTTTGCTGGAAAATGGCTGAAAGGAAGCTTTCAAGTCCCAATATTTAAGCCCTATGATGACACTATGTGATAGTAATGCAATCTCTCAGGACCCTTCAAACTACTTCATCTGATGTCTTTCTAGCATCACTCTCTATATGACCTCTTACATTATACCTATGAGCTTTCCTACTTTCAATTTTTCTTAATATTTCCCCAAGTCACTGCTAATCACAGTCTAAAATCCCAATTTCAAACACACTAGGACACGAAGTCTTTTTGTTTATACTTTTAAAATATTTTTATTAATGGGAGAAGTTCATCATATATATGTATATTATTTTTAATTATTATATTTTGACTTTTTATTGATTCTTTGTGAGAATCACGTCATGTATTCCAGTCCTTCTCATCTCTTAATCCCCTCATATCCATCCTTGCCCTTTAACTTCCTACTCCAGATAAAAAACACACAAACACCCCACCACCACGAAAAAAATGAAAATCCAATGCATAAGAAACATCTCTTCATAGAAGCTGTAGTATGGCACAGTTTTTCCCACAGTCTATCTCTCCGTCCATACATCTTCACTTGTAAATGTTCATTGCAATGAGTCAATAGTCTGGTTTGAGATCTCTGGATTCTGTGACACCACCATATTGGATCTTCACCAGTCTTCTCCTGGTTATTGTCCTGTGTCATGGAGAATCTGAAGCTTTCGATATGCAAGACCAGCCCTCTCATGCTCCTGCAGTTCATAGACATTGGAAATTTGGGGGTAGACTATCTCAAATTCCAGGATCTGGGCCTGGGGTGGTATCGAGTTGGTCAGCCTACTAGCTCTCCTGTACCTTCACTATCAGGATGAGCTATGAGCTCTGCTCCAGCTAGGCCACCTAATCACCATTGGCAGAAGGCAGGGTCTCATGCCTTCAGGGGCACCCATAGCTCCGAGCCAACTCTACTCTGCTGGCTCCCTCTCCCAAGCACTGCAGCCTGCAAGGGGTTGGCCAACTTTCTCACCGTTGAGCCTTGATGCTGGCTCACAGATGCTTTAGCCACCAGTGTCAGTTTTATCATGTTGCCCAGCCAAGGTGCAGGGCCCACTCTCCCAAGTGCTATAGACAATGAGGAGTCAGTGTAAAATGGCTAGAATTTTTAGAACAGTAACCAGATCTCTTGACTCTCTGCCAGTCCTTCCAGTTTTCAGCCTAGGTTCCTTCAAAGGTTTCTCCCAACTGTTCCTCCTTTGGTTCTCTAACAGTCTGTTTAAGCATTCTCTTCTCCCAGCTCCAAACTATAACAACTGTTCTAGCTTCTCTGCTTTGCTCAGCTTCTCCTGGCTCAAATGTATCCTAGGAATATCTTCTGCACCAAATGCCTTCTCTTCTCACTCTGCTCTGTTTCCCTACATCCACCCCACTCCCACACTTCTCTCAGCCTCAGTTTTTTTTTTTTTCCTGTACCTTGTTTCCAGAAGTCCAAGAGGCAACTCTCATACCTGCTCTCATACCTTCAGGGTCCCATTCTCCAGACTAACACAGGTCATGGAGTGGGGTTGGGACATCACTCCAGCTCCCAGGTCACATCATGGTGGACAAGTGACTGAGCCACCTCTCCTGCAGTCTCACCTTTCTGGTGGATAACCTGTGCCCTCTTCACCAGGACCAGCTTTACTGTGCTGCCCAGGATAGGTGCAGGACATGGAGCCGGTGAGGGACTTAACTGCTTTCATGATCCTGGAATCAGCTCTCCCAACTGCCTCAGATGATGAGGGGGAAAGGAACAGAGGACGTATTCCGCAAGTCCAGGCCACCTCAGAACAGAGGAGTGGCAGCCCTCCCTTGCTCACTATTTCTGCTGGATAGCTCACACATGTCCCTGCCACTAGGGCCAGATCTACTGTGTAGCTCAGGTGAGGTACAAACCCTGCTATCCTGAGGGCTGGAGCTGGCGGGGCAGGGATAGATCTCATGCTCTCCTGACCTCACTGCCAGCTCTCCCCACTGCCACAGGTAGTGAGGGATGGGGTCTGGGGATCTGCCCACATCCATACCATTGCAGATGAGTAGCAGAGTTAATCAGTTTGCCAAGATCAGCTCTACTGTGCTGTTCATGTGAGGGTCTGCTCTCCCAAGTGCTGAAGCTGGTGAGGAACAAGGCTCTTTCTTCCATGCCCCTGACGCTGTGGACAATTTTCCCAACTGCCAGAGGTTGCAGGGATGGGCATTACTCCTGTACTCTTCCCACCCCACAGCAGACAAGTGGAGTCAGCTCTCCTGCACTCATGCCTTTGGGGCTGATTCACCCACATCTCAGCCACTAGAACCAGCTCCACTGTGCTGCCTGGGCAAGGTGCAGGGCCTGCTCTTCCAAGTGCTGTTGCTGCTAAGAGATGGGGCTTCCTCTCCAGAATGCCATAACCAGTGAAAGGCAGGGTTAGTTCTGCACAGCCCCTGGAAATCCAAGTGGTTCCATCCCTAGTCGTCCCCATGTTCTCTAGTGGTGAAATGAGCTATATACATGGATATGGACCCCTGCTGCTCTGAAACCATGATTCCCAACATGGCCTTCAGTGGCAGCTTAGGCTAAGACCTTACAGTGGTCCCAGGTTGTGGGGCTTCCCATTCAGAACAGCCTACTCTTCTCCACCCTTGAGTTTCCAGTTCCATCGCTCTCCATAATGTTCTAGCTGGTCCACTTCTCTTTCTCTCCCATTTGTTCACCACATACTAGGACGTTGTGGTGTCTCCTGCTGCAGGCTGATAATGAGGCTGACAGTCCGGGTGTGGCATTCTGGCCTTGTAAGCAGGTTTCTATGGCCTGTCTGTGCTGAGCACTGGAGGGTAGGCCTGTGGCAAGCATGGTGGTCCTCATGTCTCTCTCTGACTTCTTACCCCCAGTACTGCACTGCATGATGTCAGGCAGTGAGGACTCTGTGTGTCTATGGCTCGCCTATGCCATGTGGCAGAGGACAGATCTGTGGACATCATTCCATGCCAGCCTGGCTCAATACTGGTCCTTGTCTATCTTTCTCTTTCTGAGCTTTACTGCCTGGATTTGATTTGATTTTTATGTGTCCTAGGAATAAAACAGCTTTGGCCACCAAGCCAGACATCAAGTTGGATGAACAAAGGACTGCCATCTGCTCTGCCCCTGACAGATAAACGAACAATACCACCAACCAAGTCTCACTTGGCCCATTGCCAGGGGAAGATTTTTTTTTATATTATAATTATCTTATTTCGCCTTCCTTTTCCTCACTTCAAACTCTTCCATTGTCATGGTTTGAATATGCTTGGCCCAGGGAGTGGCACTATTAGAAGGTGTGGTCTTGTTGGAGTAGGCATGTCACTGTGGGTGTGGGCTTTAAGATCCTAGTGAACTAGAAGTCAGTATTCTGCTAGCAGCCTTCAGGTGAAGATGTAGAACTCTTAGCTCTTCTTGCACCATGCCTGCCTGGATGCCTCCATGTTCCCACTTTGACGATACAGTACTGAACCACTGAACCTGTAAGTCAGCCCCAATTAAATGTTGTCCTTTATAAGACATGCCATGGTCATGGTGTCCATGGCAATAAAACCTTAAGTAAGACAGAAGTTGGTACCAGGGATTTGGGGTACTGCTCTGATAGACCTGACCACATTTGAAAGAATGTGGATTTTGGGACTTTTGATGTGGAAAGCAGTGGAGTGCTTTAAATGGGACATAATGGTCTACCCTAGTAGGAATATGGAAGATGTTGTTACTGAGAGTGATTTAAGTCTAGAGGATCTGGCCCAAAAGTGTTTCAGTGGAGAACATCCCTATGTGGCCTAGAGACTGTTTTTGTAGTATTTTGTTGAAGAATGTGACTACTTTTTGCCCTTGTTTAAAGAGTCTGCCTGAGGCTAAGGTGAAGAGACTCAGATTAATTGTATTGAAGAAGGAAGTCTCAGAAATACCCATCATAGACTTTGCTTTCTGGTTAAGTCTCATGAAGAACATTTTAAAACAAGCGTAGCAAACTGAAAAAAGAAAAAAAATATATAAAATATGTGGTTCGAGTATTAAAGGAACACAAGAAGTGAAATGGACATGAATATTGTGTTTTTAATGATGTTAAATTGAAATAAGGAGTTAGTAATCTTGGGGCAAGATCCCATCCAGCTAAGTTTAGGTCCAGGCATGGTAGTACAAGCCTTTAATCCCAGGGGGCAAAGACAAGCAGATTGCTGAGTTCGAGGCCAGCCTAGAACAGAGCAAGTTCTAGGTGAATAAAACCTTAAATCCAGGCTTGGTGGACCACACCTTTAATCCCAGTGTTTAGGAGACAGGAATGCAGATTTCTGAGTTCAAAGTCAGTCTATGGAGCAAGATCCAGAACAGCCAAACTTAGACAGTGAAGGGGTTGGAAAACAGAAAGCTGGTGATGATGTAATAGGACAAGGGGGCCATGTTTCAATCTCACCAAGCAGCTGAACTCAGCAACGTCAGCCATGTGGCTCTGGCTTTAGAGTCCAGAATAAAAGGGCTGACTGGGACAATTGATGCTGGTTAGCTGGAGCTAAGAAATTAGGTGATGAAGAAGAGACCAGCATCAATGAGATGAAATCTCCTGAGAAGTTTTTTCTGAGAGAACACATAAGATATGCTCCAGAGATAGCCAAGATTGTACTTCATGCTGCAGCTGGACTTGGTAACGTGTAAGAATCACCCAGGTGGTACCAGTTTTGAAGGCATGAAGGGATCATGAAGAGCAGCTGAGGATTGGCACTGTGAAAGTCATAGAGGGCCATTGGTGAAGGTGTAGCCTTAGTTGCAGTTTATGTCCAGGATTGATGATTTCATGCAAAGGAGTGAGGCTTGGCACCATGAAGAGAGCCTGTGAGAGGCTATTGGTGAAGCCTACTTGCAGCAGAAGACCCATTGTATTGGAGATGTCAATACCATGGGATGATCACCAAGAATATCAGCAGCAATGGATTGGATGAACCTGAGCTTAGAGTGCCACAGAGGGCAGAGCTGGAGAAGTGATGCGGGAGCCCAGAAGATTATATGCGAATCCCAGACATTGAAACAAGAAGCTCTAACACTGAAGTTACCTCGGAGACTCCAAGTAGTTTGATATGCCAGAGCCGTGGCTCTCTACTGAGGAAAGCTGCTAACAGGGAGTGGAACCAGGCCAGGAGAAAGAAGTTTGTTGCAGTAAACAAAGATGAAAAAGGAGTTGGAGATCTGAAGACCACTTTGACCGAGTTTGGAGTTTGCTATGCTGCCTTTCTGTCTTGCTTTGGGGATTACAGATTAATGATTGGATAAAACTCAGAAGAGACTTTGAACTTTGAACTTTTAAAATTGTTGAGACTGCTGTAGACTTTTGAGGTTGGACTAAATGTATTTTTGCATTATGCTATGTTTAGATACGGCCCCCATAGACTCATATGTTGGAACAAGCCTATGAAGGTCAGGGAGTGAAATGTCATGGTTTGAATATGCTTGTCCCAGGGAGTGGCACTATTAGAATCTGTGGCCTTGTTGAAGTAGGTGTGTCACTTTGGGTGTGGGCTTCAAGACTAGCTTCCTGTAAGTCAGTATTCTGCTAGCAGCCTTCAGATGAAGATGTAGAACTCTCAGCTTCTCCTGCACCATGCCTGTTGGATGCTACCATGTTTCCACTTTGATGATAATGGACTGAACCTCTGAACCTATAAGCCAGCCCCAATTAAATGCTGTCTGTCCTTTATAAGACTTACCTCGGTCATGGTGTCTTGTTCACAGCAGTAAAACCCTAGCATACTTAAGGAACTGCCCTTTCCTTCAGATTTATGGCCTCTTTTTCTGTTAATTGTTGATAGATGAATATATTTATATAAGTATACACATATATTTCTAATATAACCTTCTCATCTGTATAATGTTACTTTCATGCATGTTTCCAGGGTCTATTGTTTCAGTATTGGATAACTAATTGTTTTGCTTTACCCTCCTCCATCTTGTCTTTCGTGAGCTTCTGGATGTCCTGTACATGCTGACAGAGACTGTCTGAGTTCATATGTTCATGCAACATTTCTTTTTAATTTCGTAAGCAAAATAAATATAGCTCCCCTCTCTAGTAGAAGTCTTTACAGAGGTAGAGATCACATTTGGAGAAATTTACATGTTTATTTCCAATTGTCTTATGATTTTCTCATCTTTGTACCCAAACACAAGGTATACTGCCTTTCTATGGAAGACATTCAGAAAAGGATGTTGAATTACTCTGTATGCATCCTATTGCAGTATTTACTAATCCTCTGTGATACAAAGTCTCTATAGTGGAGGAGAAATTCCCACTTATTCAAGAGTATTTCTCTTTAGCATATTTCCTTTATTGAAAATATTTTTTCTCTCATACAATACATTCCATCTGTTTCCCCTCAATCTGTTCCTTCCAGCTTCCCCCAACTCCCCCCTCCCCTAGATCCTTGCCCCCATCCAAAGTCCTCTTTGAAAAGATTAGGCCTCCAAAACATGAAAACAGAGCAGTATACAAGACAGGACAAAAGCTCTCCCCTTCTCTCTACACTTATGCTGAACTTACACTTTGGTGGCAGGATATTTCTAAACAGAATTATTAATGCAGTATTTTCCAGATTTTAAGTGTTGCTTACACTGGGGATAAATTATTCCCTTGCCTGTAGAAAGTCTAATTGGAGACAATTTTGTTAGGTTGCTGCATTAATGTATTATAATTTAACCCAATAGGGCTGGAGAAATTGCTCAGCAATTAAGAACACTGGCTGCTCTTCCAGGGGACCCAGATTTGATTCCCAGCGTCCACATAGCAGCTCAGAGCCATCTGTAACTCAGTCTCAGGAGTTCCAACATACTCTTCTAGCTTCTGGAGACACTACATATACATGGTACATTGACACACGTGCAAGCAAAGCATTCATACACATAAAATAAATTTAAAAATTTAACCCAAATATGTCAGCCTTTTGCACTTTAAAGACTTTGTCTTTATATTTTCTGTATAATTTTGAAAAATACGTTTTAAATTTTATTTAAGTAGCACTAACAGATTTCTTTTGTAACTCTTCAGCATTGTGAATGTATTGTACTATGAATTCATTTCATTTATTCTTTTGGAATGTAAGAGGCAGATATCCTGCCATTATGTTTTCTAGGACCAAGACAGTAAAGAGGTTATAATCTTTCAAGAAGTGTGAGCTTTTATTATTCTTTCCCTAAATTAGAAAACTATTTGGTCATGTGCTAACTAATTAGAAGGAAAGATGTGGGAAAATTGCTAGTAATAGTGTAACAAGCAAACTGATGTCTCATAGACGTGTAAAAACAGGATAATCAAAGTCTTCAGGGTGTGTAGTCAAATATATGAACAGTCACTTTGCTTGTGAATCTGATTCCCACTGGCAAGTGAAGGACTCATAAGGGAAGAGTGTGACACAGCCCATTGGGTGTGTGCTAATCCTGGTAAAAGTATATTGTTTATAAGTCAAACTCTATTGACGTAACATATTTTAGACAATTTTAAATATGAGCAAATACTAGGATACTTACAATTTATTAATGCCATAATTTTCATTTTTCTCTCCATTCTTCTCTGCAATTCTGTTCATGTATAACGCTTTTGAGATGGTCTCTAATGCCTCAAATGATATTTGACTTGAGTACTGTGTGACTTTTCAGGAAGAAGTGAATAAACACCTATTCACCCTAGGTAGGACATCCATGACAAATGGACTAGAAGCAGCCTATCTCAAGTGAACAAGTAACTTTATTACCGTCACTCACAAGATACCAGGTGAAGAGTTGTGTACAACATAGCTGACTCAAGCAAAATCACTCCATCATTAGTGATAACTTATAGAAACTGTATCCTTGCTAGCCTTATCCCCCCCAGCATCTGGCTACAATTTACTTAACCCTGTGGAGGGGCCTAGTGCATCTTGTCACCTTCAAAATCTTTCTGAATTTCATAAGTTTTGATTACTTTCTGAGTCTTGGCTTGATCTTAACATGCATCCTTCATTTTTTTTTCAGTAGGAACATTTCAATAGCTGCGCATCGAAAAAATAAACTAATAAATGTGTGTCTTTAATGTCACCCATTCCACCTTGCTTGTATTTTCTAATCCCTGTGCTTTTAAAATAAAATGAATCTCAGTATTTTATATAAAACATGCTCCTCTTCTTTCTGTTCATTTGTTCTGTGCTGTTTGCCAGTTCTATAATTATGCAACATGGAATTATAACAAAGACTTTCTTGAAACTGTGAGTGTGGGGGTAAAACCGAGTATGAAAAAAAATATATTCTATTTAGCGGGATGAAAGTCTTTCAAAACATCATGAGTTAATTTTTTTTTTCATTTTAAACATTTTGCTGTCTAGTTGTCATAGGTCTCTTGTGAGGTAAACCCAATACTTAATAGGACTTGCCGGTGATCCTTTTTATTGATAATCCATCAGACAGTGATCCTTTTATTTGTGTTCTTTTACTGGGGGCAAGAGAGGAGAGAGCGCTTGGCAAGCACTGAGCAATATATCTAGAGGAGCTTGGGAAGCACTGGCAAGCTGATGGATGTGGGATTCTTCATGTCAGCTCTGCCTCACTGAGTAGAGTCTGGAAGAGGGGGTAACCCTTCCCCCCACCCCCCCCCGGCCCTTACTTTACACATGTCTAGATACTGTAGACTCAGAGAAGTGTTTTCTTTATTTATTTTACAATAATCCCAAACATTGTTCACAATGAGAAGAAATTCTTCTTTGCCAAAAGCAAATCAGATATGCAACCAATTTCAAGTTCTCCGTAGCCATCCTGCCCAGCATTTTGGTTTTGAATACAGAGAGGTAGGAAGAAGCCATATGTGATCACACACAGTGGGCTCAGACTTGAGCCAGAGCTCCAGGTCATTAAGTAACTGGGATTGAGTCTGTGAGAATATGTCAGTGGGAAAGACTATTTTAGTATAAACTTGTTAAGTATATTTAACTCCTCTTCATGTTGCAGACTAAAAAGGGCTGAAATTATTTGGTTTATCATCTGTATTATCCCCACGATGGTTCTTTTAGTTTCCAATTTACAGATGCTTTTTTGGCCCTTGCTTTCTCTTTTTATGTTATCATTCTAACTTTAGATGCCTTCTGAGTTTTAAAATTAACACCTGTGTGTTTGTGTGTGTGTGTGTATATTTGTGTGTGTATGTGTGTGTGTGTGTGTGCACGTATACACACGTGTGGTTCACAGTATGCTTGTGGCGGTCAAAATACTTGCAAAAATTGTTTCTCTCCATTGCTTCTCTCCTTGTAGGAGAGAATGTACTGTTGTTCCATCTACCTTGTAGATGTAGGGTATAGATCTCAGGTAATCAGGCTCCTCAACAAGTGCCTTTACCCACTGAATCATCTCAATTCTGATTGTGTAAAAGCAAGATTGTTTTAAAATCTTGACGAAACCCTCGAAATGTATCTCTTGATTTCTAGAGCCATGTAGCTATGAAACTTAATGTTTGGGTGTTTAAAAAAATCCTCTAATAAAAATTCTAGATGTACTTAAGTTTTCTCTAATACCCAAGTATTAGGAATGTCTTCTCTACCTATATCATTGTGATACCATTTTATGAAAATCTGTCTGGACATCCCAACAGACTGACCTTCTGGTAGAACTCACAGTGAAATTATAATATCCACTGAGATGATTTAAGGCTATGGGTGTACTTAGATAGCTATCTTACTGTGTATTCAAACTGTTTAAGTTTAACCCAACTTTACAAAACCAATGTGACCAACATCTCTTGGATTTCCCATAAAATCATCTTTCACAACCTAATCTAATATATGCATTTCACGATAAGTTAGATACCCTTCCATTTCCTTGACCTAGAACAAGTATGTTTGTGTGTTACAGTAATCATTTGCTAAAGCAGCGGAGAAATTGAAAGCAGAAATGAAACCAATATCTTCCGTAATTGTGTAGATACAATGGATAAAGATTGTTTATGGTTCTGCTTTTTGTTTTGTTTCTGTTTTTTTTAAACAATATTGAATGTTATTTGGTCCCAGGTGGGATCAATATAATAACTTCTGTCCTTTTGGAATCTATGATAAAGAACTCTATAAACAATACCTCATGGTGTCTCCTGTGTTGCTTAATAAATACAGAGCAACACTTTTGTTAAGCCATGGCACAGGAGAAAAAACAAATTCAGAGACATACAACATGCATATATCAGATAGACAAACACCATAGACAGACTATAGGTATGCCAGTAACCACAAACTATAGAAGATGGAAGATGCACACAGAGAAGTGTAGAATTCAAATTTGGACTCATTTTTGGTCAAATTATTCCCAAGAGACAATGCTTTGTTTTCGTTCCTTAATGTAACCATGATACATTTTGGTGTTCCCTGAAGTTATTTATAACCGGACCAACACTATAATGCACAATACAGTATGACCCTCTTGCCTATCCAGCCTTTTCTCTTTTGTTTCTCCCTTTCCTGTTGTGTAAATTATGAGTAATCATTAGGTTTTGAGGGGCAAATCCCCCATATTCTTACATTATTCAATTTTCAAAATAGTGTCTGATTATTCAGACTCTTCCCCTAATAGTGAAATAGTTTAGTGAATAGGAGCTAAAGGAGCACATTAGCGTTATTTGTAAGAACTGAAACTTTGATATGTACATCGAGATTTAAGCATTTATACATTATTAGTAACAGACTTTATTAAAACATGAAAAATCAAAAATTCAAGTAGCAATGCTAATAATAAAATTTCATTTATTATATTTTCTTCAAAATGTTTTTGGCCTAAGAATTATCTACAGAAACAAATTCTTACTTCTTCTTTACAAGGTATATTTGCTTCTGTTAGTAAATACAAATAAGTCATTTGATTACAGCATTTCCCTCTTATGTCTAAGACCCCCAAAAGATGGCTGAAATCACACAGCATACTGAATCCCACACACAGTGCCATAGCACCAACATTCTTATCAACAACACGATTACAAAGGAACTAAAAGGCACATAGTGTATGTAGTATAATATAAAGCAATTTGGATGGTTCAAATCCTAGGTAGTATAGATCAAGGTGGCATCAGATTTAATTTCATTAGTTTGAATGGTGGAATTTGTCACTAAATACTTTTCAATTAATATTGGCTATAAGTGTCTAAACTCTTGGAAAGCACATCTAGAGAGCTACAGGGAACTGATGTAGTTTCTATCAAAACACAAATCCAAAGTTATATCAATGTTACTGGGTCTGGGTCTAAACTGCATCCCTCTCAAAAGCCTGCAGTGGGGAGTCCAATAGTTGCTGGGAATGAAATCAGTTTTATTTTAGGTCCAGTCTTGAAAATTGACAGGCCCATCATTCTCAAAGCCACGTCCTAGGGAAATAAGGGACACAAATGACCATTGAAGTTAAGCAAAGGAGGAGCATACTAGGAAGGTGTCTTAGTTTGTGTTTCTATTGCTGTAATAACATTCCAGACCAAAAGCAATGTAAGGACTGAAGGGATTATTTTAATTTATAGTTTCCCATATGAAGCTACTTGAGACAAGTCAAAAAGATTAACTCAAATATGGTGGGAACCTTCAGGAAGGAATTGATGTGTAAGACCTGGAGAAGTACTGCTTGGTGGATTGCTCAATCTCCTTTCATATAGAACCCAAGACCAGAAGTCTAGGGATGGCAAAAACGTCAGTGAGCTTGGCTCTCATGCATCTGTCACTAATCAAGAAAACATACCACAGGCCTGTCAATGGGCCACTCTGCTGGGGTGGGGAGAGTCTTCTCATCTGAGGTTCTGTTTACCTAAATGACTCTAGCTGTGTCAAACTGATAGAGAACTATCCAGCACTACAGGCAATAGGTTTCTGCGTTATCTTCATCACATAAAGGATGCTTCATTGGGGGGTGGGGGCAGAATACCATCAACATGTAAGACTAAGTATGGTAGTTTTAGAAAGAGAAACATTACTTTTACCCAAGTCAAACCTAACAGCCTTTGAATACTTTATGAATTTGGTACACAGAACAGAGAACAAGGAGTAGCATTGCTCATTCTGAGTTTATCTGAAGGTCACCAGATATTCTGGGCTTAGTAAAGCTAGATGAAGAAGATGATTTGGTATTTAACGTTTTATTCATTTAGATACATCTTCCTTTTAGAATTTAGAATCATGGACAAAGGTAATGATGTAAGAAACACATGCAAAAGGCTGTGCAGTGTAAATACCTATCCATTTCCTTGACTATTAAATGAAATAGAATGTTGTATCACTCATGGCTGTGGGAGGCGTCTGCGAAATTCTGACTTACTAGCCTCAGTTGTTATACTCTTTGTTCTTACCACTTCTCCGGACATGTAATTTGGTTGTCTTCAACTAGCTTCTGATTTCAAATATTAAGGAAGTGTGATTGGTTATCAGGCAACGTACCCATGATGAGCAGAACCATTAGCATCTTCAGAACTGCAGACTGTAACGTGAGTGACGTGCTCCTGAAATAACAAAAAGCTCCCATTCTAGTAATGCTTCAGAACAGGGATAGGCCATAAGTGGAAACTACATTTAAAGCAACTCTCCTATTTAACTCGTAGCACAGCACACAGAGCACTGTTTCGACTGGAGGCGGTTTATCTTCATGATGTCCCAACTGAATGGAAGCTCATTGGTCATGAGAAAACATGATAGACTATGTTATATGACATATTAGATTATCAGTAGTTCAAAGAAAAATCAAGATTTGAAGTTCTAAGTATACTTTCTAATAAGTGTGAAAAAACTTCACATCTTTTATAATACCCTAAGTTGAAATTGATTAAATCACAATAGCTCTGTATGTTTTTTTAAATAGTGCTCATTCTAAAATCTAGCATTTAAACCTAAGCAAGGAGACTCCACAGCAATGGTATGAGGCTCTAACAATTACTATCTGTTAACCATTTTAAGATCAGCTTAGTTTTCAAAATGTCTCTGCATTGACCATTGTAGGTCCAGGGCAGTTTTTAATTATCTATCAGTGGCATTCATATTGATATATGTTCTTCCTCTTTGTCCTACCCAGTGACAGTTTCATCTGCTTGACACGGTGATTCTTTCAAGGTGACAAGTACATCCTTAACTAGTAACAATTCTTGCTGGACACTCAATGAATCATCAAAGATTTTTTTTCTCTAGAACCTTAGCCCTTATCTCTCAGTAAGCTAGAACATATGATTACATTAAATTATATTCTATATTTAACAAGTGGTTTCATAAACGTGGCAGGTTGGCATGCAGAAGTCAGAGAGAGAGCTCCCAGAGTGTCTGTGCAGCAGACACTTTCTGTTGAGTTCTGCCTTCCCTGTGTTCAATCTTTTCCCTTCAGTATGACTTATGTGACAATGACTTATTTCAGAAAGATGAGGCATACTGAAGTAATGTGTCTGATCAAATGCTGTATATAAACAAGGAAGAGAGATGGGAAAAAAATCAGTATAATTGCAACCATGCTTTCTATCCTGGTCTGAACTCATATACTCATTTGATTTATGACTTGAATGAGCCCTAACCTTATTAATTTTTTTCAGCTCCAATTTAAATAGTTTTGCTCCATTTTGTTTATTTATTTATTTATTATTTATATGATGTGTGTATGTGTGTGTGTGTGGTCACACTCTGGCTCTGTCATGAATGTGGAGGTCAGAGAACACTTTAGAAGAGTCAGAGGATAGAACTCAGGTTGTCAGACTTGGCAGCAAGTACTCCTATCCATGGAGCCATCTGAACAACCCCCAGTTCTGAATTTATAAGCAAAATAGCTACAACCACAATCCCAAACCCCCTGTCTTTCCTTTTCATTTTGCACAGGATCAAAGTATCTCTCAAATATAATTTGTAAACATCTATCAAATGTGACATGATTGTATATGTGAACATTTAAATATCTACTTCTTGTCCATACTCCTTTATTTGTATTTTTTTATTCAGAATATACCATTCAATTTTGTCTCAATGGAGAGAAATATAGTTTCTCATAAGACAAAGAAAAGGAATCTCAACACTTTAAATTTAAATCCATCATAGCAGATAATGTCTAGAGCTCTTTAAAATGTCAAGAAACCTCTCTGAGAAGCCCCAGGATGGCTTCTTATTTCCTCAAAAGTGAAGATGATTTCATACCAACTATCCCTTACAGGCATTTTCAACTTAAAATTTTGAAATAAATTGTATTATTTTACTGTAACAGTATCATCCACTGGAGCTATTACTGGAGATATAATTATCAACAAACCCATATTCTCTGTGCTTAATATCTAGACACACATTCATATTTATCAATTCATGAATATTAAAGTCAATTGCTGTGGTAACCAGACTTTGTCAGTCACTAGGGAATGGGAAGGGGCAGTGCAAATGTTAGAAATTTAACTTTATATATAAAAAAATACAATTTTGATTGGTTTGGAGTTTTAGGTAATGAAAAACTGATAAAATCCAGGGAATCAGAAATCTCCAGTAAGACAGTGTAAGATGCCTCTTTGTTTCTCAAAGGCTGTTTGAAGAAAGGCATTGAGTTCACTTTCCAGAGAACTTGGTACTAAGGATGAAGCTGGCGATGAATCTGGCCCCTTCCCCAGGACTAAGCTGTCTCTTTTGGCTTTTCTGGCCCTGAGCCTATTCCAGTGGAACTGGACAGATGGTTATATCAACCTCCAATTGATTACACCTCTTTCAGGAGTTGACAAATGGTCAATTTGACCTTGAAGTTCCCGATTGCAGGCATCACCCTCACCATTGAAAAGTGTCCATGCTTAAATACTCATTTTGCATTCACTAACATATTCCTTCCTCTTGTATTGAATGGTTCAAGCCCTCTTAGAGAAGAGCAATGGGGCTTATTTTTAGCTATTTTTCATGTCACTACATGTCTTCATTAAAGAGGAAACTTTCACATTAAGGCCAAAGCAGCGTTTAATAGGCAGTACAGAAGTCATTAGTAGACACGGTGACTCTCGCTTCCTTCCTCTTGATGTTTTTGTTTTTCTTATGAAAATAATCCATAATTAATTGATGTGTATATCTACTCTTCTTTTAAATACCTCAGATGAGTTATGCAACCTTGTCCCAACCCATGAAAATAAATCATTCTCATAGCCTCACTGATTCCTAAAAAGACAAGTGACAAATGCAACCATACTAGCTGAAAATAACCAGAAGAGAGAGATATAGATAGACAGACAGACAGACAGACAGATAGATAGAAATAGATAGATAGATATAATCTAGATTTAACCATTATTCCTATCTTACTTTCATAATATTTTATTAAATTACAGTTTAATTTAAATTATATTTTCTTGCAAGTTTCTTTACAAATGTAACTTCTAACATTTACTTTAATAAAGAAATTAACGGATCTCTTTTTCCTTTTCTTGGTATTATAAAGGATAACATTACATACATATTTAGATTATTAAACAGGAAACAAAGGTAATGCATTTTAAAATCTTTAGTTCATGACTGGTTTTGACCAAAATAAAGGATTTTCTTATATTTTTGAATTTTCTTAACTTTTTATCAGTCATTATGTTTAGTATTAGAATTGGAAATTAAAAAGCCAAAAAAAGTCAAATATGCAGAAGAATAGCTGTGCTTTAAAAGTAAACATAATTATGTCAGAATTGAGTAAAATATCATTTTACAAGCTTTCTTGGGAATAATGAAAACCAGGGAAAGCCTGAGAATCAAGAATTTACACTCCTTTAGTTCTATATTAACTATGCTCATTTTTTAATGGGAAAATGATGCAAATAAAAACTAGCAGAAGAAACTGAATTCAACAAGACCTGGCAAATAATTCAAAAAGCAGATACACCAAATCAAGTGTTGTGAACAGGAACTCTGTCACCTGGATTTCTGGGAAAGCCCTCTTTCCTCAATTGATTTGCCAAAAGAATGGCTGAACTTGGATGTTGTAAACTACAGGCCAAAATAGAAGTGTTAAATAAACTAGCATCCACACAAAGAAAAATCTAATATACGGTTTTAGAAAAATATTAAACTTGGTAATGGGATAAAGTCCTGTCTGAGTGGAAGTTAAATATTTTCTAAGACATAGATATTGTATGATCTGTCAATTTAAAAAGCTGCTGCTGTTCAGATTTGTTAAGATTAGTGTATAAATTTAAGGATCTAAGTTATATACCCACATAGGAGCAGCCACACACAAGGCTTAGGGAAGACATATGACTCTTGCATATCGAAAAGAGATGGAGGCCTTCTTAATTTGGTAATTATAAGTAATGATGCAAAAACATAATCATCTTTCAGTAGGGTTATTACCTGTGCTGAAAATGCACTCATCATAGTTCATCATAGACTTAAGATCCTCTAAAGGGGCCTTTGGTAAGTTTTGTAGCATTTGAAAACAGGCATATGTCATCGTGCCCTAGTTAAATAGTTGTACATAATATGATGTGTTCAGTATGACTGTGTTCTAATAAATCATTTGTATAAAATTTAAAGTGTAGTTTTTGGACCTATAAAAATATATCAGTTGAAGTACTTATT
The DNA here is from genome assembly GCA_021653895.1 of Mastomys natalensis. Taxonomy (NCBI): domain Eukaryota; kingdom Metazoa; phylum Chordata; class Mammalia; order Rodentia; family Muridae; genus Mastomys; species Mastomys natalensis. The sequence continues at coordinate 272,308 of JAJTUV010000532.1, forward strand.
AGTCATTGTCCAGAATAAAAATGTGTTCTAATGAGTAACATTTTTTCGTTCAGTAGTGTGGTTACCAGCGTTGTAGCCAATCATAAATTACCAATGGTTTAACAACATGCTGGTCCACTTCCTGAAGATAGGACAACCCACATGGATAAGCCCACACACGATGCTTGTGAGAACATACAGAAAATGTCCCAGCTTAATGTGGCTGCTGAGTTGCACTTTGTTTTATAATTCAACAGCCACACATGTCTCATTCCTTCAAGATTCTATGTAGTGGTCTTTCACATTGGCTTCTTGAATCAGATTCCTAAAAATTACTGCATTCAACCATTTGGTATAGGCATAACTCAACATTTAAACTTTACATCTTATGTTTAATGGCTTACTTAGAGTTTCCTTAATATATATGCATATGTGCACATATAATATTCCCATATAATTATATATAAAGTGTATCATCATCTTATGGAGTTGCAATCTTCCTCAGCTCCTCAGGAGTGTACAGGGAGGGATCCATGTCTCCAGAGACATAGGTAGCATGCTTGTCTGACATCAGTGGGAGGGGAGGCACTTGGTCCTGTAGAGATTTGATGCCCCAGCGTAGGGGGGTTGCTGGAGCTGTGGGGCTGGAGATGGTGAGTGGGTGGGGAACGCACTCATAGAGGAAAAGGGGAGGGAGGAGATGGAGGTTGTGGGATGGGGGCTTGTGGAGGAGTAACAGGGAAGCGAGATATCATTTTAGATGTAAACGAATGGGATGATTAATAATAATAATAAAAAGAGTCTCATCAAACACATTTGTTATCTGAGGGTTACTAAAGAAAATTAGAAATCAGTTGACATGTGTATTGCAAATCTATTATATAAACTACTTCATGTAATTAGGTATTTAAAATCAAGGAAAATTAAGTACAAGGGAGATTATGTGCAGAAGGGAACACAGAACGGGCTGAAAAAGAACATAATTATAAAACAAATAAATGATGAGAAGCGAGCTTGGACTCATTTGGGGATGAATCTAAACTCTAGGTCCAACTACTCATTATTAGACCATTTTCATAATGAACCTATTCCAAAGAAATCAGTGTGGGCATGCACTCAGTGCTAAATGAGTTTAGAAATAAAACAAAGCTGCAGAAGCCTTCTTTTATCCTCTGTCAAATTAGAAAAACCAAGTAGGTCTTTGTTCTTGTAATAGTCTATTTGCTTAAATACATAGACTAGTGGCAAGGGAATCATTTAAATGGCTGTAGGCAGTCAGTGGATTCAAGAATCACAAGAGGAGAGGGTGAACTCTGTGGTCCAATGGCCAACTTTATCAAATTAATAACCCTGAGTTGTGTAGCTGTTTGTGGATTGCCCAAAGTTGGAAACTATGAGTGTTGATGTAGGGGTCTGAAATTAGAAAAAAAATGAACCCATTATCATATTGATGTTTGGTCATCTACCCAGGAAGAGCAAGAAATTGAACACCAGTCTTAAAACATTCCATCCTGTGAAACAGCTCTGAGAAACAAAGCACATTTGTTTCAGTCTCAACTTCCTTTCAATTTATCATTTGCTAACCTGTCATAGAACAATTTACTTGGACTTCCAATGTGAATTTTCATCTGAACATATAGCTTGTAGATGTGAGAGATATGTATGGTGGAGGAATGGAGCCGGTGAGATGGAATTTGGGAGGGCTGGGGAAGGCAATGAGTAGGGGGGAAGTAGGGGAGAAATAACAATATACTCAGATACCTACATGAAAATACCACAAGGAAATCCATTATTGGATTTAATTTAAAATTTTAATTTAAAGTTCCAGAATCTACTAAAGGTCTGTCTTTAACTTTTCAAAATATGTCAAATCCTGACTAGTTAGGCAAAATGATTGAAATTCTCCTCTTCTAGTAATTTATGGTTTCTGTTTTTTTCTTTCTGCTTGCTTTTCTCCCTCTCTCTTACTTCTTCCTTCTCTTTTCCTCTCCTCTCTCTCCATTTCTCCCCTTCTTTGTCTTTCTTTTTATCTCTGAACCTTTATGTTTTGAGACAGTTTCCCCTTAATATGCCAGGTTGGACAAAGATGACCTTTATGTTCTGATAGTCTACCTCAAACACTCAGATTAGAGGAATGCACTACTATGCCTAGTTTTCTGTGATCCTCTGGATTAAATGCGGGCTTCGGGGGAGAGCACATTGCTACAAATTTTGATAAGCATGGGCTCTTATAAATCACATGAGAATATTAGATAACAAATAATAACAACTTCCAAACCATATTATCAGAATTCTGCCTGTAGGTTTGAATGCTTTGGTTTAGAGAGCTTAGCACACAAGAACAAGCTAATAAGGATATTTATGAGTGATTTGGAATTCAGGTCTACTTTTTTTGCTACTAGAATCATTTAGCTGTATGTTTATGTTCCTCTGTTGCATTCTACATAATCCAGGAATTTTGTTTTTTATATTCTTGGGAAGCCAGGTTTGATTCTGTAGGCTGAAAATTCCAACATCTTGGAAGGCCATGACAAATGAATTCAAGGTATATTGGAGCTATAGAATGATTCAAGAATAAGTTGGGTGACTTAGATTTGTCTTTTTGTTTGATTATTGGGATAGTTTATTTTTAATTACATGTACACGTGACTATCTGTGGATAGGTATGTGCACCTGAGTGCAGTGCTTGTAGAGACCAGAAGATGGCATCAGATTCCCTGGAGCTTGGACAGGTTTGGGTTGTTACTGAGGGCAGTATATGTTCTTGAGTGCAGACCCGTGTTACAAGGCTTGTGGCTTTTCAACTTTTTTTTGTTTGTTCTTACAAAAATTTAAAAGAGCTGAGAGTTTATCTCTGATAGTACTTGATTCCAGCACTAGTGGAGCTGAAGGTTCCGTGTTTAGTGGGTAATGAAGGTGGGTTCACATTATACATTTATGTTCTGGGATGTCTCTACACTGTGATTTTGGAGTGAAATAAAAATTCATGTTTAAATACCCATTATGTTTACAAACATTAATAGCAGATTGAAATTCTTGAAATAAATATAGATTTAGGTAATTCTTGCAGAAATTCATATGTTGTGATTGAGGTTAATTTGCAAAACTGATGACAATTGCTAAAACTGTATTTTCATACAACTATATAACTTTCTAATCAGCCTTAGTGGGGTTCCTTTCCTTTATTCTGTGAATTTACTATCAAGAGGATGCACCTTCAGCTTAATCCTATCACTATTTTGGAATGAGTTACAACTTTGTTGCAAGGCTAGTTCAAATTTTATTATTCATTTTTATCCTTGACCCTAGTGGTTGAAACTATTAACTAAAGTAATGTTAATTGTGGTAGTATTTTTTTTCCCTTTTTTTGATTTAGATACTTGTCCACCAGGAATTGGATGAAGACCAATTCATTCCATTCTGGCCACTGAACAGACATCAAAAGTGTAATGATTTTTGGTCACTGTTCAAGAGTTTACATTAATATAAAGGGCACCCAGGGTAAAAATTCAACATAAATACCACCCTATATATTTGGGTAGACTTTTATGTACTAAACTGTATGAACTAATAGGGAAAATTATGAATCTGTTTCAGAATCTTGCATTGGGATGTGAAGTATTACTATGAGTTTTCTTTGATAGACTATTTTCTCATTATATAAGACAATGCATATACATATGTATATGAAAGTGGGAAATTACTGATCTAGCAATTCTTTGATTTCCTAACACTACAAAGTGTCATAGAAGGAACCTATGGTTCCTCTAAATGAATAAGTAGCCTGTATGTTCCCAGGATTTTGGTTTACGGAATGGGCTAAATAAATGTATAATTAATTACAGATGCAGGGTAATAGAGACCATTTATGGAGATTTCATCTGTTTCAACCACTCTGCTAACAGCTTTATACATATTATGGCTGTTAAAACTTTTAAGTGTTTTGAGGTAAGCATTGCTATAGGAAAAGGAAATTAAAGGCAAGAGAGGGGAAGCAGCTTTCCAAGGTCAGGAAGTTAATAAGTAAGTGTGTTTGGCAGTTGTTTACTATGACACTGCTTCCTTTATTAACCCTTTAGTTCACCCCCTGCAGTAAGTGTACCCTTTCTTTATGTTATCTTTATGGTAATCTCTGAATAACAATGTAAAAACTAAATTAAATGAAAACCTCTACAACTGTTAACTATCTCACACTGCATTGCATTAGAGAGTGCAGAAAGTTTCTTGGGAACATTGTATTTGTATTGAGAGACAAAAATATTCAAATCTAGACTGAAGTATTAATCCATTTACATGTCTCATTCTCAGGCATGGAAATTGTCATACTGACTAGCTTGTTAACAAACAGAGTAAATGGAGCTGGAATACCCCTCACCAATCTCCCATGTAGGTAATGACTGAGCAGTCCATGAAAAAAAAGGGGCCTGAAAAAAATGGACTTAAGATTTTGACTTACAGAGTTACAAAAATGCAATTGAGAAAAATGAAATTATTTGATTCAACAAACATTATGTATCTCATTCTGTATACCACAAAGCTAATAGTCACATAACAATTCTGTAATATCAATAGTGCATGTATGAAAGGTGATGATAGGATAATTATAGTTGCTGTGTTAAAACTGATTGCATAAGTATGGGATTTAATTACTGATTCATAACGTATGAGGAGCATTATATTGTTACACATTGTATTTCCATTAAGTTGAGGAGAATAAATGTTAGACATTGTGCCTAAGTTATACTTACATAGTAGATGAATGCTATATTGCTATTTCTTTGTTGCAAATGTTCTGGAACCATGATTGTATTTTCTTTGTTTCACTGATTGCAAGAACCTGGATAAGATATAGCTGTATTCACCAGAAGAAACTCATTTCGACATTATGGAATGAGAAATAAATGCTCACTGTGGGTGAGCTATCAAAAATTTGACATTTGTGATTTGACTTTAGCTATCTTCAGGACATAGAAAATGTGAGATCTAGAGTGTCATATAGGATGAATACATTAAATTGATTCTCACTTGTGAATTGATAAGTGCAAGTAAATCTAGTATAGAAGGTTAAAATTCACATAGTAATCTATCCTTAAACTTTAATATACAGTAAAATATAAAACAAAGTAAATTGTCTATATCTAGACCTAAGAACCATTTTGCTATTCTTAGGTTTTAAAATTTTTCTGTCTAGGATTCATTAATTACTAAGCTTCTTTCTTTCAGTTACTGGTGGAATCCTTAACAGTTATTTCTCTGGCTAATTTGATTTTATGTCCCACTTTCTTAATGGAAAGGAATCCTAATTTTCTAAAATGTTTGGCAAGGTGTATTGGCTGTGTCAGTCTATACTTTGCTCTTGCCTCAGACACATTTGCATGATGTGATTCATGAGATTGAAAGGCAGTTAATACCTCACCACAGAGATTCTCAACCTGTGTGTTGCAACCCTCTGGAGGTTGAATGACCAGTTATTACATTATCGTTCATAACAGTAGAAAATTACAATTATGAAGAAGATAAAAAATTTGTGGTTGAAGGTCATCAGAACTTGAACTCTATTAGAGGGTCACAGCATTAGGAAGGTTGAAAACTACTGTCTTAGAAAGCAAGGGTTGGTTAGAGCCTCTCAGAGGACAGCTTGCCCCTGTCTGTTCTCAGGCTGGAGGTTTAGATCCTGGGAGCTCTGGTTGAATCTTTTGATACTCGTTCTAAAAAGGACAAAAGCACCCTCACTTTGGTCTTCCTCCTTCTTCTTGAGTTTCATGAGGTTTATGCGTTGCATCTTAGGTATTGTGTGTTTTGGGGCTAATATCCGCTTATCAGTGAGTGCATACCATGTGTGTTCTTTTGTGATTGGGTCATCTCACTCAGGATATTTTCTAGCTCCATCCATTTGTCTAAGAATTTCATGAGCTCATTATTTTTAATGGCTGAGTAGTACTCCATTGTGTAAATGTACCACATTTTCTGTATCCATTCTTCTGTTGAAGGACATCTGGGTTCTTTCCAGCTTCTGGCTATTATGAATAAGGCCGCTATAAACATAGTGGAGCATGTGGCCCTGTTGCATGTTGAAATATCTTCTGGGTATATACCCAGGAGGGGTATAGCTGGGTCCTCAGGTAACACCATGTTCAATTTTCTGAGGTATCGCCAGACTGCTTTCCATAGTGGTTGTACCAGCTTGCAATCCCACCAACAATGGAGGAGTGTTCCTCTTTCTCAACATCCTCGCCAACATCTGCTGTCACCTGTGTTTTGGACCTTAGCCAATCTGACTGGTGTGAGGTGGAATCTCAGTGTTGTTTTCATTTGCATTTCCCTGATGACTAGGGATGCTGAGCACTTCTTTAGGTGTTTCTCAATCATTCGAGTTTCCTCAGTTGAGAGTTCTTTGTTCAACTCTCTACCCCATTTTTTAATAGGGTTATTTGATGGTCTGGAATCTAGTTTCTTCAGTTCTTTGTATACCTTGGATATTATACAGACATCCAGAGCCAAACAGTGAATGGAGCTTGAGGACTCTTAAAGAAGAATAGGTGGAAGGATTGTGGGCCCTAAGGAGATAGGAACTGCACAGGAAGATCAACAGAGTAAACCAACCTGAACCCTTGGAGCTCTCAGAGACTGAATCACCAACCGTGGAGCATACCTAGTCTACACAGATCTACCTCCATGGGCTGAACCTAGGCCTCCCTGCACATATGTTGTAAATGTGCAGCTTGGTTTTCATGTAGGTCTCAAACATCTGGAGTGGGGGCTATCCCAAAACATGCAGCCTGTATATGGAGTATGGTCTTCTAAAAAAAAAAAAAAAAAACAGTTGTTCAGTTATTCATGGAATATTATTTTTTTTATATCTCTTGTATTCAGTTTGCAACTACTTCATTGAGAATTTTTGTATGTATATTCATGAGGGATACTGGACTATAACTTATATATTTTTGTTGGGTTTACACTGGATTTCACTATTTCAATATTATTTGCTTTGTGAAGGAGCTTATTGTGGTTCTGAATTTTTTAAACATAACTCAAAAAGTATTGCTTGTTTGAAGGGTCTATAGAATTCTTGTATAAGTATATCTGACCCTTGGTATTTTGCTTGGTTGTTTCTTTTCATTTTATTCTGTTTGAATACTTTTTAAATTTTTTTGATTTGCTGAAAATAAAAAAAAAAAAAAAAAAAAAAAGAAAGCAAGGGTTTCCTGACCTGGTGTGAACACTTTTTCTTCTCTTTTGAAAGAAAACCCTCTCTATTTTCATGTTGTAATCCGAACACTATTTCTTTAATCTCACGTTCGGAGTTTCTATAAATGTGAAGCAAAACATTACGTGAACCGTCTAGGTTTATACAAAGCCGGGGGCCCTAGAGAGACTCATTCTCATCCAAAGAGAATTAGACCATTCATTGGGTAATTATAATGTCTTTTATTTTTATTTTCTAAAATTGTTTTTCTTCTTTATGTGTATTATGCAGAGTTTGCATGCATGCGTCTGTGTACACGACATGTGTACCTGGTATCTATGGAAGCAAGAAGAAGACTTCAGATCTTCTAGGGTTGGAGTTACATATTATTTATTAACTGATATGTGGGCTCTAAGAATTGAATCTTGGTCCTTTCTGAGAGCACTTGTTGTTCTTGACCCCAGTGGTGTCTCTCCAGCCCAAGGTAAAATGCTGTAAAAAACAGTGGTGCTATTCCACACTTTAGTTCTTTTTATATATATGCTTTATATACACTGCTGTGCTTAGTTTGTGCATGTCATACCTCCTTTATCAATGCGAACAGGATTCCCAGATTAAGAATAGATACAATATATTAATTTCATTTTCTTTTATTTTTTCCTCTCCATTTTCTATTTAATTTTTAAAATACTACTAAACACGCACATATTTTGAGTTGTTATCTCATCACTATGTAGACTTGGCTGATCTTGAACTTACTAGTTAGACCAAGCTAGTATCAAAGTCACAGAAATCTGTTTGCTTCTGTACCCTAAGTCCTGAGGTTTGGCAGGAACCTGAGAATGGCTGGCACCGCTACACCCAGAAATCATAATGTCTTTAACTCCATTTGGTCTGAATCTTTTATTATCAACACTTCTAAGGAAATGATTACTTAAAATAATCAATACATACATTACTAAATGTTATCGTGGAATTGAAATATCTGCCAGAGCTTGTAGTTTGAATAGTTGTGCTACTTTATGAAGAGTTCATGGAATTTATAGAAGATGATGCTTGCCTGGTAACAGCTAGCTACTAGGGGTCGAAACTTCAAGGTGATAATGGCCTGACTTATTCCAGCTTTCAACTCTACTTCTTGGTATACCATGATGTGAGCTTCTGCCACATCCTCTGTGTCTGCTGTGTGCTGCCATTATCATGAACTCTGCTGTATTACCATAATACACTGAGATCACTTGAACGATAATCTCAAGTAAATATTTTATTCCTTAAGTTGTTTATTACAGGTATTGTGGTCACAGTAATGCAAAGGCAACTGATGTGCATCAGTTTCCCAGCCTGTTCAGTGATATCGATAAAGGGTTAAGGGAGTTATTACAATGGTTATCCGGCTAAATACTTAACAAATGATTTTCTCACTGTACTCCATTTTATTTGGTGATAAAACAGCGACCAAAACAATGACAAATAATTACTGGACACCTAAATTTTATCTAGTAGTATCCTTTACCTAATTTCTTTTCTCAGTACCTCTATACTCATGTGATCAAATCCTACACGAGGAGATGGAGACATAAAAAGCCTGGAGGAATATCGCAGAATTACATATACCAAAGAACTAGTTTGCATTTGAACTAGTTTGTATTTGCACTTCTAAACCATCTTCCTGTGCTGATTTTCCTGTACACATTACATTATGTGTGTTGATAGGTTCCATGAATAATATGTGATAACAGTAGCGAATATTAGATGTCATGAATAATATGTGATAAAAGCACGGACTATTCAGGAGGCTAAGAAGACACATATAACCGAATCATTTTCTTACTTTTCAACAATAGATTTTCTCAGGAAAGTCTGGAAGGCACATGCATTGACAATGCTGTGTTTTGCATGTGTACACATTTAACATTGTTATTGTACCAATGTTGAGACAACATGAATTCAAAAAAGGAAAGAAGGTATAAAATCCAGTGTTATTATTTAAGAGATAAAGTGTTAAGCTTTATCTCTTGGTGAGTAGAAATATATTTTTCTGTAATCCTATAGTCAACTTTCTGAGATTTGGTTGAGGCCTGAAATGCATCATTCATTTTATATTTATACATTCTAAGGGGTTTTTCACACAAAATTTACTCATTTAACTGTGGCCTCACCATAGGCTGTTTCTCATTTTTATGGCCATAGGAAACTGAAACTCAGCAGTTGGAATTCAGCTGACAAATTAGATTGTGGTCTTGCACTTATATTTATGTAAGAAAAAATACAATGAATATCATCACAGAGCTATGTTGAATGCAAATATGCCATTTAAACAAGTGACCTCTGTAATTCTTTTGTATATGATTTATGATCCATTTACTCATTAATGATAATTGAGATTTTTTGTAGTTTTATTAAGCATGAAAATTTAAAAACTATATCTTATATAATGTGTCTGAACTGCTTTTATATTGACGTACGATCTCATGTTAATGTTCTTTATTTGATACCCTTGATCTTCACCAACTTGTCATCTATCTAGGGACATGATTAACTGTGGGCTAATGGGTATGTCTAAAGAGAAACAATGGGATGTCTTTTTGCTAAATAAGGAATCACATCACACTTCTACTCTTTATTATTATTATTTATCAGCAATAGAGGTGACTCAAAATTGTTAGGTTACATTGCACTTACCCATTACAAATCTGATGGTATGAAATGATGAGTTCCTTTTGTTGTTGTTGTGTTTTGAGACAGAGCTTAGTTCCATAGCCCAGATATGCCTAGAATATTTGACCCTCCTCAGTAATTTTGATCCTCCTTAGTAATGGGAATATAGCACTGTGTCGTCCTACATGTCAAGCGAAGAGACTAGTTTTGGATAAGGTTCTCTGTATGTAGAAGTCATGCTTTTCTGCATAGATTTCAAATGAAGGTTTAGAATGAGATTAGTTAAGCAATGAAGGAAATAGCTATACCCAAGCTACTCACAGTTTGAACACAGTTAGTGAATGTGAAACAATGACGTCACTCCACTATATGTGTTGTCTAATGGGATGGATAGAGATATAGGTAACTGATCTATGACCATGATGTCATAGTAAAAGCATAAATTAAATGTCCAAATTTGTACAATAGGAAAAAAATAAATTTGATTGGTCCATTGTGTTTGTGTCCCTGAAAATGTGTTATTTGACCTGAAACTTGAAGTGTAAACCAGTCTTTAGAAAGTAGAGATCCCTGGAAAAAAAAGATCCCAATAAGATCCCAATAACACAGAGAGAAAGGCATATGAGCACAGGAATTGGCAAGAGTAAAAGTCTTTACAATGCAAGACTGATACTGAGTTGATTGAGAAGCAAATAATTATGGGAGGAACCCACACTAGGGTTAGGTTTGATTGGGAAAGGCCTATTGTTTTGGTATGCATTATTTGTTTTATTTTCTGTGTGTTACATGCTTTTAGGAAAAGCAAGAACAACAACAACAAGAACAACAAGCACTCTGTATAGGGAGGCTCACACATGTATCAGGAGTTGGTCTAATGTCTGTCCTGAATACAGATATTACTTTGGAAGTTGCAGTGTTTGAGTATCTTGGACTTGCTTAACTAACTCACTGTTTTCCCTGGATAAATGAAAAAATAGTGGATGGTCACCATGCCAATTGTTAGAGTCCATTAGCAAAACTGAGAGACTGAGGGATGAAATTCAAAGGATGGTTGGAAGTGACATAGCATCTAGAATTTTGACCATACAGAGCTTGATAGCAATGAGGTGAGCACTGGGAGACATGCAAAGGCCATGTCATTGCTTAGCTGTCAGGTATGATTTGATTTTAATAACTTGCAGTGATTAGGTACAAGGTTAAAGGAAGAGTGGCTCCCCAAACTCCCAAACAAGATAGTGATAGTATTCAAAAGACCAGAGAGGAAGTATTGCGATGTCAGAAATTCAGTACCTCCTGTTTTCAGTGGACTGCACTGACTTTTGCTTATTTAACTTATCTATAATTTCCAGTCATCCATGGGAGAATAATACATATAATTAAACACTCTTATTTTTATGAACCGAAAAAGTATTTTATTTTCTCCTCATGATCATGTCAAGTAATGAATAATCATTACATCTGCTACTTCATGCCTCTTCCTTAATCCAAAGGGTGAGGACCCACCTCTTTGTAAATGAGCACTTGAAGTTGCTCTGCTTATGGTGATCCTCCAGGTCAGACACAAGCAGTGCTTCCCTGGGTGTTAGGTGATAGCTTTTGCACTCCTTTCCTTTGTAGAGAAGAACTTCCTTGAAATACAATTCACACACCATAGAGTTCACCCAAAGCTCTAGCGTCAGCTCTTTAGCACATTCTCAGCTGTGTTGTTTAAATCGCATCATTATTAACTTGATACCTTCCCAATATCCGTAAAAGAAATCATATTGCCGTTCGCAGGAACAGCTCACTTTCCGTGAACCACCCTGAGCTCAGGTAGTGACAGATCTGCTTTGTTTGATAGATCTGCCTGTTCTGGACATGTCCTCTTAAGTAAATGAGCAACAATACTTTGTCTTCTACACTTGATCTTAGCCAAAAGGCCCAAGAAGTGATTATTTTGTCTACTAAACTGGGCATTTTTACTTAACCGTGTTTAAAAATTCATCTGTGTCACAGTGTATATCAGTGCATCATTCTTGCTTATGCCCAAATAATATTTATAATAAGATAATAATATATTTATTTATTTACTCTTTAGTTGATAGATATACAGTTTCCTTGTATCTTTGACTATTAAACACAATACTGCAATGGACATCTATGTACAGGTTTTTGTGTGGATACCATGTTTTTATGGCTACTATATGCATGCCTAGCAGTAGAATTGAGTTTTATGACAATTATGTATAAGCAGCTGAGGATTTCACTGGCTGTTTACCAAAGCAGGTGGATAGGAAAGCCACAGGGGTTAGCAGGATCAGTTTTTTACACTGATCCTTATCACATAATTTGTCTTTTTGCAAGTGCTGCACAAATGAGGCAGGCATCGAAGATACATACTTAGCTATTTATAGTGAATAGAACTATTTCTCCTTTCAGGAAGGAATTTTCGTTGTGGGTGGATAAAGAAACATTAGTTACCTGAAGTAAATGAAAAAGAACCTCTGTTTCCATGGAGCCAAAGAGCATGCAAAGCGAAGAAGCAGGCACTGAAGACACACCATTTCCATGCTTTTGCATAGGATCTGTCTTTTTCCTTTTTTTTTCCCTTTTTTCTTTACCAGAGCAAATCATATCTTTCCTGAATTGCCAGCCTATTGAGGGCACTGTATGAAGATCCTTGTGCCCACAGATCTCCAGAGAAACCAGGAAAATTTTTCTTTTCAGGATTGTCTTTCCAATGGGAAAAATGAAAACAAACAAACAACAACTAGTTCTTTCATTCAGAAAGCTGAGAATTGGAAGCCTGGTGATCTGTGTTATCTGTTGGGCCAGGCCATATCAAGTTTCTATAACCAGTACCAGAGATGGCAAGTAATCTAAGTGACAATGACAGCCAAGTCCCCCCAAAGCTTACACAACCAACACCAGATGTAGCTAATATCCAAAAATGACATCTGCATTCTTTGTATGGCTGAGACCATGCTATACACTTAGACCCTTAAGCTAGTACAGATAGCCTGTCTCTAGAACACATCTTCTTGGAGCAAATGCTCCTGAGTCCAGTTTGGATGTAATTATGCTTCTTTGTGCACCAGGGATTGTTTTATGCCAGGAAACTTTTTTCCTCTAAATTGTAGTGTGTATAAATTTGTTGGGAGTAAGCCAGCTGATATCAGACCTTTATAAATTTTGATCCAGGTTGATGACGTCAATCTGAACTGAGTTTTCATTCTCATCCATTCACAGTTTGCTTCTCTGTGTGTCACCTGTGAAGACCTCCCTCACCTGACACGTTTCTAACCCTCAGCTGCATCCTAGTTCCTTCCATAGCCTAATTCTCGGGCCACAAAGAGTCATTAATTCCATTGGTACAAGCTGTTTTATATGAAACTGTTCCAAGTGGTCCTTGGGAATTTAAAGTGAAGAATCTATGTGGGTGGTTTGCATTGGAGTGTCTCTGTTCTCTGAAAAATGTCACTATTGGAATGTCTGACACATCAATAAAAATTAGCAGGTGTTTATTGTTGTTCACCATAGCCAATGACTTCTTAAGTGGTTTATAGAATAAATGACTGAATTGTAGCAGGAATCTGATATATGAGGACAAAAAAATATTATTTTAAGGCTCATTTGGGAAACAGCTGTTTCCCAAATCCTTGTATATTGTAGGCCAGATTTTAGCCATGGATATTTGTGTTGGAAAGCTCTATAGTTCGTGGTGTCTGAGATACAGTATTCCGGAACATACATTTGCTATTTTATTAGTCAGGAGAGCAATGGTCATGATTATTATTTGAGACTTTTTAGGGAACATCAGTATATTCTTGGTTGTCATACCACAATGATGAAGTAATGGATATCCAAATTCTGTATTGTTGTGTTTACAGAGACAAGCTGATAGATGGTAGGGAATTGAAATTGAAATAATATTTATTCTCCTCTAGTCCCTCAAATTCTTGAAACTCTAATCTATGATGAATGAGGATCCTTCTCTCTCTCAAACAGTTCCATAATCTTTTAAACCTTTCTTGCAGTGTGTGCTAAAAAGGGATAATTTAAACCATCCAACAGCCAATAAAACAACACACATTCAAATGAGAATATAAGACCTCCTTTATCACTTTCTAGACAATGACAGCCCCAGGAAGTTGCAATAATTTTGGGTGGTCCACTCCATCCATTTATTATTTGAAAGTCCTATGTAGCAAGACAATTTCTTAATTGGTATAAAGTTATGCATTCACCATCATAAAATAATATTTATGAGGTTGTTCTTTATTGTGAGTTATTACAATGATCTTCAATTAATTCACAAGGATGAATCAAAATCTATTTGAAAAACACATCTTCTTCCCGTAAGATTTTCTTTTCAACAAAAATCGGAGGAGTGACGATAAATTTACAAGTGAGAAGTCAAGGGAAAAAGCTTGCCTGTTAATTTTATGGAAATTCCACGTTAAGAAACACTAATTTGATATTCTGGCTCCATAATGATTTTAGGTTGTCTCAATATTCTAAGAAAAAAATGAATTTACAATTAACATGCAGGGTTCTCTGATGCTTAGGTACATGGAAACTAGGTTTGCTCAAGGCGGTTAGAGCTATTTCACAAATTAATTGACCTTGCTGGATGGCTGCAGCATAGCTAGCTCCATGTTCTAAAGTGAGAAAGAGGATAGATAGCCAGCTTAAAATAAATTCAAAAGTTGTCAAATGTAACTGAGAGTGAACAGGAAAAGTATAGTTCTGAAAGGTGTATTTAGGGACCGCTTTGCTGTACATGCTTCTGCTCTTAACTGGAGACAGAGGCACCATTTCCATCCTTTCATTCTGACTTCATATATGATAGAAATAGTTTGTCTTCTGTTTCAAGTCCCTATGGGCAGATGTCAAAGCCGTATTCCCACAAAGTTGCTGTAATGAGCTCTACGGTATTATATGAAGACTTTTTATTTTTTATTTTTTTATTTTTTTTTTTGATGACTCTTGTTTGTACTGATACATAACGTTCATGGAGGAAAGGTTACCCTGTATAATTTCACTTATGTGGCATACTGGAAGAGACAAAAGTACATATCGAGATTCAGTGGTTTCCAGGGGTAGGACATGCTGTGAGGATGAAGGCTAACTTGAGAGAGATTTTTGAAGGGATGGGATTAATTTGGAATTTCAGATTCTTCTGATGATTATATGATTCTATAGATGTGAGACCGACAATTCCTTGCACTAACATTGCTAGAGAGGTCAACGTAACTGAAGAAAATCTATAGTTCAACAAAATTGAAACAATGATTTTTAATACTAAGCTAAGAGCACTGTACTTAGATGGTAGAACGGTGGATACATGATTTCTAGGCATGGTTTTCAGGATAAATTGCAAATTCTTGAGCCATTAATTATCTGTTCATTCTATTGATGATGATGGGGTCCAGTGATGTCTTCCTGTAATATAGCCTGGGAAAGATCTGAACAAGAGATCGAGGAAAATTTGGAATCCTTTTAATACATTTACTTTCTGAACTTCTCCAATAAAATGAAGTGAGTTTCCTGATTCTTCCCAGTTTTAAAGAAAGTGTTATAGAAAAATCCTCTTGCAGTTTGTTACCAGTTTTCATGAATTTAATAGGATAGAAAGTAGAATTATCTTAACATCATTACACTCGTTTAACTTGGTTCAAGTTTGCATATTTAGTCCATCACAGTGGTACAAAAATAATCTCTGATTTGGATTTTCCTATTTTCCAATCCGAATCACATATTCCATAATACAAAAACAATGTAAAAGCATTTTTCTAGATCATCTTATGTACCTGGGCAGCAGAGGATAATTTTCACTACACACACACACACACACACACACACACACACACACACACCAAACAATTGGATGTAAATGAAATTTACAAACAATGGGATGTATCACTGAAAAATTATTAAACAAATATCTATAAATTCACATTAGCTAGGAAACTTCAAAGTCTGTAGTCTTTGGTTTCTAACTAAATTGGATAATTCAGCATGTTTTTAATGCCTGCCTTCAGAAAGTACCTTAAAACTTCCTCTCTGCCTTGAATTGTTTTGATAAACAATTAAATATTTATACTGTATTTTAGACCACACTGAAATGAGAAGATTTTCAGAAACAAATTGCCTCACTAATGGTGTCTGTTTTTAATACCCTATTAGCCTTAGAACTTTTCTATTTATACTAAAAGGTAATGATTTCCTCCGTCATTTAACATTTATCAGTTTTCACCCTCAGATATGCAGGTTAGTACAAAATCACAATGAAAGAAGCAAAAAGCTGGTCCAGCACACAGATATCTACTGAATACACTGAGACTACACAAGTATAGAAAGAAAGCGCTTGGTGAAAATCCAGGTTAACATACATATTATATGCTGTCTACTATGGATAGATCATGGTAAGATAACGGTTGATAGCCAATCTTCAGTTTCTCTCTCTCAAAGTGATTCTCACTTGCTTGTTTGTAGACAGTCATGTCCAAATAATCTGCACACAAACATTATTGGGATACTAGAATATCTTGCTATAACATGTTTTGTTAATTCCATGGTTCTTTAGTTTATGGACAAATGGTGTTCATGACCAAGCTCATGAAGGAGGCAACAAGAGGAAAGGGAACAAAGGGAATGCCTTGTATTGTTAAATGACAAATTTTCACTGGAGAATATTGTAGATTTACTCTGGTTAGGGTATCTAACCATTTGAGAATGTCCTTGTCTGCTCCCTCTTTGTAGTGAACTATTTTAAATTTAGATATATGTTTTTATAACTGACTTCTACTATAGGTGACTCAACATGGTATTGCTAAGTGCCCTTTTTTAGTAAAGCATCTTCTATACCCTAAAAAGTTGCATTTATAAAAATGGGCATATTTAGTCAGCATAAACAGTTTGGAGAAACAAGTAATTACATATTATGTTTATATTACAAGGTATGCTGCTTAGCTTAGAGTTACCTGGAAAGAGGTTATAGAGTGATCGAAAGAGTATAGGAAGATGCTCCTTACCTGACTTACCAATAAAATGACTGAAAATCTTATCACCTCCTAACTGTGCTTAGGACCAATGACTATGAAAGAATACTATTCTTGGGGTATTTTATCAGGTTTGTATAGGTCTGACCTAGGTCCTATGCATAGATGCTATGGTTGTGTAGCTTAGTGGTCTATTATTTAATACTTATTTATTTATATATTTACATCCCAAACTTTGTCCCCATCCTGGTCACACTGTCAAAGGGGAGCTCTCAAAGACTGACCCACTGGCCAAAGAGTTTGGTATTCTTGTAGGATTTCTAACAGTGCAAGCAGAATCTGCCTCTGACTCTTTAACCTGCTTTTGGGACACTTTTCCTCCTACTGAGTTGCTTCATCTTTGATGTATGGTACATGCCTGATTTCATTGTCGTTTGCAATGCTGAGTTTGGTTGATGTCCCTGCTTCTCTTGGTTGGGAGTCAAAGGGGTCTTGGATGGGGGAGAAGGGAGGTGGGAGGAGATACTTTAGGGGCCAGAGGAAGGGAACTGCAGTTGAGATGTAATATAATGAGATAAGAATAACTTTAAAAATAATGAAAACATTAATATAAATTTAAAAAGAAGAAGAGTTTATGTAGATTGCTAGTCCGTTGTTCTTGAGTTAATGAAAAGGGAGAGATTTTCTATTATCCAGATGAACCTAATTTCTATGTCTTTGACTGACTAGCATGTATGTACCATATCTGATTAGGTGCTGAAAACAGAACATAACTCATTTTAAAATTGCAATGATCATATTAACTAATGATAATGGGATGATAGTTATGAGAATTTCTAGTTATTAATGAGATCAAGATACTTTGTGTGCATATATGGTGTATGTGTGTGTTTGCACATTTATGTGTGTTATGTGTTATTTGCTCATGTATACAGGCATCGAAACAAGAGGTTGACATCGACTATTCTTTATCACTATGTACCTCTACCCTCTTTTATTCGACTCTCGTCCCCATTCTACTTCCTTCCACCAACTCCACATCCCACATTCAGGCACTTTTGTTTTTATTTCGTTTTGGCTTTGTAGCCCACTGAGTTTATCCCAAGCCACTTGCATAGGCTTAGAAATTTACTTTTCAGTTAACATTACAAATGAAGATTCTGGTTATCTAACTCTGATGAATCTAAACAATCAATTTTAAAATTGAACGTGACTCATTTTAAATGTGTGGTTATTATACTCTTTTATGTCCATGAACTAATTATAGGTATGTTATAAGGAAATGGTGGGTTAAGTTTTAATACTTATTTATACAACACAGGGCAGTGTATATTTCTGATATAGATAGGCACAAATAGCCAGTGTTAAACCTTAACAATCCAATCATGAAATCTTCCAAATTAAATTATTTGATGAGAGGTGGTACAATAAAACAATACATACATATGAACCCCAAATAGAGGCTTTGACATATACCAGCTGAAATGGTTATTAATTTGTTTTCCATTTTTATTGGAGAGTGCATATTTTATGAAGTTGTAATATGCCTTTAAATTATTACTTGAAGTAGTCATCCTTGAATATCTCCTCTACATGTTTTATTCAGGATGAGAGTACTGTCTTCTGAGATCAAAGTAAAAAACAGGCAATCATAAGAATTATATGATCATGATACATAATGTATACATATATACACACACATATATACACACATAGATATACATACACACACACACACACACATATATATATACATATATACATGCATATATATATACTTATATACATACACATATATATTAGTTGCAAAAGCAAATTCAAGGGAGAGCAAGTTAGTTATTTCTGTGATAAATGCAACCACCTCTGAACGTCTTTTTCTTGTAAGATAATGATGCCCCAGTGTCGTAGGGGAATGAGAGGGCAGGGAGGTGGGAGTGGGTGAGTTGGTGGGGAACTCCCTCATAGAAGCAGGGGGAGGGGCAATGGGATAGGGGGTTTCTGGGTGAGGGGAAAGTGAATAAAACTTGAAATGTAAATAAAGAATATCCAATTAAAAACAAGATGATGCCGAGTCCCTCCCTGATCACTCCTGTGTCATTCCACGTCACGTATTATCTATCTCATTAGCTGAACACATAATCTGTCTAATTAATCAGTTTTAACCATGTAGGTTTTTTTTAGGAGTCAAGGTCTTGATTTAAACCTGGAAGTCTTCAACACTGAGTTTCTGGATGCTTTTGCTTCTTTAAATAGACTTTAGTTTTCAGTGCTGGAACTATTCCTTCAGCCTGATAAGAGAACAAGACTGTTTCAAGAGTAGGAATGTAGCTGTGCAGACAGAACTGAGCTGGACCAGCCAGTGATCATTGACTGACATAAAAGCCTTTTGTTTCAAGATCTTCTGATACCCATTCCCAAAAGACAGTTAAGGTAGAAAATCACAAATTAAATTTTCTTTGAAATGAAAATATTACACTTTCCTTATTAGTATTTCAACAATAATGTTACAAGACAAATCTTAAATTTTTTTTGTCAGATTTTGTATGTCTAGGTCGCAATTATTTATAATATTAATCTATTTTTACAGTTTCTAGAATTCATCACATGAATTTATTGACTTTACATGTCAATAGTTGTTTCCTATGTCCACTTATACTTTGTCTCTGACAGTAGGCATAATGTATTCAAACATCTTTTGAACATTTCTATGTATGATTACCATTTTAGTTCCCTCTTTTCTTTTTTTCTGCATGTAAGAGTAATTGTACTTCTTCTATATTAGTTTATTCATAGTGTCTATCAGCAGTTCTGGCTTATTCCAGAATGAAAGGGCACTTTGAGGGAAATAAAATGAAACCAATGGAATGAAGTAGAAATATGCCGTATTCATCCTCAGACAACATATGTAATCTTTAGAGTTTTGATGTATTATAGTTACTGTTTTCAAAATTTGTTTGGGTTTATTTTCTAACACATAGAACATAATTTAATATCAGAAGTATGCTTTTTAAATATTACTTGGCTATTTATTAAGTCAAAATCTTACAAATTAGCTGCACATCCTTCTGCAATATTTCCCACGGAGCAGGACTTCATTTCCACTCTTTTAGTGCCTAAGACTAGTTGAAGGGTTTTCTGTTGCCATAGCAACACTACTTAGCTTTTACAGTGGTTTTCTCCATATTTTAAACATTACATTATTTCATTACTGAAACTTAAGAGCTTTGTGGCAAATAATATTGTCTGTTCCTGATGGCTAAAAGAAACATGATTTCATGTGCTTTCTGCTTGCATTTAAATTTGACTTTTAAATTATACTTATTTTAATGTAACTCCATTCTCTTTTGTGTTTTGAGCTTTATTATGTTCCAATTACTACAGTCTATCTTTACTCCTTTTTAGTTTATTTTTCTCACTGTGTTTTTTAATAAAAAAAAATTGCTTTTATCCACCAAATTTAGGTTTTAGCTATTAAGTTCTGAAAGGCGGCATAGTAAATGGTGGGTTTATAGTAGACCTGAAGTGAATTCTGTAAAACAAAGCTGTGGCTCCATCAAACTGTCAAAGACTGTTATGCATGGACTTGAGGACTGTGTCTGAAAAAAGACACAGGAAGGTGTCATCTATTGCTAAGTAGAGAGAGTAGGGAGAACAGCTAGTATTCTCTGTATTTGGAGTAACGTAGATATAACTAAACAAGACAACATTGGACAGCGGAGGCAAGAACTATGGGTCCTTACAAATTTCGTTAACATTCTTTTTATATTTTTATCTGTTATTCATATCAAATACTTTTCTTTGTTAAAACATTTGGGATCAACTCACAAATGTGTGCTTTGCAAGTTTAATTCACATGCATTTGATGCCCCGTTTCGATTCTGGCAAGTTATAGTACATATATGATTTAAAGTGTTTTTAAAATAATTTTTTTTCTGTAATTGTTGGGTGATTGAATGTTTATGGACTTCCTAAGGATACGAAAAGATCACCAGTGTTCCTAGAGGTAACTGAACTTTGTTGATCTCGTCTCTGAAGTTCTGTAACTAGAAGCATTGGTTAGATGATTTAGGACTGTTATTTTTTTTAAAAAAAATCAAACGCAAAATAACACTTCTCCCTTTTACCACAAATCATGTTATAATTTTAGTCTCGTCTTCACAGGCAAATGAGATTTGAAACTGAAAACAGTAAAGTGGTTGTAATAAAATAAATGGAGTAAAGATGAGAGCCAATAGTCATGTTGGGGGTAACAGTCAACTGTTGTATTTCTTACTTTTGAATATTTAGTGAGTTTTAAAGGTTTGGAAATGAGGAAGAAAGTAGAGGGGCCGACGAGATTGCACAGTGAGTGAAACCATTTGCCACCATGCTTGATTTCCTGAGGTCAATCCCTGTTATTTACATGATAGCTGGAGAGAAACAACTTCCACTAATGGTCTCTGTGATCTTCACACACCGGCACTCACGCACATGCACACAGATGCTAATAAAACATACGTAATAAAAATCTTAAAAAAAATGAAGCAAGAAGAAAGAGAAAAGCTGCTTCGTTGTTCGTCTAAGTTTCCAAGGGCACGTGTTCACTACACAAAATTAGCTTCTGCAGGCAACCACGGAGAGCTGTACTGACTGAGCTCATATATGGTGATAGATGTTATCTCAGCCACTTGCTATTTCGTGACGCACGTGTGCTAGCGAGTCTTCAGTTCTCTGCAATTAGTGCTTTGTGTTCCCTAATTAACTTAATGCCCATCAATTAGCAGGTATTGTTCTCAGCCTAAAAAGCAAATTTCAGTAAATTGTGCATACAAATGTGAGGTTATAAGGCAGCCCTTGCGAGCTACATTGTACTGACTAGACTACTGTTAATAGTTTTAACAATTAAATGTTGAAAGTTTATTTTATTCAAAATATATAACAGGTATAATATCCTTTCAATTTAGCCCTGTTTTGTTGTTGTAGAGCGAAGTTCAAAATAACGTATTATTTGTTTGTTTGAGATCTTCAGTTGTATTATAGGTTAACCTTGAACTCATTATGTAGCCCATGTTGGCCGTGATTATAAATGTGTTTTATACAGTCCACCTCACAAAAAGTTACTCTAACTTTCACCAAGATTGTAAATATAGTAAGAAATAATTTGTAGTAATTAAGACCAGTTTACTTTGATATTATTATCTGCTCAATCATTTTCTGAAGAATAAAAATTAGCTAATGTAATTGGGGGAATTGGAAAAGACAATGGTGTGAGGGCTAGGAAAAGCTAGGAGTTAAAGGCTCTATTTTCAAATTTCATTTCTGATTATATGTGTGCCTATGTGCACATGTATGCTGGTACCTTCAGAGACAAGATGCATCAGATCTTCATCCCTGAGAAGTATATTTAAAAAATAGAAGTTATTCATTTGTCCAGTCAAAACACACAGACTGGCTGAATGGAACAAGAAATAAAATCCATCTATCTGTTATCTCCAGGAAACACATCTTAGCATTAAAGATTGATACTTCTTTAGAATAAAAGTGTGGGCACACATGTAGTCCTACCTAATAAGAAAAGGAAGTAAGTAGGTATTAATATCTTTACAAATGTTTTCAAACTAAAGCTAATCAAACTTACAAAGAGAAATACTTCTTGGCAAGTAGATGTTACAATCCTAAGCATATGTGTATCAAACCTGTGAAACCTAGTTTTATAAAAATTACTATTGGATTTTAGGAAACAGAGTAACATCAGCCCACTACTGTCAAGTAATTTCAATACTTCAGTATCTCTAATACACAGGTCATCTGAACAAAACTAGAAGAAAAAGAAAACAAAACAGAAGAAAATTACATCATTCATCAAGTGAATATTACAGAGAAACAAAATATTCCACTCAAACACCAAATGATACACATCCTTCCCAGAAGCTCATGGAATCTTCTCTAAAATAGACCACATCCTGGGAAACAAAACAGATCTTTACAGATTCAAAAGACTGTAATAACTCTGTGTATCCTATCTAACCTTAATGCAATAAAATTTAAAATTGACAACACAGAAGCCTCTAGTAAATACACAAACTCACAGAGATTAAACTACTCATTACTGAATGATGAATGAATCAAGGAGGAAATCAAGAAAGAAATAAAAATCTTCCTGGAACTAAGTGAAAATTAAATTTACACAATAAACCCTCTGAGACAAACTTAGAACAGTTCCCCAAGGTACTCTTCTCTAGTTCTTGTCTCTGTATAACTCCAAGTGCTCATATTACCAAACCAGAAAGCGTGTACATGCACAACTTAATGATGTAACTCAAAGGATTTTGAAAAAACAAGAGCAAACTAAATCCTAACCCAGTCTATATTCAAAAAAATAATAATAAAAATCAAAGCAGTAACTTAAATTAAAGAAAAACAGTGAAAACAATACAAAGAATTAACAAATCTAAGAGCTGATTATTTGAGAAGATGAAACTGACTGAGGAGAGGGAAGGAGGATAAGATATAGTTATATTGTAGTCTCAATAAACAAATATTTGAAAATATATATTATGTGTCTGTCTTCATATGCCATGGTAGCCTTGTAGAAGTCAGAAATGACTTGAGTATATTTTCTCCTTTACTTTTATATGGCTTCCAGAGAGCCAATGTTGATTATCAGGCAAGCACTTTTACTAACTTGCTCCTCATACTGCTCTCTCTCTCTCTCTCTCTCTCTCTCTCTCTCTCTCTCTCTCTCTCTCTCTCTCTCTCTCTGTGTGTGTGTGTGTGTGTGTGTGTGTGTGTGTTTGAGACAGGGTTTTTCTGTGTAGCCTGGCTATCCTCCGTCCTAGAGCACCTCTGTAGACCAGGCTGGCCTCCAACTCACAGAGATTCACCTTCCTCTGCCTCTTGAACTCTGGGATGGAAGGCATGTGACATACCACCTGGCAACATTGGTTCTTTTAATGATACCAGGAAAATAGGTAGTGGATTCTAGACTTCTATGCTTTATTATTGCAAACAGAATTAATAGGCCCTATGAAAATAGGAGTTTGAGCAGTAGTTTTTTTTGTTTTTGTTTTTGTTTTTTTGTTTTTTTTAACAAGAGTAAGAAATCATGTTCTTTAACATATATCTGGAGTTTAAGAATAGCATCATGTAATTATAACATGTCATAGTCTTAATACATCACTCTAATATTGCCTGATATCTTTAGAAACATGGAACCATTTGACTATCCTTGACAATCTTCTAAAAATGAGATGTTTCATAGTGCATATGTCTTAAGGTTTGTAATATTCACAATTGTGGCATTTATAGCAGAACAGGTTTCCTAGTGACAAACACAAGAGACAAGGAAATTTGCCTCAGTGATAATTTTTGCTAATGATTTTACCTGGCTTAGCTGAGGTATTTCTGTAGCCATGGCATGTAGTATGTGTAAAATATACTGCTTCCATGTGGCACCTCATGAAAATTTCTAAATATCTTCAGGCTTCAGTCTCCTTGAATTATACACAGTGTGTTATAACATTACTTAATATTTAAACCCCAGTGATATAGGTAACTTCCAATTTTACATTTTGGTCTTTTCAGAAGATTTGATTGGTCTGTATTGTTTATAGGCTCAATGTCAGTCAGAATCTTTCTTTTTCACTCCACTATCCAACTTTGGGTCCTAAAATGTGAGTTTCAGTTTTCTCTAAGTATTTCAGGAGTATGATATATATACATATACGTATACATATACGTGCACGTACATGTACATATATATATACCCAATTATACTGTAGTAATCCAATATACATATTGGATATGTAATATGTATATTGGATTACTATGGAAACTACAATATTATCTTAATACTCACTAAGTATATTTAGTTAGGGTCTTAAGTGACTCTTGACAAATTCAATAGAATCTGCTGGTTCGATATTGTTGGATGGGAAGGAAAAATGAGAAGGTTTGTTCTATTTTTTTAAAGAAAGCAAAAGAGAAAAGTAGGGAGAAAAGAGAAAGAGAGGGGAGACAGAATGAGGATCTTCTGGGATTTAACATTAGTAGAAAAAAAAGATAAACAAGTATAGAAAACTAAGAAAATATCAGTGCACTTAAACACAGTAATTAATTGCTTAAAGAAAACCCAATACTCTCATCTGTGAAGAAACTGAAGAGTTGTCATATGGTTAAATATAGAACAGTAGGACAGAGCCTATTTCATAACATTTCTGAACATCAGACCTGATGTTGATCAAAATTCTTGTATCTCCTAGAGATATTGCCAAAGATATTTAAGTGAAAAGCTAATAAATTGTCCAGGTTTTCAACATAAAATTTAATATAACACTTGAATATTTGAAATAAATTATATTTATATTTGACTTAATTAGATTCCCATTAAATCCTGTCATCGTGTGACTTATACAAAAATTCAAGTATCACAGAGTTTCAAGCAGTTAACATAAGCTATCTGCAATACCAACAAGAAATCTGCAGTCGGGAGCCTTTGAATTCAGCAACAACAAAGATTCCCTGAGATCAAAAGCATTTATTGACAGCCAATATCAAGAAGAAATTTCTATGCAGAAAATCCAAATGTTATTGTGAAAGTGGCTAAACTTTATTGATCCCCAAATTTCTGATGTGGTAGTTATTATGGATTATGTTGCTCATTTGATTAGTTAATTGCTTTGAAACAAGTTTCTTAAAATCCATTTAATAGAGTGACACAAACACATGGAAATGGTCATAAGTGACTTTTGAAGAGCAAAGAAACCTGGCAAAGGGTTGATGTGTTCTTTGAGTTTCTTGCTACTTTAAATTCTTTGTTTAAATTCTCCTTCCAGATTTTAGGAGTACTTTTGTACTCGGCTAGGAATAGATCAGCTGTCATTCCTCATTCTGGAAATCTGTTATACCAGGTGTATTTTCTCGATGCACGTATGTGACTTCCATTAGTGTTAATGAGGGTTGCATTCGTGCATAGAGTGGAGGGCACATCCATTATCTCTAAAGACAGTTTCCTTTTTAATATATTGCTTACTCGAGTTTTATTACATGTTTCCCTAGTGCTTATATTACAGCCTCACTTCTTTATTTACAGAAACAATGAGGAAAGATTGTGAGATTCAGGGCAGTTTTTGTGCCATGAATGTATCCATGACACTAGTATCATTCGATGTTTCTGGGGTTTTCTTTTAATATAAAATTATTAATATCTGCATTTACTTGCAACCCATGAATTAATTGAAATTAAACAAATATAATCATCTCAGTGCTACTGTGTCAACTGTGGATGTTTTATTTAAATTTCAAATATACAGAAAAAAAAAACTCTCAAGTTTTTTTTATCAAGATGGAAAGAGAACTTAGTGGTTAAGCATTTCTGTGATGTAGAGATAACTTCTAAGTTCTGAACGAAAAATTTGAGATTTTTCTCTGTAGGATGTGTCTTAAAATAAAAAAAAAAAGGAGGAGAGATAATTGTTTTGGCAAATGACAGTGGAGTTTTAAGCAACACTAGAAAATATGGTAATGAAATGCAGAGTTCTCTTAGGTTTCCATCCTTTCAAGTGGGTTTTCTTTTAGACAATCTCTTACTAGTAGTGTGGTCGATGAGATGAACAGGGCAGCTTTCAGTAAGAGACCATGATCATTGTGTCTCATGTGGTAAATACAGCCACAGTGAACTAACTGAGTACTGCTTTCACATGTGACATTCTTCCCATAGAACTTCATATCCTGTATGGATAAATCAGGACTTGTTAATGATTGTTGTTGCTTTATAATAGTTAATGTACGAGTGATAATATCATGCAGACAATTAGAAGGTGAAAAGAATGTTTTTATTCCTTTTTAAGTTGAAAGCTGAGAACAAAACAAAATCAAACAGCAGAATTGCCTAAGAAAGTGATTTCACTGTGTTTCCTTTTGGGAAAATAGTGACAGAAGTATTAATAATTATCAATCAGAGACATGCTGTCTCATCAATATTATATATTATGTATAATAACCTCAATATAATCTAAATTAGATTTGTGGTAGCATATCAATAGTGATGGACAAATAACAAAGTCCTATCACTCTCTTGCTTTCATCCCTGCCTGCAGTAGATCCCTCTGTGGGAAGTCTTTATTTTTATCAGAATGAAGCAATTCCTCCAGTTCTGCCTCTATCTCTTTGAATTCTGTTTTGTCTTTTCCCCTTCCCCTTCCCCCCTTCCCCTTCCCCTTCCCCTTCCCCTTCCCCTTCCCCTTCCCCTTCCCTTCCCCTTCCCCTATTCCCTTCTCCTTCCCCTCCCCTCTTCTCCCTCCCCTCCCTTTCCCTTCCTTTCCTTTTCTCTCTTCCTTCCTTCCTTCCTTCCTTCCTTCCTTCCTTCCTTCCTTCCTTCCTTCTTTTCCTTCCTTCTTTCCTTCCATCCCTCTTTTTTATTAAACTCTTCTTCTTCTTTAATCTTTTTTTAAAAGTCCAGTTGTTATCCCACTTCTGGTCTGCCCTCTGACTGTTCCTCATCCCATACCTCCTCCCCCTCCCCCTCGCCAAGAGATGTCTCCACCCCTCACCCCCACCCCAGACTTCCCCAAGCCCTGGGTCCCCAAATCTCTCGAGGGTTAGATGCATCTTCTCTCCTTGAAGCCAGATCCGACAGTCTTCTGGCGTATATGTGTCCAGGACCTCATATCAGTTGATGTATGCTGCCTCATTGGTGGCTCAGTGTCTGAGAAATCTCCAGGGGTCCAGGTTAGTTGAGACTGCTGGTCTTCCTTTGGGGATGCCCTCATCTTCAGCTTCTTCCAGCTTTTCTCTTATTCAACCACAGGGGTCCCCACTTCTGTCCATTGGTTGGGTGTAAGTATCTGCAACTGACTTTTTCAACTGCTTGTTGGGCCTCTCTGAGGGCAATCATGCAAGGCTCCTGCCTGTAAGCACACCACAGCATCAGTAATAGTGTCAAGCCTTGGAGCCTCCCTTTGAGCTGGATTCCAAGTTGGGCCTGTCGCTGGACCTCCTTTCTCTCGGGCTTTTCTCCATTTTTGAACCAGCAGTTCTTTTAGACAGGAACAATTCTGGGTCAGAGCCTTTGACTATAGGATAGCAACCCCATTCCTCCACTTGATGCCCTGTCTTTCTACTGGAGATGGGAGTCTACAAGATCTCTCCACCCACTGTAGGACATTTCATTTGTTTCCTTCCCTCTCCCTCTCCCTCTTCCTCCCTCCCTCCCTCCCTCCCTCTTCCTCCCTCCCTCCCTCCCTTCCTCCCTCCCTCCCTCCCTCCCTCCCTCCCTCTCTCCCTCCTCCCTCCCTCCCTCCCTCCCTCCCTCCCTCCCTCCTTCCCTCCCTCCCTTCCTCCCTCCTCCTCCCTCCTCTCCTCCTTCCTTCCTCCTCTCTTTCTCTCTTTTTTTCTTCCTTCCTCCTTCTTTCTCTTTCCTTTTTTTTCTTTCTTTCTTCCTCCCTCCCTCCCTCTCTCTCTTTCTTACTTCCTCCCTTCCTACCCCTCTCTCTTTCTTTCTTTCATTCTTTCTTCCTTCCTTCCTCCCTCTCTTTCTTTCTCTCTCTTCTTTCCTTCCTTCCTTTTTTCCTTCCTTCCTTCCTTCCTTCCTTCCTTCCTCCCTCTTTCATTCTCTTTCTTTCTCTCTCTCTCTCTCTCTCTCTCTCTCTCTCTCTCTTCTTTCTTTCTTTCATTCTTCTTGTGTAGTTCATTTTTCAAATATATAACAAAATAAACTATAGCAAGATAAAACAAAAACTATCACATCAAAGTTGGACAAGGCAAACCAACAGAAGGAAAAACTCCCCAAGAGAAGGCACCAAAGGAGGATCAGAGACCAAATGATGATTGCCAAATAAGGCAACAATATGACTATACCAGAATATACCAGAATATACCAGAGGTAATTTTATTGTTACGATTTTAGACTAGTACTATTAGGTCCCCGGGCCATTTAGTCTCTGGTTCTTGGTCAATCAAGCAACATTAGGCATGGATTCTATTTTGTGGAGTAGGCTTTAAGTCAAATCAGACATTAACTGTTTACTCTCACAATGTTTGTACCACCATTGCCTTAGCATATTATGTAGGCAGGACAGATTGTAGATCCAAGATTTTCTGTGTCAGTTTATATGTACTATTTTGAGGGGAGGCACAGCTTGCAGAGTAACTTCCCATACTAAAGAAACTAGAACATGGGAGTGAAGGTTCTAGGAAGGCGTTAGCCTGATCTCTCCATGTTCAGTGAGTTGTGTGAGTATTGTTTTCAGTAACTAGACATTGCTGTAATTTTGTTGATAGCAATCTATGATGCGGGCAGCAAATGATTTATTTGGGGATTTCTATGTGATCCCTTTGGCCAATAACTCAATTGAATGTATCCAAGTCCTGGACTAGAAGCTTCCTTTGGTGACAAGAGATATCCAGTTGGGACTACAACTTTCTCATTGTTTGAAGACTTCATTAGGATCACCTTCATGTATTTTAGGAAGTTTTACCTGCAGTAGATTTCCATACTACCCCTCAAATGTCCTCAATTATAGCTCTTTCTCCTTGCATTTCATCTCTCAACCCTGTCTCCTCTTCCTCTCCTTACTAGATCCTCCTGTTCTAGTCCTCTTTATTTCCAGTAAACCCATAATTAATGCCTAATATCCAGTATAAATTACTCCACAACATGTTTATCTTTCAGAATTTTGGATACCTCACTCAGCACTGTTTTTCTAGTTACATTCATTTGCCAGTCAATTTTATGATGTCTATATATTTTTTTAAACAGCTAAATAATACTCCATTGTATAAATGTACTATATTTATTTATTCATCTGATGTGGGACATCTAAGTTGTTTCCAATTTCTGACTCTTATGAATAGAGCATCAGTGAATGTGGTTGAGCAAGTGTCCTTGTGGTAGAATGACATGTCCTTTGGGTATATGCCTAAGGTTAGTATTGTTGGATCTTAAGACAGATTGATCCACATTTTTCTGAGAAACTGTTTTGTCCTGATTTTTCACCCTCTTTCTGTTCAATAGCATGTTGATTTTTTCTTTCTGGATGGCCTTTTGGATAGGCTAGAATGATGTCTATAACATTGTTTCAGCTATTTTATGAAGATTTTGATACAGTGCACCATCATTTCATTTAGTTCAAAATACACTTTTATGTCCTGTGAGATACTCTGTTTGCTGAGAATGTTCTATTTTACATCTAAATTTAGAGAATTCCTTCATCTCTTTGTATCTTTGATGCTGAATTTATTTTTATGATGTTCCAAGTTCAAGGTATATAGAGAACAAGCTCATCACCTTAAGTGTCTGTAACAATAAATATGATATAGCATTTGGATGGAATGTGTGAGGTAGTAACTTAACGACTCTAAAAAGTAAACAAAACAAAGTTAAAAGAAGAAAACAGAAAAGGAAAAGGAAGGGAGGAAAAGCGTAGAAGTTGACATTTGTATTTTAAGTAGACAGTAAATATTTGTGTATGAATATGCATGTGATGTATATGTATAATGGATAACTAACACACACACATGCACACACACACACACTCACACACACGTATTCTGTCAGTTCTTTTTCTCTAGAGAACCATGAACTTGGCCTTTTGGTTCAAAACATTTTGAAGCCAATTTTCTTACAAGATAATTTGGTATCTGGTGTCATCTGCTATTGTTAGCAAATTGTGTATTCTATCTTCTGACATTTAGGACTAGTTGTTTGCCATGCAACACTGTTTACAATATTAACCTATGAAAAGCTTAAAACTTTTCTCCATTCTTGTTAGTACAAGAGTGATTTTGATTTTATATCTCAACATCTCCAAACTTCAACTGGAATTGTTTTATTTCTAAGATATGATTAATATATAATAATTTTAAAGTTATATGTAACAAAGTATGATATATATATATATATATATATATGATATTTTCATCTATCAGCATGACATTAACATTACTTTCCTTAGCCTTAATGAAATTCTATACCTGTTACGATTGCTAGACTCTACTTCCACCTCTATCTACTTGCCCACCAGTTCTCTTTAATAATTATTAAATTAAGAAAATATACTATTTGGAATTTACCTCTTGTGTTTTTCATTTAGTGTGTTGTTTTAATGTTTTTGTGTGGTATGGTTTGAATCAATACATGATTCCTTATGGGTGCATGCATTTTGTAATATATAATAGAAACAGCCTGCTTTATTTCTTGATTCTTTGATGGACTGCAGATTGTTTCCATTTTGATTTTTTTATATTAGTATTACTATGATTGCTTGTGTTATTTTTATGTGCTCTTACGTACATACAATATTTTGAAAATATGTCTAGGAACAGTTTCTGGGACTTATACTAAGTTAACATTTACTGTTTTGCTAAACTAGCAATTAGTTTTCCAATGTGAGTTTTAAACTTTATTATGAGTGTAACTGAATTTATTGCAAATCTTTATCAGTACTTGTTTTATCTACTAGTTTTTGTAACCATTCTAGTATGCAGAAAGCATATTTCATTTATAAATAGATAAAGGTAGAAATGCATTATTATTTTGTATGTATTTATTTAATATTCATATCATAATTTACTGGAAAGTATTTTCCCATTTTGTTAAAAAGTTAGTTGACCAGAAATGATTCAACATATTCCTACAATACCAATTTTATTTCATTGGTCTACATTTGTCTACTTATGCTAGATCATATAATATTACTTACTGTAGATTTCACATGAGGTTTTAAAGCCAGCAGAGACATTATTGTCTTCAGTTGCTCTAGATCAATGCTTCTGAAATGGTTGTGTGTCATGGATTTCACTGTGAAAATTACTTAATTGTTTTGCCATGAACCTATATGTGGCAAATCTAAAATAACTTTTCATTCATCTGTATTCTCGTCTTCATATTTCCTTGTCTTACAGTATCATTTATAAACAATATATGAAAAGGTATAATTTAATTTTAGAATGTGTTTACTATCTTTATACAAGTTTAATAAGTTTTGTTCCTCTGTTAAATGACTTAAAAGCATCAATCTCTGATTCTGCTTTTTTTTTTTAGATCATCTATACCCAGCATGATTCTTTGTGGGAAGAAACATAAAGTAACTCTGAATAATTAAGAGAACAAATTCATCAATAGGATACTAGATAGTCCATTAATCCTCTGGGTTATGAATTGAAAACTGTGAATGGGAACTTGTATCATCACTCCTTGGTCACACACAGTAATTATAGATTTCATCACAAAGTTTCCAGAACGATTCTGGTAGTTGTTTTTGAAGAGTATGAATCTACTACCATGCCTTAGTGTGAAAAGCTGGCACTTATAATGGAAAAATGTTAAATTTCCAGTTGGATTTAGAGCTCTCTGTGATCATTCAATTAAAATAGACAAATATGCATTGACACCCACTAGGAACACTTGGCTAGGCTCCGAACCTGAGTCCTGCCTTGTTTGAGTTGGCTTGAAAACAACTTATCCAGGTTAAGTGTGTTTCCTAGTCTACCAGAGAATAAGGAAGAGAACTCTCCAACTCTGTTGGGTCTTGATATTAAACAGCACATCCCTGAGAACCCTGCTGCACCTGATATATACAGAAAGAGCAGGTAAAAAAGAATAATTACAATCAGGCTTCTGCTAGCTGCGCTTAAGCTCAACCAGTCAGCAGAGTGCCAATCAGTGCCTTTCTGCAGAAGCTTGAGATGTGAGCTTCCCTTTGCTCACAGCATGATGGCTTGGCCATGAGAAACAACACCTGCCTGGCTTTTCAAGCCACAGTGCCCCTACTTAAAACAACAACAAAACACCATGAGCACACACACACACACACACACACACACACACACACACAACTAAATTGGCAGAGCAAAAGTGTCTCTCTGTGTTATTAACTATAAAAGATGACTTCAAGACGTCACACTTCAGAGTATTTGTGGTAAGCAGAGAAGCCAGCTGAAGTTGTGCAACAATCCACCTTTATGTGTTTGTTTATGTGTTATGGCAAGGCCTCAGGCCAAACCATTGTCATTGTGCATTGATGGCAAACTTTCTAGCTCCCAAGACTACCTTTGTATGTGTTACAACAGGAATGTTTCTGTTGATAGGATAAACTTTTAGTCATGGGAACAACAAATGTTTGAGAAAGTGTCTTAGTTTTGAGGCTATACTGTGTAATAGAATTCAAAGTTATTGTCCCAAGTAATAGCTTATATCTAGGAGAGTTAATATATTCTATTCTTCTTGAACAGTAGAATTGTTATATTATTATAATAGAATTGTTTTTATAATTCTTTTTAAAAGTAAAGTTGACTCCTAAGTTTTTGATGCAATAATTTTAAGATGTGTTGAAATTATGGCAGTTTTTAAATTTCAGTGCATGTAACTATACTACTTTATTGCTCATAGTGAAATACTTGAGGCTGAGCATTATAGAAAGAAAAAAAAATCTCAACATTGTGGAGGTTTGATGGCCTGGTGACATCATCAGTTTTATTTAAATGAAAGTCTCCTTGGGGATTATATCACAATGTGGCACCTGCAAAAAGAGAGTCCAGAGTACAGGGGTCAGTGTAAGGGAGGCCTGGTGTTACATTTTTTTTATGACAGTCTTCCCAATAGAATGAATTCAGAGTCCCACAAAAGTTGTTTGTGAAGCTTGATGTTAATGATCTAACTACTTCTGAGTAGCTCAACCATTTTCAAATATTGTTACAATGGTGTCAAACTTCCAGCATATGACTTTTGGTATATCTATCCTTATATGTAATCATAGCACTAATAAGAAGAAAATTACTTAGATATAGTAAATATTGTATAAAGGAAACCATTTGAGCTAGAAAAATTAGTTTTTTTTTCTTTTTACATGCTATGCTGTTGTTTCTTTTTTTCTTTAAATTTTATCATTGGATATTTTATTTATTTACATTTCAAATATCATACCCTTTACCCATTTCCCCTCCCTAGAAACCCCTATCCTATTCTCCCTCCTCCATTTTGCTTTATACATTTTGATTACATGCAAGTATTAAGGTCTGTTCTAGGTTGAGAGACTAGCAATACAATATATGCAAATAGTCAAGGAACAAGCAAGACAATAAACACAAATAGTCAAAGAACAAGCACAGCAATAAACAAAATTCAGTGAACACTCTTCTGATAACTGTTTCTAAGGACTTATCAGGATGACCAAAAAAATATCTGAGGCAACTTCCCTGTCATAGCCCAAAGTCATTTTCATGTCTGAAGCCTATATTTCATGACGGGTGAGGAAGGTATTCTTGTCAGAACGACCTAAGACAGACTCAGTCTTGTTAATGAAATAAAAAAGGGGAAGAGGTAGAGAGCTTTTGGGGCTGCTTGGCAAGAATCTGACATTGACCAAGGACAAGGAAGTAGGCTTCAGGTAGGAATCTGACATTAGGCTAGAACAAAGAAGTAATTTCAGGCAGGAATCTAAATTTTAGGCTAGAACAAGAAAGTAGGCTTCAGACATGAAAAAATAGTTTTGAGAATACACTTTCCACTTATCCACTCACAAATCCATGTGAATGTGCATTTGTATTGTGTATACATGCATGTTTGGTGGTGGTGGTGGTAACATGATCCCTTTTAGAAAATAAGAATGACGATTTCTGGTTATGTGTATTAGTTATCCTTTATGATCTAGACAATTACTTTAAGTAGGCAATTAAAGCAATATAGGTTTATTATATTGCCAGCATGTTACAATCAATGTATCAAATGAAACTGTAGTTTCTGAGGGTTTAGAAATCATTTCTAAATCATTTTGAGAGTGCCTAGGCTGGCCTTTAAAGCACTTAGCTTCCCAAGTACTAGGATCACAAGTATGTGGCTCAACAATCCACCTCTAAGATGCCTATTCAACAAGGATACCATCCTTATGGAATGTTGACAGGACTGCTAAAGAAATCTGAGCCAAGGGCACATAGAAGCACAACTCTTACCACATATTCTTGGAGGCTCCATTCAGTATCTTCAGTACCTATACAGTATGGAAGGTATAAGCAACGCTATGAAAACCAGAAAGGGGCAATGCCAAGGAGTCTGTGTACGGGGTATTAGAAAAGAAAAATACTTATTTTAGATTTGTATTTAATTCCTGTGAGACAAATGATACATTTGTCATATATTTATGTGATGCTCAAAAACATGTATACATTACAGAATTGACAAATATTGATGATTAGAAAGCTTTTATTTAATAGTGCTAGAATAAACTGGTTTTTGACCTAATATCCTTTGTTAGGGCATTCTATAACTTTTCTCTTTCATAAAAAAGAATCCTCCACTTGACTTCCATACAATAAAGTTTAGGATATTTATGGTAGCAAAGACTGAAGAGAGTCTACCTTCATTTAACAAAGTTATTATGTATGAATATGTATATTGTTAAGTCTTAATAGATCTTTCCCTTTATTTCTTGTTTAAATTTGACCTATAGTATTTAGAATGTGTGGTCTTTTCCTTCCATTGAACAATGAACACCAACAAACATAAACAAACATATTACTTGAAGTTTTGTGAGGACAGCAATTATTCTATCCACCAGCCCATATCTTCTCTATCTAATTCAATATTGCTAAAAGAATCACCCACACATCATGCTTTCAGATTAAAAAGCAGAGAGGCTTTCTTGCCAGAGTTCTCTATTGTGAAAATAATCCACAGAACAGATGTAATAATGTGTTTCTGGGAGGGGGGGAGGGGAATTATAGAACAATATGACTTTTTCTCCCACTCTGTTCTTTTCCTACTTGAGGAATGATGCATTGGGAATAAAATACCTGTATTTCTTTGTGAGAGATTCACAATAAACATCTCTTTAGAGGGTACACAAAAATGACCTTGCAGCCTTGAAAGTGTTATTTTAAAGTCTATTACATTCTGTAGTATCATTTCTAAATGGAGGCTTTTTTCTTGCTTGATAATTTTGATTTTCCAATATTGCATATGATCGTATGCCTTAATGTTCAAATTCAAATTTGAAAAGACATTTTATTTTTCTCCAGGATCATTCAGTTTCTGTTTTACTCTCTGTTTTGTTTCCAGTAAGTCTATTAGCAGTTTCAGGCTATGACATTAAAGAGGACTGGATGACTCTAGTTTTGTATAATTGATATATATTTATTGGTAATAAAACATAGAAACATTTCTTCTTAATTCAAGAAAATGGCTGCTTAAAGATGTTCAGAATGTGCTTTACACAACACTATTTTTTCTGATTACTATTTTTCCTTTTGAAATTTGTCACAAGTTATTATATTGAATTATTTACTATGCATAAAACCTTAATTGAAAAGGGTATATTTTTACAATGTTAGTTAACTCTATCTTAGTTAAATGTTTGGACCTAGTTAATTCCAGAATTATCATCCAATACTGAACTCTTATATTATGAATATTTTCTGTATCTCCAAATATGAGAAATTCATATTGAAATTACATATTTAAGAATGAGCACTAAGCCCAAAGAAACTAACTTGAAGGACCCAAGGATACATGAATCTCACATGGAAGAGGAAATAAAAAAGACATTAGAGGTTGATAGAGGGAGGGAACTGGGTGGGAGAGGGGCATGAAGAGGGGAACATGGAAGTGGATCAGCTGTGGGGGTTGGGAGAGGACTAAGAGAGAGACTGGAAATGGATGGGGTCTTCTCTGGGACTCATTGGAGGCCTGGGATAGGTGAAGCTCCCTGGAGTCTATGGGCTGACTCTAGCTGAGTCTCCTAGCAGCTGGGAAGAAGGACACTGAAGTGAAATGGCACCACCTGTATCCAGGCTGGACTCCCTGTGGAGGGAGGGGGATATCAGCCCACCCACAAAAAAAGTCAATCAAAACTTTGTTCTGTCAACAAGATGCATAGGAATAAAGATGGGGTAGAGATCAAGAAAATGGCCAACCAATGACATCGTAACTGGAGACCTATCCCATAGGGGAGTGCCAACCCTTGACACTATTAATGATATTGTGCTATGCTTGCAGACAGAAGCCTAGCATAGTTGTTTTCTGAGATGCTTCATCCAGTACTGGATGGAAACAGATTCAGAGAACCATGGCCAAGCATCAGGAGAACTTGGGAATCTTGTGGAAGAATAAAGTATAGGATTGAGTGAGCTGGAAAGGCCAAGGACACCACAAGAAAACCTAAAGAGTCAACAAACCTGGGCCCACTGAGGCTTGTGGAGACTGAGCCACCAAACGAAGAACATACAGGGGCAGGACCTAGGGCACCTATGAAGCTTGGTTTTCAAGTAGGTTCCCTAACACTTAGAGCAGGACTGTCTCTGACTGTGTGGCTGCCATTGGACTCTCTTCCCCTAGTTGGACTGTCTGCTGGGACCTCAGTGGAAGAGAATGTACTTAGTCCTTCTGAGACTTGATTTCCTAAGGCAAGATGGTACCCAAGGGGGCCTTTTCCTTCTTAGAGGAGAAGGAGAGGAATTAATGGAATTTGTGAGGGTGGGACTGGGTGAAGGGGAAGGAGGGGCCTGAGATAAGGATGTAAATAAATAAATAAATAATTTAATGGGGAAAAAAGAAAATGTCATCATTTGATGGGGATCTTAAACTCATACCTTAATCCTATGTCACAGATGGCATTTCAATGATAGAGACAAAGCTAATATGAGCTTCTCTTTCTTTTCCATGTAAAGTCCATTCCCAAGAATTGTCCGTTTTATTTCCTAATGTACCTATTTATCTTTCTCCACATCAAATGCTGTCATGTGATCCACATTTTCTACTAGAAAGACTTGTGAAAGGGGTTAAGGAAAGCTTAAGTAGCAAGGGACAACATCAACAGGAAGTGTATGCAAAGGTAGCTCAAGGTTCCGGTTCCAATCTTCCATGAATCCTTCAACCACATACCTTTGCATTAAAAGGTTCTTCCATACAAATATAGAAAAATCTAGAAAAAGAGTAACACAGAACAACTAAGTATAGTCTACAAGGCTTTGCAATGTTCGACCCACCAACTATGGCTCTGCACACTGAGAAGTACATTTTCTCTTGACACTTGGCTCCAACCTCACTAAAGGTAAATCTAAGATTTAAAATGTACCAGTTAAACTCTACATATTCACTTAGACTCCGGAAGGTTCTCTCCAAGAAACGTTGAAATAGAATTTAAATTTTATTCTGGTCTTAAGAGCACTTGCCTTTCTCACTAAGAACCTGAGTTTGATTCCCAGCATCTACTGGGAGATCACAATTATTTGTCACTCCAAGTCTCTGAGTTCTGATGGGTTCTTCCAGTATCTGTGGGTACCAGGCATGCATGTGGGTACAGGAGGCAAAAAACCTGTACACAATAAATGAAATAAATTAAAATGTATTCTGTTTAGCCATTTGAATCAAACTTGAGTTAGTGGGACAATGTCTTGAAAATCTATAGGCTATCTTTATGCAGTTTCCAATTCTATTGTTGACTATTGTTGATTTTATTGACTATATCCATCCACATAGACAATGACAGTAATTTTTTCCAAAGGAACTGGCTGTTTTCTTCAGTGAGATTTGGTTATTTTTATGGGAATGACAAATAAACCTTATATCTTCTTTGATGTTACATTTTAAGTGCCCAACATGTACTTCAGATTCTGAGACATAGTTAGATAATTATTGCTTGTCAAATAGT
Organism: Mastomys natalensis; assembly: GCA_021653895.1. Classification (NCBI taxonomy): domain Eukaryota; kingdom Metazoa; phylum Chordata; class Mammalia; order Rodentia; family Muridae; genus Mastomys; species Mastomys natalensis. The sequence goes on from JAJTUV010000532.1 coordinate 310,734, forward strand.
CATTAGGTGTTTTCAAAGCCAGAAAACAAATTTCACTTTAAATCATTTTTTTTCTACTCATCTTGACACTAGTTCCTGTTTTTTAAAGCAGCTCTTGTATTTGCCTGCTATACAGCCTGTCCCCTCCTCCTTTAGCTATGATCGACATGACCTCTGTACAGAGAGACCCTTCAGCCAGCCAGTATTTAACCACTTTTTTTCTCCTTCGCCAGAAGAAAAGTAAGGCCTGGTAATGCAGGGGACATTGTAGGGTGAAGAATCATAGTTCCCTTCTGCCTTTTTTTTTCCTTATAGGAATTTGTTCCCTTTCAGTAATCTTTGCAATTTAACATTTCTAGCAAGCTATTGAAAATGAGAAAACTGCTATTTTTCACCCCAATAAGAGGAATCTCAAGGTCCAGTCACAATTGTTGAATAGAGAGGAATTGGTGAATTAAGCTTATACTATCTGACTTCATTCAGTGAGTTCAGCCCAGCATTTTTCAGGTTTTTCTAAGGCCCCTTTTATTTTTCTCCATAGAAAGTGCTAGTTTATCCAGTAATGTGAACCATGCAATAATTTTCTATGCTTCATTTCTATCTAGTTAAAAAGCTGAGCTAATTTATTTTCTACTTTGTGGTCAATGTTCAAATAAGATTTTTTCCCCCTTTTGAAGCTTAAGTCCTAATTCTACTTCTCATTTTTATTTAGAGACTGTTCCAAGAGAAACAGCATTTGAAATCTGAGTTGATAAGGTTTTCTAGTAGAAAACTATGTTTTCTAAAATTCAAGTCTCTGGTTCTTGTTTCAAGTTGTATATTAAATCATTTTTTCTCTATGTTTTTATATTGTTAATAGGGTGAGAAAATATTTAACAATGGATATACAAAGCCCTCTAAGGAAAAGAAATATATTTATTGGTATAAAAAATCCAAGTTAATGTTATTGGGGAAATAGGACAGGGTATACATGAAATTATTATTGAAATTAAGGATGAAACATTTAATTGTTGCCTTCAAAAGTCACAGGGGAGATGGGGATAAGAAAAGATGATCAGTGCACTACTGCAAAGTTATATAGCCTCTGTTTCTCTGCTGGCTTTGCAGCCTTTTCTGTAGTAGAAAAAATATTTAAACCACCAAATTTGTCGATGTAAGATCTCCTACCCGAATGAGACCAGTAAAGGAAGACACAACTCAATAATTATGGTATAAATTGCACGCCTGGATTGGGCAGATTTACCACTACTCCAATCCCCAGCTATGAGATCCCTTATAACTTGCAGTTCATCCAGGCTGCGTCCTTGTCCTCCGAGCTCTGGCTCCTCCGTCATCCACTTCCTTCTATTGCCAGCTTCCTCCTGCTTCTATTTCCTCCTCCTGCTTCTCCTTCTGCTTCTTCTTCTTCTCCTTGCTTCTGCTTCTGCCTCCTTTTATATCGAATTTTTCTCACTCTCTCCTCCCCTAAGCCTTTTTCTCTGCCTCCCCTTCTACTGCCCAATCTCTGGCTCTAGCCTTTATTTTACAGGTTTTAATTGGACAGAAGGTTTACAAGATGTCATCTGTGTACAGATTCAGTCATCCTCTGCAGCCCCTCCCAGAAGGGTGGAACTAGGATCAAAATTCAAGCCTGGGGCTATTCACTGGGAACTAGGATCAAAATACAAGGCTGAGGCTATCCACCACACTTTTCAACAACTACAACAAAACGAAGAGGGAAGTAGAGAAAATCTGTAAGCACATGACCATGCAATATCATGGAGTTCCAGAAGCTTATTACACATTTCTGAACATTCCATTGTAGGACACAGGCAGTGGAAGGCTTCTGAAGATTCCTTTTTGGTTTAGAGTTGCCTTTGCCTCTTTTGCACTCAACTATTGTCTTTTTTTGGTAATGGTCTAAGTCATAAAGGAAGATGCTACCTGTCAGAATCTATAGGGCCCTCGACCCCCTTGTCCTCTTCCTTTCCCAAATCTTGAACAGAGTCCACTAATAGCATGCTATGTGTAACCCTGGATGATAAGCAGAATTGTATAAAGACCATTATTTTCAGGGAGTCTCATAGACAGAGATGAGCCTTCAGGCTAGAGACAGATGGACATAACAAAGTAAGAGATTCTTCAGAAGGTTATAAAACCTTATCAACTAAAATAGTGGGTTTGGTTCAGAATTTGGCCAGATTTTTTAAAGTTTCTAGAACTTACCCTGAATCAACAAATTTCATATAATTGATATGAAAGTTCTCATTACTATGAAAAATAATATAAATCTGTAAATCAGATTATTAAAAATAGATCTTTAATAATGTTATTGTTAGAGATATTTACTTACATAAAAATAATGAATGAAAAGCCCAACACACACCAAAGTAAACCAGACCTAAAGACGATACAACTTAATGGATTATACAGGGAGAATTGGCACTCAAAAAGGAAGCTGTAAAACTTCATGTTGATTTTACACTTTCAGTATTAAATGTATTTTATTCACTTATCCAGCCCCCAAATAAACACAGAAAGTGAGAGGAAATTTATGGCAGAATTAGAACTAGCAAAACATTTAGAATTATATATAAAAAATCCACACATTCTCAGATAGCTATAAACCACATGTTTTTTCTATATATATGGAATATAGCTGATGACATATATATGTATGTTACATATGTGTGTGTATAAATGTATACATGTATATATGTCAACAAATGTACATGGGCACACAGCATAATGTGAATTAAAGACAAGGAAAGCTAAATGTGAAAGAGACAAGGTAGGAGGAATGCAAGGAATGGATACTAACTTTAAAGAGCTTTTCTCTTAAATCTGTGTCTATCATCAACACAACTGGAAACTGTGAGTGTTGTCTGGTCCTAGACGTGTGCTCTCTCTGAGTATGTCTGTCTTAAATGAGAAATTGCTCTAGTAAATTCCATTCAAAGAATCATGAGGCCATGAATGTTTTTCCTCTACCTCATATAATTTCCTTCCTACCTCTGTCTCTCAATTTCACCGTTGTTCCTTTCACATATTCACAGTATATAGAACAATATCTGACCAAGGTCATTTGCTGAATGAAAAGATACGTTTGTTACCTCTGGGATATCAGATATTGAACTCTCAGATCTTTATATTTCCTTTACATATCTGCTACATGAATCTAAAGTTTAAGGAGATGATTTTTGATTATTTTATGTGGAAAATGTTTAATGATTCTGTGGCTCATTTGAGAAACAATATAAGTGCACTGACCAGGGAGGGACAGTGTACCAGATGACTATATGTGCTTCTCTCTCTCTCTCTCTCTCTCTCTCTCTCTCTGTGTGTGTGTGTGTGTGTGTGTGTGTGTGTGTGTGGAGAGAGAGAGAGAGAGAGAGAGAGAGAGAGAGAGAGAGAGAGAGCACAAATGTAGTATCCATTCTTTAGTTGTTATTGCTGAGGGAAACGATCAGCATGACAAACCATCTTATAACTGAAATCCAACACCTAAAGTGCTTTTAAATTCAAACTGATTTGGAGAGATAGAATATACAATTTTTGGTGTGAAGTGGACTGACTATCATGCTTCTAGAGCTTCTTTGTGATGACTACATGACATCGCTCTTACTCTGTTCTATGATACTTGTGCCAGATAGCTTTCATAGTGTCTTAATGGCCAGTGTTTTTCCTTCTGGAAATTTCCTCAGACCCCTGGATTGCCTTACTGCCTCTCTTTTCTATGGAGCTTGCAATCTTTATATCACTTTTTAAAAAAACATATTTTGTTACACAGCTGTTTTATGTGCATTCATCTTTAGTATTGAATGCTATTTTGAGCTTCATAAAGATTGGAATCATTTCTTTATTTTCTTTTGCTCTTCTTGTGACACTGGGCTCATGGAGGTGTGTAACAGACTGTCAACACGAATTACTTTAATACCTCAATACAGAAAGACACATTTTTATCCCCAGACAAAAGGCATTTTTTTCACTTTAGGTTTTCATAAGTGTTGGAGGCACGCCCATTTTCACTTATTCTCAAACATAAATGCTTTGTACCTCCCTCAACTCCTCTTAGATCCCCCCATTCACCCAATTTTATGTTCTGTCTCTTAACAAAAGGAAGCAGAGAAAAAAAATGAAGTTTAAAATAAACAAAGAGAAAGCCAATATGATGATGAAAACCAAAATAAAACAACCCCCCCATAAAAACAAACCTCACTAAAGCAACCTAACAACATGGCGTCTATTCTGTGCTGACCAGTTAGTTACTCCTGGAAAGGGATCTGGCCTGAGTGTGTTTGATACACCCAGGGGCACATGTCAAATGCAGGCAGCTCCTTGTTCAGCGGTGGGACATCACACACTTCTCCTTTTTAGTGTTAGGATTTTTGTCTGGCTTGAACCTGTGCGGGTCTTATGAATGCTGACATTGTCTGTTTGAGTTCATATGCCCAATAGTTAGTATTGTTGCTTCAGGAAAACTCCAATTGTTTCCTTCGTTTTGTTTATTTGTGTTTTTTAACCACTCATAGCTTTTAAAACTTTTTGTCCCCTCTCCTGTGCAGATCATGACTCTTTGAATGGAATGGTTTGATGAAGGCATTCCATTTGTTTTCAAGAAAAATTTAAATACTTTTAGTGGATGTTTCCTTTTTTTCTCCCAAGGATTCACTTTCTTCATTACAAAAAAATATAAAATAAATTCGTTGCCTTTACCATCTCTTCACTGTACAATGTTGTGATTTTTTCAATTATCAGATTTTGTAATCAAATTTCACACTAAATTTTTCTACAATTTAACTTTCAGTTAGTGCTCTTTTTATTCTCCCTATCTTTTGATGTTTTACTACTGTCTTAGTATCTTAAACCAAGAAACCTTCCAAGGAGGCTTTTGGGTTTTTGTGTTGAACTATCTTTCTATATATCAGAGCATTACTCCTATAGAAAGAACACCTGGAAATGTGCAGTTACCCCAGGCTCCTCCACTCTTAATTTTGCATGAGGAATCTAATTGTAAACTAAGTCATTTGTGAGTTTGTTATGTGGCCACAGAAGCCATAACAACTTCCAGCTTTTTGGATGAACACATCTGAGTGAAGTCAATCATGATCCAGAGTTTGTGTGCTAAGTGTGGAACTTAAGAAAGAGCTTCAGATGACTCAAGTGTTTAGCTGGATAAGGCTAAGATTGCTTCTGAGTAACTGTACACCTGCAAGAATATCTAGCAGTGTGATCTTCAATTTTGGTAGGTAGAAGCCATAAACACTCTCACATAAAATCTACAGGCAGTTCCTGAATATTTACAGGTAAAGACTTGAATATTCCTTTACTCTCGGGGGAGAAAAAAGCCTGAATGGAGCATTCACTGCACAGCTGTCATGAAGGAGTCACCTATGAATTATGCATTGTTCTTAGAGTAGAAAATATAACTATTAAAGTGAATGAAGTATTTTGAACTGGGAAATTAGTTTGTAGTTTGCCAATGTGAAAGATGGCTATGTAAGTTAGTGAATTGTTTCTAGCTGCAATTTTCTCCCAGTAAAATGCAGATAATGTCTGTGAAGATGAAGTAAGTGAGAATCTATGGTAATGAATCATATCTATTATGTAGTTTATTATTAGTAATAATATAGTATTTCATATCTACTGTGTGGCTTATTAATAGTAATAATGATGTTTTTGCTTTCTAAAATGAACAGTCCAGTTCTCTATCTGGATGAAACTGCCCAGTCCCTGTAACCTGGTTTTCACTTTTTGGTTATTGGTACTTTGGTTAGACAGAACCTGCAGAAGAACTCCACATAAAGTCCTTGTGGAAGTGTGACATAAAACAGACTTCTGAGTCGCAGTATGAGTACCTCAGATGACTACAGGAATACACTCTGTTATGATCTATATGACGACTTGTGTTTGGAAGAGACAATATTCTCACTCCATACCCTTGAGCAGAAGAAGATTCTGAGATAGAAAACGAGAAGATGACAAGGGGGAGTTATTCATCAGGGTTTCTTACCAAATGGTGGCTCTGATATTATAGGTAGGTTGTACACCCCTGGGTGACAGTGTGGTGAAATCAGACACTCTTTTGGAGCTTAAGCTGGAACTAGGGAATGGCATGCTTTTGTTGATTTTACTAGTCATAACATTCATGTGCCCCTTTTGTCATGTGTGGATCGGAGGACACCTGCAGGAGTTAGTTCTTTCCTTTTATCATGTAGATTCCCATGACTAAGCTCACTCCATCGAATACCTTCTCCTGCCGAGCTTGACCATTCCTCAGATATTTTGTATCCTGAAATGGAAATACTTGGCACAATGTTATACGGTCTCCCCTTGTCAGCATTCTGAGCAGGTAAGGACTATCTTGTCACTGATGAAGTGTGAACAGAACTGACAACTTCACACAGCCTTCTGAGTGATTTTCCTTGTTATCTTTTGCCTAACTAGCATGACAAGAGGTGAAATTCTTGAGTTGAAAATGGCAGAGGAGCCCTTAGGACTATTCTTAGAATAGTGCATGGAGAAAAGTCGGACTTGGTCCATAGCTTCTGCTCCATCATTTTGTGTAAGAAAGGTACACATTGAACCATGGTATTTGTTTTAACCAAGTTACTGTTAGTAGCTAACACATAATTTAATGTTTGTGGTCACAGGCTGAGAAGCTGAATAAATATGTTATATCATAGTAACACATTGACATTTATTAAAATTAACCATACTTTGGCATGGAGGCCACATGGTCATACCATTTAGTAATGGTGATTGGAAAGAGCTGAGTGTTTATATGTGTTGGCTGCTATTCCTTGTTTCAGGTAAAGTATTACAAAAATTGGCAGGTTTGTGCACCAGGACTGAAGGGTAGAGAGAGATTTAACATACGAAGGGCCCATAGGGTTGGAAAGGTTGACTATTTCCAGAACTTGAATGAACAGCTATTTTAAAAGGTCTTCAAATATAAAGACACAAGAACACTTCTCTATTAAACTAAGTTATTGGGGTATATTCGTGAACTTGTCATTCCTACAACAAAATATCCAAGCAATGGTCAATGAGATGGTACCCAATGGCAAAGAGACCCAATGGGTTGAGGTTAGTCTTGGAAATTGACATGGTAGAAGGAAATTTCTAACCCCTGCAATTGTACTCTGATCCTACACATGAACTCAAGCACACATCCTTAAAAAAATAATAAAAATTTAAATAGAAAAAATAATTATGTGGAAAGTAAAGTTTGAGGGGGAAGGTGTATTTTGGCATGTCCATTTAGAGTTTTTAGCCTGAAGCCAGATGACTTCGTTGCTTTTAGCTCTGTGCCAGGCAGACACATCATGGAAGAAAGGCACAAAGAAAGCTGCTGCTCCAAAGCAGCAAGGAAGCAGAGACTGAAGTTGCTCTGTCGGGTATTTTCAACCAGTGATGGGGAAGTAGGCATTATAAGTCATCATCTTCTCACCTCTTCCCCACAGCCCACCAACTGACAGCCAAGCTCTTTAGCACGTGGGCTTTCCAGAACAGTTTAAGATCCAATTTGATGAGCTATGAGAGCTCAGTTGTGTTTCCTGGCCCAATGTAGCCGTCCTTTACACATTCCTTTTGGCACAAATCCTGCATGCACACATTCTGCAGAGAGGTTAAGTTGAAAGGAAGAGACTGAGAAGGCCCTGTCCAAGGTATTGTTTTATGTACACTCACTCAGTCTTTGAGGGAGTCAAACTGCTAAGGAGAAGCAGTGTCCTTGGACTTTTCTTCCCTCTTTGACCTGTTGGACATTTCTGTCATTGTCCAACCTACACAAGTCAGAAGTGGTTTGTGGAAGCTGCCAGTCCAGAAGAAGATCATAGAGACTGTTGCAAAGGCAGGATGAGGGATTCCAGAGCACATCCTAACAGGATACAAATCCAGGTTCCTATGAGGATCATAGACAAGGAAAGTGGCTGGCAGGGAGCAAAGACACATTTCAAGAAGGGATCTTGTCATCTGTCAGGACTGGATCTTACTCAGAGCTTATTAATCTGTCTGATTTCAATGGCTGTTGTTTGTTTTGAGGTGCCATTCCCTCCTATTGAAAGGTAGAAGACCTTAGGTTTTGAACAGGATATTTATGACAAAACTTGAACTTAAAATATAGAAAGTCTACCGCGTCGATCATCCTGCCTGTCTCTCTTTAGCTTTCTTACTATAAATATCTTTCATTCCTGTGGTGTATTTGTTACCACTGACAAGTGGATAATAATAAGTTGTTATTGATCACATTACATAGTATCGATTCAAGTTTGTTTTTTTATATATGTTTGACAGTCTACATTTTTATTGAAAAAATTTCATGCAATATATTCTGATTATGGTCCCTCCTTCCTCATCTCCTCTCAGATTCTCCCTGCCTTTCCACCCATCCAACTCCGTACCTTCTTTCTCTCTTTCTTTAGAAAACAAAACAAGGAGATGTCACCAACTTGACATACAAATCATACAGAAGTGTACCACTCTCTTAAAACATTCTTTGTATTTAAATGTATCCTTTTGTTCTAATTCCTCCCTTTTCCCTGGCAACCACCTATTTATTTTTAGTTTTTATGTTTATTTATATTTTACCATGATCATAATTTTCCTTTTCTCTGGAATGTGAAGTGATTGTAGTTCCACATCTTCTTGTTGTTTGGCAAGTGCTTGTTTGTTCGTTTACTTTATTTTTACAAGATGTGACTATGCAGTGTGGGCCGGCTTTGAACTCAGGATGCTTCAAGGCTGGGCATATGAGTGCTAGCCTACCTGGCTTTCTTAAACTGCTGCTGCCTCTTCTTCCTCCCTGACTCATCTCTCCGAGATCATACAGATCTTCTCCCCTAGCCTGTCTCACCATCCATCCCTTTGTTTCTACACCGACCAGGAAAGAAGAAATTTTTACTCTCCCTCCTTTCAACCTAATCCAATTCCCAAGCTCATCTTGGATGTTCCACAGAGTCTTAAGAGACCATAGATGCCATGATAAAACCAAATTCAAGCATTATCTATCTACAAATCCAGCCATATAATGGCACCAGAAGGAAAACTTCAACATGAAAAGAGTACTAACACCCAAGCAAACAGAAAACAATAAACAATAGCATACCAGCAAATGAAATTGGGAGGGAGCGATGTGGATCCACTTCCAAACAACAAAACATTAGTAATCCACAAACACTGCTGTGATAACTTTCAACATCAATAGTCTCAACCCCAATGAAAAAATACAGATGAATAGAATGGATTCAAAACCAAGATCCATCCTTCTGCTGCCTATAAGACATACCTTGCAACATCAAAAACAGTTATCACTTCAATATAAATGATACAAAAGGATATTCCAAGCAAATGGACCCAATAAGCAAGCTATGGAATAATTTTAATATCTGAAAAAATAGATTTCAAACCAAAACTAATCAGAAGATATATGGAAGGACTGTGGGGCAGTGGGCTGTGGGAGGCATTGGGGTACCTTATTGAGCACAGGCTTTGAACCCCAGAGACCTGTGCCCCTAGCTCCTTTCACATAGCTATAGCCCCTTCCACAGAGAGGTTTGTGGCCATCCGTCATGTAACACAGGTAGAGGGCGTGACTACAGGTCACAGAGCCTCAAGACATATCTCCATACTAATGAGATACCTAAAAGCCAGAGGGTATAGCCAAGTAAGCATTCCTTTCCAGACCCTCTTCCTTGCAAAAGGTATTTTACCTCAAGCCTGCCCTGAGAATACCCAGGTATAACTTCATCCATTTTCCACCGTGATAATAAATATCTTAAGACCATGGACTATCTTTCTTCTTTGGGGCCTGCCATGGAGAATCATGGAAAAGGTCTTCAACTACTGAGCCGCCATTTAACCTCCCACTGATGACCTCTCTGCATTCCAGCCACAGAGGCCACCAACTCAAGCACGCGAGCCAAACCAGCCATGACCCAGCAAAGTGAGTCGCTGCAACCAAGTCTTTCATCTCCACAGGGCTCAGCCAGAGTTTCTTCCCCTCTCCCCTTTGGCTGCGGGTTGATCGAGCCAGTATGCACCTGTCTTGGCCCTTCCACAGCCTCTCAGCACCACCTGAGAGTCCAAGGGTCCGAGAACCAGTTGGTTCCTGGCCCCTTAGCCTGGGGACCTCCAACTCAAGAGCTCCAGCCCCCACAGGCCCCCAGACTGTGTTCCCTACACCCCTGGAGCACGGTCTTTTGGCTTCTCACAGCCCAGTATCCACCTGGCCTCTGCGTGTAGTGAGCACAGTCAAATTCCTGAGCCTTTGCCTCTCTGACCTGTGGCCCTTGCCCCTTGGTGTGGCAGACTTGGGACTCACAGTTCAACCCAACAGGACCCACACCCACACACACGCCACAGCCCAACAAAGGACAATACACTATGTGGTATGACACATTGTGCTGTCTAGTGTTAAGTCAATTTGATATAACTTTACTGTTAGTGGTGCCACATCTGGGCTGGTGGTTCAGGATTCTATAAGAAAGCTGACTTAGGTAGCCATCAAGAGCAAGTCAGTAAATAGCACCCCTCAAAGAGCTCTGCATCAGTTCCTGTTTTCCTTGAGATCCCATCCTGACTTTCTTCAATGATAAGCAGTGATGTGGACATGTAAACCTAATAAACATTTTCTACTCCAAAGGTTTCAATAATATAAAGAAGAGGAACCACTTCTGATGAAGAAATTTGTCTTGGTAATAATCATGGGCTTTAGATTGCATGCAACAAAAGATAAGGCTGAGTTTAATTTTTCTAAGGGGTAGGAGGGAGTTTATTGTCTCTGAGTATGGATGTGTGTGAGGCTGAGTGGTAGCCTGGAGTAGAGATGCTTATCTGTGTCACTCAGTACCTGTTTTCGCCTTTCCCTCAATGTAATGGATGTGCTGGTGATATGGCTGGCCAGCCACATTATTTCCTCTCTATTATCACCATTGAGTTGAGTTCTGAATCTTTGCACTTTCAATAGTGTGTAAATAAAGAAACACATCTCACTCCTAAGACTTGCTGTTAAGAAACACAATCCGTGATTTTTTAAAAAAATTCTTAAACAGGATCCTTTGGGCTGGAATTGTGATTAGAGTAATGCTAGAAGCCACATTATAAATGACCAGTCCATGTTAATTTGGGTTGCCAATTAACAACTGCAAAGGTACAACTATTTTTCCTCATGGGCTGTTCGGTGAGTAATGGATGTATACTAGACACACTTGTGCTCCAGATAGGGTAGATACTACTTGCAACAATAGCTGTGCTTACACTAATTGATATCTCTGTGTAATGTAAAGTATGCTCATTACTACTTGTCTAAGCACGCATGATGTTTTATGTCCTTTAACAACTGATGGTCTTGGACAGGCATTTTGATCTCACATTAATTTGATTATTTTCCTCAATCGGGGCCCAAGAAAGTAGTATAACAGAAATAAATTGCAAACTGCTAGCTTCTTTACTGCCTTCACCCCAGGTGTTCCTATCCTGGAATCGGATTTGAATTTCAGTTCATTAATTAAATGAGGAACTATTAATATATGTCATAAGCTTGTTATTTGAAAATTAATTGAAACAAATCATGTACAATACTTAGTACATTATTCAGCATATGGGAGTATTTCGGCAAATTTTGCAATTAGCTCATTTTTAAATTAGTGAGGCTGGTTTTAAATTTACACTAAATAGAAAGACAGACTTACGTTTAAGCCAAAATGGAAGTCTTCTTGATATTCTCAGAAGTGCTACATGGAATAATTTTTGACTGTAGCTGATGTAAGAAATTGAAGAAGCATAAAAACAAAACAAAACAACAACAACAAAAAAAAACCCAAAACAACATTGTAAAAGAACAGGTTTTCTGTGATTTCTTGGGGATTTGCCAATTTCTCCGAATAAACTAAAATAATAGCACCTCCCACTGGGCGGAATGTTTGCATAGAGAATTGCTGAACCTCCCAAGCCCCTAAACCAGCAGTCAAGGCAGATGCCAGGCAGAACTCTAAGGGATAACACAAGGAATCTTGAGTGTGTGCAGAGTTCAGCAACTGGCATCCACAATTAAAGCTGCAGTGAGCATGTGCTGTGGGGAAGTTATTGGCAGAATGAGTTCAGAGTCTCGCAGCAGCTGGAGCAGTGAAGGCAGTAAATAGTTTAAAGTGGCAGCAATGTTTCTCCAAAGCACAGGTAGGCATGATGAGCAGAGCAGAGAGAAGGGGTGAGAGTAGGTGCCAAAGGGGTGACTGAGAGGCCACAAAATCCAAATGTCAGATAAACCAGGCTATGCATCACTGTCAAATGTCTCTGTAACACTACCTCTTCTATGGTTCCACGGAAGACAATAGAAGAACAGAAGGGAAGACTAGTACAGAGTTCCCTTTTCAGATGGAGGACTGTGGGCAGGTGGGGGGACTTGAGTAGGAAAATAAATTCTGCTTCTTAAGTAAGAAAGATCTGATGATCAAATTCACTTTTAAACTTAAATGGTATTGTACTATTTACATGGTAAATTCATGTAAGTCAAGACTGAAACTTGTTACTCATCTTGATTTGAAATTCTTACAGGTAAGTATTCCACATTAAAACATTAACATTCATGTGTGTGAATGTGATAATCAAGGCCACTCAATGATTAATTATGCTGAGTTGAATCCATTTGTATCACTTGCTGCCCTATAAAGAGGAGAAGAATATCAGCTTTGAACAATCACCGGAGGAATTTAAAATGTTCTCTGTCGCGTCCAAAGAAGGAATAGTGGAAAATGAATCAAATTTAGGTGTAGAAAATGTCTGTACATGAACAAGTTGAGAGACACAGAGGTGGCATTGTTTTTAGAATGTTATCTTTTTCTACGGAATGAAAATTTCAAAAGCCAGAGACAGTCTTTGATCTTTTGTTTGCTTTACAGCAGGGGAGGCTCATCAATGAATGCTATTTCAGCTTTATACTGCCTACGTCATTGCCTACTGTGTCCTGACATGCCAATTCCAGCCCGGGCAGTCTGACCATTCACTCTGTTGTATTACACTGGATGTTCTTCTTGCTTCTGAGCATATATTCTGGGTTGTACCATTTTTCCTCCTTTTGAAATGGTCTCATTTTGCTATTTTCTACCCAAGCATTGCTCAGATAAAGTAGCCTCCCTTTCCCTTTAGTGGATATTAATAAAGACCCCCATGGATGACTGAAATAAAACAAAGCACTAAAACCCAGGGATGAACAAATAAGGATCTTATATATGCATAACCATGATGAAAGTTTGTTTTGTAAACTAGACATATCACGAAACTAAAAATAGTTGTAAATCATAAAATTCCAAATTATAACAATACACTTTAAGCAAACTTTCATGAAATGCGGTCTTTCCCTCAACTGTCATGAGGTGAATAGACAGATGGACAGAGGAATGATTTGCACTTCAAATGGGGCAAAGCTGGATAAAAAGGTATAAGGTTTGTTCATGTCAGTTAGAATGGCAAGTTAAACCTTGTTAACAATTTGTCCTTGGGGTTTTCCATCAATATATTAAGATTTTGACTGCAAATTATTGAAGCCACAGAGAGTCAGCCCATGAATTGAGATAACAACTGTAATTGGTTGAAGCACAGAAGTTAGTATTTTATTTTTTGAATCTTTAGTGTTATTTGATGTGTGTAAATCATGTTTTGGCAGTAAGATAAGTCCTTTGAGGAAAGTACATAGGTCTTTTAGGCATATGGTAACCATTTAAAAATATTTATTTATTGATAGCTTAGTATGCTTCTAATGCATATGTTACTCTTAGGAAATAATTATACAGTGGGGGAATTCTGTCTAGACAAAAATAAATGCAGAGGGAAGTTGAGCAGAGAACTGGATAAAAACAAAGCTTACATTAATGGTAGCAAATGACATGATTAACACTTTTTCTGGCAGCCTTGCAGCTTGAATTTGATAAAGGAATGTAATTTCTCCAAAGATTCAAAAGCTAAATTGAATGATTGAATTTAACTCCATAGGGTGAGGCTAGGCTAGTAGATTTAAAAAAAAAAAAAAAAAAAGATGACATTTGAGTGTGCTATAAGTGCAATGCATCAATCTGCCATTGAGCTAATGAACTTCAAGTTAAAAATCACTGAGTAACTTGGTACAGATAACTCCTTCAAGTATCCTTGGGGAGACAGGATGTGTAGGTAATTGAATGAAAATCTATCTTGACTGACCCCAATGACACAATGTCCAACTCACATTACAAATCACCAGGAGTCTTTAATGGACTATTTTTTAATTGCTTTAAACGTGCTAATGGTGAATACAAGGGGTAGGATGCTTTTATTTGTCTACGTCTCATCAATGCAATGAATTCTTTCAGCCTCAGAGGGTTGCCATGAGCTTGAACAGTATCACTTTAAATTTTAGTAGGTGAGGGAAAAAGTGAATTTGTTTGTCTTTTGCTTAATTCTACTGTCTTTATGAATACCTTGAGAATATAGGATCAAATTGGTTCAACCATAAAATGTGGAAATGAATTAGGAATCAGTGACTCTAAACTAATAAAAAGGAAAATAAAACATGGAAACATCGTTTTCTGTGAGTTCTAGTAGATTTGAATCCAAGTTTACAGCCCAATTAAAATATGATTTTCTGTTTTCCTAAAGGGAAACATAAATGTTTAAAGACTGTTAAACAAATAATATATTAGGACTGATCCATCATAAAAATGAATATATTTCTGAGAAATTATGGGAAAGCATGTAGCTGAATAACTTTAAAATATGTAGAAATATTAATAAAAGAACTAGACAAATAGAAGTTCCATCAAATGTGGTCATGAGAATCACTGGTAATTTCTTAAATGTAATTTCTCAAGGCATAGCTAGAACTACTGAATTAGAAATAAATTATTGTGAGTTACAACAGCTCAAGAGATAAAGAGCATCTTAGATAGTTCTTATCGAGATAGAAAATTATAAAAACACACTTGACTTCATTCTTGACTATCAAAAACATGCCTTAAAAGAAAAATGTTAATCTAGTACAGTGTTATCTACAGAATAAAGTATTGGAGGAAGACAAACCCTTGCCTTCTAGTGAGATATGTGTCATGCTATCCCTCTCTGTTATTCTCTAGTAATAGAGAAAATAAACACATATAATTTGATGCTTTCTGGTATTGAGTTATTTTTTGACTGTAAATTCTTCCTTCCCCTGTCTTTTACTTGAGTGATGTTTATTTAAATATTTGAGTGTGACAAGGAGTTAGTCTGGTCTGAGTTATAAAATCCATCATGGTTTATAACATCTGAGAGTCCAAGTAGAAAGGAATGGAGTAAGATTCTTAGTTAAAATTTTCAACAATTATCCAAGAATCAAATGACAAAGCTACCTATGATGACTTGTTACATATGAAACCAAGCAGGGCAATAAATTGGGAAGAATATTTAGGAAAATAAGAATCTACTGTAGAGTAAAAATTGCTCAAACTTAACCTCCCCTAAAATTTTACTGTTGAAATGCTTAAAAGCCTTTGGATAGTCTCAAATTCATTCATGTTTTATGATTTTTTACAAATTAAAGTGAAAGTAGAAGGGGTATGATGTATCTTATTTGGTAGCTGGCTTGCCTACTAGCATATATGAAGCTTGGAATTCAGTCCTCAGCATGGCATAAAAGGGGTATGGTGGCACATGCCTGTAATTCTAGCACTCGGAAGTAGAGGCAAGAGGATCAGAAGTTTAAGGTCATCCTTCGCTATAGTATAGTGACTTCCTGACCCGGCTGTAATAGAAGATCCAGTCTCAAAGAAAAATGAATAGATAAACAAAACCAAAATTACTGTAATGTAACTTTTATTTGCCTGATATAATTGTCATCTAAGAGGTTTACTGCAGCATAAGCTCACCCTTTATAGGTCTTTCTGAACTCTGTCTGGTTCAGCTCAGCAGTTCTGGCCTAAATTCCTTTTCTGGATGACCAATTAAAACAGGCTTCTCTTGGCTTCTCACTGAATTGTTCTACTTCTTCTCAAATTATCTCTAGCAATTTGTTTTAATCTGGCTTCTTCTTATTTCCTGGCTCATTCTGTCTTCACCTATGTCCAGCTTTTTTGCTCTGCTACCTGTATCTGTAAAACTGTCCAGTAAAAACTGCATCTGAAATGAACTCAGGCAAACTCCACTGCATTGCCTGAGCACAAGTGAAACGTGCTCACAGAACCGGCATTCATTCTGACTCACTCTGTGCCCCTCTTAAATAGCTTCTTCTTCTTGTCTGTTCTTGTGAGAGTTGAGTGTATCCTATCTCTGACTCATTCTGTTGAATCTATCTCTGGTTTGTCACTTTGTCTCAATTAGAAATCAGTTAGGTTACAATTAGATATCACTTTCAAACATGGCTGCTTTCTTCTACAAACTAACTAGACTTTCATTGTTAGGGATTAAAGGTGTGTATGAAGAGTGTGTCTGTATTCCAGCCAACCCACTGGGTATGTCATTCTATGCAGATCACACAGACCTTGAAGGTCTTTGGATGTGATTCCTTCCCAGAGCAGCCATTTTGCTTGATTAAACTTTCTCTACACACTACAAAACATGAAAGTAATATCTATTTTAACTTATCTTCATTTTAAAAAGAATACCATGTTACTATGAATTCTACAGATATCTCACCAATTGTCCAAATGGTTGATAATAAATATTTCTGGATAAAATCTCAGATGTTAACAAGTGAGACGAATATTAGAATCCCATATATTAATCATAAAAAATATAGACGGACCTTGGCAAATGTTAAGACACAATCTGAATGGTAATACTTATTTGATTTAGGAGGAAACAAAACAAAACAAACCTCTAGGAAAAAAATACATAGTGAGGTAACTTGCTCTTTCTATTTTTCACTCTTTGCTTCTTTTTGGACATCAAATGTAGTTGAATAAATTAAGAACAATTTGTTGACCAGAGCAAGAATGGTTTTGTTGTATGTGGACACTTGGTGATGTATGCAATTTTTATTCCTGCTCAGTTGTGGCCTCTCTCTCGTCTTTATGTGAAGATGTGATTTACTCAGCTTCTGACCTAACCTTGAGCACAGTTTGAACTTGGATCTTACCAAGTTTTAGAGAGGTAAGCAATTCTGTTACTACTCACTGGGTATCTAATAAATCTAAAATGCAGTGCTTGGGTGAACTCATCCACTCCATTTGGATCTTCCAAAGAAGCCTCATCAGTATCTAAGCTTTACTCTATGCTCTTCTTGTCCTGGTGTATTCTAGGATTTAAGCTCCCTCCTGAATTACCTATGTAAAGAGAACTAAAAGATGTTCATTAACTTTAGCTACTTGTTCTATCCTGAGAAGCTATGTGCTGTTCTCTTGTAGTCCTTTCAGTTTTAGTATCTTCCATACTTCCATCCAGTCTGACATTAAAATCTATCATAGGCCTGATGTCAAGTCTTGCCTACTTCTTAGAAGCCATGGTTATTTTCCTCATGGTTATTTTCCATGGTTATCTTGTGGGACACTGAACTTTGCAGCATGAGCCATGTATTTAAGGCAATGTCCTAAAGACTATTAATAAGTCTCACTCAAGTTGGTAATTCTTGTTTATTCTACTTGCTGCATGACAACTACAAAATTTTTAATGTGGTTTTTCAAGGATAATCTCATTCAACATTACCTGTCCTTGATGGGAAATTTGACTAATTTTCAAGATACACTGTTTCTGAGAAAGGGCCTGCAATATTTGTAGAAGAACATATTTCATTAAACAGGAGGCGTCTAGTAGTATTGCCTCCAAACTTAGCAACCACCACTATTTGTAAAATGAGACTTATTTATATATACAAATAAGTGGAAAGTTATTTCTTTGGCAAATACATAAAGGGAAAAAATGTTTCCTTGTGTACCATATCTAATACATATGAGGGGGGTGGTGGCTGATGTCTACAGTTGTTCCTAGTTTGAGAGATTGATGTTACCATGCATTTGCTCTATCCCTGAGCAGTTATCACCATGCAGTATTATGAAAGACTTCCTGAAAACGAGTTACTCTGTGCTTCAGCTCACTCTCCATTCCATGTTTCCCCAGAGCACACCCAAAGCAAGCTGTGGATAGCATTTTGTGCCACTCTTTTACAATATTTCATTAGCCTTGTAATGGATACAAACATACACATAAGATTCCTGTTTATGTCTACCTACCCTTTGACTGAGAATTCTAGACTATGTCTAAGTGGTCCCTATAAGGACACATAAGCTAATTCGGGTTTAAAATGCCATGGGTATAATTAAAACAAAAAAACAAACAAAACATTGTAGAGAGCCCCATATTTGTGAAATCAACTACATTCTCATGTACATTACTTTGCACCTTAGCCCACTGCTTCTTATGATTCAGTGGGATGAATTTCATGAGTTCATTATCATTCTTATATTGGCTTTCCTGTTCTGTGAGTGATCATCTTAGCATTATCATCAGGAGTTTTCAGAGGATCTTCTCCATGCTGCACCTTCCTTTAGTGCCCTCTCTATTCATAATGCAGTTAACCTGCTCTTCTAATGTTCTCATTTTCCTAACACATGCTTCACAGAGTATTTCAACAAAAAACCTGGAGTGATACAGTTATTCAACTGCTCTATAAGTTACTGTCATAAAGTGCATTAGTTTTGTTTCACAAACAGGAAACAAATGAGCCTCAGAAAGTTTCAATGATTTCCCTATGGCCACATTGGCAGTAAATGATAAAATGAGGTTTGAAAAGGGGCTTTCTGATTTCAAGCTCAGCCCTTTTTGAATGTTCTCAGACTATGTACTAACAGGAGGCTATTTTCTTTTCAACTGTATTATTTGTGGGAAAGTAAGACTGTGAGACCTTAAGCATCTATTGACTTTTCAGGTCGTCATTTTATATCACTTCTCGAATCCATTGAGAGGTAGTAGCAGGAGATCAAACTGTAATCTATAACTGTCTTCAATACTATCATTATTCTTCTCTGCTGATGTCTTGATCTAATTAAATTGTCATCACCCTGTTCAAGTATGGTTACAGGGCATTTTATGAAGTTTAGTTAAAGAGGAGAGAAAATGAGGAATTAATTATCTGGTACAGCAGCATCACAGATTTCTTTGTTGACATGCAGTTTAAAGTTAAAATCATTCCTAGAAAAGAGCAAAAGGCATTTTAATGTAAAGTATATCCCCTTGGGAGTAGACATCTTTACATGCAAATATATGATTTAAATACACAAACAGTAGTTTGAATATGTAATCTTTCTTTATTTTTCCTCTGACTTTTACACAAACAAGATTTATTTGAAAAACTCTGAAACACTGACCTGTTTATTTATATAAGATTTTATGATGCAAGTATAGATGTGACAAGTTAGCCAGAGCCGGAATTTCAGAGGATTTAATTTTGCTGAATATATACTTTTTAAAATTAACTTTGTGCAAAGTTGAAACTAAGTATAGATGTATATTGCTCATTAAACCAAAATTTTATATAGAACTAAGTTGTAGACTGGACTTACTCACAAATAGATGTCAGTCCATTAACTTCTCACATTCAGTATCCTGCTGGTAGCTCAAGTTAAAAATAAAATATATATGCTGTTATTATTAATATCAGTATTATTATTAAAATATCTGTTTCACTTGAGTTTTTTTGAAACTATCAAATCTATCACTTCATCACCTTTATCATAAAATATATCTCTGATCCTTGATTTATTTTGGGGTTAAGTTTGAATAAATTCACTGCAAATAGAAAATATGATTAAGTCAAAAATACACTTAATATTCCTATGAACACCATACTTTCCTTTTCTTGTTCTACCTTGAGTGGAATAATTATGGTTGTGCAAAATAAACTAACAAAAACATAATTTATAATAAGATGTTTCAAATCTCATATATGTATGTACTTTTTTTTTTCTTGTGGCATTGGGAAGTTGTGCTAGCTTTCTTGTCACTCTGACAAAAAGAATATAGAGGAAGAGACATTTATTTCATCCACAGATTGAGAGATTCCAATCCATGGTCACTTGACCTTTGTCTTTCTGGGCCGGTGGCACAAAAGAACATCATGGAAATAACATCAAGACCGCAGGGGCATATGTGGAAGATGTCTCTCTAGAGAAGAAACTGGAAATGTATGGTTTCTAATGAATGTACATTACTTTCACGATATTACAAAATCAAAATCTCTTAAGTTAGGTCTGGGGAGATGGCTAGGCAGGTAAAGGTTCCATCCACTAACCCCATATGGTAGACACGGAAGGCAGAAATTGTGCCTGTGCGTGTCTGTGTATCTACATGAGCACATCCACACAGACACCACACACACACACACACACACACACACACACACACATGAAGGTAATAAAAATTTAAAACAACTCCTACCAAATTATAGTAAGCTGGTAATTATATATGTCTATATTATTTTTATCCATAAAATCAATACTAAACTTATTTAATATTCTTCTATGTTGTCTGCTTCTGACATTTACTTCTATGATTACTTTAATTTGCATCATTGTAGATAGTTTTCTAGCACTTCAATGCTCTTTGGTTTATTATTCATAATGTTGTCACCATAACCATGTTTACATATATGTTCATCGTGTCACTAAATACAAACAGTTATCACGACGAAAAGTTTAGATATCTATGAAATTCAACAGGGAAAAAACTCAAAAGATTATTGTAGAATTGAGGAGAGATCTGGCAGATAGAAAAGTGGCAAAGGAAAATATCATAGTCAAAACCTGAGTAAAGAAAGGACCTAACTTATTCAACTGGGAAGTTTGGTTACTATGGCTTTCAAAATGTTCACAATGGTTTGCAATACAAAATTTACAAACTTTATGTAAATTTATATATTTTGTGTATTTTGGTCAGATGTGTATACAGAGCACAGTTACCTCTCTCTCTCACACACATACTCAAATATGTCATCAACCAATGCTGTTAACATTTGTCCTGGATGAGACATTTTGAAACCTTTTCTATTTTGCATCATTAAAATAACCAAACCATTGGGAATGTAGCTGGATGATAGGAGGCTTCTCTTGCAATCACAAGGCCTTGTAGACAGTTTTGTAGCACAAACAACCACCATCATCATCACAAAAAACCAATTTCTTTTCTTTTTATTGGATATTTAATTTATTTACATTTCAGATGTCATACCCTTTCCCCATTTCCCTTCCCTAGAAACCCCCTATCCCATCCCAGCTCTTCTGTTTTGCTTTTATACCATTTTAATTACTTGCAAGTATTAAGATCAATTCTAGGTTGAGGAACTAGCAATACAATAGATGCAAAGAGTCAAGGAACAAGCAAGACAATAAACACAAATAGTCAAAGAAACAAGGCATTAAACAAAGTTCTGTGAACACTCCCTTGATCACTGTTTCTAAGGGCTTATCAGGATGACCAAAATATCTGAGCCTATTTCCCTGTCCTAGCCCAAAGACATTTTCATGTCTGAAGCCTACTTTCTTGTTTTAGCCTAAGATTTAGATTCCAGCCTAAAACTACTTCTTTGTTCTAGCCTAATATTTAGATTTTTGCCTGAAATTACTTCTTTGTTCTAGCCTAATGTAAGATTCCTGCCTGAAGCCTACTTCCTTATCTATCTCTGTACCAGTACTATGCAGTTTTTATCACTATTGCTCTGTAGTACAGCTTGAGGTCAGGGATGGCGATTTCCCCAGATGATCTTTTATTGTTGAGAATAGTTTTCGCTATCGTAGGTTTTCTGTTATTCCAAATGAATTTGAGAATTGTTCTTTCTAACTCTGTGAAGAATTGAGTTGGAATTTTGATGAGGATTGCAGTGAATCTGTAGATTGTTTTCAGCAAGAATGCCATTTTTACATATTAATCCTGACAATCCATGAGCATGGGAGATCTTTACATCTTCTGAGATCTTTGATTTCTTTCTTCACTGACATGTAGTTCTTATCATACAGATCTGTCACTTGCTTTGTTAGATTCACACGGAGGTATTTTATATTATTTGTGACTATTGTGAAGGGTGTCATTTCCCTAATTTCTTTCTCACCTGTTTATCCTTTAAGTAGAGGAAGGCTACTGATTTGTTTCAGTTAATTTTATATCAACCCACTTTTCTGAAGTGTTTATCAGGACAAACCAAATTTCTAATAAAGAAATTTAGGCCTTGAAATATTGAAAACTTGGAAAAACCCAGCTGAACTCCAGTTACTTAAAAATTCTTTAATGGAAAAGAGTTGTGTGGAGGAAACCTCTGAAGTCTTTGAAGCATTCTTTGGTTAAGTGCCTGCTGTGCTGGCACAATTGAATTGTAAAGTAATGAAAAAAGCTAGTTAGCCAAGAGTGAAGGAATACTGCCCATTCCAGTGGAGCAACCAGCAGAGGAAGTGAAGCTGTAGACAAAGCAAGAGAGAATGACACTGATATCATTGGATTAGAGAAGGAACAAAGCAGAGAGGAAAGAATGGCTTTGTCAATAAAGTCAAAGTAAACCAAGAAGCCCAGCTTATCTCCCAACCTTAGCAAATGGGAAAGTTTTGCTTGTTGATAGCAATGTGGTATCAGAAGCACTCTGGCAGGTGCTTTGATCTACTCCTCTGTTAAACTATTTCCAATGGGACACAAAGCTCAAATATAGCAAATGCAGTGTACAGTGGATGATGATAACATTGGACCAGATGTATTGGGCAGGGGGACTACACAGCATTTGAGAAAGAGCTCTGTAGTATGATGAGCTCGGCTGCTTCCTATAACAACTAAAACCCATCCTGGATTTTGCAGTTAAGTAAAGCACTGAAGGAAAAATTAAAAAAAAATATTTTGAAGAAACAAAACACCACATACAGAATAGGTTTTGAAAAAAAAATGATTTAAGGATCAACATGGAATATGGTTATAGAGAATTCTCAACAGAGGAACCTCAAATGGCTGAGAATCGCCTAAGAAAATGTTCAACACACTTAGCCATCATGGAAATACAAATAAAACTGGTTTTAGATTCCATCTTATATCTGTTATAATGGCTAAGATCAATAACACAAATGGCACCTCCTGTTGGAGAGGATATCCAACAAAGGGAAGACTCCACCATTGCTAATGGAAGAAAAAACTTGTAGAGACAATATGGAATCAATATGGCAGTTCCTTAGGAAATTGGAACTCCATCTATCTCAAGACTGTCTATTATACTCCTGGGCATATTCTCAAAAAAGGCGTCATCCCACCAGAAGGATACTTGTTCATCTATGTTTGTTACTGCTTTATTCATAATTGTCAATAACTGGAAACATCATAGATGTCCATCAGGAGATGAATGGATCAAAAAAAACACGTGTTAAACTTATACAATGAAGTATTACTCAGCTGTTAAAAAATGACATCATGAAATGTTCAGGTACATTAATGGAACTAGAAAAAAAATCCCACATGAAACAAAGTAAAGCCAATAAAAACAAACAAGATTGGTGCCTTGCCCTGTCATCTTTGGAGATGTTTCCTCCAGCAGTAGATGGAATCAGATGTAGAAACCTATAACCAGACATTTTGTGAAGAGATAGTCTAAATTGATAGTTCCATCAAATCCTTCCCCTCAAAGCAGAAATGGAGGTGAAAAGATAGTCAGAGCCAGAGGGAATGGAGGACACCAGGAGAACATGGGCTGCTGAATCAACTAAGCAAGGCACAGAGACTAAAGTTGTAAAGACAACCTCCATGGGTCTACACTAGGTCTCTAGGTCTCTGCATATGTTAATAGCTAACAGCTTATCATTTTTATGGGTCTATTGACTATGAAAAGGAGTGGGTCACTGACTCTTTTGCCTGCTCTTGGGATTCTTTTCCTCCTATTGAGTTATTGTGTCCAAATTCAATATAATAGGTTTTACTTAATACTATTATCTCTTATTTTGTCATGTTTGCTCATTATCTCTTAGAAGCCTGTTATTTTCAAATGAAAGACAAAAAGAGTGGATCTTGAGGGGATGAGAGATTAGAGAGGAACTGGGAGGAATAGAGAAAAGTAATACAATAATCAGTATGTACAATATTAGAAAAATTTACTTTCAATAAAAATCAACATAAATAAAATATAAGAGATGAAATTGGTAGGGGGTTAATCCTGGTGAGGTTAGAGTTAGGGTAGAGGGAAGTATAAATATAATTAAATAGAAAAGGAAATTTTAATGAATAAATTAAAATATTACATTTAAAATAGAATCAGTGGCTTCTGGGACTTTCTAGTGGCTACCCGGAGTTTGCCATTCCCCAATGCTACATACCCCCAAAGCTCCCAGGGACTAATCCACCAACCCAAGAGTATACATGGAGGGGCCAATGGCTCCAGCTGCATATGTAGCAGAGAACTGCCTTATCTGGCCTCAATGGGAAGGGAGCCCCTTGGTCTTATGGAAGCTGGAAGACCCAGCATAGGGGAATGTTAGGGTGCGAGGGATGAGTGGGTGGGTGGGGGGAAACCCTCATATAAGTAAGGGGAGAGGAAATTGGGGGGTTGTGGATGGAAAATAGGAAGGGAGATAGCATTTGAAGTGTAAATAAATAAAATAGCCAATAAAAAAATAAAAGGGAAAAAAAGAATCAGTGTGGATTGGTTATTCTACAGAATGATTGATACATGAGACTATGGCCAATAAGTAATGTTGAACTCTTCACTATTCTAATGTTTTCAGGGGTCAATAAATTTGCTTATAAATAATTGTAAAAGATTTATTTATACTATATATGTGAGTATACTGTCGCTTTCTTTGGACATATGAAAAGAAGGCATTGGATCCACTACAGATGACTGTGAGTTAACATGTGGTTGGTGTGAATTGAAGTCAACACCTCTGGAAGAGCAGTCAGTACTCTTAACTACTGAGCTATAACTCCAGCCCAGAGTGAAATAATTAGGATATTTTAAAAATATTTATTTTTACCTCTCTCTCTCTCTCTCTCTCTCTCTCTCTCTTCTCTCTCTCTCTCTCTCTCTCTGTGTGTGTGTGTGTGTGTGTGTGTGTGTGTGTGTGTGTATGTGATATATGTTCAGGTCCCTGTGAAGGCCTAAATAAGGCATTGAATTTATTGGAGTTGAAGATACAGGAATATGTGATCTGGCATATTTGGGTGCTGGGAAGTGAACTCCAGACTTGTAAAAAGCAACAAGTACTTTAACTGCCAAGCCACCTTTCCCACCCATAATGTTTGTCATTCTTGTTTTCATCGAGAAAGTATCTCTAATACAACCTGTTTAGTTAGAAAATTATATTTGTTTGTAATAAAGCAAAAGAAGCTATAGGGGACAGCTCATTTTCGGGACATGTAGACAAGTAGATACAGCGGGCTTGCTAGGCAGTTGCCTAGTTTACATTTGTGAATTCCAGGTTAATTGAGAGCCCTTTCATTGAAAAATGGTCAACAGTACTGCCTAAAGAATAAAACCTGAGACTGTTCTCTCCTTAGACACACACACACCACACACACACACACACACACCTCACAAAGTAAATACGGCAAATGATACCCAGTGTTCCCTGTGTACTTAAATCGTCTCTGCTGCTTTCATCTTTATTTCCTTAGTAAATTGAAACATTCTCTTTTAAGACCCAAACAGCTATGTTTAGCATATAAATGTCTGTACAATTACAACTTTTTCATTTCTTCTGTGCAAATATATATATATATATATAGTGACCATTGGTGATATTCTACCTGCATATTTATTTGTATTTTAGAGTTCTGTTTTATTTTAGAGCTTTTATAGAAGTCACAAAACTTTATAGACTAAATATATATCTTAAAGCAAGAAATTTCTTACTTAATTTATGTGTAATTAAACCTTTCTTGTTCTATGAATTTTGTAAGAAGGGCTCTATTAAGCCAAGTCTGGTATAGGATGTATTTTAAATTAAAAACTCAGTGCACATTTTCCACTCTAAGATTCGCTCTCAAGAAATCTCTTTCCTAAAGTTTAAAAATAAAAATGTTTAGAGAGTATACTTTCACTGAGAAACAGTATAGACTGACCTCCACATGTGCACTGTGGCCTCGGTGTGTGTGTGTGTGTGTGTGTGTGTGTGTGTGTGTGTGAATGTAAATAAATGTAAAACAATGAACACAAACATGCAACTACCCATGAAGATCACCGACATGTGTTGAGACAATGTTGACTTTCACAGTTAATGGACTGGATTATCTTGATGCTACAAGGCAGCAGAATCTCAGATGACAGTTGCAAATTTCTTCTCAATGAATACATTGTGAGTTTTTTTGTATTTAATCTCTTAGAAACACACACACACACACACCATCAACTTATATCAAGAATTGATAGGACTGTTTTCCTTTGTGAAGGCTCTGAGTGAAAGTTTCCTCTCCTTTGCCACATTACAGAAGTTGATGCAATTCACTGACCTGCTCCCCACATCCAACACTTCAAAACAGCTACTGTCAATAGAGATGGTTTCAAATCTTAACTACTTAACCACCTTCTCATAGTTGCATCCTCCTCTTTGATTTTAGCTGAAAAACCTCCAGTTTTAGGTATTCATGATCTCCCTGCTCAAGGTCTTTCAAACCATTCTCTTCTGCAAAATCAAGCCCTGTAGTGTAATATATTTATAGGTTTTCGGATTGGGACGTGAAGACACATTTACAAAATCTGGAAGAGCAGGGGCTGGGTATATTACCCACTCAAAAATTATTTGCCAAAGTGGAAATTTGTCATTTATCTCATTAATTTATTCCTCAAACATTTTAAGTATGGAAATGGTATCTATTATTCTGAAAATGATGATACTTTGGTTGTAAACTAATTTCTTTCCGTTTTTTTGTTTTTTTTTTTTTTTTTTGTTTTTTTTTTTTGCATCCAGCAAAGATGCTACACTTCCTTCAGCTCTAGCATCTGTGCCATTCTTTTGATGGAATTCCTCTGTATGGGAAAAAACAGGATGATGATGATGAGTGTATCCATTAGTTAGTACTTATGGATCTAACACTGAGGGATACTCACTGTAAAGAATAAAACTTCACATACTGGTTCCCACAGGGTTATTATATAATTGGTGACTAGGTGCAAAAATACTGCTCATAGCAACTTCAAATAAGCTCCACAAATAACATACTTAAGGGGTCTTATTGCCTAGAGGCATAGCGTGGTGCTTTTCAGGAGTGGGTGTGCTATGCTTTCTTCACAAGTGTATTCCAAACCCACACAGAACATCTTGCCATTTGGGAACAGCTGGCATTTATGTGCACATAAGTGGAGGAAGTGTATGATATTAATATTGTTCTGGATTGTAATATATACCCTAAGTTCTGCCTCTCCTCCTGAACAGCTGGGTGCTAGGGTAGGGAGAATAGACTGGATGAATTTTAGGTTCTTCTGAGCAGGGTACTCTTTGGTTTTATTTAATTTCTTTAGTATAAATCACAGACATCTATGAGCTCCATTTAGTAATGACAGTCTCAAGTTTCTTCAGAGCTGCTGCCATAAACTGTCACTTGTCAATTGTTCGTCTGGAGTTCCTTAACATATCACTTCTTACAGTCACCTTCTTCATAATGTGGTATCTGGTTGCTGAGAATTTTAATTGCACCTATGGTTTGACAAAAGACCCATATCCTGTGTAAGTGTCTTAGTTAGACTTTTACTGCTGTGAAGAGCCACCATGACCAAAGCAACTCTTATAAAAGGAAATATTTAATGGAGCTGGCTTACAGGTTCAGGGGTTCAGTCCATTATCATCATGGGAGTATAGCAGCATCCAGACAAACATGGTTCAGGAAGAGCTGAGAGTTCTACATCTTCATCTGAAGGCTGCTAGGAAAAGACTGACTTCTAGGCAGCTAGGATGAGGGTCTTAAAGCCCATGCCCACAGTGATACACCTACTCCAACAAGACCACACCTACTCCAACTAGGCCCAACCTCCAAATAGTGCTACTTCCTGGGCCAAACATATTCAAACCGCCACAGTATGTAACATGCATCTAAAATATATATTTTTTCATTTGTTCGGTGTGTATTGGAAAATGGAGACTTTAAAGATGTAATGGACATGTATATAAACATGTGGAAAAAAGCTGATAAGGCTGAAGGAGTAGCGAGTGCAAGAGTCTATGATAATGTGTATGTAAAAATAACTGAGAAGCTGATAGGGAAATTGACATGCTAAATGTCATCATGAGATGGAATGCAGGGCCTTATAAGTCATTGGTATGTGCTCTAGATGAAATGGATAGTCACTGAATTTTCTTGAGAAGAACACAGAGAGAATATTATGCTTTGTTATTATTCTTGCTCTGTCTGCTTGAAACTATAGTGGAGTGGGCAGGAACAAATAAATGGAGGGAGCTGTTGCAGTAGTCCATGTCAGAGATGATGAAGTTGTAGGCTAATGTCAGGGTAGAGATAGTTAAAATGGGCTGGTTCTTGACATATTTTAAGCAGAGCCAGTAGGTTGGTTTTTAAGCGGAGAGTAATGAGACAAGGGCTGGTTTAGCATCACTTCTGGGGCCATCAGTGAGAGAATCAAAGCAATGGCTAAAATAAGAAGAAAACAGACTTTTTCTGAACAGAAGAGATTATGTGATGCCTAAGTGCAAATGAGAAGATTCAACTGGTAGGAGAAATTTTTGGTTTGGAAAAAGACTAGAATATTGCTGCATTATTGTATGTCTGAGCGGATGTGTGTGAGAGACATGAATTGATATACAAATGATTCATTTATATTGATTTACAAACAAATTTATTATTTACAAAATAGTATATATTTACAGTATATTTATAGTTCCTCAAAATGTGAACATTAAATTTTGCAGTGTTTAGATTTCAAAAACTATGTGATTCAAAGGGATTATTTAAGTCAGATTAGGTTGTTTATGCCCACAATCTTAGCACTCTGGAGGCTGAAGTAGGAACACTTTGAATTCAAGACTTGTCTAGCACCATACTAGGATTATATTTAAAATGGAAAAAAGCATAGATTCATATACTCCTATGTCCAGTATTTAAAATTTGTTAGTAACTACAGATATCTTTCCTAGATTTCTTCCATTAAAAATAGTTCTATATAATATAATAAATATAATATAATAAATATAATCAATATATTATGATTATCATTTCCTTTTCCCAACTCTTTGAGATCTTTCCCTCTTCCCTTCCATCTGGATGTACATCTTTCTCTCTCTCATTAGACTATAAAGAGATATCTAGATAATAAAATAAGAAAAAACAAAAATAGACAAACTGATAGAAGAAAACAAACACAAGAAAAAGTTGCCAAAGAAAAAGTCTGAGAAACACATATCGATTCAGATGTAGACACTGGAAGGGACTATGTGTGCTACCAAAAAGAAAGTTAAATATCAACCTAGCTACGATCTTTGATCCATAGTGATGACCTGCCTGGGAGTTGCAGTCATTCATAGAGGCACAAAGATCATCAAGTAACCAACCAATATCTGATGGGATTTACAAGCCGCTCCATGGCATCCCTGACACTTCACAGATAGAATAAAGATGTTTTAAATTTAAATATATATTAATTAAAATAAATAAATATAAAATGCCAATTTAGCATATCCACATAATCTGTCTTCACCATGGTGGCTGGTACAGCTCTAGAGCCTCAGAGAACATAACAGTATTTGGAAACTGATGTTGCTAGACCTATTGGTAGAGCAGGGTTCAAGAATTTTCCCTGAAGAGCTCCAAATAGAAAACAATACATATAATTTTAATCTGAATGCTTTACTCTAGGCTATATCAGGAGACAAAACCTGATTCTGGTAGTTTATGGGTATTGCTAATGTGCTGGAAGAGTTAAAGAGAAGACCAGGAACATTTGGAAGCAATTTTACCTCTTGACCTGTGAAGAACAAGAAGAGAGGATCTGCCTTTGGGGCTGTGGATTTGAAAAAGACCCTAGGATTAGCAGATGAAGTTCAAAATAGATAGGATCTAGGAGGAGCTATTGGAACCTCTTCTTCTCTGCCTTTGATATTTGGCAAAGACGTTCATTGGGCAAACCCTGATTGATTAGTCATCCTTGGTGATTTACTTAGAGTAAGGAATTCTGGGAAAGCAAAGGAGCAGAAAACTTGGACTGTTTAAAGCACTGGTTAAATAGGGACACTGTCGCTTCTGTGGAGCAATAAGTTTGAGGAGAAATAGTTGGTGAATATTATATAGGCCAAAGGAGAGTGAGGGAGGTAGGGAAATGTAAACAATTCCCATATTATCAGTATTTTGCTTGCTCCCAGTCTGCAAGTATGCATTAAGTGCCTGTTGCATGGTTTGTCTCTGGTCTTTCATCTCCTCTTGAGACCAACTTCCCCCTACTGGGTTGGCTTGTCTAGCCTCCTTTATTGTTATTTGTTATGTTGGTTTTGGTTGCTATTCCTGGGAGGCCTGTTGTTTTCTGAGAGGAAACTGAGAAAGAGTGGTTTGGACAGAAAAAGCAGAGAAAAGGTGAGAGGAGCGGAGGGAATAGAAACTGTGGCCATGATATATGAGCAGAAAAACAAACAAACAAATAACAACAACAACAACAAAACAAAACCCAAAAGCAAAGTCTTAGTTTGAAACAGGAAAAGAACAGAATTGCTCACTCTACAAGTTGGATGTATAGCAACGAACAAATTAACAACTGAAAGATATCCTTAGAGAGTAATAATAATAAGTTCCAGGTAGAAGATTATATATCTGGGATAAATTGAACTACATAAACCAGGGAAAATAAGGAAATATGTCTCTTCCAAAATTGTATTTGAGTTTGTCTCTGGAGGATATGAAGAAAGTAGCCATGAGACACTTTGGGAAAGGCTTTTCCTGCCATATTTAATACAAATTCCCTGGAGGGGAATACTTGATGTCAGTGGGAAATATGTATGAATAGTGTGGCTGTGTAGTATTGAGTTCAGAAGAAATACTTGAATAGTAAGATTGGAGTAGCAGGTTAGCATGGTAAAGAAAATACAACATTGTGCATACACCACATACACTAACAAACACACACAGTTACCACACACACACATCACACACATATAGTCACACACACATACCACACACACGTACACACACATAAACACACACACTCCACACACATATCACACACATCACATACACCACACACACATACACACACACACAATACACACACATAGTCACCACACACATATACACACACAACACACACATACACGCTACACACAAACACACACTCACACACCCACACTACACACACATCCACACACACACCACATACACACACATCACACACACCATACACATACACACCCCACAGCTACACACACACACCACATACCACACCCCTACACCCTCCACACACACACATGAATAAGTAAGGACAAAGACAGACTGTTGCAGAAGTATAGATGGGGAGATGAGGGTGTCTTGGATGAAAGTAGTGCAACTTTGGTGCCTATGACCTGTGAATGAAATATGACAATGTTTTAGTAGTACTGGGACTTTCTAAACTTGTCCTTTCTTCTGCTCCTGTGTATATTTTTCCTCCATTCCACAAACACTACATGGGAGGGCATTAGCACTGGGAATCATCAGATAATTTTGTTTTATTACCTGTCCATTGCAAAAGTGGGATTGCTGTAGCAGTGAATATGTGTACACGATAGGGTACAATCATGAGAAACATGTGCCTTATGCTAAATATACTATGTCTGAACACCTTGTAAAGTCGAGTATGATTCCATTGGAGCCGTCCCTGGGAGGAGGAATTTGGAAGCCCTGCCTAGAAAAGGCAATACTTGAATCCAATTCTGTAAGTTAAGTGGGTGTTTGCTAGGCATACAGAGATGGAAAGAGCTGTCCTGGCACAAGTGATTCACGCAGAGACAAGGTGGCACGGAGTGTCCTGGCATTTCAGAGCAGCTGCCAATCATTCAGCCTGTGGGGTTTGAGGTTGGGAGTGGTTGTGAGTGGGAAGAAGAAAGTGGAGAGCCAAGTGAAAAGTGAGGCTGCAGAGGTAGGCAAGGGCTGGGACGCAGTGTTCTAGTCTCTGATAAGCAGTTTGTGTTCATTTCAGACAAATGAGATCCTATAAAGGGCTATATATATAAAATGAAGTTCATGATGAGCTCTGATTTTCTTTTGATGTCACGATATAGTTGCTTAGGAAGCAGATTAGGAAGGAGTCAAGACTAGGAATTGCCAGAAAAGTCTCTTTAAATTATTAATTTCATTAGTTTCAAGAGCAATTATCATTAAAATAGGTAATTATTCATTACAACAACTTACCAGGTTCATTTATTATTGTTTCCTTTATTATACATTTATGCTGTTCCAATTAGGATCAAATAAACTTATTTTGTTCCCATGTATGATATTACTGTTTGAAAAATATTTAATTTTTACAAACAGTTTTGAAGGTGTTAAGATTTTCGATATATTGAGATGGATGACTGGGAAGCTCGTTTAACATTGCTTGACCTTGTTGGCAACAGCACATAGATCTTTACTCCTTTCAGGGTTGTTGAAGTGTGGTCTAGGTAAGATCACACCCATATTCTTCTCAAACTGCAACCTTGGTAAGTTACTCGAGTCTAATGTATTTAGAGACTGCAACAAACGAACACTACTGGAAGAGCTTGGGCATGAGTGATGTGAAGAACATGTGGAGATATGAGTTTTGTCTAATAGTCCCATCATTAAAAAAAAAAAGAGAGAAAAGTGCCTGAAGGTTGTCACAGTGACTACTGCCTTCTGAGTTATAGAATTTTCTAGTTTGTACATAATCTTTATGAGAACTCAGTCAATCTCTTACTAAGTGAAACACGCCAAAGCGGCTATGTTCTCCCAGATTCTGTTTCTACATCCACTGGTGACTACCACAAGACAGGACAATACCAGTACTTAATTCTAGAGAAAAACTAATATTTGACCTTTGGGAAATTACAACTGTTTTAGTCTTTACACATATACAATGAAATGAAGTAGGGATTTTAGCACCTTATTTAATCTGAGATCACTTGGGAGAATTTCAGGAAGGATTGTGGGGGAAACGCTGACAGGCTTCAGAGTGGCGCAATCCAGAGCCACAAGGCATTGGTCTAAACTGCTCAAGCAACTGGAACTGACAGGTTGGCAATGCATTGTCAGAATTGGACCAGTGCTGCTGCACAAAGGAGTGACTAAGGCTAGAAACCAGCTCTCAGGCATGGTCAAGAGTGTCATCAAACAGAATGGATTTGACTTGACCACAGTATGCAAAGGTCATTTTGCCCAATACATTATCTTCCATTTTTCTCTCACACAAATACTTTGGTAATAAGACCCAGGATGAATGCCATCCCTTTCCTTAAAGTTCATCCTGATCCTACAAGAAGGTAAATGTCTTCTTTTCTTATAGATACTAAATATTATATCAATGAAACAGTGCCATACCTAAAAGATGGGCAAGATACTGATATTCTTTATAGTTACACAATGTGTAATGTCTGAGCAAGCCTGGAGGCACATTCCTGTAATCTCAGCATTCCGATGGCAGAGACAAGAAGGTATCTGTGAGTTCAAGGCCAGGCTGGCCTACATAGTGAGTTTCAGGCAACTAGGGTACATAGCCTAAAAAAAAAATACTATAAAATTAAAAAAAAATTTAAAGAAGCAGCAACGTGTATAGCAATGTATAAATGTGATAATTACTAGTTTGCAATGTGATATTATTTTATTTCTTTCTGTTTCTATTTCTGTTTGATTTTAAAACCATTCCATTCCACCTCAGCACCATCACCAGATATCATATTCAGAGGCTCAAGTGAATAATCTTATTTCTATTTGCATTCCCTGGTCAAATCTGCAGTGAGTGTCTGCTTGCTGCGATTAGCATGGAAAGGAAGCAGCTGCACAGAGGATGCGCTGGCAATGAAGATTTTGGTTTTTTTTTTTTACTTCTTTTTTTTCCTGTTGAGAGAAATTGCCCAAATAACAGGTGTCTATCATCATAAGTGTGGGAATATGCTATTTTTATCATGATGAGGGCCAGATCTGGCCTGTAGGTACTCATCTGAACTCACAGAGAAGTCAGCTGTCCTCAGAATCCCAGAGAGTCAATGTCTTTTCTAAGAGTCTACATTTTTTTCCTTCAATTGCTCTCATATGTAAAAATCTCACACTTCAAACATTTTTACCAGTCTTTGCCACAAATCTTGCCAACGTAAACATAACGCTTGGTTTGACACAATGCAAAATTTCCATTCAAAATTAAAACAGTTGATTGCCTTTTAACTGTCTCTAATCAAAAGTAATAGAGGAAGTAGTTTTAGCCACCAAATAACACAACCATGTCTGTATTCTTGCATTCAACCCTAAAAGCATCCCATGGTGCCTGAAACTCTCTCACAGTTTAGATACATTCAGAGTACAATTGTGCTGATGGAAGCAGACATCAGCAACATGCCAGATACTAAAAGCTTCTCTTCTGATTTTTGTTTGTTTGTTTTGGGCAGGATATCATGATATAGCCCTGGGTGTCCTGGAATTCACTATGGCTAAGATGACTCAAGATACACAGAGATCTGCCTGCCTCTGCCTTCCAAGTGTTTCATGGTATATGCATCATATCCAGCCATATTGTATGTTTTAATTATGCTAATTTTATTTGTGTGTGCATGCTCATGTATAATATATGAGTCGATGGATACACGCATGTTGAGGCATTCATGTGAATGTCACTGGACAAGGGAGAGAACCAGTTTCCTTCTTCCATCATGCATTCTGGTATCAAAATCAGGACATGAGGCTTGGCAACAAATACCATGATTTACTGGGCCATCTTACCCTCCCCATTTTATCATTTTAATAAAAAGTGACTAATTGTGTGGAATAGGGAAAACTCTTAACAGAAACATTCAAAGAAAGGCATGGAACTGTGCCCTGTGCAACGATACAGCTTTGTGCACTTAGAGTTAAAATGGCATAGCAAATGATTCCCCTTCCAACCATTCAGGTCATGAGAACCACTTGCTGGGAGTTCATAGCCTTTTAATTTAGCAGTGCAGCTTCTCTACGTAAAACAGCATGAGCCAGGCAAAGTATGACTATAAGAATAATACAATGTGCTGACTGCAGTAGTTCTCTCTGCACGGTGGTTTGCAGCACCGGAATGTGACAGAGGAAGAGAGTGAGCCCACTGGATGCCAGTGGGCAAGCAGAGGGATAGGTTTCCAACGCATTGCAAGGAGATTCCCAAGTTACTGAGGGTACAATAGGCAAGTGCACATTGTATGGTTTCTGCTTGATAATTTAGGATAAACTTTGTTTTCCCTTTGCTTTTAAATTATTTGCTGCCAATAGCACAGTCTTGTTCATCTTTATATAACAACCTTTATTCTTAGCTGTGCTGTGCTCTGCTCATGGCGAGTATTCAATAAAATGCTTTACTTCACTTGAGAGCATTATCTAAAGATTAATTCTCTGGTTAATTATATGTCTTCTATTTTTAGTAGATACTGAGAACAAGAGCAGCATCTCTGTATCATCTGGGGATGTTACAGAGAGATCATTTTACACACCAAATCAATCTCTTTGAATTTGGTTTTATTATATTAAAAATCAAAGGAAGTGTTTATTTTTAGTGGGATTAATTTAAAAACTGAAGTCAGTATACATTTATCCATTATTTACTATATTAAAATTTTCACCTTTTCCACAAAAATATAACTTTTGATGCTTAGAGGGATCACAGAATTGAACTTAAATCTTCTCTCTCCCTTTAAGCTTTGTGAATGTTCTATTAAAATTATCCAAATTTCTTTACTAATTCTTCTTTTTCTATGTTTTATGTATTGCCCAACCTCTTTCTTGTACTCTCTGCTACTGTTCTGCTTTTCTTCAAATGCCTTGCTTTATTCTCTGTATTTCTGATAAGGTCTGCAATAGTCTGATGCCTCACATATCAGTAAGCTAGGTTGTTCTCAATCCATGATATTCACAAAGGATAAGGACCAGGAAATCTACATTCCATGCAGCAGCAACAAAATCATCTTTCAAAACAAAATGGGCATCTTCAGTGTTGTGCTTAGCATCTTTCAATAGCTTCTGTTTGAATTCAGAATCAGATCTGAGTTTCTCACCAGGACATGAAGCCATACATCATTCACTTCTTGTTTCTTCCTCTTCACCCTCCCTCCAGCTTTCTAGGGCATCATATGGAAATGTCAGTAGTCTTTTCTATTCCCCAAATCCTCGGACCTTATTGTATACTGCAAACCTTTGAAATGTTTGTTCCTTATGGCTAAAGTTCTCCTCCTTTGAATCTTGACAGTGTTAAAACACCAGGAAAAAGTTCAGGTCTTGGCTTCCAGTTTATCATTGGAGGGAGCCCTTGCTGGCTACCTGTTTGTAGTGTCAACACATTTCGACACTCTTCTGATCTGGTATTGGTCTTACCCCTTTGTTGTCTTGCCCCTTCAGGTCTATCTTACACTCTATGGAAACATATACTTTTTTAGTTTTATTTGCACAACCTATTTAAAATATGAATAATGAAGTAATTGAAGGCATGAATACTTGTATTGGGCAGATTTTGACACCTGAGGAGCAAGAAAGTGCATTAAAAATCACATGATTCATGATGATATGCTCTAAAGGTAGTCTCCAGTCAGTCCAAAAGAACCCAGTCTTCAGTTTCAAAGGGAATGAATCATTTTTACTGATTATCTTTTCAAAAGTAGTTCTGAGGTGTTTTTATATATATATATATGATACTTTGCATGGAGCTGTTGAGAGGCTTGGCTCTAAGCATCAATATATACAACCCTGTCTGCCGGTCTCATAAAGAGACACAAGATGTACTAATCTCTAATTTGGTTCAGAATTTTAAAATATGTTAGTGCATGAAAAGAGACTGAATTTGCAGGGGAGTGGGGAGAGGCACGAGGAGGGTTTGGAAGGGGGAAATGCAAGGGAAAAAAGCTCTAATTATATTATAATTTCAAAAATAAAAGAAAGTGAAATAATTTAGTGAATGACTGGAGACTGTACAAATATATTCGTAGGATTGTAATTTTTTAGGTATATTACTTTAGTATCTACAAGGAACAATCTTAAATTATTAACTAAGAGAACTGGCAAGAAACATGTTGAAATTCAGCAGGAAAAGGGTAGAGCTCTTGCTTTGGGAGGAACTGAATTGTGTTTTTGTACATATTAATTTTCCAAGGTAACTAATATATTTTATGCCTGATTTATGTATTATGGTAGGCAGTCACATGCCTAATGTGATTTCAATTTAAACATTTCTTGTAGAACGAGAAAATAGAAAGCTTCCTGACTACACATCCTCATCGTACTCTGTCTTCAGGAGGCAGGACACACACTCTGAAATTACATTATTGTGTACTTATTCCCTTGAATGTGCGTTTTCTCATTCTGGAAACTTTTAAAGTCATTTCTTAGCTCTGGGATCCAGACTTCTGTTTTGAGTGTAGACAATGAAAACATGATGGTAGAACCTTGAAAGGTGTGGGTAGTGGTTCTCTAGGGCTGGTCAGAGTGCTTACTCCCTGAATATGGGGATAGTGGACATGGAAAAGGTTGCTTTGCAGCCAGCCACTAAAGTCTAATTTACTTACTTTGCAATTAGGCCTGAGGCGACCCTGCCATCACTCCTATTGGTACCGAGCCCAGATCTGTTGGAACTGATTAATGCTGAGTGCCTTATGGTTCTTACGTTTGATGATCCTACTCATGTGTCCCACTATCGTGTTCCCTCTCTTCACACTCGTCCCACACTGTTGAGTCATTGTCACCTTATCTACTCTGATTCCCGATCCCTTGCCTCCACACTGATACATCTGGTCCTCTCCCATCTTGTAATTGGGCAGCCCTTTATCTGAGCCTCCAGTTTCTACTCTTTCCTATATTTTTAAAATGAAAAGACCTGAATATATGATCCTGTCAGAATAAGCTGTGCTTATAATAAATTGAACTGCCATCCTGAATGAAACACACATCCATATAAAAATTGAAAGATCAGAGTCTGAAAGTGGGCAGTGATATATTCAGCCAGCCTTTGAGTGCTCGGGACAGGCAGCAGGGACAAAGAGGGTTACAGAGAAAACAATAGATGTAAGATAAATGCCCAGGGAAGTTGAGACATGGCTTTTAAGATGTACGATAAGAGCAACGTGAGCAGGTGGCAGGTGAAGAAAAGGCAGGAGACCCTCTGCTCGCCTTCTTCTAACTCTCATTAAAATAAAAAGATTAAAGGCACAGAGATAAAAAAAATGAATTAAAAAAAAAAGAGTGAAATTGAGATGCAAAAGCAAACTCATTGGCCCATTGCCTCTCCCTTCTCCAGCTCCATACCCTTCACTTTTATTTCTGACAAGTCAGTTTCCAGGGTTGATACTAGACTTTGAACTTCATAATGCAAAAATTCCTTAACATTCTTTATAGGATGGGCAATTAGCTATGTCTATGCTGTAGAATACACATGCTGATGCTTTAATATCCCCAGTATTTGCCATTCAGTTCTCTCTTCTCTTGAATGACTTCCCCCACTCATTATCTACAGACAGTTAAGTTTAAGTGTACTAACATGCTTAGGGTCATTTCAGTTGGTTTTTTCAAGATTCCACCAAAGCGAATGTGTCTCTTTCTTCCTGTTTAAGTCACCATAAAAAATATTCTTACTTCTATCTTCTATATTAGCTCACACTTACCTTTATTGAGTGAAATCTCTTTCCACTAATGGCACTAAGTTTGTGAAAGCTACACTCAGCTTGCTTTTCATATCTAAAACAGTTATTTGCAGATACAGATATGCTTCCAGTTTTAAAACAGGAACTGATGAGCCATGTGTGTAACAGGAAAACAAATTTTGTTTAAGTCAGTTACTGTATGCTTAACCCTCTGGAATTTTTTTTTTTAAAGAAAAGAGAAATTTGTGTATTCATCGTCTAGTAATTTATGTCTTCAGAGAGATAAGTAGATTTCTGAGAATTGTGTTATTTGTTTGTACAGAATCAGGAATTTTAGATGGTCATATCTCCCAAAATAGAAGACTATGTGATTCATTTCTTGGCTGTTTG
Organism: Mastomys natalensis; assembly: GCA_021653895.1. Lineage (NCBI taxonomy): Eukaryota > Metazoa > Chordata > Mammalia > Rodentia > Muridae > Mastomys > Mastomys natalensis. Next base: position 349,751 of record JAJTUV010000532.1, read on the forward strand.
TCTACCAAGTATAAAACAGCCTTTCTATTAATGATAAAACAACATAAACCTATCATTCATGATTGAGACCCAGAGTCGCCTAAAATCAGCCTCTGGGGAGATGCTGCTTAGTCACACACACACACACACACACACACACACACACACACACACACACATATATATGATTTTTAACTAAAAGCTTTCATATTATAAATATGAGAATATAGTTCATACTGGTTTACAAATTTATGGAATGATTTATAATTTGATAAAAAGAACAAGAACATGTAACAATAAATTAGAGCACATGGCACCACTGCCAATTTGATACAAAACAATATGCAAATATCTTACAGAAACAGATCAGGCCTTTAAAAGACTGATAGGATTGTTCTTTGAGGACACACAGAGCCAATTTGTGCTGCCACCATCTTGTCAAGACAAGACTGCCCTCCTCCTCAGGGTGTGTTTCATTTCCATAACCCTGTTTCCCAATGACTCTCAGTCTATGAAACATCTGCAGTCTTGGTAGGACTGGGCATAAGCATGAAATTTGGGGACACACACACACACATCTTCGTTTCATACAACAGAGTAGTTATTACCCTTTTTATACTTTCATCCACAGTAAGTTACCTTGGTGGGCAGAGAGATGGGAGAGAAAGGGAAAGACAGAATCCGCACGGTCAATAAAAATAGATGACAAATACATTCACAGGAGACAGTGCTCTGGGACTGTCTCTGGGAAAATACAAGTCATTTACATAATAATAGTAAAAATCTCTTAACAAAATCCTTAGTGATTAAATTAGAAACTTAAAAAAAAATTAACTCTACTAGAACACAATGTATTGGGTTTGAAAGTTAACAAGATGAAAAGTATTTGCAAAAGAAATAAATATCCCAACAAAGAAGAGCAGAGAAACAAAATTCTCAGATGGAGTCAGGGATGCAAGTGTGTTTACTGCGTTAAGTCCTCCAGTTGGGCAGCCCTATTTTATGTCTGAATTCCAACCTTCCTTCAATAGAAATGAAACATTTTCAGGAAAAAATATAATGGTGGTGGGCACCTTTGTGTTCCTCAGAAGAGCAAAATGGCCCAAGACCTTAATGTCTTATTAATTTAAGTGAAAATATTTTAAAAGATTTTTTTTCAATCTAAATATTCTTTCAAAGCTTTTTAAATAGTAACCATTTGTTATTTTTATTTATATATTTTTTGCATAGATAATTTTGTTATGTTAATTTATTCTGAATCTCTTGCTGTATTTTTCTGGACATGTGTGGTTTTTTTTTTTTTTTTTTTTGGATTTTTCAAGACAGAGTTTCTCTGTGTAGCCCTGGCTGTCCTGGAATTCACTCTGTAGACCAGGCTGGCCTTGAAGTCAGAAATCTACCTGCCTCTGCCTCCCAAGTGCTAGGATTAAAAGCGTGCGCCACCACTCCGGACATGTGTGGTTTATATGGAAGTTTTCAAACATTTGCTGATCCAACATTGGATATTTAGATAATATGTGACTGAATAAAATCATAAAATGGGGGTGTTGTGTGTGTATGACCTTGCACACATGCAGGCATGTGATATAGAACATGTATGGAGGTCAAGGACAACATACAGGAGTTAGTTGTTTCTTTCCATCATAAGGGTTCTGGGGATTGGGTTGAAGTCTTCAGGCTTGGCAGCAATCACCTTTCTCCCCTGAGCCAAGTTGATGACTGTAGACAGTAATTAGTCATTGATAAATACATTGTTTCCTGACACTTAGGAACTAGTAGCCTTTTCAAAATGTAAATACCCAGATTCCCTTCTGCAATCATAAAGGACTATGCTCGTTCTGTTGGTAAGAAATTTAGAGCCACAGAATGCATGACTGCCATTTCTGTTTGCTATGTCATGCTCATTCTCTTACAAAGGTCCTTTTCAACAGTTTGGACACAGTCAAATGATGTACTTCGAGTCACAGAGATTAGATGCAGGTCTACTGGCCCCGAACACAGGCTCATGAAAACTACATTATTTTGCTTCCTGATTTATAAAGTAGTTATATTATATTCTCTGGTAGAAGACCCTAAATATGAAATATTTCTCCAGAGGAATCTCAGGTTTTTCTAACTTTGCCAGTAAAATCTTAAGCTCTTTCCCTTCTGTTGCCAATATTTGTTTTCTTGGCAGGAGCTCTGTTTTCATCAAAAAATGTCGGGAATTTGATTCAATTTGAACTATGTAAAATATTATCAAAGTTGCACACTTTCAGTTTTTCCAGACCCAAAACAAAGGCTCATGTTAGTTCAGAGTGAGTGAAGCAAATAGGGCAAAGGCCTAGGGAGCTCACTCTAGGCATTCCACAAGCATTTAGTGAAGGGAAAACTCCCAGTTTAGCATTGAAGTGCTTCACTACTGACCATGATATTCAAGGAGACTCACACAGACCAGTCATTGCCAGGGGCCATGACAAACGTTAGAGAACATCCAGGTTTCCCTCAGTCTAAATATGCTCAGTAGGAGGGATGCAATGGTATTGTGACCCAGTGGCAGTCTTGTTTCCAACCAGTTCCACCATGATGAAACACCAGATTCTACTGGGATGTGATTAGGGTGCCAGGTTTTCTAGATGTCTGCTATGACTATTATTGATTAGTGACTCAAGGGCCTTGTGGTGGACCAGTTTTTCATATTTTACTTGGATTGATGGGATTATATAAACCATTTGCTATACCCAGAGTCTAGGAATCTCTAGGAGGCTTGTCTGAACTTGAACAGGCAGTATAACCCACACTCTTTCATGAAATTAAGAAAAGCCAGAAAATAGTTACCAAGGTAGATCTCACAGAAGTGTAGTCCTGCTTAGATAGAACTAAATGCCTAGAAATAGAAAGCTAAGTCTAATGATTACATCTCAAGACATGTCTCAAGACTTAAAGAGAGAAAAAGGCAACTGGTAAAGAACAAATGTCTCATCTATAAAATAGATTATTTCTAGAGTTCATTCAAATGTCTTAGAGCAGAGAATATTTGTGAGGTTTAAAACAACTGCTCCATCCAAAATTCTGCTTCTACCTACAGTATAGTTAATTTCATTATGCAAGGCTGGAAACACACATGCTCAGATCATTTTTGATCTTCCTATTCATTCCAGTAGCGGATCATGATGACCTGAGCCCTGGTAAAACTGTCCACTTTGGTCATTTTCTTGATTGATGTAAGTTACATCAATCTAACAGTGGTTGATATCATCGGTTATGATGGCTGGAAATAATGGATTGACTGTGTCACAATTCATGTATCTCATAGCAAAGATGAGAATTTAAAAGATAGGTTAAGAAGAATGGCTAAAATTCCCGTTTAAGTAAGGCAAAATTAAAGCATTAAGGATGAAAAATTTTAAATCGCAAATTAAAAATTTTGTCACAAATTGGTTGATTTAAATCATCATCTTCTCTGAATTTTTGCATTATCACAATACTATCTTTATAGCATTAAAATGTTGAGATTCTTGATTATGTTGAGGAATATTATAATAATTCTGCTGTTTTTTTTTATAGGCATTTTAATTAATGTATGAAGTGAACTTTTTGAGTTTGGAGACAAGAAATCATTGTCCTAAAATACAGAATTTTAAAAATAACCTAGGGTCAGTGACAAGAAGAGTTATAACTAGAAGTTTGTGTTCACATGTTTATTCATTTCGTTTAGGAGATGGTAAAACTGTTAAACACACACACACACAGGCATACACACACCACCCACACACCACAAAGAACAGACAAAATTTTGTTTCAAGGTTTCCAGTTTAATTTGTTATGCTCAGATTATTTATTGAATTAAAAATAACATTTAATAGTCAAAAGATAGTCTTGTTGATTTATTATTTTAATTCATTTAAATTAAACCCTATTTATTGTATGAATGTGTTTGTACATTGAGGTCTTGAACAAAGGAACCATTGTAATGAAATCTTTCTGCCCTAAAACAACTCCAGGTACCTTAGTAATACGAATATAGGTACGTGCCCAAGTGGACATGTGCACACACCCAAATTCATATTGCTTTGAGGTATTATAAAATTTAAACTTTTATAATTATATACCTGTTACAAAGAATTAATGTGATATTAAATACATGTACTTCAGAATACTATTTATTAATATTTAACATTTTTACACACATAAATAGAAATTTTCTTGTTTATACAATATATTGTGATTATATGATCTCACCTTCTCCAAATACTCCGAAATTATTTGCATTTCCCTGCCTACCAACTTCATGTTCTTTCTGTCTCTGTCACAAAAAATAAAACAAAAATTCTAAACAAAAACCTATAAAATCAAAACAACCTTAAAAGAAAATAAATTTCCCCCTCCCCAAACATAAAAATCTTACCATATCTTAGAGTTTGCTTTGTGTTGGCCAACAACTCTTAGGAATGGGGCCTGCCCTGGCGTATGGTTGATAGAGCCAGTGACCCTCCAATAGAGTAAATTGATTTCCCCTTCCCTGGCTGATATCACTTGTAAATTTACGTCATTAAGAGTCATTTTATTGATATATTTCTTTAGCAGAATATGATTTCTTGATTTTTTCCCCTATAATCTACCTAGTCTTGTGTTCCTGACCATGGTAGCAGTGTTGGATATTGGTGTTATCATATGGAATGGACCTCAAATATAATAAAAAATGCAACCCCCAAAATTGTACTACTTCTGCACAAATAAATCTTGCAGGGAGGTCTGTGTTGTAGGTCACAGTGTCTGTGGCTGGATGATATTGATAATCACTTTTCTCCTTCCCGTAAAGTGCAAAACATCTTCTAATACTATCAGCGTAACTAGATGAGTCATCTAGTTTGTCACTGGCTTGGTTTCTTCAGATTTGATGGCATAATAAGTTGTGTATTCAGCAATAGAGCCTTATTATTAGGCTGTGGAAAGTAACCAATACCTTTGCAAATAGCCAACAGAGTTTAGGAGGTTCTATGGGATTATTTTCACTAATGATTTAACAAGAAATAATCCATGCCTAGCACTTGAGCTTTTACATGGCCTACTTAGGGCATCATTTCCATATTGTATGGTGACCCTATTTAAATTCCTTTCTTATATGTACATATTTTGGAAAACATCTATATGGTCGTATGTTTTGGTGTGACTTTTCAAAATGTCTTTTATGTTAGTTTTCTCTCTTCATACTTCCTCCTTGACCCTTCCCTACTCTACACCTCACCATTTAATCCTATTATAGTCCCTCCTTTATCTCTTTGTATCATTCTACTCTATTTCTCCTTCCTTAGAATATTTCCTCCTTCCTACTGGTCCCTTACTATCTATAGTCTATGTTTATTTATATTAAAATTTATGTGTCTAAACTTAAAAGCTAACATGGACATAATAGAGAAAGCATACAATATTTGTCTTTTTGTTTGTGGGCTACATTATGGATGGACAAGTATGTTTGTAGTAAGATGCAGAGTTGTTTGGGTATGTATCTGAGACTCATATACTGCAGTGGATTGATCCTCTGTTTCTTTAGGAAGCTACATGTTGATTCTTATAGTGGTTGTACCCATTGGTACACCCACAAACAATGACTGATATTCCCCTTTCGCATCCTCATCAGCATTGTGTTATGATTTGTTTTATTTACCTTGGCCATTCTGACTGGAATAAGATGAAATCTCAAAGTAGTTTTAATTTTTTTTCATGTTTTTCTAAATACATTTTTTTCTCATGACTAAGGATGCTGGACATTTTAAGATATATACAGCATTTCATGTTTCATTTCTGAGAACTTTTCATTTACTTCTATAAACCACATTTAAATTGTTTTTCTTTGATGTTCATTTTTAGTTCTCTATATATTCTAGATGAGAATCCTCTATTGAATATGTCATTAGTAAAGATTTTTCTATTGTGTAAGCTGACGTTTTGCTTGAATAATGCTATACTATGATATATAGACACTTTATAACTTCAAGAATTTTCACTTGTTAATTGCGGTTCTTAGAATCTGTGCTATCAGTATTCTGCTTCAGAACGTCACTTCTCTTTCAATGACTTCAAGTCTATTTCTAATCTTTCTTCTTTCAAATTCAGGACACTTGCTCCCATGTTGACGTCTGTGATCCATTTGGACTTGAGTTTTATGCAGAGCAATAGATATGGACCTATCTACATTCTTCTATTTTCAGCTATCAAACTGGATCAGCACCATTTAAAAAAAAAACAAAAACAAAAAACAAAAAAAAAATACAAAAAAAAAAAAAACCCACTGTCTTGTCTCCAGTGTTACTTTTTAAACATTTAAAAAAAATAAAACTAGGGTGATCTGTACGTGTTTTAGACATGAACTCTGATGTACAAAGAGACAGAAATCATCTTAATAAAATCAATTAGAAATAGTTTAGTAGCTTGGTATTCTTACAGGCACAAATAGACTTGCTGAATTTGAATACAATCCCCCTCCCCTTTTTTAAAGATTTTTTTTTCATGTACATGAGTACACTGTAGCTGTCTTAGACACATCAGAGAGGGCATCAAATCTCATACAGATGGTTGTGAGCCACCATGTGGTTGCTGGGAATTGAACTCAGGACCTCTGGGAAGAAGAGCTGATGCTCTTACTGCTAAATCATCTCTCCAGCCCCTAGTACACCCCTTTGACACATATACTTTTTGGACTTAATACTAACCATATGGCTTTATAAGGACTTAATGATCATTTTATCCTTCTTTTGCTGAAAATCTCAATTTGGGCAGAAGATTTATATTATTTCAGTTCTATTTTTATCCAGAGCATATTAATATACATTGCATAGAATAAAGACTGCTTCATAGCTGATGAGTGAGCAAAAATCTGATGGAGCTTAAATGGTTTATTATTTTAACTCTTGTAAAGTCTTTATTATGCTACAGATTGAAGAGATTCTCTCTGTCTTAACACATTTCACATTTCCTCTGCTACTATACAGTATCCCTAGATCCTTGTGTCCTCAACACACATCTTAGTAAATATCCAATGAAATTAGAAGGTACGGAAGTGGTGTTTCTATTCTTTACTAGTGAATGTGATCATTGATTTGCTTTCAATTTGACTGGATCTAGACACAGCTACAAGGCAAATCTCTGAGAATACTTTTGAGGGACATTTTTGGTCAGATTATCTAACATAGGAAAACTCACTCTAAATGTAAGTTACACCTTACACACCTACATACAAGGATGCTGAAGAAAGGCATTGCTTTTGTCTGTGGGCCTGAGCTTGCCTACACTGTTGCAATTGCCAATGCTTCTGCATTCATTCACTAAAATCAGAATCTAGCCTTTTCAGGCTTCCAACATGGACTAAAGTCCAGCTTCTCTACAGGAACCATCCAGAAGGCTCCTAGGGTGAGTGACAACCAAACTCTTGTCTAGTCCACTGTGAGACATTCAATGTTAGAGCACCCAGACAATTTTGTATAAGGCAATTAAATAAATCCAATCCTATTTTATATTCATTCTGTTGGTTCTATGCTTCTAAAAAACCCTGATAGTTAAAATGGTTCATATTTAATTAAAGATTATAGCAGATACCTATATATCAGGTTAAATAATATGACTTTAATTTATTATTGCTTTCTTGATAAAACATAAACTTAAGTCACTTAAAATATCAGAAGTTTAAACAGTACATTTAGGTAGCTAAAAATTCAGATTTTACCTGATCTAGAGATGGCCCCACCTGCCAATTTCCATTCTTTCTCCCTTGCTCTCTCTACACAGGATACCCCCTCCCTATTCCCATCCAGATCCCCTTTCGTACCCTGTTTCTTACCTCTGTCCACCTTGGGTATCTATTTTATTTCCCCTTCTGAGAAACATTTAGGCATCCTCCCTTGGACCCTACTTGTTATTTGGCTTCTTTATTTTAATGAATTATAGAATGGTTATCCTGTACTTCATGGCTAATATCCACTTATAAGTGAGTGCATACCATGCATGTACTTTTGGGTCTGAGTTACCTCACTTAGGAGGATAATTTCTAGTTCCTTCCACTTATTGTAAATCTCATGATACTCTTGTTTTTAGGAGCTGAGAGGTATTCCACTGTGCAAATAAACCACAATTTGTTTTAATCAATTCTTCTTTTGAGAGACATTGGGTTGTTTCCAGTTTCTGGCTATTATTAGTAAAGCTGCCATAGACATGGTTGAACAAGTGACTAAAAGTTGTACAGCTAGGTCTTGAGGTAGAACTATTCGCAATTTTCTGAGAAACAGCCAAATTGATTTTCATCTGGTTGTTCAAGTTTGCATTCCCAGAAGCAATGGAAGAGGTTTTCCATTTTCCCACATCCTTGCCAGCTTGTGCTGTCTCTTAAGTTTTTGATTTTTAGCTATTCTGATAGGTGTGAGGTGGAATCTCAGAGTCATTTTAATTGACATTTTCCTGATGATTAAGGACATTGGATATTTCTTTGGTTATTTCTCAGCCATAAGAGATTCATCTGATTCATCTGAGAATTCTCTAGCTCTGTAGTCAATTTTAAAAATTGTATTGTTTAAGTTGCTGGTGTCTAACTTCTTGAGTTATTTATATATTTTGGATATTCACCCTCTGTTAAATGTAGGGTGGTAAAGATCTTTTTTCCAAGCTCTAGGCTATTGTTCTGTCCTATTGATGATTTCCTTTGCTTTACAGAAGCTATTCAGTTTCATTGGGTCACATCTATTAATTGTTGATCTTAGTGCTTTAACTATGGGTGTTGTGTTCAGGAAGTTATCTCCAGTACCCATGAGTTTAAGCCTATCTCCTACTTTTTGTTCTGTTAGATTTAGTATACCTGGTTTTACATTGAGTTCTTTGCTCCACATGGACTTGAGTATTGTGCTGAGTGCTAAATATGGATCTACTTGAATTTCTCTTCATGAATACATTCAGTTAGACAAGCAGCATTTGTTGAACATGTTCTTCCTTTTCCATTGAATGGTTTTGGCTTCTTTTTCAAAAATCAAATGTCCATAGGTCTGTGGGTAGATTTCTGGGTCTTTGAAACAATTCCATTGATCAACCTCCCTGTTTCTATACCAATACCATAGAGATTTTATTACTGTTGCTCTGTAGTAGAACTTGCAGTCAGGGGTAGGAATACCTCCAGAAGTTTGCTTTAGCTATCCTGAGGTTTTTGCTTTTCCACATGAAGTTGAAAATTTTTTCTTTCAAGCTCTGTAAAGAATTGTGTTGAAATTTTGATATCAATAACATTAAATATGTTGATGGCTTTGGTGAAATATCCATTTTTACTATGTTAATCTTACTATTCCATGAGCATGGGAAGTCTTTCCAACTTCTGATATCTTCTTTAATTTCTTTCTTCAGAGACTTGAAGCTTTTGTCATACAATTCTCTCATTTGCTTGATTAGAGTTACAAGATGTTATTGTAGAAATTTTAAATCCCAATCCTGGATTTCTGCCCCACCTTTGGCCAGTTAGTCCCTTTGGCCAGTTAGTAAATGATACACATAACTTTTATTCTTTACAATAAGCTTTAAACAGTACAAGAGCTGGGCAGATATCTACACTCTAAACTGTTAGAATCTATTTCCCTATTGATAACCCGAGTTATTACTTGCTATGTTTCATTTGGTTTGCTCTTAACTCCAATTGGCCAGCCCTCAGGACCATGTTTTCTTTATTTACCTATCAACAGTAACTTGGGGAAAAGGTTACAGAGGACTATTTGGACTCTCTTGTGTCTTGTTTAACCAGGTGTTGGGAGCCTTACTTAGCATTACAATACACAGTGAAAGACAAAACCTTAGACAGAAATTTTATACTATTTGTGGTTATTGTAAAGGGTGTTGTTTCTTTGATTTCTTTCTCAACCCATTTGTTTTTTCTATAAAGGAGGACTACTGATTTTCTGGACTTAATTTTGTGTCTAGGCACTTTGCTGACAGTATTCATCAGCTTTAGGAGTTCTCTGGTAGAATTTTTGGGTCACTTATATTCACTATCATATCATATGTGAATAGTGATTCTTTGATGTGCTATCAAAGAGATCCTGTCTATGGGGAGACTCTAGGTAAGACTCCTAGAGTGGAAGATATGGTGCCTGAAGTGGTCACTGCTACTAGACTCCCAGTAGAGAGATGAGAATAGCAACCTACCCACAAAACATTGGACTGAAAATGTATTCTGTCTATAAGTTTTGCAGGAACACGGGACAGGGGGCTCTCCTTGAACCTGTTACCTGCATATAGATCTTATTCACGTAATTGGTGAAATGAAGGTTTCTGGTTTCTTTGGAAACTCAGTTGTAACATATGATGTTTGCCGGAATGTTGTCTTGTAAGAGGATTTATTCCTGAAACAGACACATGAGAGGATGTTTTGCTGAAGCAGTCACTTGAGAGGGTGCGTAATGTTTTGAAAGAATGTAAGTATAAGCCCATCAACAGTGAGACAACACTCTTGCATTGCAATGCCTTTCAATGCATTGCTGGTATTCACTGGTGTATGTTCTTTGTGACTTCATAGAGGGAAACATACCAAAAAACTCATTGTAATCCAGTTTCTTTTTACAGCTTCCACTGACTCATGCCATTTGGCAGTCTTGCTATTTTAGTAGACTAAGCTGCTACTACTGATTCACGTTCAGTGTTTGTTATTAGACTGGGTCACTGATATCCTGACAAAGAAGATTGGAATCACCCCAAAGAACTACTCCCAAACAGGTCCACTAACCTCTTTTCCTATCAACCTTCCTTCTCTACTACCTCTGGCAGATGGGCGAGAAAGGAGGTTAAAGCATTTAAGAGCCCGACTTCAAGCAGGTTTTGAAAAATCTAAGCCTACAAACTGGGCAATGTGTCTAGCCTCAGTGGGAGAGTGTGAGCCTAGTCTTTTAGTGAAGATGAAACCCAAGTGGGGGCTCCCTTTTCTCAGAGAAGAAGGGGAGAGAGGAATGGGGAAAGGAGGTGTCAGAAGAAGGGGACCGGGACTAAAGGGAGGCAGCCACTGGGATACAAATTGAATTAACAAGTAAATTAATGAAAAAAATCTTGATTTAAGTCTCAATAGTATTTCAACTTATAAGTGAATATTAATTCATCAATTATTATAAAATTTATGATGTGATTCAGAGATTACAGTACTCACAGGAACTGTCTTATCAAAATAGCTTGGAGGCTGTTCAAAGAAGAGCATTCTAGTTCCATGACAGGCTTTAGAAAATATTCTTCAGGGAATGTCCCATTTATGCAAAAATCTGGATACTTGGATGATAATTTTCTCTCTCTTTTCCTCTTTGTCTCTGTTATACACACACACACACACACACATACAAAGAGAGAGAGAGAGAGAGAGAGAGAGAGAGAGAGAGAGAGAGACTTTACATTCAGTACTCTAAGTCATGAATTATTGACACCAGATTTTTTTTTTGAGAAGAAGTCAGTGTTCTTGTTCATATGATACTCAATGTTTATTCTTTGATTTTTGTACCACTTCCAAAGAAGGAACCAAAATGCAAATCCATGGTGGCAGATTCTAACAAAATTACACGAAAACGCTTTATTTTCTATCTTGAGTTCTTTATTATTTTAATTTTAAAATTAAATTAAATTTCATATATAACAATACTGTATTTATATATTTTTCATATCTTCCTTGGACTTTCCAAACTTTTGTTATTTACTTATCTTTCTTTCAAATTATTTTTATTTTTTTGATAACCCATCCACAAACCTAATAAGTGTTCATATGGAACCAATGATGTCCTGAGTGAATATCTGTTCCTGATATGAGTTCAACCATGTCAAAAACTACAATGCCTCAATCTATGGGAATGTCAAGGCCTTCCTGGGTTAAGGCTCAGAGAGATGTCAAGCCTCCTTCCTCTATGGGTGGAGATGATGAAGTGTGTACAGACAAGATCCACTATAGATTTCTTCTTCCTTGATGACTATGGCCTGAAGACTGAATTCTCCCCTACATCAACTTCTGCTAGATAGATTAACTTAATCTTACTTCTTGATTAGCTAAACTTGCCTTCTTGTTCAACTGTATGCAGTAACCCCACCTCCCTGATCAACTGTCTACAATAAATACACCAAGCTTCTTGGGTGCTTTGGCTTTTCCATCTGAGAGCTTAGAAAACACCACCTTCAAATCACAGTTTTAATGTACATATGTCTGTCTTTTTTTTTTATTTCTTCTCAGCTTCACTTAAGTCAAACCTTGGAACCATGTAAGGGCATGTCAAGTGCTGTCCATATACATATAGATATGAACCCATCCATTGAAGCATACTAAATCTACCATTGGCCATACCACCAAAAATAATCATTTTCCCTCCCCAGGATCTGTCAACTGCCAATAGTTTCTCTATAAGGAATTGGCCTTAGAGATTATCTCCCCATCTAAACTGACTGGCTTGATCATATACAAGTCTTGTGCAGATAGCCATAGCTAATGTATGTTCATGTGTATAATAGCTATACCTGTGCCCAAAAGGCAATATTTCACAGTGCTTTGATCTATCACCTGCCTCTGACATTCTTTCTTTTCCCTCTTTTGGGATATTTCTTTAGCCTTTGTAAGGTGGGAGGTTGATAATGATATCCCACTTAAGGCTGAGCATTCAGTGTTTTCTCGGGACTTTGACCAGTGACATTGACCACTATTGAGTGCAGTGCATTACATTCTCTAGTCAGATCAGGTTTCTATTTCTCCCAAGACTCACCAGAGAAATGTCCTTTGCTGTCTTTCTTACTTTGAAGTGAACTTCCTAGCTCTAATAGCAACATCTTCTAGAGTTAATGCATTAGTCTTACAGTTTTAGAAATGGAAATGAGTTCTTCATATTTTCTTATACACGTACCCTGGCCACTGATTAAAATTGACATACAGGTTTGCTTTCTGTCTGTTATGTGTTTCTTCCAAATTATTTCCCAGGATTGGTTACTTCTCTATCCCATTATGGCCAGTAGTTGGTTATAGTGTCAGGTATATACTGAACATGAAACAATAACAGCTCTCATGCAAGTTGGCAGTGTCTATTAGGCAGTTGCTTTTTTATATGTTTGAAATATAGTATTTCTCCAGTCTTCATAATGCTGTTCTCAAGGAAAAAACAAAGGTCATTCAATGTACCTTGGCACATGCAGTTATGTGCTCCTGATGATCCCTATACTGGTGAATATCTGAATCATGTAAAGGTGGTCAGGACTCAAAAACATTCACACGTTGTTTCTGATAAGGAGTTAACTGTGAGATCGAGAAGATGTGAAAATATTCAAAATCAATGTTTCTAGAGATTGGACAAGTATTTATCTTCCAGATGCTTTCATCCAATATTCTTCTTAATTTTGACTAGATCTACAATTCTCATGAAGATTATAAGATCTACTTTAAGTATTATCTGTCTGAGAAATGCTAAAACAAGAAGACAACAAATTCTGATATTGCACATCAGACGCTAAAGTTTCATCCAGGGAGCTTGTTCAGCACTTAGTTAAGATGGACAAGCCACTATGCCTGGACAAGCTTTATAGGATATAGAACAGTTTGCATAATTTTAATTCATGTCTACAAGTTCAGGAGATCTTGGATTTTATGTTCTGGTGATACAGGGGTGGAGGGACATTTAAACTATGTGGTTATACCAGTGCTACCAATGAAACTTTAGACTCCTTAATCTCTGAAAGTCTGATTTTTTTTCCTGCCATATATTTTAAACATTTTAAGTAAACTTTAAATAACTTTCTGGTGTTTTCAAAGCCAACTTGAGGCTAGACTAAGAATGTAAAATGTATTTGATTTTTTTTTTTATAAAGTAAACAAATTTTATAAACTCACAAATTGCCCATTTAGAAAACCTGTGTGTTGGTAGTCCTGCACTTATCTGTGTGTGTATATGTTAGTGCACAAGTGCACACACGTGTGGGGGAGTAGAATCCAGAGGTTGAACTTAGGTATTGTTCCCCAGGAGCCACCCACATTGTTTTTTGAATTTTTTCACTGGAACATTATTGAGACAAATTTGTCTAGGCTGGCTAGCCACTGAGTCTATGCAATCCTCCTGCCTCTGCCTCCCTAATGATAGAATTACACACATATACAACCACATTCAGCTTTTTATGTGGGTGATGTGGATTTAATTTAGATCATCATGCTTGTGTGACATGCCTTGTACCAATTAAGCTGTTATATCCAGGGTCATGATTTCCCTATTATTGGAGACTCTTGCATTATTTTTTTTCTTATGGATAAAGAAAAAAATTAGACAGAGAAATGAAAAATGATTTTTCAAAGTTTTACTTACAGTAATTTGTAGGGAAAACCTTTGAATTTGTGATGGCCAACCTAATTGGATTAGGAATCAATTAGGCCATTAACGAGGCACACCTATTGTGCCTATGTGAATGGTTCTGGAGGAGAGGTTTTACAGAGCAGAGGATCCATCCTCAATGTGAGTACCATGATCCTGTGGACAGGCCTCCTGGATAGAAGAGAGACAATAGGAGAAATCTACAAGAGTGCTAGTATTTCTTCTCTTTGCCTCCTAGTTAGTCCCATGGAAGACTGAGCTCCTCCTGCTGCTCTGCTTTCCTTGTCATGATGGACTTAATTCACGATAGTTGTAAGACAAAATAAACCCTTGCTCTTGTCTAGTTGCTTCTTGTCTAGTATTAGGTCACTGTGTTATATAGGGCAACACTTCTTATCAACTTTACTCCAAGGGCATTCTGTACTTCTTGCAATTAAACAAAGCAATTATTATTTAACAGTGTGGATTTAACAGGTCTGGGAAGAAAAGGAGAAATGCTGGGTCTGAGCTGATAATGTCAATCTGAGTTGTAAATAGAACTCAAGTTTCCCGACTTCAAACAAATGTTAAAATAGCACCAGTCCTTTTTGGAAACAGTAAGATGCATTCCATTCCTCTATAAAGAAACATTTTGATCTTTGTAAATGAAACTGTTGAAAGATGAGATATGAATCCCAATTATGTAAGTATATAAATTTTTGCATTTCATGAACTTTCTTGCTTTTTCTTTTTGTCAGAAGGATATTGTGTAACATTGTGGTAGTTTGAATAAGAATGTTCTCATAGGTCCACAGGGAGTGATGCTGTTAGGAACTGTGGCCTTGGTGGAGTAAGTTTGACCTTGTTGGAGGGAGTCTGTCACTGTTCTGTGAACTTTCAGTTTCCAAAGCCCAAGCCAGGCCTAGTGGCTCCTGGTATCTTCCTGCTGTTTGCAGATCAAGATGTAGAACATTCAGCTACTCCTTCAGGACCATGTTTACCTGCATGCTGACATGCTTCCTGCCATGATGATAATAGACTAAACCTCTGAATTGTAGGTAGCTATAATTAAATGTTTTCTCTTTTAAGAGTTGCTATGGTCATGGTGTCTGTTCACAGTAATAGAAATCCTAACTGAGACAAACATGATATGAGATTAAATAGCATGGGTGGAAAGAAGAATATTTTATATTTTGTTGTTTATTAAAGTACATAAGATGTGTGTTCAAAAACAAGTTACAGTAAGTCTTATACCCTAAGTCAACTAAAAATGAATTAAATTTCTTTTCCAGAGGCATTGTTATTTATTACCTGATTTATTTTATTGCCTTAATCTTTATTAAAGATTGTGTACATATAAGAGATAAGGCAATAGTAATTCTAACAGTTGAAAGGCAGGAGAAAAAAATCAATTTTCAGCCTGCTGAATCTTATCAACTTCAACCATGATTCAAACATTTCAGTTGTTCATAGAGACAATTACAAAATAAAAATGTTTACAAAGCATATGTCACACGTATTTTACAACCATTGAATTTTGTCTTCACGAGCTTTTGAATCATTGCTGCTGTTTATAATCTGCATTTGTTATAAAAATCAACTATACAGTGATTCAAATATAGTTCTTATGAGCAGAATAAAAGAAGGAACATGAGTAAAAAGAAATCAAACAATGGGAGAGGTGTTGGGGTGCATTGAAAAGAGTATTTGATTGTTTTCTTGAGAAAAACCCACAGGGATAACATTACTTTGAATTTATAAAGGATCAGAGTGTGAACTCCACTTCCAAGGGGTCTCTGAGCAAGCCGGTGAAACAAGAAATTTATAAAAGACTGGTGTACATAGAATATGTGCCAAATTATTGTCAATTGCATTTTGGCTTCAGCCTAAACAATATTCACCTTTGGGATTCAGGTACATCTGGAAATGCCAGCCAGACAGCCTGAATAGGCAGGGCTTTCAGACACTTAATCTATACAAGACTCAGAGAAACCTACTAGGAAAGGGTAAGAGGGATTCCATCCTTAGTCAGATGGAAGGAGTGGAGCATACAGTGTCAGGTAAGCCAGTATTGCTTCAACTTCGATGCTATTTTCCAAAATCTTATGACTGCATTACAAATCAGGAGAGCTCTGTGCAAATATTTCAAAACTTTTGGCTCCATGTCTGTGTTGTCCAATCCTCCTCAGAGAATGTGATGTAAATGGGGCAGGGGATATTTTACCTCATATACTCAAAGTCCATAACAGACTTTTGGCTTCTCTGGGTTTCTCATGGATAAACAACATTGTCTGGGAGGAACAGTAGTGAATGTTAGAAGAGCTGATTATAAGTCACTTAAGTGAATGGTGTATGCTGTATTATTTATTAAGAGAAGGCATTAGTACTTGGATGAGTTGATAGTATAAATTCTAGAGTATCAGCTAGAAGACATCATGGAAGGGTCAGTGAATACCCTGTGGATTTATTGAGCCATCAGAGGCATCTTTATGACCTAGAAGAGTCATGATGGTGATATGTATGCATTGTGGCAGCAATGCCTAGCAGAGTGGTTTAATGCAATTGGAAGTTGGTAAACTGGTAGGATATTATCTCTGTTTGATATTGGAGGCATTGGCAGTTGTGCTTACTGCTGTGGTCTTTCAAAGGCCATATTAAGGTGATAATATTCTTGTATTAGTCAGGGTTCTCTAGAGTCACAGAACTTATGGAATGTCTCTATACAATGAGGGAATTTACAGTCTGTAGTTCAACTAAACTATAACCTATGGTCAGCTGTAAATGGGAAACCAAGATCTAGTAGTTTCTCAGTACCATGAGGAGGCTAGTTGTTTCAACTGGTCTTCAGTAAAAGTAGGTTTAACAGATGTGCTGACAAGTAGATGCAAGTAGGCGAAGAGTGAATCTTTCTTCTTCCAATGTCTTTATGTAGGTCTCCCGTAGAAGGAGTGGCCTGGATTAAAAGTGTGTATCACCATTTCTGAATCTGTTACTTGCTTTATCCTAGGCTGATCTTGAACTCAGAGTTCTATTAAAAGCATGTACTACCTTGCCTGGGTCTAAACTTTTCATGGCCATTATGCTTCAAGTTCTCCATGCCAAGGTCCAGGTCAGAAATTTATGACTTCCAGCCTCAAGATCTGGATCACAGGTGATCCCTCCAATTCTGGATTGTAGTTCGCTCCAGATAGAGTCAGGTTGAAAACCAGGAATAGTCATGAGAGTTCTCATGCAGATATGGCTAGAGTATCTGATTCTCCCACATACGAGCTTCCTCAGTTTATCCTAACAATCCTCTTCCTTGTCCTTATCAGTAGAAAAGCTATATCTCCTGATCATGCTTAAATATTCCAGCCAGTGTGGTCACTCCTTTCTCTGTTTCCTGGGAGCAAGTGCCACATTTGAGTTGCTTTTTATTTTCATCCCTTACTTCCTGGCACTATGTTTCCAATAACTGCCAATGGTTGAAGTCAATGCATTGCATGGTAAAAAGGTAGTGTTTCTTCTACTCTCTGGGAAACAATGGGATAAGCAGGGCATATTTAAAGACATATAAACAAATTGTGTGTTTTATAGCTTGCCAGCAACAAGATTAGAAAATTAGAGACCTAAGACATGCAATGGGTTTATGGGAATAAACACAGAATGGAAGTAACACCACATTACATATTAATGAACTCTTGAGAACACCTAGTGTGGGAGAGGAATTAAACAACCAACTGCACATAATGTTTCAATTAGTAGATATTGGCCAGCTTTGTCTTTCATTACTCCATTCCTTGTACTTGATGGTAAGAGAGGATACTGTGGTGGTTTGAATATACTTGGCCCATAGGGTGGCACTATTAGGAGGGGTTGCCTTGTTGGGGGACATGTGGCCTTGCTGGAAGAAGTGTGTCATTGTGAGGGTGGGCTTTGAGAATGTCCTCCTAGGTGCCTGGAAACAGTCTTCTTCTTGCTGTCTTCTGATCAATATATGAAACTCTCAGCTTCTTCTCTAGCACCATGTCTGCCCGGATGCTGCTGTGCTTCCTGCCTTGATATAATGGACAGAACTTATGAACTTGTAAGCCAACCCCAATTAAATGTTGTCCACTATAAGAGTTGCCTTAGTCATAATGTCTTCTCACAGCAATGGAAACCTTAACTAAGACAGATGCTATGATAGACCTGATACCATGGATTTATTCTTATCCAGGCTGAATATGATCTGATCACAAACAAAATTAACTCTGAGCAACCAATATTCCAAGGCTCATTAGAGACACCAATCAGTGATTTGCATCATGCAGTGCTTTGGGCTAAGAATGACAGGTAATTTAATGGTGGACTTGCTGATCCTTTTTGCAATACCTTATCCTTCAGTGTTAGCTACACTACCATACAGTATTTCACAGAACACTGCCATGAATGAAAAGACTTATCTTATAGAAAAGAAGTTCTATCTGTGTACCTTGATGATAGATTTTGCCCAGTATATCAGCCCTAATATGCTGCCTTATCAACTTAGATGAAACCTAAGTGGGTTGGGTTCTATACTCTAAGTAATGAAATTAATTACTGTAATCTACTTACCCATATATCCAGCAGTCAGAATGTGTCTACAAAGAAAGAACGGCTCACCTTTTCTGCAAGTGACTGATAAGGAATCTGAGAGTCTCATCCTGAAACTTTAACTTGAGTCTGTAGATCTTAAGACTGGTTTGTTGACGAGATCCCTTTCTCTGAAGGTCAGAGGCATACTCTCAACAGATTCAAACTTGCACATGTATTACTTTGTCTAAATACCTTCAGTGAATAGACTGGAGAAAATTGCTCAAAGGTAGTCTTTTTTAGGACTAATTAATCCCAATCATCATGATAAGTTACCATTGTTCTTCTACACTGGAGTATTTCTATAGTTATAACTGACAGCGTACAAGTGCAGTAACTATGATCTTAAAGGAACATGCTATGCAGTCATCAGAGCCCATTTGGAGATCTGTCAAAGTCATCTCCCATGTTAAGACAGAGATGATGAAAAGTGAAAATTCTAAAATATTTACAAATGAATCTTACAGCTTTAGTGGAAGAGGGACAAGATATTTTAGTCATGGCTTCATGATCAGCTGCAGACGAAGGAGACAGCAGGAGCAGGGGAAAGAAGTTATCCTACTAACCCTTTGCCTACTGACTCATCTGAACCATCAAGCGTGTCTTCCTAAATGCAATAAACTTAACGTGACAAGCAAATGGAACAGGGTGAAGCAAGGCTGCATGTTATTCTGCTTTCCTGGAGCTCTCTAGACAATTACACTGAGCCACCTTTCCGTATCTCTCAATTAAATTGATCACTAATGAAGATTAATAAATGGATTGTTCTTTTAAGAATTGCTGGTGCTAGGAAATAAGCTATACAACAGTACTGGCTACAATCAGGTCATGGTCAATTGCACTGGGATGTGGTGTTCAAAAGACAGTCATTTCCTTAGGAGAAGGCTACCTTCTTGAAGGAGTTTCCACTTCAGAATTTTCATAGTGAGTCCAATAGAACCAAATCTCCAGCAGAGACAGTTTACTTAGGTTTCTCTGTGTTCTATTCTGATATGTTGTTAGTCTAATTATAATGAAAGCACTTTCCAAAACAGCACACAGGAGAGGTTCACACTTCATGGAGCACTACCTAAGGCACTGGCAAATCTCCTTTCTCCCTTACTGCAGATGACATAGTGATCACACCCATCACTACAGGCAAACCAAAGCAACATAAGAGCTTAACATTTGGATACTACATGAAATTGTCCAAGAGCAAATGCAAGATAGCTGTTGTGATATCAGTATCTTAACAAAAGATGATTCCCTCTGGAAAATATAAGATAAACCAAGACTAAGAAATTCCTTTGTTGATATATTTCCATCTCAAACTGAAGGCTGTGGGGGCGGGGGGGGGGGGTGGAGAGGAGGAAACAAGGGTTAGTTTATATTACCTTTGTATAAAATAAGTGTCTCTTGTTTCTGTGTCATCTTTTATCATCTGTTGAGACTTTTCTACCATAAGTCAAATGTGGAAATTTACTGTGGCAATAAAAGGTAGGGTCTTAGCATACAAGGATACAGAATTAATAGAGTACATGATTTTTGGTATATTCTTCTAGGTCATTGTGCTCCTGAAGATTAGTGACATGAACTGAGAATCATTATTCACGGTGTAATATTTCCATACAGTGAAAACATGGAACACTCCTGTCATCACTTTTTTGTCTGTTACTACAACCTTTGTTTTCTTTTTTTTTTTAATTTTATTTTTTTGCTTATTCGCTTTATAACCCGTCCCAGTCACGCCCTCCCACAATACTTCCCCATCTCTTCTTTTCTGAGTACTCCCTCCTCCTGTATCCCCCACCCTGCCACTTTAAGTCTCTGAGAGGCTAGGTGCTTCCTCTCCCATTGAGGCCAGATGAGGCACCCAGCTAGAAGACCATACCCCATATACAGGCTGCATGTTTTGGGATAGCCCCCACTCCAGATGTTTGAGACCTACATGAAAACCAAGCTGCACATTTACAACATATGTGCAGGGAGGCCTAGGTCCAGCCCATGGAGCTAGATCTGTGTAGACTAGGTATGCTCCACGGTTGGTGATTCAGTCTCTGAGAGCTCCAAGGGTTCAGGTTGGTTTACTCTGTTGATCTTCTTGTGCAGTTCCTATCTCCTTAGGGCCCACAATCCTTCCACCTATTCTTCTATAAGAGTCCTCAAGCTCCATCCACTGTTTGGTTCTGGATGTCTGTATCTGTCTGAGTCAGCTGCTGGTTAGAGCCTCTCAGAGGACAGCTTGCCCCTGTCTGTTCTCAAGCTGGAGGTTTAGATCCTGGGAGCTCTGGTTGAATCTTTTGATACTCATTCTAAAAAGGACAAAAGTACCCTCACTTTGGTCTTCCTCCTTCTTCTTGAGTTTCATGAGGTTTATGCGTTGCATCTTAGTATTGTGTGCTTTTGGGCAGATGGTTAAGTAATTAATGTGCCTTCCATTGTTAAACTGGAAAAATCATAGTCTACGTTTCTTGATATGTTACTTGATAACTTGATTTAGTTCTAAAAATATATATCTGTCATATATAAAACATGAAACTCCTAGAAGAAAGGGTAGAAAATAAAGGTTAAGATAGACTCTTAGATAGGTAATTTCTGATTAAGATACTTGTCACCCAGGAATTAAGACCAATGATAAATAAGTTGAACTTATTGAAATGAAAACCCTCCTGTATTAAGAAGAAAACTTAATGAAATAAAGAGATGGCATATATAATGTGAAAATACTTTCTTCTAGCTATGTATCTGACATATGATTATTATCTAGAAAATATAGAGTTAAAAAATAAACATAAAATAAACAATCACCAAGAAAACAAACAATGCAATTAAAATGAGTTATGGAAATAGGTCTTACAGGAAGATATACAACTGGTTAAAAATATTTTGAAAAGTGCTTATTCTTAGCTATTAGGAAGACACAAATTAAACTTACTTTGAGATTTTAATGTATCCCAGGCAAAATGGCTAAACTTAAGGTAACAAATGACAACTGACAGCAAACGCTGCAGCAGATGTAGGGAAATAGGAGTCCTCATGTACTATTTGTTGGAGTGCAAATTTATAAGGTACTATGTTCATGTAAAAGAGTTTAATTGGAGTTGCCTTAGATAGAGGATAATGTTCATCAAGAAGCCTGTTTTGCCAAACAAATGTCAGTGAAGGCATGGGATATCCCTCTTGATTGTTAGAGTTTTCCTGAAGATCCTCCAAACTATATAATTATTGTCGTTTCTCTTGGTTGCCAAACAGAACTTAATAGTAAGACCATATTGCTGAAGATACCACATACTTTCATACTAGGACATGATATAGTAATGTGATAACTGTAGGAGACTTCTTTCCTTCTGCCTAGCTTTTTTTCTATGAGAAGCTGCTATGTAGGCTGCTGGAAAAAAACAAAATCACACTCTTAGCTACTTGTAAGTCCTATAATCTATGGTAATGATTGAACTAGAAAGACATGCCCATGGCATAAATATTATGGGAGTAAACAACCATTTTCTAATTTGATTTAAGATTTGTTCCACAGGAAGACACTCAGGTCTGCAATAGTGAATCTGGTCAAAACCCGATTTTGATGGAGCTCACAAGCTCCAGGAGTCTAACTATAAATGGACATAATTTAAAACTGGTTTCTAAAATCCTATATTTGTAGCTATAGTTTAGTGTAGCTCTTTGGCTTTATCAGAGAAGTTTCACAAAATTACAATTGGTCAAATTGGAGAGAACATGTGTCTGTGGCATGCTCATCCACAAATAAAACCCTTATATTGCTGCCCCCTCCACACAAGGCTCAGGAACTAGTAAGCAAGAGGGGCTGGATAGATTGTAAGACCAAAGGTCTCAGCAGACTAGACTGAAACATTGTCTTCTGGTTATCTCAGGAAGAGATGGTTTACTCATGAAATTACACAAGTATAGTTATATAATTATCTAAGTATAATTGCATAAAAATACAATCAATATTCTAGTACAGAATGAGGAAGAGATTATACGATCTACTCTATATGAGGAGCTATTGACAGTTGATTGCTTCTACTGGAAGGAATGTTAGTATTCTTTAAGTGTGTAGCCTTGAAGATCAACCATACTTCCATTAGTATATAGGAAAGCAATAAATTGAACCCTGTGGGTTATTTTTTAAAAATCAAAAAGTGATATGAAATTTGGGGAGTTGGAGTTGGCAAGTAGATCTTGATGGAGTTAAGAGAGGAATGGGAAAAGAGTAAAAACAAAATACAGTGTAAGAAATTATCAAAGAATCGATAAAATTATATTAAATGAATATATTCATAAATCTATATTCCAGTCAAATAGAGGTGATGTAGGAGTTTGTTTCCAATAAGAAAACAGAAATTAGTTTAAGAATTTATAGTGTAAGTTTAATTCTTTCTATCATAAATTCTGAATGTATGTCTCATTTTTTTCCCTTTATTGAGTATCACATCACTTTCAAAAACTAGTCAGAGTGAGTAGAATAAAGAAATGTCTTTAGTGTCAATCATTTATGAAATATCAAAATATCAGTGCATTTAATCTTTGAGAAAGCCTGATCATAGGGATTTTCAAGGCAGTTGATTATCTTCACACTTTTGAGTCAGAACTAAACTCAACAGTTGAGAGCAAAGAGGATTTGATCTCTTTCACTTTATCTTTAAACTAAAAGTGATTTCTTTATATTTTAAGATTGGTCCAGATATTAAATACCTCGTCCCTCAAATATTGTTATAATTTACTAACTATACACCTGTCATGAGATCCTTAACACCAAACGTAGCTGGAATAGACATCCATTTATCCCAAGGTTGATGTTTATCAGTGAGAACCCAGAGAATGTGACATACACATATCCATCAGCTTTGAACCTAGAAAATTTTATTTTATTCATAAATACTCCCAGATATCCCTGTCAAAGTCACCATGTCTCCATCACTAGAGATTTGTTTATTTGGCTTAAGGCTTTGCTTCCGTGTGATTTGATTTAACAAGCGAGATGCTAGGCAGCCAGGCTGAATTGGTTTGGCATCCTTATCAGGAACTGCTTTTGCACAGGGGAAAAATGGTATTTTCCTTCTGGCTCCATTCTTCTTACTTTCTAAGGTTTTAAATGAGAACAAATAGATAAGAATAAGATTCGTAAGGACAATTTTCCGTATCTACACTACGAGAGTAGTCCAATATTTCCCAAACTATGTTCTGTGGAGATGTTAATAGATGATATGGTTTTCTTTAAATCAGTAGAGCAGTGTTTTCCTTCTGCCACAGTAAAGAATTACAATGCAATTAGAAGCTTTGAGGAATTTTATAGGAAAGGAGCTTGTCTCTTTGTTTAAAGTTTGTTTAACTTATAGGAACCCAAACAATTTTCTCAGCACATCAGTATACCTTAGCAGGATCATGGTGTGGGAAATCTCACTAGAAAATTCTTGACTCACAGAAAAGCAGAGAATTTATATCTCAATCAAGGAAATGCCCTGGTTGTATACTGTATCTTGCCGCTCAAGCCTTCTGATCCATTGCATATATACCATACCACATACTCACCTAAGGATTTTTGCTAAGAGGATAGTCATGATGGATCCTCTTGTTCTTGTTTTCATTTATAAATTACATATTGTTGAATGTATATTCAACATTAGTGATATAGAGTTAAAGTTAATTATGTACACTAATGTATGGAAATAACATTGCTAAAATTTCTATTAAATAAAATTCTCAATTACTGAGAATTATATATATATGTATATATTCTAAGAATGAATATATATTCTTCGTTTCAAGTTTCTGAAATCCAACTCTAGCTTATATAGGTGTATATATTCTGTAAGAAGAAATTGGGGAACCTAAAATTTTTAGGATTAATAATAGATCTGCATATGTTGGACCTTGGAGTCAGAGGTGAAGATACCCTGGACTTTCTCTAGCTTCCTTTGATTGCAAGGATTGTTGTTGGCTTCATTTACTACTATTTACAGTGGTTTTCCTGTGTTAGTAAAATAGGTCATGTAGAAATTTACATCATTCAGAGTCTGTAACTTCACAAGGCAAACCCCTCTTCCTTTGCCTTAAGCAAAGCTCTCAACTAGGAATCTATTTGGGCTGTATTAGGTTATTCATCAGCCTTTGATCATTCATTGTGGCAGGGTAAATTGCCAAAAAGGCTATTTAAACCTGGTCATACAACCACATTTTATATCTGGAAATTATTGAGTGCTCTTGCATTAAAGCAGTTTCTGAAAGGATAGGGAATTTGTTCATGAAGAGACAAAAGCAAAACTTCACTATATCTCACCCTTCTATAAACACACCAGCTCTATTGAGTCAAACAAAAGCTTGCAGCAATGCAAATAATGACTGCATGAATACAAACACATCTCGTGTCTTCCACGAGAGAGAAACTTGAAAACTTATTTTATTACTGAATTTAGAATCTTTAAATTCTGACTATTTCCCTTAATCATGTGAGAATACACTATTTCAGGATTTGCTTACTTATAAACTAAATAAAAAATTAAAGTGTCAGAATATATTCATTTAAAAATAAATGATGAGAGACAAGACAACCACAAAACACCTATTTTTTTAGAAACTGGGGAAAAAATCTTCATGTATTATGAGCTGCTGAGTATAAACTTCATTCTTTCATGGTCACCATTTAAAGGAATATTGCAAATTTTTAATTTGTGGATTCTTTGTGTATGCTTTTGGTATCTTGGGGTTGCTTTAGTAATGAAGAAGTCATTGGCAGACAGTGACAATTATTTCAGTTAAAAATATATTGCATTTCTAGAAATTTTAGTTGTATTTTTTCCACTATATCATTAACTGCCTGGGTCATCTCTTACGTTCTCATGACGTAAATCCTTTTTTAGAGTATGGGTGCTAGTCCACATAATTTCCCATACAAGTCTTACATTCTTCTAATTCTTACCACAGAAGCTCTTATAGACAATTCTAACTAAACATGGCCAGATTCTTGGGTCTTCATGCTTGTGAGTAAATTCACCACATTTTCAGGCCAAACAGTCTTAAAAGTCACCTTCATAAATCCCAATTTCTTGTTCATCTAAGCACACATCCTTTCTACTGCTATCACACTGATTCAAAGCAATATCATCACTTGCTTGGACTTCCAGTTTCACATATAAAAGATTCATGACTATACTCTCATCTCCTAAGCCACAGTGTAGCTAAAGTGATGTGCTTTGAAGCTGTATGTAACATGAAACAAATTTCTCTGCTCAATAATGCCATCTTCTCATTATTGTAGAACATTTGAACTCCTGACCTTAATGTGAAAGAAAGCCGCTCTATGTCAAGACTGTGGGCTTCTCTCAAACCTCATTCTCTAATGGACTCCATCTTGTACAGCTGTTTCCAGACACACTGAATTGCTGTTCATTATGCTTTCTATCTCATAGTGAGGCAGAGCCTTTGTGGGGTTTGTTGTTGTTTTTGTTTTTATTTTTTTTCTGTCTCTGTCTTTCTGTCCTTGATGTCAAGATTACTCCATTCTTTGTATGTTTTTAAGGTGTGTTTCTTGAATGTGACCTGCTATTAGTTATATTTCTCTTTGTCTATTCCTTATTCTTCCCATTACCAACTATGTATTATTTATATATTTATTTATATGTCACCACATAAGGTTAGTATGATGTATGTTTATTTTGGCAGCATATATACATTGTAGAAAATAAAGATTTCATCTGCCTGTCTTCTGGGACATCATCTGGCTTCTCCTTTGTCATGAGTCATTTCCCTTCTCTCTCTCTCTCTCTCTCTCTCTCTCTCTCTCTCTCTCTCTCTCTCTTCATCTTGCTGCCCTAGTTTCTATATATGAGAGAAGCTATGTGGTAACTGTATGGAAAGAGCTGGTTTATTTTGCTTAATATGATGTATAGTGAATGCCACATTTGGATGCTTCTCTACAAGATGATAGCATGGACTCCATATTCTAATATTACTTCTAAACATAATAATGGTGTCAAATACTGTCTAATTGTCTTTAGCAACACACTAATCTATATGTTCTTTTAACTCACTTATGACATAGGTAAAGTATGTTTTGACTGTTTTATAGGCAGAAATTGAGGCATAAAGGCTTTTGCTCAGTTTCTTAAGTTTATGACTAATAGGGAACACAATCAGTTTTCAGCTAGGGATGAGGTGGGGGGGGGCTGTGAGTCAGTTTCATGATTATCTCAACATTTTCTCCTGCAAGTGCTTCTCTACCAGAGCAGTGA
The DNA here is from genome assembly GCA_021653895.1 of Mastomys natalensis. NCBI lineage: Eukaryota > Metazoa > Chordata > Mammalia > Rodentia > Muridae > Mastomys > Mastomys natalensis. The sequence goes on from JAJTUV010000532.1 coordinate 376,839, forward strand.
AATTAAAGGAAAGTCTGAGGGAATCACTCTCTGGGTGCATCCAGGAAGAACCTTGTCAGGAGGCATATACAGAAGACTGGACCAGGAATGTCAAACTTTATATTTCATGTTACTTTTTTGATCCTACCAAGGCCCACTCTATTTGAAATCCTTTAGCTCTAATCTTTCTTATATGGGGCTTAAAGTGATACAGGGGCTCAACCTATTATAAACACTCAAGAACCACAGTGAGCTTCGTCAGTATGGAACTGGGGACTGTAGACTGAATGTGTTTTATAATAATGTGGACCTTTCTTTTGTTCCCTTTTCCACTTTATCTTTGTATCTCTTCAGTGTTAGCTCACCATTCTGTTTGTAATTTGAAACACTTGGGGAACCTTTAAGAATACTTGGCCCTACCATGTAACAATTAAATAAAAACCTCTGAGGATGGAACCATGGCAACTCCATTTTTTTAAATATTTCCCCTGGCAATCTTAATGAGCAGCCAGAGCGAGAAGTCTTGCCATAGATCAGTGGTTCTCACACTCTAGAATGTCAGTATTGTCAGGAGGGCTTATTAGACACAGCCTGCTTGGCCCCACCTCTAGGATTTCTGATTCAGTAGGTCTGGACTGGGGCTGGAAAATGTCCCTATTTGACAAGTTCCCAGGTAATGGATGGCATTGCTGATTCCAGCCAACACTTTGAGAACTGCAACGTCAGACCAAAGCTTTTTTGTAGCATCAAGGGCAAGAGGTGTGGCATATCTGTTCCATTTAGAACTGAGCTAATATATTTCTGAGAATAAAAAGGAAGCAAGGGAACTGCACAGATATTTATGACTTGTTGATTAAGAGAACTTGCTGCACTTTGTAAAGATCTCTCATTTACTTCCCACATATACAATGGGAAGCTCATAGCCGGTTGTAACTCCAGTCTCAGGACATTTGATGTCCTCTTTTGACCTCAGTAAGCACTGTGTATCTGTGCTGCATATACACACAAACAAAACACACATGCATGTAAATAACAAAGTTAGAAAAAAGACATAGTGAATATTTCTCCCTGAAGATGATACAGAAACATTCACAAATCCTTAGAACATGATTAAGAACTAAATTATACATATAAAAATGAAAGGATGCAGCAAGATGTCTGTACATTAGCAATGCCAATAGGCTAAGTTATGGGGACAAAACTGAATTATCAAGTCTATCTGTGAATGGTAAACATATATTAGAGCCTTTATGTGACAGGGGACTTAGTGAGGAAATAAAGAGGGTCATAGAATTCTGCAACAAGATGCTTAAAATTGTCAAGTATAAACTACCTATATTTCATATTCAACTAAAGAGTTGCTCTGTCTGCTTCTGTAGCTTATTTACCAAAGGCATTTGAAACAATCTGGTATTTGCTTTAAGTCTTTTATGATAAGTGAACAAAGGATTACTTTCTAGACTTTGCACATACTTAGTATACTGAAAAGAATAAAAGGAGGCAATTTTAATTCATATTTCTTTCCACATGTGTATGTATTCATGTTCCTATATTTGCAAGCATGTATTACACACGAATATGCATGTGTTACTATATACATATGGATATACAGAGAATTGTTCTCATTTTCATATGAAATTAGTAATGCCATTGGTGGATGTAAATCTGTATGGCAAAATTGCATGTTGGGTGAGAAGATGCACAGATGCATGACATTTGTGAACAGTGTCATGACATGTGCCATCCATGTAGCCCAAAGTAGCAGCCTGATCTTTGAGCAAGATGATGAGTTGAACATTGCCTGTGTGTGATCTTATTACAGAGAATTGTTGTATAAGAGAAAAAGAGACATCATCTCAATGAAAAAAAATTCTTCATGTAGTTATAAAGGCAAAGATGCAACAGTGCAAAGGTGTTAAGATGAGATGTGCCACAGGCTGAAAATCTAAACCAAGCTAAGCTCTAGTCTCCCAGCTCTCTCGTTGTGATGGTGGAGAGAAAGAAGCCAAAGTCAAGCCCAGAGGGTAAGCCAGGAAGTTCTGGTGCAAGGTCTGTTTTCCACATAAACCCACAGCTTTCACAGTCTTAAGCCCAGTTGTGCAGATTGTTTGTGTGATCATCCAATAGACAGGCAGGCAGTGAAGAGAAATCCCACTCTTTTAGTCTGACTTGGAGGGCAATGGCAGACATTGTCTTGAGGGGGAAAATCATTGTTTAAAACTGAGTTACTCAGTGGCCTGAGTACAGGAAGTGACAGTCAGAGATCCTGAACATAAGCAGTCACAGCACTACAGAGAGAGGTAGAGTGACGAGTAGAAGTGCAGGATGCTGTGGGCAGAAGCATGCAAGCTCCATGTGGCTCTTCTCAGTCAGTAAAGGGCATAGGAGAACCTAACCTCACCCTCAGTGATTGGCAGCAGACTTCCAAAACTGAGATAGAGTAATACCAGAATCTGTGGGTGGTAGGTTATTAACCTTTAAAACCATTTATCTACCCTTCTCTTCCAGAGAGCTCAAGAACTCTGAAGTCTATCCTTCCAGTAGTGAGTAGTACTAGGCCCTGAAGAGATGAAGAAAGGCCTTCCACCTTCACAGATCTCAGTTCCCTGATTTCTTCCAACACATTAGGGAAACAATCTCCAATAGAAATTCAGCTACACGATGACATGGTTGAGAAGATCCAGGAAGTAAGATCCTCTCCTACTCAGAGTGTACAAAGCTGAATGTCACTCATAGAACCTCTTGGAATGCAAAGAGGGGAAGCCACCGATGTGAATGCATCACTAGTATATGTAAGACACAAAATGGATACAGGCTTAACACTAGCAAAAGTTTTATTGTGGTAAAAAGTCTTCACAAATGCAGCTAGTCTTTCTCCAACCCTGCATAAAGTTAATTTTCTTTGATTTTTCAAGATACGGACAAAGGTTTCTCAAACATTTCATCTTTTTACTTACATTTTTGGCTCCTGTAAATCTTAATTTTTTTCTTTTTATTGCACGTTGGTTTTGCTTATTTTTGAGATTGTTAATTACTATGTTTCTCTTTTCCCTTTCTTCTAAATCTTTCTGTATATCCCTCTGAAGTCTTCTTTATATTCATGTTCTCTGTTTTTTATATTAATTATTATTGATGAATATATGTATTTGTACATACATATATATTCCTAAATATAACCTATGGAGGCCAAATCTTGTTATGTATATGTATCTTTTCAGGGCTGACTGTTTAACACTGGATGACCAATTGGTGCTCTCTTCTGCAGGGAAACGTCTTCTCCTGCTCCCAAATTACTCAGTTGCCTGTAGACTTTTGTGTAGAGTTGAGGTCTCATGGGCTTTTGCCCATCCAGTGTGTCATGTTTATTGATGTCATCTTTGTTCATCTCACATTTATGTGGTCATGTTGGTGAAACTTGATATGTGTAGCTTCTGATATTTCTAGGAGATGATCTGGCAGGAAATACCTAATTCTCTGTCTTTTCCCAACTTTCTTCTCATTCTTCCATAATGTTCCCTGAGCCTTAGATGGGAGAATGGTTTTCAGATGTATACACTGAGATTGGGCTCCACCACAACTTGGCTTGCTTGTGGTTTTCTATAGTAGTCAGACTCTGTTGCAAAAAGAAGTTTCTTTAAAGAAGGATTAAGACTATACTTATCTGTTGGTATAAAAACAAGAAAATAACTTCAGACAAGGATCTAAATTTTAGACTAGAACAAGGAAGTACGCTTCGACATGAAAATGACTTTGGGCTAGGAAAGGAAAGTTGGCTCAGATATTTTGGTCATCCTGATAAGTCCTTACAAACTGTATCACTGAAGTGTTCGCAGAATTTTGTTTATTGCCTTGCTTGTTCTTTGACTATTTATGTTTATTGTCTTGCTTGTTCCTTGACTCTTTGTAACAATTGTTGCTAGTTCCTCAACCTAGAACTGACCTTAATACTTGCATGTAATTAAAATGGTATAAAAGCCAAAAGAGAGGGGGATGGGATAGGGGGTTTCTAGGGAGCGGAAATGAGGAAAGGGTATGATATCTGAACTGTAAATAAATAAACTATCCTAATAAAAAAATGATTTTATATTATTGTTAATGATTATGCTGGTTTAGTAAATGAGTAGTTGTAGATTCTCTTCCAATACCCATCACTTTCCTATCCCTGAGTAGTTAGTAGGCTTTCCTCTTATGGAATGGGTCTTAATTCCAACTAGAAAACTATTGGTTACCAGGTTACCACCAAGTATCTACACTTTATAGAACATATTTATTTTATTATATTAAATGTCTTTAAAGTAATTTATTAATAATTTGTATGTGTTTGTGTCACAGTACACATCAGAGGACAGTTTTTTTTTTTTTTTTTTTTTTTTTGTAGCTAATTTCCCCCAACATAATAGGTCTATTGATTATTTATAAGTTCATAAACATACCTCATCACACTCACTTCAAATTCTTCCCAGGGTCCATTTGCCCACTTGAACCCTCTCTTGAAGAAAAAAACTCACCAATTTCTGTTGTCCTTATATCACTGGAGCATGGTCAAACTCCCAGTAGCCAGCTCCTTAAAGATAACCAAATCCTACCCACACTAACCAGAAGCCATCTGCTAGTGCAGAGGTTACTTCAGCATCTTTATCACAATTTTAAGGCTCTTCAACAGCTCCCTGTCTAGAATGTTGCTTTTAGGTGGCAGGGGGTTGGGAGAGGGAGATTATCACAGAATCCCAAATGCTCTCATTCTCATTTATGAGTCTGCAGTCATTGATACTATTGTAAAAGAAGCGTCCTCCTTTCTTTACATGGGCTCTGGAGACTGAATTCAGGTTGCCAGGCTTTCAGACTTTACACAGTATGCTCTCTCTGGTACAAGCTACAATCTTATTCTCAAAAGCAAGTTTTATGAGGCATATTTTCAAGTATTTGGCTGTAAGTTGATTTTCAAGAAAAGGCATTAGGCATTAAAACCAGATGCTTCTTATGAGCAATCATTTTCTTCTAAATGCAAGCTGAATTATCTTCAAATTTGAACTGATCAATTTGTTTTCCATTTTAAACAAATCCAACCTCAATTTTAAGCACAGCAGTCATGTAGTCAATAGATATTAAATCCAGAAATATCAGAAGCAAATTATTTAAGCATCACTTAGGGAAGTGCATTATGTTCTAATATCACTTGAATTGCAAAATAAATGTCGGTCATGGAAAGCAACTGTGTTGTGATAGCCCATGACCTGAACACAAAATCAGCTGGAACAGCAAAGGTCAGTTTATGGAGAGTGCTGCCTTTCTGTTACTGAATAGTTGCTAACTATAATCCAAAGAGTTCTTCTCCAAGCCAGAGATATTTAACACTGGTGCTCCTGAAATCTGGGGAAAAATGATAATTTTTAGCTATTGTGAAGGGGGAAGAACTGGGAAGGTTGCCTTGGGCATTATGGGATATTTCATTGCTGATCTAAATTTTAAATTGCACTTATATCACCTCTTTGAATTTACAGCAGTTATGGTGTGCTGTATAAGAACTGCATAAAATCAAGCCAGTCAACATTGCAATAAAGAATGGGAATGGGCTCATAAGGTCCCAACCAACATGAAGGAGGTATGGAGAGTGGATGGTCTCAGAAGAAGGCTGAGTTTTCTTGTTGTCTAGGTCACAATGCTGTGTGTGGCCACAGACTCAGAAGTATATGAGTAGCACAAGTTGGAGGTGATGGACTGCTAATTTTCTGATAAAGGACACTAAGTTGGAAGATGGGGACTTGGGGGTCAATTTGGGAGGTTTAAGGGGAGGGCTTGGAGGGTAAATATGATCAAAACCATTGTATGAAATTCACAAAGAATCAGTATAAATATTTACCTTTAAAAATATGATTTGGAAAATTTTTCGTCAGAGTAAAAGGCTGGAAAATTTTTTTTCAAGCAGTTGGTCCCAAGAAACAAGCTGGAATAACCATTCTAATATCTAATAAGATTGATTTTTGACCAAAGATCATCAAAACAGATAAGGAAGGACACTTTATACTCATCAAAGGAAAATCCCATTACAGATGGTTGTGAGCCACCATGTGGGTGCTGGGAATTGAACTCAGGACCTCTGGAAGAGCAGTCAGTGCTCTTAACCACTGAGCCATCCCTCCAGCCATACATCATACTTTCGCGGCAGAAGTATTGCAAAATTTAGCTCTTATGTTGCTTGTATATTTTTACATCGACTGACATAAAGAGTTTTGCTTTAGGTTTTGTTACTGGGCAGTAACCTTATTTGATATAAAGATGCAGGAGCCCAGTCTCTCATACTTCTTCACCTTCTTGGTCATTGCAGGTAGTGATATCTTTTGGAGCCATAAGTGTCATGGATAATGAGCAATTTCTGAAAATACCTCTGTATGCTCTTTTGAGGACAAGGAATATTTTAATTTCAGAATAATTCAAACATTTATATAATTGTATGTATCTTGTCTTAATTCATGGTTTATTTTATATGATTCCACAGTTTTAACTTCATTTCAAAGCTTGTCCTGACAACTCTAGGAAGTGACTGTCTTTCCTAGTGTATACAATACCTAGCTTGGTGCAATGTCGAATACATCAACTTTATGAAAGCCTGTTCATGTGTCACATATTTACTTTATTGTTTATTTCTCATGTCACACAAACTTCTTGAGGCTAGGGAAAATTTCACATAATTCTGCAAAATTATTTTAACTGATAATAGTATATTTATCTCAGGAGACTTGGAATATTAGTCCCCATTTGAAATGAACAATTTGGGGCTATATATTCCCATGTGTGAAATAGATCCTCAGCCTTAACATAAGAAAAACAATGAGCTGGGCGGTGGTGGCGCATGCCTTAATCCCAGCACTTGGCAGGCAAGGCAGGCGGATTTCTGAGTTCGAGGCCAGCCTGGTCTACAGAGTGAGTTCCAGGACAGCCAAGGCTATACAGAGAAACCCTGTCTCGAAAACCAACCCCCCCCCCCCAAAAAAAGAAGAAAAACAATGACCTAACAACTGTGTACATGTTTTATATATACTTGGTGGTTGAACCAGTCACAATAGGCTGAGAGCAATGCCATACAAACATACCGGTCTTATGGAGTCCTTTAATGGTAAACGTATTCATCTACATCAGTGTGTTGCTAAGAGGAGTTTCTTTCTGGAGAAGAGCAGTAGCCATTAGCAACAATCCTTCAGTAATATTTTAGAGGGGAATAATTTATCACTAAGCAAATGAACACTTTCTCACTACCAAGCATAGGAGCTAGAGCTCATTCCCCAGGCACAGCAGGTGGCTCTGGGACACACTGACAGTCAATAGACTTCAAGAAGAGCAAATAGCAGAGGCTCTCCTGAGTTTTAGCAGTTCTCAGCTGTGGTAATGGCATCAATTGCTCCAAGTACCTCGGAGGGCAAGCAAACCAAGTGTTTGCTGCTTTTCTGGGTTTACTGTCTCCACCTGGAACACTGAAAACTAAACACAACTCCAATCAAGGATAAAGCGAGAACAGCAACGATGCCGAAGAGAGGGCCACAAATGAACTGTTTTATAAAGAGAAGATGAGAAAGCCAGCTGTTCAGAGTAAAGGATTCAATCTCATGTTCACATACTGAAAAGGAGCATCAGGGAAGGCAGAGGCCCAACAGGCTGCCTAGGCTAACCATTTTAGTTTAATCCCAGAACACACATGTAGAAAGGCCAGTCCTGACAGCAGTAAGTTTTCCTCTGAGCATCATGTGTATGTCATGGAACACATGCATACATGCATTCACGTACATACACAAAAATAAATGTGTTTTAAAAATCTTAAAAGGAATATCAGTAAGTGGGAGGTCAACGTACCGTACCATAGTCTGCAAACTGTGTTTCAAAGAGGTTGCGATGAAATGATCCCATCATATTTTTGTTTTTAAAGATGAAATGCCTTTTCTGACATAATAGTTTCAATAAATTGCATAATGTTTTGGCATCCTTGGAATAAAATGCTGTATTTGTGAGACAGTTCTGTCCAAGTATGTGTGCAAACTTCATGATAAACGTGCCCGTCTCTGCTTTCCTAACTTGGTAATTTTAAATAATAAATTCACAATTCTTGTTTGTCTTTGATCCAGAGAATGTTCTGCAGTGGTCATAGTTTGGTTTTGATGAAGGAATTTATTGAGTATACAGCAAGCCAAAGTGAAAGAATAAATTATTGCAAGTCATCGATAGGAAAATGTCATCAAGTCAGGCCCTTAAAAGATCCAGAAGAAATCATCTGGGAAAGTCCTCTTGATGCAGTCAGCTGGAGTTCATGATTGAGTTTTCTCTCCATTGATGAGCATCGTGTGACTGACATTTTGCTTCCCTTTCTCACCGGAGGCACTTTTATATCATGAGATAAATAATAGTAACCTCTGTTGGAAATGGTTTGCCTTTTAGCTATCATTGAGGACAACCAGATTTTTACTATTGTATTGTTTTACAATATCATTCCCTTTGCTTCCTGTCACTTTGTTGCAAGGGCGGGCCTATCTTCACTCAAAAGTACATTTGACAGCTAGAGGTAAGCACACTCAGGTCTCAGATGGGGTATAGGCAACCCCATGTCTACAGCCATCTTCTCTCGGAGTTCAAACAGCATAGGACAGTTTACTAACATAATATACATTATAGAAATATTTTCAAACACTTTAATTAATGTTTTGAAGTTGGAAATTTACTAAAACATGCTGTATAAATGAGGTCTAGGAAAAGCAAAATTGACACTAACAATTTGAAAATAATTGTTAAGTTGTACAGTAGAACTAAGAAGTAGCACACATTAGTTTAAAAGAGTATAGTTGAAGGAAGAGTAAGTTGGGGAAGGTATTCCCTAAAGCAGGGCTGACTCTTGGTCTTAGTAGAAAGTAAGTGCCTGTAACTCCAGGTGCTAGAGAAATTTGCAAGGTTGTCTGTGCATGAACATGTAAGGACTTTAATGCTCACTGAAATTCCAGGGAACTTCTCTAGGCAGCTGTCAATTCCACTCCTGGTGAAATGTGCTTGGTTTTCAAACCTTGTGCTGAGTGGAGAGGTGTAGGTGCCTCTGAGACTTTTCACTGGGTCCTCAGAAAGACAGACCAGGTTTCTGCTAAAGTCCTCTAGGATGCTCTGACTGAAATACTGGTAACATTTTTAAAACCTCCCAACACAGAGCATCTCTATATGCAACTTCTGTTTCCCAGCACGTCCCAAGAAGCTTCTCACTGATTCACAAATGATTGAGATTTTTCTAGTTATTTGGCAAGGCATTTCCTAGTTTGAAATGGTCTAAGAGTTGATGAAAGATAGTTTTAAAGGAGAACAAGACACAGAATAAAGTAATGATCTTCTAGATTACTGGAATTGAAAAGGAAACCACATATTTTATTTCCCATGATATGTTAATAAAGTCACATAAGACTGTGTCAATTATCAAAGTTTACCCTTCTTTTTCTGACATTATAATGTTGGAAATGTTTCTAAATATTCTCATTGGCCAAAGGAGAGGAAGATTAGAGCTTATTGGTACTAAGTGGGGCACAGTAAGGATAATACGGAAAAAAGAGAAAGAAAACGAAGCTAACTAATTTCATAACTACAAGGAGAGACCACACAGATATTCTAGAAGTTCACACAATACTAAACATAATAAATATCAAAAATGATCTGTTTTTGTAAAGAAGATATGAATAAAATGGCTGCTCAAAGGAATGGGCTCAAATCCGTGTTCACTGAATAAAAGGGACAGTGAACATTTTTATACAACTGCTGGAAAGCCCTTTAATTTTGAGGTCTGAAAAAACTTATACAAGTAATTTAGAGAACTATGTAATTCTTTTGAAGTTCAAATGTCTCATATCATGTCACTAAACAATTTAAAGTAACCATTCATTCAGAAAAGTAATGCCCTATGTCCTCAAAAGAACCTAGGAACAAATGTTTCTAGCACTTTTGTTCACAGTAATCATAGGTTGAAATAACACAAATATCTTTGAAAAAGAAACAAACAATTTAACTCATATAACAGTGTGCTTCTTTTCTAAAAAAAAAAAAAAAATAGTGAAAAAGTCTAAAATTAAAGTGGACTTCATATTGAAGGGAAAATAAAAGTTGGTATTTATTGAGTCTACTGACACAGGCTGCTTTATTAAAGGAAAGAAAAAACTTATCAATGCTGAATTTAATTAAGACATATAATGAAGATTTGTAAGAAAACATATATTTTTAGTTAGCATACTGATTCTAAAGGTAAATAATCATCATTCACTTAATTCTTAAAATGTTTGAAAAAAGATTTATTGATTAAATAAAATTAATATGTGGAAATGTTTATGTAGATTTATGATTATGTATACAATGATTATGAAATAGAGGAGCATGAGGCCCAAGAAACAGCAATTAGATAAAACTCTCCACACAAATGAATCTAATAAAAATAATACACTGTATGCGTTATTCTAATTGTGGTAAATTTTACAGAAAATTGAAAGTAGTTGAGATATACAGATTGTGTGTAGATGTGTGTTTAATCTTGCTCTTTTTCCTTTTTCCTTCATACCATGATACTCCATTCTGTTCATTCAAGGGTTCAAATTTCAAGCACTAAAACCAAGCCTAGCTTTGTATCTGTGAACCTGATTTAGTGATTATTGAAGATAAAAGCAATCTGTGGTCTGTATCCATGGATGAGGGCTAAAGTCTCAAGGTTAGTCCTATTCTAGGTTTAATTATTCTGTTAAGAACTTAGTAGTCACTTAGATGAATGAAGGATATCTACATTTTCATTGAACAAAGATAGTTCAGGTACTGGCTGATTTTTATGTCAACTTGACACAAGCTAGAGTCATCAGAGAGGAAGGAGCCTCAGCTGATAAACTACCTCAATGAGAAAGATCCATCTGTAAGGTATTCTTTTTTTTCAATTAGTGATCAGTAGGGGAGGGTCTAGCCTTGGGCTAATTGTTCTGGGTTTTATAAGTATGTAGGCCAAGTAAGAAGGAATCCTTCATGGCCTCTGCATCAGCTCCCACCCAAGTTGAGTTCCTATCTTGGTTCCCCCATTGATGAGCAGCAATGTGGATGTGTAAGCTGAATAAACATTTTGCTTCTCACCTTGCTCTTTTGCTCATGGTGTTTTGTTGCAACAATAAAAGCTATAAGACACTTCGCTACACTTCATATTCCTGATTGATGGAATATTTAAATTTCTGAGGGTTTTGAATATGTGGAAGATTCTGGAAGTCTTCATTCTCAACACTATATAATCCTCTTTAGCATGGCTGGCACTGGAAAAAGCTTGATTAGATCTTCAACATTCAATGAAACTATCCACATTTAATAGCCCAGTTAGTATACCATTAGCTGAATTGGCATTTTAAGCACTATCTTGTGTTCTTCTTCTGATTTTCACAGCCTTATAGTTTATGCCATCAGTTCTTGGACAGTTGCATCAGCCACTTATTTATTTTTTATTCTTAAGCTACACTTAAGTGGCCATGTCCTCTTCAATGCAAAAGACTCTCCAGTAAATGCAAAATTGTTTTTAAGCTGTGAAATAATGAAATCTAGCAGAATCCAGGTTGTTACCATACCACTGGGGTATAGACTTGGTTTCTATGTAACATATGTAAGATTATCCACTGGGACCGAAACCATAGTCACACACACACACACACACACACAGAGAGAGAGAGAGAGAGAGAGAGAGAGAGAGAGAGAGAGAGAGAGAGAGAGAGAGAGAGAGAGGACTTTACTTGGAGATCTGGAGAAAAATTAATTTGAAGACATTAGGAGACCCCTAATGGTGGAACTGAAAGGGGAGGATGTAAAGTAAAAAGAAAAAATTTTGAGAAAAGATTATATAGCTTATAATTTTAATGTCTTCAAATTAATTTGTGACTATGGTTTCTAACCCAGTGGATAATCTTACATATGTTACATAGAAACAAAGTGTATTACTCCAGTGGTATGGTAACATCCTGAGAAGAGGAAGCTCCCTCCTTTGGGTACCATCCCAACCTGGGATATCTATTCCCAGCAGGACTAGGCATATCCTCTCTCCTTGAGGCTACCCAAGAAGACTAGTAAAGGAGTGAGCTCCAGTGGCAGGCAACAGAGACAGAGACAGTTCCCACTCTGATTGTTAGAGGACTCAAAGGAAGACAAAGCTGCACATCAGCTACAAATGTATAGGGCATATAGGTCTATACCCTGTATTCTCTTTGGTTGGTGGTTCAATCTTTGTGAGTCCTCACGGGGGTAAGATTAGTTAACACTGTAGGTTTCCTTGAAGTGTCCTTGACCCCTCCAGCTCACTCAATGCTATCCCCTAATCTCCCACACTACTCTTCAAGCACCACTTGATGTTTGGCTGTGGGTCTCTGCATCTGCCTCTATCTGATGCTGGATGAAACCTCTCAAGAGACAGTTATGCTAGGTTCCTGTCTGGAAGCATAGCAGGATATCATTAATAGTCTCAGGGGTTGGTTCTCTTACATGGGATGGGTCTCAAGTTGGAATAGTTGTTGGTTGATAAATTGTTCCCTCAGTCTCTGCTCTATCTTTATCCTGCACATCTTGTAAACAGGATAACTTTTGGGTTGAAAATTCTGTGGGTGGGTTGCTTGTCACCATCTTCCTCTGGAAGTCCTGCCTGGCTATAGGAGTATATATCCCCAGCTGGTAGGAAACTCAGTTAAGGTCACCCCTAATCCATAATTACAATAACAAAAGACCTATAACATTACTTGGACATCTGGAATAAATTAATTTGAAGATATTAAAATTACAAACAGATGTTTGATATACTTACTGGAGGTCCATAGGTTATCACCATAATCCTGGGATTGGTAGTCACTACATAATCTTTTTAAAAATAAATTACTGTTCATATCTTGAGAATTTCATACAATGTTCACGGCCATATTATACCCTGACTCAGCTCCTTTTAGATCTACCTTCATCTCTATCCACAAAACTTTTCTTCTTTTTTGACTCATCAAGTCCTATCTGTGGTGCTCAAAATAATCTTTATTTGGGTGTATATCGTAGGGTTTTACTGTTGTGAACAGACACCATGACTAAGGCAACTATTAAAAGGACAATCTTTAATTGGAGCTGGATTACAGACTCAGATGTTCAGTCCATTATCATCACGGTGGGAGCATTGGAGCATCCAGGCAGATGTTGGCTAAAGGAGCTGAGAGTTCTACAAGTTTATCACAAAGCACACAGGAGAAAACTAGTTCCTGTGTGGGTAGGTAGAGAGTCTTATTGGCCAGCCCCACAGTGACACACTTCCTCCAACAAGGCCACCCTTACTCCAACAAGGCCACACCTCCTAATATTGCCAATCCCTGGGCCAAGCATATTCAAACCACCAGACTGTGGAAAATATTCTTAGAATGTTGTCAACCTACCAGGGTCAGACTCTTAAGGAAAACCATCCCTCCCTCTCCCAATAGCTGTAATGTACCAATAGCTCTCCAGCTAGTAGAGGATTTCATGTTTACCTGCCACCTCCATGCTGAGAATTTTGTTTGGCTTGAGCTTGTACACATCCTATACATACTGACACAACCAATCTGAGTTCTGGTAAAAAAAAAAAAAAAAAAAAAAACCTAGTGAGGCCCCCGCAGACCCACAAACATTACAGGCTATTGATAATGCTCTTGATTCTTCTCCAGAAATTGATGGTAAAACACTGCTTTGTTGTCTTCAACCGTCTGCATGTGGTGCTTACACTCTATTTGCCACCTCTTTTTATAACAATTTCAGAGCATTTTGGGTGGTATTGCCATTTAGAAGTTCCATTTGGGACTGAGAATTCTTCAATCTCATATATACTAAACATTTACCAGTTGTGTTGTTGGTCTCTATGTTAATCACCAGGTACTGTTAAAAAATAGCTTCTCTGATGAGGACAGAAAATACCCTAACTTATGTTCATAGAGATAAGTTATAAAGGATCAGTTTAACACAATAGCGGTTTTATCAGAATGATAGTAGTAGGGCCTCTTTAGGATCTATGACTTGACTCCATCTAGGCATTGGGTTTGATAAAAGTGCCAGGTATGGTTTCCATTTCATGGAGCAGGAATTAAGCCCAACCAGAGACTGGTTAGTTACTACTTTGATGTTTGTGCCCCACTGCAGGAGAGGGCTATCTTGTCAGTCCTGTCATCATAGTAGCTCACAGAGTCCACAAGTTGGGTGAGTCTGATACTTTCTTTTCTCCCCGGTAGTGTACCTATCACTTGCCAGTACTGTGAAAGACAGCTAGTAGTGATGGATTTTCTAACTCATTACCAGATTACTTTCTCTATTTTGTATGACCAAAGCATGTGGTGTTTTCAGCTACAAGGTCTTACCATCAATTTCTGGAGAAGAATCAAAAGCATTATCAATAGCCTGTAATGTTTGTGGGTCTGCGGGGGCCTTACTAGCTTTTTTTATTTATTTATTTATTTTTATTTACTAGCCTTTTGACACATAATCTTTATGTGATGCAATTTGAGAATCCCAAGAATGAATTCTCATACTCGCAAACACGGTGTTTCTTATTTGATGTTAGTACTTTTTAAAACATTCACAATGAAAAATTCATGATGTAGAAAAATTTCCAGACTGTGGTTAGCATACACTATATGAACTTGACTAACTCTTCCAACTACAGTTTGACTGCTTGGGACCATTACTTCTGCAACTGGTGTAATGAGATATTTTCCAGAGGGCTGCCATGTTTTGCACATGAATGTACTGGGTAGCTAAGTGAGGAAGATGATGCATTCTCTTCTCTGTGTTGAACAACCAGGAGTTGCATCATAGATTCTTTCCTCTGACGGCTATCTAATTCTAATCACAGCCTACCTCTAAATTACACAGATTACATTTTAGTCTATCTCTGCATCCTTCACAATGAGGTGGCATTTTATGTGAAGTGTCTGCGTGTGTGTGTGTGTTTGTGTGTGCACGCGAGGGTACGCGTGCATTCAATGTCATGAGTAGCAAGCTCTAGCAGGCTATTCTGTCATGTAAATGACAATACATCTCCAATTTTGAATCTCACTTTTTAGGAATTGTTTTCCTATAAAATGAATGTCACCCTTTTTATCTCTGTAATTTTGCAGGAGAAAACTTAAGTGAGGGTCATTTAGGTCATGACAAGCTGAAGAAGCATCAGAGTGCTGAGGGTGACTATTTTTCACCTGGTGGCATCAGGAGATGTTTGCAGACACTGACATTGTCAGAATCCTTATCCTTTATTTAGGTTTTTCCCTGAGAAGTCTTGATTGTGTGTCATCCCTGATTAAGGAGGGCATGAGCCTAGGAGCATCAGATGGGAAGCAGTTTTTCTGAAATGTATTTGAAAAATAGACAAGAGGACATTTCTCCAACCCTATCCTCCTCTTTCTTTCATTTTTATTCCACATAAACTTAAGAAATATACAGTGATGTCAAGTCAGTGGAAAGATTCAGAGTTATTTAGAAAATCTTTTATGAAATGTATGTTGATGAACAAACCTTAACAGCATCTAAATTGTGAGAAAGAGTTCTATGAATTTGTCATCTGATTGGCAACTGTATTCTATATTCTTTCCTTGTGGCATTTTCTGTTTTTTAAAAGATTAAGACAATTTGAACACTCTTAACAAATTCCAACTTTTCTTTCCATATTTTAAGATAGAATATGTTGCCATACGATCTAACCTAGTCATTATGCCTCCATGTTTTAGTAGTTTATATAAAATTCTTACATAGGCAGCTGTATAATATTTTCTAGTCTTTACCTTTTAAAATGAGTATAGTAAAATTAAATTACATAAAATCTTTGTATATGCTTACTTGGAGAGGAAAAGTCAGTATACCCTGATCAAAATGCAAAAGAAATTTATAGCTAGTAAGCACAATGAAAGAAACAACTCCAGAATTATTGGCTATGAGAGGTTTGAGGGCATTCTGAGGGTACTTTTCTTTTTTTTGTCATAAGAACTTGACATATCTAAAGTTTGTTTCTATAACATGACTTTTAGGACAAAGTTTACAAAACAAACATTATTATTTACAACTCAACCTAAGATATATATATTTTTTTTCCCAAAATTAAAGGATACATATGATTTTTATTAATTTTTTTCTCATGGCTTCTGTTTTGTTATTCTGTCTTAGTATTTGTTTTCTTCCTTGCACTCAACTTACATGTAGCCAATAATTTCTTTGGGTTCATGACCTTGATATTCTATGATTCTCCATTCTCGGTTTGACTTATTGCTCTTAAGTTCTGATTATATTGCTTACAACTTCTGTGGGCATTTGATTAGCATTAGCTTTCTCCACTAATTGGTTTGTTCTCTTCAAGACAAGATCCCACAGAAAATCAGTTCAATTAAGCCTACTTTGCAATATCAGGCACCATTGAGTGTTTTGGGGAAATCCATTGTTTAGTATTCAATAGTCAATTTCTGGAATGGCCAATAGGACCTCAGTCAATTGTATGCCATAGATTTTATGGGATGCATCCTTACATGGGACTGGGGACAGAATGGCTTTGCTGCTAGGTGGTGTAACTGTATTCTACATTTCTTTTGATTGATTGGTAGACATTTGTATCAATAAATCTGATAGATAAAACATGTATTATGAAGTATAGTGGCATTTTACTAGTTAGAGGACAAACATTGAGGTGGGATGCGGTAGTAAGGGCCATCCTTGTTCAGGAGGCTTTGTTTGTCCCTTTGGAAAACTGAAAATGTATTTACATGTCAAAAGTAAGTGCTCTATTAGTAAACATTATAAGGTCTTTCTTATCATTCTAACAGATTAGCCACTCAGTGGGTGAGCAAATTGAAACCATGTTTTAGCTATTATGATCCATGAGCATGACTTTTTTTATATTCCCTATAGAGTCTGGTGTTTGAATCTTGAACCCTAGATTGTGGTGTTGAATGGGGGAGGTTTTGAAGGCTCCATGGAGCAAACACATCACTGAGACCTAGTTTGAGAGTTTACAGCCTTTCAGTTTGCGCCGGTTGCTTTGTGTTGTGGTGAGGGATGTGATTTCTTAGACTCCTGCTCCAGCCCCCATGCCTACTGTTTGTTGCCATCTCACTTCTCCTATACCATGAACTCTTATCCCTCTGGAACTATAAATCAAAACAAACTATTTATTCTGTTAGTGTCCAAGGTCATGTTATCTCCTTACAGTGTCAGAAAAAGTAATGAATACAGACGTTCGTACTAGAGAGTGGGCTGTGTTGTAAAGAATCTGACATTTTCTTTTGTGGATATGGAAAAATTTGAAACTTTGGGCTGGGAAGGTGGTTGAACACTATCAGAAGAGCTTAAAGGGTTATCTTAATAGGAACAGGGAGGGCAGTAGTGTTGAGAGAAATGCCCAGCTCAAAAGATTCCAGAAGGGAACAATATTAGCAGCAGGGAGAGAGATTCATTCCTGTCATATTTTGGTAAAGAGTCTGTTTAAATTCGGCTCGAGGCTAACATTAAAAGCTATGAACTCATTTCTGTGGTAGAGGAATTCAACATAATGTTGGTTGTGTAGTTGTTTCTTATGTAGGTCTACAACAAAAAAAAGGAGCAAGTGGCTAAGGAAGAAATGTAAAATGTAGTGTTTGGAGAGACAAAGAGTGCTAAGAAGCTTAAGTTACAGCCAAGACTTGTGTAGGAAGAAAGGCTGCAATTGCTAAGAAGATAAGTTGGTACATTAGAGAGAGGGCCTGCTCTGGACTAGAGTAAAGGGAAGTTTGCTCTGAGATAAGACATCACCAAGCCAAGCTTCCACCTTGTAGAGGATAGCCTAAGAAATTCTCAGTTCCAAGGGAGCACGAAGTAAAAATTGAATACTGATGTGATCCAAGGTGAGTGGGATCCATGCCAAGTTGGCAGCTGAATTTGGTAGTGTCATTCACTTGATATTTCTTAGAGTATGAAAGAGACAGTAGTAGATTCTTCCTCTATGGTGTCATAGGGCTACTGAGTTCAAACTGCTATGGCAGGGGATGCCCTGCATGGTACTTTATCACAATGACAGAAAAGTACTAATTTTTGATAAACTTTCAGATTCAACATAAGCCAAAAAATTATAATCTATAAAAAGTCAAAAAGTATGGAAAGGACTCTCTGATTTGAATTCGTCTGTGTAGTCTATCTTAACTAAGTTTGAGCCATAATGGTGAAGTATGAAGGACTAGTCCATCATACAGTACATTATAGGGTCTTAATCTGCAAAAAAAACCGAACCAATGGCTTCTAATCAGGTAGTTACCCAACATAATTTTCTCATTTAAAAACCATTTACATTTATTTAAAAGTAGAAAAAACAGAGACCCCAAATGAGAGTAGATTGTTTTTGAAAGTGCTGATTGATTGATATGATATTCAGAAACAGTTTGTAATTTATTTTAAAAGGAATTGTTAAACATCTTATCATACATTATTTAGGTATGATCATTTTAGTAGACTATGTAAATGGAAGAAAGAGAATATTCTAGTTAATTTATTTGTTCTATATTATAGCTAAGCCCTGGATCTGTAGTTTACTCTTCTAATACTTTATCTATTTGGCTAAGGCCAATGCATTATGTCTTTATATTCTAATTGCCTGCCTTGGTCTACAGTAATTTCAAAGCTGTGACTTTCCTCAATGATATTCCTTGGGATTTTATTTATTACTATGCCCGAGTGCATCAGAAATTGGGCATGGATCATTTTTGCCATCATTTGAATATTTTGTGCAGATAAAAAGAAAATAATTATGTGTTTGTCTTCTTAACTCTGTGGGGATTATAGAAACAGTGGGTAAAATGAATTCATCAACATATAAAAAATTTGATTTTTCTGGAAAATACACTATCTATTAAAGGATTACTAATACTAATACTAATGTGTATTAGTATCTGGGCACAGAAGGATGAGGGAAGAGCCTATAGTCATACAAGGCTATGTTGAAGCACAGAAAGAAGTTATGAGAAGAAATAATTTTGGAAGGCATTATCAAGTCAAAAGAGAAAAACTGATTGAACAAGCCAAGAAAATTCTAGAGCATATTGCTCTGTGTCATACCACATATCACCCTTTGCTCATCTTCAGGAAGGTGAGAAAAAAATACATGCTAGTGAGTTTGCAAAGTGGGACTTTACCCTGCCGAACACATTGCTGTATAAAAATGCAAATGAGGAAGAGGCTGAAAGTTCAATTGTGTTTAGGACACACAAGATAAAACACTTTCAGGCAAACTATATATGATGTCCACTCTAATCCTCACACATGGAGTAATTGGTTTGTAAAAGGTTAAATCATGTGTATGAGATGCATAGTTAATAGAGGAAAATTCAGTACTAGATCTCAAATATTCTTTCCCGATACAGCATGTTATATTTAACCTCAGTTAATGTTTCACAATCACATGACCTTAATTACTATTCTTGTTTTACTATTGTATGTCATTAAGGAAAGTGAAATATGAAAAGGTAAAGTTAATTGAACATCAGTGTATGAAACCGTAATGAATAAAAGCAATAGTTATGTCACTAGTTGTCTTCAAGAACATTTAACAATGGCAACCTATCGTAACACTTGTACACTTCAGCTTTCAATGTTTTGCCCTTATTTTTCAAGCAGGGATTCAGTCTTTGTATTTCTCTAATCATTATGAAAAGCTGGAATATTGTTTAATACTCTTCTTAAGACATTTTTCTGTCTTTTATTCATTTTTATTTTTACTCTTTTGACTGGATCATTTTAAAGAGCACTATTGGGTTTGTTGATTTTTGTTAGATTGATTAAATCTGTTATTGAACTTGTAATGCCAGGGGAGTGTTAGTGATCCCCCATAAAACAGAGAGGAGCCTATCTGGATATGATGCAACTCACAGCAAGGTCTTTATTGTATTTGAGCTGGCTCGGACCCCTTCAACACATCACAATCACACAGGACAGTTTTGGTGGTAACGTAGTGTCGAATATCTATTCGGGGCAAGGCTTTATAGTAAGCATCAAGTGGAGAGTCAGTGTACTAGCATGTAATTGGAAAGCTACTGTGGCCTTTAACATAATTGGCTGGTGCTGGGAGTCATATCATAAGCTTAGTTTCAAATTCCTCAGCATTAGTGGTCGTTAGGCATGGTGTTGGCTTGTAACCTGGGGTGTAAGTTGTTGGGGGAATAACCTGGAGATGCTGGTCTAGTTGAAATATAACCTCGAAATGTTGGTCTTGGGGATTAGCCAGAGACGGAGCTAGGCTCAGGTTTTGTTGATGGGAACTTGGAAACCAATGCTAGTACGCCTGTTGTTTACTGAGTTCAATTTAATCAGGTCTCTAAAATGGTCCTAATTTAAATTGCTCAGAACTCTTTTAGTAATTTTTTTTCAATGTTATATGTTCATATCAAATCTGTGGGTTTTTCTCTGCAATTTCTATCAATTTGTATTATTTTTGTTTATGCATTGTTTTCTTGTGCTTATTAAGTGTCTGATAATTATTTTGAATTCTTTGTATATGTATAATTTATATATGAGTAATTTGTTGTGACTAATATTTGAAAATATTTTCTCTCTTGATTGAGGCATAGTTTCTTGCTTTTTCCTATGTTCTTTAACACGCTTCTTCGATCTATATATTGCAACAAAAGCAAAACAAATCCTATAATCTCTCCCCATATTCAGAATTGACCCTTTATACAACAGAAGGGACGCCCTTTTTTGAATTTTATGTTTTAAAAGTTTTTGTGATTGTTACTTCTCTAGCAGAGAGAATTTTTCTCTTGAAGGACTCTCTTCCTTTCTCTTCCCTCCCCCTCCCTTCCCTCCCTCCTTCCCTCCCTCCTTCCCTCACTCCTTTTTTTCTGCCTTTTTCCTTCCTTCTTCTTTCCTTCCTTCCTTCTTCTCCTTCCTTCCTTCCTTCCTTCCATCTCCTTCCTTCCTTTTTTTCTGCTTTATTACTTCTTTCATCCCTCCCTTCTTCATCCCTCTCTTCTTCCTTTCCCTCTCTTCCTTCTAATGCTACTGTTTAAGGATCATCTACACTCCAGCATGTGTGGATGTGACTACTCACACATTTCTGTGTGTGATTGTTTGAATACAAATATTCCTATAGACTCATAGGTAGTGGCATTATCGAAGGTGTGGCCTTGCTGGAGTAGATGTGGCCTTGTTGGAGGAAGTACCTCATGGATGGAAGTGAAGGGAGGATTTGAGGTTTCAGAAGCCCAGCCCAGGCCCAGTGTGACTCTTTCTTCCTATTGCCTGCAGATATAGATACAGAACTCTCAACTATGTCTCCAGTACCATATCTGACTACATGCTGTTATATTTCCTGCCATGATGATAACTTGTAAACTTGTAAGCCAGCCCCAAAGAAATAGTTTTCTTATAAGAATTGTCATGGTTAACAGTCTCTTCAAAGCAGTAGAACACTGACTTAAGACAATAAGCAAGCCTAATAAATTCCTTGGTTCCCTTGAATGAATTTTGATAAAATTGAATTTGATTTGTCATTGACACCTCAGAGAGGATAGATGTTGTTTACATATCCGCAGAAAAAAAAATTTAGCAACACACATTTAAGTTGATCCTGGGATAAGTAGCAATACCTTCTCTTTAAAAAAAAATCAAAATTAAACAACTAGAAGATTAATTCCACTGATGGGGCTTGAGCAGCAGGTTAATTAGGAGGTTTTCTATCATTACAATCAAGGTTTTTAGAACGTTTTCTAAAATTATTGAAAGCATCTTTATTTCATTACACGAAATATAAACTGGGTATGGTGGTCCATGCGTTTAATCCTAGCAGTCAAGAACCAGAAGCAGCTGAATCTCAAGTTAGAGACCGGCCTGTCTATGTAGCAAGTTCCAGGCCACCTAAACGTAGTGAGACCCTGTCTCAAGCAAAACAAAACAAAGGAAAACATCCCAGCATTTTTTATTAAGACATACAGAGGTTTTAAATCTTTAGAAAAATGACATGTATTAGAACTGTTTATAACCTTTAATGTAATTTTCATATTTTATTCACATATGGTAGATTCAAAATAGTTCTCACCGCTTTCTACATAACTTTCTTCCAAGCAATTGTCTTCTGTTCTATAAGTTCTGTTGTTGCCCTTTGCAAATGTAGCACATGGGAATTCAGGGAAACCACCTTAGAGGTGCTACCAAGCTGATGCTAATTATGAGATGCTTTGATGGTTTTAGATTTGTTATTATGCAAAAAAGTGGGGGTCTTAGAAATCACCCTCATATGGCAGTTAAGAATCTGTTCCTATAAGATAAAATTAATAGATCAAAGCTAAATGGGAACACATTTATTGTCATTAATGTAATGCCATAGAAAATGCCCTTACTTCTGTCCTGTTCTAGAAATAATTAATATCCTAGACAACACTGGATTTCTTACTTATATATAAGACATTAAAATTCAATGAATTTCAGTAAAATAGGCAACAAAGAAAAGAAAATAACCCAACAACTTGGCCTAATGAATTTCAGTATTAGTATAGCTCTGCCTTTACTCAAGGTGAGAGTTTCCATGGGTTCATCTCAGTTTACATTGATGAAGGGAAAAGATCACTCCTGTAGACTCTCCGCTGACTAAAGTAGATAAGTTCAAGACTTTATTTGAGCATAGACACGAGAGCTCTGGTAGCAGTGGCACCCAGCAGGCTTGATAAGTGTGTTGTTGTCTTAGTTAGTGATTCATTGCTGTGAAGAGACACCATGACCACAGCAACTCTTATGAAAAAACAATTAGGACTGGCATATAGTTTCAGAGGTTTAGTCCATTATTTGTCATGGCAGGGAGTATGTCAGCATGTAGGTAGATATGGGTCTAATGAAGGAGCTGAGAGTTCCACATCTTGGTCTCTTTGGTCTGCTTATGATACTCATGAATCTATGGGAGACATTCCTATTCAAACCACAACTGTAAATTAGCAATGAGTGTGGGGCAGACTCTATGCTAACAAATAACTTCATCACCGTATTGGTTGGCAGCACACTGTTTAAATGTTCTTCTCACAAATCTTTCTTCATTACTGATAATCTTGAAAATCTGTTAGATTCCAAATGTTGGTAATGAGCCCAAGAGAAGTCTAACAGGTCCTTTATGGTTTGTTTTTAAATTTTTATTTAATTCGATGTATTACTTTGGCATTTGACACCTTAGGCTATCAGACTCTAATTGAAACTTCATTTTAGTTTTATGTTATATGGCTACAATATTAACCAAAAAAGACTATTGTTGATATGTGAAACTTATTAAATATAAACCAGAATCTTTAGGTTCTGTTTGAATCTATAACAAATTCTCCAAGTGAATGGCTTTCACTCTTTTTTGATTCAGTTGGCCAAAATGCAAATGGACAATAAAAACTGCATATATGATGAATCTTTATAGTTTCAGTATACAAATTATAGACATAATGCTTTGATATTTATTTGCTTAAAACACCATGTGGACATTGTGGACATTCAGGTAAAAACATGTTGATGTAAATATAAACTTAGAAATTATTTACTTTAGAAAACTGACAATAATAAACCTTTATATATTTTATTACTCACAAGTGTGCTGTTCATTCTTGACTACCAATTGCCTGGGTTGAGAAGCTCCTAAGATATTAGTATCATGCCCCTCTGCTATGTCTATGGGGGTACTTAGAAAAGAAATATGTGGGAGGGGTACTGCACTTACTGTGTGCTGAACCACCCTGTATACTTATATCTTGAATCAAATCCAATTTTTTCCTGGTTCTCATAAAGTACTATTATGCTCAAACACATTGTTGTTCCACCATAGAACACTGAAACCTCTGCAATGAAGAACCAAAGTAAATGATTCCACCATTGTCTCATGGTTTTGCTGCAGGAAGACAAAACAAAATAATAAAATATGATATTAACACCAACACAACTCAGAACTGCCAAGAACAACAATTCCTTGAGGAGCACACCTTTGATAGAGTCTTGAATAAATTTTGATCTGTGATCTTTTTTGGAGAATTTTTTGTTCCTGGTACTGGACACTAGATCACTACTGAGTTCTAGCAAAATCCTTGATATTGGAAGAGAAGCTACAAGTGTCATTTTACTAAACCAGCACTATCCCTAACATCAAGGTAAACTTTTTGCTTATATGCATGGGTAAGCATAGTATTCACTGATCATCAAAGATACTTCCCTTTGTAATAGAAAGAGGTCATTACAGAAAACTATGACCAATCAAAATGCACAGTTGTGGTGTTCATTCCCAGTGAATATATCTAGAAAACACTCTAGCACCTGAACTGAGATAAAGAAGGAACAGAAAAACTATAAATGCAAATGGTAAGGTATGTTTTCCTGAGATTCTATATTCTCATAATGTCAGCATCTATACACAAAACATCTTACTAATATCATGACAAAATGTGTACATAACAAGGATAACATCAATAGACCGGTCAGAGTAGATGGAAATTCCAAGAGGTCCTCAACTATATGTAAAGAAATACAGGCAATTAATAAATGCTGGAAGCCAAAGGAATGGCATTTTGCAGGAAGAGTACACTAATATTCATGGTCAATCAGAAATTCAGTGTATACATAAGCTACACCAAAAATTCTACAAGAGAATTCCTACAACTGATAAATACATTGAGCAAAGTGTCTGGATACAAAATTAACTCAAAGAAATCAGTAGCCTTCCTTTATACAAATAATAAATGTACAAGAAAGAAATTAGAGAAACAACACACCTTAGAATAGCCATGAATAATATAAAATATCTTGATATAAACAAGCAAGATCAATAGTGTACTACAGAGGAATAGTGATTAAAACCACATGGTGTTGGTACAGAAACAGACACATTGATCAATGGAATCAAATCAAAAACCCAAAATAAACCTATACATCTTTGGACACTTGATATTTGAAAAAGTAGCCAAAACCATACAATGGAAAAATTATAGTATCAATAAATGGTGCTGGACTAACTAGATGTCTACATGTAGAAAAATGAAAATAAATCCATATTTATCACCCTGCGCGAATCTCAAGTCCAGGTGAATCAATGACCTCAACATAAAACCTGATACACTAAATCTCATAGAAGAGAAAGTGGGAAACACTGTTGATGCATAGGTACAGGAGACATGTTCCTGAACAGAACACCAATGGCTCAGGCTCTAAGACCAACTATTAATAAATGGAACCTCATGAAAGTGAAACTACTATAACACAAAGGATACTGTCACTAAGACAAATTGGTAGACCTACAGACTTGGAAAGAATCTTCACCAACCCTAATCTGACTGGAAATTTTGGGTATTGATCTAATATCCAAAATTTACAAATAACTCTAGAAGTTAGAAACTAACAACCCAAATAAATCAGTTAAAATGGGTTATAGAACTCAATAGAGAATTTTCAGCAGAGGAATCTCCAGTGGCCGAGAGGCACATAAAAAATGTTCAAAGTTCTTAGTATTATGGAAACGCAAATCAAAACATCTTTCAAGTTCCATCTTACACCCATCAGAATGGCTAAGATAAAAAACTCAAGAGATAACACTTGCTGGTGAGGATGTGGAGCAAGGGGAACACTTCTTCATTTCTGGTGGGAGTACAAACTTATACAACCACTTTGACAATCAATTTGATGGTATCTCAGAAAACTGGGATAGTTCTACCTAAAGACCCAGCTGTACTGCTCCTGGGCATATACCCAAAAGATGCTCCACCATTCCACAAAGACATTTGCTCAACTATGTTCATAGCAGCTTTACTTGTAATAGTCAGAAGCTGGAAATAACCTAGACATCCCTCAACTGAAGAAGAGATAAAGAAAATATGGCACATCTACACAATGGAATACTACTCATCTATTAAAAACTAAGATGTCATAAATTTTGCAATCAAATGAATAGAACTTGACAATATAGTCTTGAGTGAGGTAACCCAATCCCAAAAGGACATGCATGCTATATACTTACTTTTGAGTGTATTGTAGCCATAAAACACTGGTACCATGCTACACTCCAAGACTCAAAGAAGTTAAAAAAGAAGGAAGGCCCGAGTGAGGAAGCTTGAATCTCAGGAGGGGGAATAAAGTAGTTCTCAGAGGCAGATGGAGGGAGAAAACTGGGAGAAAGGGGGGATGCTAAGGGAATAGGGGGTTTAGGATCAGGTATGGAGAAAAACAGGAGAGATGGCTAGATAACCATTAGAATGAATGGAAATCGCAACTGACAGGGGTAGTGATGGGGGCATCCCTTCGATGAGACAGAGCCTAGGAGAAAGAGGACGCTAAGAATCAATGTGGATGACCTTAGTTGTGACTCATTACATTAGAGATATGGAATCTGAAGAGGCCACCTCCTGTAGCCAGGAGGAACCAAAGTGGAGCAATAGAGACATCAACTCACCCACAAAACTTTAAATTCAAATTTATCCTGTCTAAAGATAATGCAGACACAGGGAATGGAGCAGAGAATGAGGGAATGGCCAACAATAGTCAGCCCAATTTGAGACCCATCCCATGTGCAAGCACCAATCCCTAACACTATTAATGATACTCTGTCATGCTTGCAGACAGGAGCATGTCCTCTGAGAGGCTCCACTCAATAGCTGACTCAGACAGATACAACACCACAACCTAAGAGTGGATTGAGTTCAGAGACTCTTATGGAAGGGTAGGAGGAAGAATTGCAGGCCCAGAGGGATAGGAACTCTATTAAGAAGACCATTAGAGTCAACTAACCTGGGCCCTTGGAATATCAGAATTGAACAACCAAGTGAAGAACATACAGCGGCTGGACCTAGGCCTTCCTGCACATATGTAGCAGATGTACAGCTTTGTCTTCATGTGGGTTGCGTACAAATGGAATGGAGGCTAACCCAAAAGTTCTTGCCTGTATGTGGTATTTTCTTTCTAGTGGGCCTCCTTGTCTGGTCTCAGGGGAGAGGAAGGGCCTAGCCTTGAAGAGACTAAAATGTGAGGGTCGGTTGGATACCTACGGGTCCCCTCTACTCAGTGGAGAAGAGGAGGAGGATTGTGGGTGGGGGGTGATTAGGAGGAGGGCAGTAAAATTTTAAAAAAGTAAAATTGAAAAAATCAGCCCTGAAAACATATATTGAGTAACATTATAAAGACTGATTGGTATACTTAGCAGGATACAGAAATATATCTATATTTATAGATAAAAAAAGTCATCAATTTGAAAGAGAGCAAGGGAGATATATTCGAATGATTGGAGGGGAAAAGGGATAGAATAAATGTTATAATTACATTATAACCTCAAAATTAAGCAACAGTCGTATTTTATGTTTTCATTTTTCATAATTTTTATGATTTCTTTCTCAACATAACATATCTCCCCCAACACTTTCCTACCCATCCATCTCTGTGTCCTTTTTGGTTATCTATCAAGACTAATTTTTGTGCTGCTTAAATATTCTTAGTTGTATGATATTGCACTGGTGCACAATGGGATATCCAATACTACTATACTCTTAAAAAAAATGATACTTTCTCCCAGCAACTAACAAGTGTCACTAGCTCAGTGGCTAGGGCTGGGGTTGCATGCCTATGTCTAATTCCCTTCTTCATGCTGGGATTTGGTTTGGCTTAGACCTGCACAGATTTTGCACCTATCACAACTGCTGTGAATTCTTATGTGCAGCTGGCTTCCAGTATGCCCTCCTCCTACTCCTACAATTTCCTTGTATTCATCCACAGCCTTGGGCACTTTTACGTTTTCTTCTCCCTCTTCTATGATGATCACTGAACCTCAAGAGAAGGTATGGTATATATGTACCCTTTATGGCTGAGCATTTTGTAGTCTCTCATTCCCTGCAACTTGGACAGTTGTGGATCTCATGTTAAGCACATCCATAAAGAGAAGCCTATTAGATCAGGGTTGAGAGATACATTGCTCCACAGGAATAATGATAAATCATTAGGAATTGGTTTAATACTAAGTTCATTTAGCAAATAGAGTTGGCTTTCCCCTAGGAAATTTACGATTTGTTCAGCTATAGGTCCTGGCCTGATAGTGATGCCAGGTATGGGTTTTATCTTATAGAATGAGACTTAAAACCAACCAAAAACTGATTGGTTGCTCCTCTAATAGTTGTGCCACTCTTAAACTAGGGCATGTCTTGGCTTGTTTGTCATTATCCTAGCACACAGAATTCATAGCTGGATATAATTGATGATTCTTTTCTACCTCAGTACCTTATATAGAACCTTCCAAGACTGCTAAAGCTAACCAATATCTATAAAACTTCCATGTAGGTATCATTTTGATTTATCCATGTTCTATGACTCAAGTATTTGGTATTTTCAACAAGTTCTGGAGGGTAAATAAGAACCATGAAAATGAGTCCTTGCTGACCAACTCCAGAAGAAGTAACCTGGCACTGGTCTTTTTTATTTGTTAGCAACTATGTCTAGTAGGTCCTTCTTGCCATTATAACTCTATTAATATACTGTAGTATTGTTTTCTATATTTTTAAAAGGTTTTTAGTGTTATTCATACTTTCTTCTACTCCTTTCTCTACACAGCCTTCTACACACCCAATCACTTTAGCTCTTCCTGTTCTATTCTTCTCCTTTAATGGTTTGTATTAGTATGTTCTATGTGTTTATGTGTGAAAGTCTGTGTGTGGTTATTGCATATTGAGTATAGGTGTCTAGGAGTCAGAAGAGAATATTAGTCTCTTGGAGCTAGTGATTATGTGCTGTCCCAGGTGGGATGTTTTTACAATCTTGGATTCCTGCAAGAACAGCATGTAATCAACTGCTCATCCATCTCTCCAGCTTCCACAGTTTTCATTTTAGAACAATGAGAAAATCTTGTCTCTCACCGCTTTAAAGTCATTTAATTTATCCTTATATAGTTAAATAAAAGTTTTGAACATGGCATATATAGTTGCATAATGATAAAATTAGTGTGTCAGAATTGGAGAGGATGGCTAAGCAGGCCAACATTTGGACGTGAATGTGAAGATTGGATATCAGCTGTTCAGAACTCCCACAGAAGTTAGGTAAAGGTAGTGACCAGTCACATTCTGAATTATTTTAGTTTAGTGTGAGAATTTGCATAACTATATGAGATAGAGCAAATGATGAAGACAACCACTATTAATCTAAAGACACCATATGGGCATATGTGCATGTGCAACATAAACACATGTGTCTGCATAGGTGCACATATATGACCACGTGAACACTACACATATATATGCCAAAATTATTGTATCTATTATACATATAAACATTACCATACACATATACCATATACATACATATAAAAATAATTCTCACTCCTATCTGTTTGGAGATAGACACATTATATATATAATATATATATATATATATATATATATATTTATATAAATTTTATAATCTCACTGTTTGGAGATAGACACATTATTGCTAACAATATTAATCCTATGTGTTAACACATCAAAATTTATTCATCATCTCTAGCCATACATTTAATGAATTTTGTCATATCTATCTCCTCTCCAGTCTCTGATAACCACTATTATATCTTCATTTCTATAACATAAGCCTCTACATTCATATACAAATTAGATAATGTGAAATTTGTCTTACTAATAATTAAATATTGTATCCAAAATATGAACAAGTATATACAAATATGTGTATATGGAATAATAAGATGTATATAAAGAAAATTATAATGCAGTACTAACAGAATTCACATTTAAAGGTTAGAAAAATTCTAGATATTTAAGGCAGTTCCTCATAGAACTGAAAAAAAAAGTTAGCCTAAAATGTATGAGGCCACAGAAGACTACTACAATAAATTGAAGCAATTTTAATGAACTCAGCTGGAGAAATCATACTCAAACTAAATGAAATCTATTGTACACGAAGCAACATGCCATTTGTATAAAAAACACACAAAATGTCCAGAGACAGAAGAGAGAGCCAATAAAGCAATTTCTGTATTCTGAGTCAACTGATATTAGACAAGGGTGGTAAGAACACAAAGTGAGAAAGGGCAATTGCTTAAGCCAATGATTTCTAGCTATAGATAAAAATTCTTGATTAACTGACAAAGTGTTTTCTTGTATTGGAAAATATCCACAGCATTTGGTGCTCGTTAGCGGATAGAAAGAAGTGCGTTAGAATTAGTCAGTTGGGATAAGGCTTCTGCATATACTTCATTTTTATTTGTCAGAATATTTGTTATCTGTGACAAAATAAATGCTCTGTTTCATTTGGAGTACAGAGTCTGTTTTTCTACTGCTTTCCTTGACCATCTTTTTCAATGTAATATTTAAGTGTAAAGTGTGTACAATTATTTATTTTGAATATTTGTGATTTGTGAACACCATTCTTATGTCATTACCTTCTGTATCTTCTGTGCTCTTGCATTGAATAGGGACATATTTATTATATTCATTAAGTAACTAATTCATCTATTTAGTCACCATTTCACACATAATTGTCTTGACTTTCAGTGTGTGGCTTAAACTTAAGACAGTTCCAGACCTTGGCAGTATCATACATTGCTTTCATTAGTATCTGCCTAGTAGCAATGG
The DNA here is from genome assembly GCA_021653895.1 of Mastomys natalensis. Lineage (NCBI taxonomy): Eukaryota > Metazoa > Chordata > Mammalia > Rodentia > Muridae > Mastomys > Mastomys natalensis. The sequence goes on from JAJTUV010000532.1 coordinate 407,393, forward strand.
CTGAGGTAGCATTATTCTTAACCATGAAATGGATTTCATTTCTTTTCTAATCCTGCCTTAGGTATTTATGTTTCTGTAATCATACACAAGTCATTCTTTACAGAATGTTAAATTTTAGTAAAGTTGCAAAATATGAATTATCTTGTGGACACTGGGCATAGTTGCAAATTTATTTTAATGACTGATTTTCAGCAATTGTGGTTTGGTACTGAAAATTTTCAGTCCTTCTTAACAATTCAAGTAATGGAAATTCAAGTGGTTTATTTATATTTATTTATTTATATTATTTGCCTACACAAATCTATGCAGCATGCACAGAGCTATTGATAGCAGCAAAGTTTGTATTTTAAAAGCACATGACTTATTTACTAGAGATTATATTCAGTCCTGATATTCTTTATCATCAAGTGCCTCTGAGTAATTAAAATTTAATTGACCTGATGACATTCTATCCACACAGAAGAGAGACAGAAGAGGAGAGAGAGAGAGAGAGAGAGAGAGCAAGAGAGAGAGAGGAGGGAGGAGAGAGAGAGAGAGAGAAGAGAGAGAGAGAGACCTTAACTAAATAATGCTACAATTCCAAATGAAATGTGCAGACTAACTAAAACAGGAGAAAACTAAATGGACTCAGTGGAAAGGCAGTATCAAAAGCTGAGTACTATCCCAGTCATCACACACAAAACAACTTTGTGTTTCCTTCTAGAATTAAAATAAAGCTGACACTCTGAATACAGCTCACAATACTTTGGGAATATGAGCTCTTCGGTTTTAAAAACGTGGCTTGAAATGTACATTCTAGAAGGTGGTTGACCGACTGATCGATCCACTGCTTCCTTCCTATGAACTTCTTCAGTCTGACGAGTATCAGTTAAGACACATAGGATGAAGAGAATCAAAAATGTATTCGTCTGTTTCTTCATGCTACCTGTGCTACCATTTTAATGAGGAAATATGGAAGTATAATAAGTCAAAATATCAAATAAATCCACACGAAACAAAAAGTATTCACTGATACCTTAAAATCACGTTTCAAACTGCCTAAAGTACAACAGCATCTATTCTTCCTGGCTTGGTGAATTAGGCTATTTTAATATAAGAAGATCTAATGCTGATGAAAGCCTCTATTTTTAGTTTAGCCTCATAGAGGAGGCTTACAAAATGGCTGTGACTGTGTCTGGGAGGGTCTGTCTAACCCCATATGCTATCATAGAGAGTTGGCATCATCTTGGCAACTTTACAGGATCACACTGCTACATTCAGTCTGCAACGAAACAAAACCAGTGTTGCCTGTTCTCCCCATCTGGAAATGAGGAGAGAGAGAAAACAAATCAATCTCTGTAGGTCTGAGTGTTACAATGTCTTTTGTTGCATTCAGATGGTTAATACAAATTATAATAAGCTCCAGTGGGGAAGAGAAGTCTTTATTGGTTTTATATCAAACAAAGAGTTGCCAGTACCTGGCTCATAGGAAACACTCAATAAATCTTTATTAATCGATAGATTTTATATTCTTTTATTGGATATTTTATTTACATTTCAGATGTTTTCCCCTTACCCCATTTCCCCCTCCCTCCCAGGAACTCCCTATCCCATCCCCTCCTCCTGCTTCTATGAGGGTGTGCCCCCACCTACCCCCCTCCCGGACCTCACCTCCCCACCCTAGAATTCCCCCCACATGACGTCCAGTCTTCATGGGACCAAGGATCTCTTCTCCCACCTGTACCCACTTGCATATATAGCTGGAGCCATGGGTCCCTCCCTAAGCGCTCCTAGGCTGGTGGTTCAGCCCCTGGGGGCTCTGGTTGGTTGGTATTGTTGTTCTCCTCACGAGGTTTGAACCCTTTCAACTCCTTCACTCTAACTCCTCTACTGGTAACCCCATGATCAATTTAATGGTTATCTGTGAGCATCTGCCTCTGAATATGTCAGACGCCCCTCTGGAATACCACTTCCCTTCCGCCCCAAGCCTGGTCCTCTTGGTTGGGGCAGACAATAGCTGGTCTGCTCCTGTAGAGACACCTGATCCTGAGCCATCCTAGAGGAGCCACTGCACTCAGATTTATATTTTTTTAAAAAAGAAATTATAGTGTTGGTTTTGTGTTGTTTCGGAAGTTTTAGAAAGTGAAGCAAACTCTGTAATCCTTGCAGTGAAAGCCCCGAAGACGTCTCATAGTAGTCTAATGGAACGTCTCTCTTCTGACGACCCCTCTGTTTCTTTCCTCCTTGCCTAAATTATCAATGGATCTCATTGGTGGGTGTTAACCCAGAGGTGGGAAATGTAGCCTTCAATGTATAACTCAGAAATATCTGGATATGGCTGTTTTGATACTAGGTAGAAGATAGATTTTGGTGTGATTCATTAAGAATTAGATTTTAGACAGATGTGGGGATTTTATCTATAATTCTAGTACTACAGAGATGAAACAGAAGGACTGATTCAACTTCGAAGTTAGTCTTGACTTCAAGGCCAGCCTGGATTACAGAGTCAGGCCCTATCTCATCAAGCAAGCAAGCAAGCAAGCAAGCAAGCAAGCAAGCAAGCAAGCAAACTTAGACTCTACAAGAGGATTTCTTGTCCAAAATTTCAAGATGGTCACACTCTAATGGCCCACCATACAATTTCAGAGGACATGAGTATATAATCAAGAAGTCCTCGTGCATCGTTTCCTGAGATTTTTCTTAATTACTGAACTGTAATTTTCTGAGAATGTTGTCAATAAGGGATAATGATTGAAATACCTTGAGAAGGTATTGTGATTTAGAGAGTCTTCTATGTCTTCAAGCTACCATACTTCCTTTAAAGGTAAAATGGATAAGAGTTCATCTCCACAGTACTTGATGAATCTGTTGGCATCCTCTTCCCAATCCTTCATCAAAGTCAGGCCAAACAACTTCAACAATAGAAAAAAGTAGTCAATACTCACAAATTTGGTGTTCACCAGGTGTGAGAGGTTTTCATTACCAACTTACAGAAGCTTTTTATGAGAGAAACAAGAAGAATCAAGTCTCCTCTAGTATACTCAATGGGGTATTTCATGTGGAATCCCATATTACTCCCCTTTTGGAAGTAAGCAATTTCCACTAATCTTGACGACTATTTGATGGATTGCAGTTATGTACTGCATATATGCTAAATGATCAAAGGCCGAAATGATGAAAAACCTTATTATTTAGGGTGTTGATATTTAGAGAGTATTTTGTTTTTAATTGGTATTAAGAAACATCTTTAATGTTGCTGCTGACTAGATAATGAGTTTGGCTCCATTTTTTATTATTCATTTCTGATTCAGTTGTGCAGACTGCCTTCTATGAAACTCAGTGTGGACCCATAAGTCTTGAGATACAGCCTTCCTTTAATTAGAAGTTAGTTGTATTGAGGTCTAAGATGTGTATTACTATGATAAGCTTTTTTCCATGTGATGGTTCATCTTCATTGGGAATTATTTAGGAGACATGCATTTGAGGGTTTTTTAGAGAGGTTTAACAGATATGGAAAGACTAATCCTAAATATGGTTAATACCACCATCCCATGAGCTAGTTTATAAGATTTCAATAAAAAGGGAAAAATGGAGGAAGACAGAAGATCACCAGTATCCATTTCTCTCAGTAAGACTGAGTGGCATGTGACTAGATCCTTCATGGTCCCACACCAAACTTTCTACATCATGATGGGATGTATATTCAATCTATGAGGCAAAACACAAGTTTGTTATTTTTCCTTAAGTTTCTTCTTCATAGTTGTCTTCCTTTAGGCATGAGAGAAGTAATTAATACAGAAAAGGAAACAATGATATGTAGCGTCCATGATGTAAGTTACCATTTATCCATGGAAAACCAGGCTCTATGTTTTAGATATGTTCCCACCTTCTCTTTCCTTTCCATCCTCATATACACTTCAGTTAGATTAAACTCAACTTAATTTTCATTGGATACCTTCTATGTTAGAAATGGAATGAAAATAAAAATATTCATTTCTCTGTAAAAAATATTCTGCAGTTTAGTTGTAGAAACAGATGATTAAACTAGAATTTTAGTATTTGGATATATGCATAGGGTTGTACATTAATAGTACTACAAAAATAAATGAAGCTAAATTTGTTCTACATCTAAGTTCCAGTGAGTTGCAGCAGGTCATATAGACATTTTATCTAAGATGAAACTCTCCTTCTGGAAGGAGGGGAAACAGTCTTTTAATTAACTGGTTCAGGGAGCTTAGAAGTGCAAAGATGATAAGGTCCCTCCCACATTTATGTAAACAGGATCATCCTCTGATGGAAACAGACTCTGGTTTGATCAGCAGCCTAAAATTTGTTCAGCAATATTTATAGAAGCATTTGTGTGACATCACTAGATTGGGGAAGAGTTTCTGATGATGCAACTGCAATTGTCACCCATGCTCCAATAATTAGTCCAGATAAACTCCTTTGTTCAGTAAACTAGGCTAGCATCAACTTGTTTCTTGGTCTTTATTGTTGATGCCTTATGTGGACCCATTGTTCATATCTCCCTGGGAGGGACTCATACAACACAGGGACAATAATACATATATTTAAGGAAAATTAATTGGCCACAGTTAATGTGTAGTACATTAACTAACAAATTATCAGAGAAATGGTGTTAGTAGTAAGGTGATAATTAAGGAGTCTATTATCAATTATTTGAACTTCATTTTATATTATCTGATTTTAAGAAGAAATTTTACACCTTTATGATGAACACGAGTTTATATTGAATTCTGAATTCATCCTGTGGACTTTATTTTTATTTTCCTAAGCTCCGTTTTTGCACAACATGTTCGAAACAATGTGCTGACTCTAAATTAGAAAGTTTACTTTCATTTCTTGTACTGATAGAAATGCAGTCTTTCTAGTTTCTTGGAAATTGATGCCTCCTGTGCTACTATGTCTATCATTGATTTATATTTGTCTGTGAAGATGATATTAGAAGGGAGTGCTTGGATTTTTCATGAGTGGCCTCACATTTAATTCTAGGTATAATGAGAATGAATTTTGTCCCACTGAAGCCCATGTAAAGTGTTGCTAGTTGTTAGGTACGACTCATCCTTCACTCATACCTGATATGTGTTCCAGACACATCATGTTAGCCTCCTACTGTTCATCTTCCCACAAACACAAACCTAACTCCACATGGTACAACACCCACCACTCCTTAGGTCTGCAGGATCACTGCAATATACTTCTACAACGATATGCAGGAAAGAACACACACAGCTCTCCCACACAGCTTGGAACCATCATGCAGAATAAGCTGAATCTATTCTTGTTTCATGTTCCTGTTTTTCAAAGGTGAGTGGGCAGACACAGAACTGCTGTTGCTGCTGTAACAGTCTTGTGGTCCTAAAGAATCCTTAAAGTTACCAGCGATGGTGATGCATTCTCAGAGTGGATCAGTTTTCTGAACTCCTTCTTATTTGATGAGCATTGATTCACCCCTGGTTTTACAGAGCATCTAGGCCATTTGGCACCACAATCTGCAGTGTCTCCTTTCTCTCCTTCTCCTTCTCCTTCTCCTTCTCCTTCTCCTTCTCCTTCTCCTTCTCCTTCTCCTTCTCCTTCTCCTTCTCCTTCTCCTTCTCCTTCTCTTCTCCCTTCTCCTTCTCCTTCTCCTTCTCCTTCTCCTTCTCCTTCCTTCTCCTCCTCCTCCTCCTCCTCCTCCTCCTCCTCCTCCTCCTCCTCCTCCTCCTCCTCCTCCTTAAATAAAGGACCTAATCAAGCTGGTTGAGAAAAGTCAACTTTTGCCTTTTAAATGCCAAAAGTTTTATAGCTGCCAGCATTTGAATCCCAATTAAAAACAAAATGAAGCAAGACAATAAGTTGGGGCTCACCCAAGTCAGTATACTTCACAGATAACAGCTCTGAAACAAGGAGGAGACTGTTAAGACTTGGGAGTGGGAAGATGTCCTTCGGGCATTCAGGTTTATACAGGCTGCCTAGTTTCCCACATTCATACATACTGTATCTTTTGTAGCCATAAACCTAGAGTCAAGCAAACTAGATTCTTATCTCAAAGCTGTAGATCACTGACTGCCTGTGTGAGCTTGGACAAAACCCCATATTTCCAGGTTGCCATTTCCTTATGACCAGAACTGGGCAACCATATGATTATAATGATTGTGTATATATTATAAGTCAGCAACAAAGCACATGCTCACATACATATTTATTAGAAGCATTTCTTGAGGTCAGTTAGGGATGGGTGTGTGTGGAGCTGTCGCATTCATGGAACGTGTAATTATATATGCTAATCTTCAATACTGTCACAGTGGTATGTCTTGTTTTTTACCTGTTAGTAGCAAAAGTACAAGTTGGAATGGGAATATATTTTGAACATCCCCAAACTAAGTGGCGTAGCTAAAAGCTATATAATGAGATAGTATATGTAATGATATAGTAAAATCCTCAATGCTTAATGGAATAAAATGAATCCAAATTTTCAAGAATTACAGTTCTTGGTAAAGGTCTTATTTTAATTGGCATATATATATATATAATATATATATATATATATAATACCTAAGAAATCTGATTTTAATAGTTTTATGCAATAAAGATATTGCACTCTATTTTACAAAATGATCTGTACTTGGCTTAATGTAATTTAAAATAAAGGTATTACATTCTCCATGAAAAATAATCTATATTTGGCTTAATGTAATTTAAGTTAATTTTTGGTTTAAATAGGTACATTAAGTGAAAGAGCAGTGGATATTTTTATGTACATATTTGGTCTTACATCTCTGACTAGCTTTCTTTAACAACTTTATTCTGCTATAGGGTGAGCACTTTAAGTCTTTATTCATATTAGAAAACTATTTTCTGAAAATATTATATGTTAGCATTTTATAGGAGTATTATTATATCTACCTTTAGTCCCTATTCTGCCATCAAATGTTATCATCCTGAGAGATATTTGTGGGTCTGATTAGTAATAAATATGTTTTCTTGTTTCAATTTTCATTTATGTAAGCTCAGTGAAGCTGAACACCTATCTGAGTTGTATCCAGTTTTACATTTAATTACTTAAATGGAAATCTATTTTGTGCTAGGTGAAGTGAGAATCTATTTGTATTTACACCTATTGCTATTGAAAAACTTCAGCATAATTTGTTTTTCAGTATCATTTCTTTAACAGTTTGTGATGTCCATTCATAATGATGTCTTTTCATTACCAACAGCAGTGGACACTTCTCTATTATCATGTCTACAGAGTGCATGAATCAAGATTACGGCACAGGTATCTCAGAGTCAGTGACTTATAACCCGAGTCCCTCAGTTCATGTGTAGCCAGAGTGAACTATAGAGGGATTAACAATGTTGTTTGGGGGATATGGGTGTTTGTGGGTGTGGGGGAAGGTATGGATAGTACAGTATGCAACTAAACCAGACCCAAGTTACAAAGTTTGATGAGTGATGGGATATTACAAGATATGAGGATAGTGAATTAATTGGGAAAGTGAGAAAGAAGATCATTTATAGAAGCGCTCCTGCTGGTTGCAAAAAAAAAAAAGCAAGTGCCCAACGAGGCACAAAAGAAGGAATTCTACAACTCTCAGGTCCTTGGAGCAGAGCCAATGGTGCTCATTCTCACACAACATCCAAAGACCTGTCCTCTCACCCTATGCTGGTTCTGATTTCTCACAACTGTTTTTCTGTCATGTAGTAAAAAGACTTAGCTTCCCACAATTTCGATGACAACGGAAAAGACCCGTTATTTGTTTTGATTACTTATCAAACAACAAATTTATGATATGTTCTAGGTATCAGATCACTCCCATAGCCTTTATAGACCACCAGACTATAAATATTTTTTTGTGTGTGTTTTTAAAGGACTATGAAAAGACAGAGGAAAACGAAGACACATTTGTACTTGCGACCATCCTTGAAGCTTAGAATCTTTCAACTCTGTCCTGCTAAATAAAAACATAAAAAAAAAAAAAAAAAAAACAAATAAAAAAGTGTTGAATTCTTTTGTGCAATTAATGTCCTGTGATTATCTCTGAACTTCATCGATCAGACTTGAAGCCTGGGCCTTTTTATCTGCAGTCATGTAGAACCAGTTATCTGAAGCACATAGGTAGAGAATGAGAGAATATGACTTACCTGTGAAAAATCAAAAAACTGTCATGACCTAGTGTACCTCCAACCCTGACTCTCAAGCATTTTGAAGAGAATGTTCTCTCAAAAGCATTAGGCTGTCACCTGGAGCCTGGCCTGACTGTATTTATATTAGAATGGTCAAGGGCCAGGGTTAACTACAAACTTTTGAAAGCCTAGTTTTATTTATTTATTTTTAATTTTTATCATTTACTTATTTTATGTCTATGGGTGATATGCCAACACATATGTCTATGGACCTTGTGCATGCCTTGTATCCAAGGAACCAGAAGAGAATACTGAATCCTCTAGGATTGGAGATACAAATGCTTTAGAGTTATGACGTAGGTGCTGTGAATTGAACTCAGGTCTTCTGGAGGAGCAGCCTGTTGCGGTAATTATTTAAAAGCAGCCACTGGTCAAGCCAACTATCTAAGCTGCGGTGGCTCTGCCTAGCTCAGCCGCCATATTCAGTGGTAGAAATGACCAACCTGAAACACCAGCCCTGCTGTCCACCAGACCACGCTGTCTCCGCAAGGCTGGGCATTGCCCAGACCATCCAGCCAACCACACGGGCTCTGTACAAATTAGACTCTAATGCTTAGATTATCCAAAGACTTATATATTTGGTAATGATCAATAACAAGATGCCCACTCAATCAGAGGTCTAACCCAATACCCAACCTAGATATACCAACTACCTTTGACTGTAGGAGACACGTGAACATTTGCCTCCGTGTTCCCCTATTTCTCCTCTCTCTGCCCTAGCTCCTCCTCTTCCTTCTCCTCCTCTCCTTACTCCTCCCACCTTAGCTCCTCCTACAGCACCCAGTGCAGAGTGTCTCTTCAGTTCTCCCTTCAGAATTTTAAAGTGATGTTCTCTTTGTCTCCTTCATCTTGTTTGCTCTCACAGAATTCTTTCCCCTGTACCCTGGAGGCCTTTTTTTCACCAGATTCATGTGAGAAACATGACTCATGGATTCTGGGAGCACAAAGTCTATGATTCAAAAATAACATGACTAAAACTCAAAACAAAGATTATAATGTCGATAGCAGAACAAGCTTTGATTTTCTTTTCCTTTTTTTTTTTTTCTTTTTGTGTTCAGATAAGGCTCCAATTGAGAGAGATGATGAAGGATCCTAAGAAGATTTAACCCTGGAGGTAAAAGGGTCTGGAAGGTGGAGGGGGCTAGGTGGAAACTATTTTAGATGGCAATTCTTCAATTTTTTATTTTTTTTTTTTTTTTTTTTTTTTTTTTTTTTTTTTTTTTTTGGTTTTTCGAGACAGGTGTATCTCTGGAGCATGGCTTCCTGGAACTCACATTGTAGACCAGGGGCCTTGAACTCAGAAATCCGCCTGCTCTGCTCCCAAGTGTGGATTAAGGCAGTGCGCAACATCGGGCTTTCTTCAAATTTTAATATGCATTTTTGTCAACTGAAATATTTTTAAAATGCACATTTAAATTCAGAAAACTTAGGGTGAGATCCTCAATTGTCAGTTCTTCCACATTCCCAGGAGGTACACTGCTACTTTTCCATAAACTCCTAATTTGAGTAGCAAATAAAGTGGGAATAAATAACTCCAGGGTTTCATAGGACATGACTTGGTGCCCAGTTCTGATTATTCTTTCTGGATTTTTGTTTGTTTCGTTGGATGGTTTGTTGGTTGGTTTTTATTTCTCCTGTTCTTTTTTCTAGACAAGGTTTCCCTATGTAACCCTGGCTGCCCCAGAACTCTGTGAAAACTAACTGGTCTTGAACCCACAGAGATTTTCCTACTTCTGCCTCCCCAGTGCCAGTGCTAATATTGAAGGATTGGGTCTTCACTAGATTTCCATTTCTCTTTCTCTTAGCTGTCTTGGCAGAGAAAACCAAATCTACCGTTGGTCAACCCATGTGCTCCAATCCAAAGAGACATTGTCTCACAGCTGTTCCATCCCCTTGATGTTATCATCCCATTGCACACGAAGAACTCAGAAGCAGATGGTCCTTATGATTTTAATTGAGTTCTCAACTAGAACAGAGAGTCGAGATTTCGACAACTTCGTGGGTGGTGCCAAATCGAAAGCCTTACATTGTATATACTGTGGGACCGATTTAACCAGTGTGAAAAGAAATTTTTTTTCTCAAGTGGGGTGAAATAAACACACAATTCTTTTCATATTCATACTGCAGGATGGGTGATGGATTGGAATAGTAGCCAAGACAAAACTGAAAACTAAGGTGCAGTCATCATCTAGTAGTGTTCCACAGCCTTTCCTGGGATTTCTGAACGTGGAAAGCCTTCAGACGTTTAAGCAGATGTTACAATAATATAAACTTCAGGAATGGAGGAGAAAAAGAAACTATCACATCATCAATGAATTTCATGTTATAATTTTGTAATGGACTGCATGACAGACTGAACATTAATTTTAGGACATGGCAAACAGCCTTTTGGTAAACATTCTCCATGTTTTTTGCTGTGTTTGAATATTCGTGTACCCCTTAACATTCATGCATTGAAATTGTAACCACCTAGGTGATGGTGTTAGATGCATATCCCCTGGGAGGTAACTCAGTCTTGAGGGAAGTACTTTCACCAACATATAGAGATTTGATTTGACTAGCTCCAAAGAAAGCTGTCTTCTTCATGCGAGAATGAAGCTAAAAGACATTGCCAAGACCATTCCTCACAAGACAACAACCTCAACAATCTATTTAAACTTTTCCTGGACTTCCAAGACTCTAGAAACATAAGAAATGTTTTTCGTAAAAAAAAAAAAAAAAAAAAAAAAAAAAAAAAAAAAAAAAAAGGAGAGTCTAAACAGTCTAGAGTAATTTTCTGTAGAAGACCAACTTGACTAAGACAGTATCTGATTTTTGCGTGTGGTAGCACTCTGTCTTGTCCTGATTTCTACTCAATATTGAAAACTCAGACTTTTTATCCTGTTTACCTACTGTTAGGGTTCATTTCTTCTCACACCTCAACCTCATAGATCACATGTTTGGCTTAAGTTAACATCCAATCTTCACTAAAATGTGATATGTAAATACTATAAACCCAGGTCACATGGCTGATTACAGCATTCTGTTCATAAACGCTGTTACCTACAGACTCTTTGAACATGTTGTATTTGCTCTTAATGTGAGAATACACATAGGATTTTCAGAGTTCAAATTTAGCTGTATTTTAGTAAGTTTTGTTTCTGTGTTGTACAGTTGCTTATTCTAGAATATTAATCATCCTTTTTCTTTGCTTATCTACCACTGCATTTTAGTTGAGCAGATGTGGAAGAAATTGTATATAGAGTTATGATTTTTAAAACAAGTCATTCCTAAAATTTTTCAAATTTCTACACTATTTGAAAGTTGAAATTTTATATATAAAATCTTGGATTGATAGAACCTTTTTACACTGTACTTGCTCTCAGTATATTGGAATTACTCCTTTACTATTTTTATTTTGTTGGAGGCTTTAATTATCATACATTAATTATACATAATGAGTTTCATTATAGTGTTTTCATACATGTACATAATGCATTTTGATTTTTTTAATGACCCAGTGAGTTTCATTAGTGTTGTTTATAAGAGTATATGGGTGGGAGGTTTTTGTTGTTTGTTTGTTTGTTTTTTAACAGGATCATGGATATCTTACCAGTGACTGTATCATTGAAGAACTGTCTCTGCCTTTTTCATTAATCATTATCTGATATAAGTCTTGGAGAAAGGTAGGTTACCTTAAGCTCTTCTCTCTGTCTTGGAATGTGTTGATGGGCCCAATCTTGTACAGGTAATCACAGCATCTGTAAACTCTAAAATATAACAGCATTGTCCTGCCCAGAAGTCAACATTGTATCTTTCTGACCTACAATCCATATATCTAATGTTGCTAATAAAATGTTCTGTGTCAACTTGAATGTAATATTATACTATTTTTATTACTGAAACCTTTGTTAATTTGGAATTCTATAAAGATCTAATTCGTTGTGGTTATATTTATTTATTCATGGTGTCTAGAAAAATGTTTTTTATAGGAAACACAGTATTCATTAAAGGAAATGCTACTGATTATTTTATTCTTAAATTATTTTATGAATTTTTTTTTTTATAGCATTAAAAATGTAAATTACCGAGATACTGTATTGTACTTCCTTATTCTATGTAACTGTTAGTATTTATTTTGTATTTTGTAAATTTTTTGTACATTCTTTATTAATTTTAATAATCCCATATTTAATCCCTAGGTCACTTTATTCTACATGGACTGTTTTATTTAACATTGTGTTTATTTTTTCATATTGTAGTATTTTTTAAAATTCTATTGTACTTAAAATGTCCATTTGATTTGTTTTTTAGATTTTAAATGTCTGTGTTAATTTAATAAAATGTCATGTTTGTGTGGAATGTACATGAACATGTTGTGTGTTTACCATCTGAGCTTTAAGCATGACAATGGTGCTGTTCTTCCTTCTACTTTATTTATATTTGAGAAGAGTCTATAGTAAATCTGGACCTTTCAGTTCAGCTAGGCTGGTTAACCAGTGAGCTCTAGAGTATCACCATCTTATAGGATGTTGATCTGAGTGTCAGAGATAACTGTTCTATGACTTTTTATAGTTCTAGGCCCAAATTCAGATCCCGACACCTGCTTGCCAGTACTTTATTACATACTTCCTTTTATCCAGTTCCTTTTAAAATTATTTTTTTTTTTTTCTTGGTTTATTTTTGACAGTTTATCCTCACAGGTACCTAGTAGCACTATATTAACAAAAATTTAATAATCCTGTCTACTGCTCTCATACTTTAATAATTCTCTTCCAATTCCTGAAAATATGACTGAATAGTCAACCCTTTGACAAAAATTCAAGGTAATACTATTCACAGGAGATACCTATTTCCCTCCAAGACAGTAAGGATTTTTACTATTCCAAGGACTCTGTTTATTGGCAGATAGAGAATTTGATTTGGCTGTAACATCATGGAAATACACAGTGCTTAGCAAAGAAATGCTACAATACCAATCTTTAGCCATAGAAAATGGTACCTATATTGACAATACATATCATTGTGATACTCCTGACCTCATTCCATTAAATCTCCTCGCTGTGAATTAATACTGACTTCAAGATTAAACTAAGAGATGGTGACATCTAAGATACCAAAATAGTGAAATCCAGTATGGTAAGAATAACAGAAAGTGATCACAAATTAGTAGTCTATCTATCTACCTACCTATTAATTTAATTATAGTTCCAAGTTTTTAAAATTTATTTCAAAAATGATTTTACTCTGAGAAACAAAGGCTTCTTTACTGTCAAGAAAAATATGTACACCAAAAATGAATAACTAGTATAAGTATGTATATGTCCATATATCTATCATGCATCTATTTGCCTACCCATCTTTATTTACAATCTAATATTGATTATTACACAAAATTTTTTACAGTAAATCTGGAATCTTCAATTATGAAAATTTCATATAGTGCTTGAGCAAATATAGTATAGACTCAATTTAATATTGAATTTTGAAATAGTGCTTATGCTTCAGGTGTATATCAAACTGTCTTGTAATATTAAATTACTTTTATAAGCATGAAGTAAAAGATTATCTCATTACAATTGTTTTTGAATTGTTAGTGATATTTTATTCTGGATAAAATGATATTACTCACATTTTATTATCCAATAGAAAAATATTGTTAGCCTTTCATATTTAATCTTCTAGAAGAAAAGCTAATGCAAATGAATAGCTATCTTAACCAATTTTAAGATACAATAGATAGATAGATAGATAGAGAGATAGATAGATAGATAGATAGATTAAGAGATAGATGGATAGATAGATAAATAGTTAGACAGAAAAATTATTCCCAAACAACATAAGATAGAACTGTTTTTCCATAAAAATTATAACTACATTTGTTTGATCAGGAAAAGAAAGACATCTTAAACAATGCTTTAAAGTGGTGATGTATTGTTAGTAACATTAAGACTTAGCACAGCCAGAAAGGAAAATTACAGGGGCCACTTCAAACCTGCTAAAGTTTTCACGAGATTCTAAAAAATGTCTAATAAGTAGAAAGATAATATTTTGAAGGTATATGTTGTAAAGTAATATTAAAGTGCCATGGTTATTATTAAGCATCTAATAGCTAGCTACCCGCCTTATTTTCTTACTCAATGGAATGTTTTATAATTTTAAAGGTATATAATCTACAGTACTGTTATAGCTGTTTAGATGAAGGAAACAAAATTAGTAATTAAATAAAAAAGAAAATGTTACAAAAAAGCAAGCAAAAAATGAGTAGTTATCAGAATTTCAAATTTGATTCTATGTTAATTTCTCAAACTCTTATCTCTATAAGTGATATAGCATTGTGAATATTTCTTTATTTAGATTTTTCATGTTGCTAAAACTGAATGAGAATTTGCAATGAATTATTACAGCAATTTTATGCTTGATCATAATTTCTGTATAAAATAAAGGTCTTTTCCAAGCTAAAAAAAAAATAATAATGTTAGTAGTCATTATTTTCTGAAGCTATGGATGCCAACGGCAACACACAATGAATTCTAAGTCCTAAAGTACAAGAAATGCAACTCAACAAGGCAACCATATGACATATTCAGCAAAATATCTTTCTCAGCAAGAAGGCAACATGAGGACTTTCCCAGATAAGCAGAAACTGAGAGAACTTGATGCCAGTAATTTCTTCTGAAAAACTAAAAATGAAAGGAGGGTCTGAGGGTTGAAAACAAATGACACGGGATAGCAATTCAATTAATGCACCTATCAAAGAGTCTACTAAAGCAGTTAAGTTGTTGATTATACCAGTTAGTAAAATTCTATGTTTTTTTCCTGAATTTTTAAAAACTAGTACAAAAGGGATTTCAGAAAACAATACATGCATCGTTTTATTTTCTGAGCTTATAACATACAGGAGTGTAATATATTTGACAAAAACAGCATAAAGTTGGTGGGTGGGAGCAGAGTTTTATTGGAATAAGGAAATGGCACCATATGGTAATGAGTATCCAAAGGAAAAAAGTGAAGAGAAGCAGATATAGTAAATTGGAAGAATAATATAACAAACTCTGAATATAACATGTACTCGTTTTTCTCTCAACTTTTTTGAAAATATGCAATCACATAATAATTATGTTCTTGTATTATGGGGTTTGTAGGATACAAAAATGTAACATTTATGAAAAGAATTGCATAAAATGTGAAATATCCAGCTATATCTTTGTATAGCTTTACATATAATTGGATCAAGGTAATGAAATTCTGCAAAGACCTTCGACAAGTTAAAATGTATATATTTGAAGTCCTAAAGGAGTCAGGGTAAAATTAAAAATTATTAACTAAGTTACCAAATACATTAAAGTGTTTCCAAATTGAATTCAACTAAAAAAGACAGTAAAAAATCACAGGGATGTAAGAGGAGAGACAAACAAATCCAAAATTTAAATGGCAAGGGTAAAGCCTCTGTATTCATGATAACATATATAGGTGAACTTAATTTAATCAGAATCTGAAATTAAAATTACATAAAGGATATGGCTTACCCAGATGTTCTCTTTAATGAAAGTATTTAAATTCAAGTATAGAAATAAATAGGCTGAAACCCGAAGACTGAAAATGATATGACATGAAAGTGGGAAGCACTGGGGAGACAGGCATCACACCATCATCAAACAAATAAAAGAACTTGATTTTGATAACGATTTCAGTGTCTCCATTTGTCAGATTATCATGCTACCTATTTAAAGTATTCCATTTTTATCTGTCAGTTTTACCTCATAAAAATCCAGAAACGGTGATAAAAACAGTCATTTTTTATGATGACAGATTATAGAATAATTCACCCTTGTCCCTAAGACTAGATTTTTTTCCCCCAATATCTTTTTTTTTTTTTCTGAAACAAGAATTTTTTTTCTTGGTTAGGCTGAGACAAGGTAATTGCTTAAATGGGAAAGTTATGGGAGAAAGGTTTAGTTGAAAATATTTAAAGCTTTAGATCATTTAATGGTTTTTAACAAACCAATTATCTTCTTTGAAATCCTGATCCATGCTTTGACTTTAATCTTTTCTGGGATTTCCAGTAGGAATTGCAGTTCCCTGACTGTCGTATTAGTTCCACCATGTGTGACATTCACGTTCCAAACATGTACCTCTTATACATATTGTCTTTTATCTTCTTTGTCTTTTTGACTATTGAATTTTTAAAAATTCTTATCTTCCTCTAATATTCATAGAGTATTGGAATGAAGATTCATATAATCATTTAATCTAATATGTTTGATACGGAAGGAAAACTAATAAAAATGAACCAGCAATGTAAGAACATATCAAATTTGACAAAACTGTTCTTAAATCGAGTGCTAGGCTATCTTCCATTCATGGTGGTAGAGTAAATGGGTGGTAATGAGCCTGTGTTTCAATAGGATAATGTGTGTCACACTCTCTTCATAGTTCTCCCAGAGATATAGATTTACATAGTGTTTTCCTGGTTTGTTTCACCGTGGCTGTAATCATCAGCCATGTCATTATTATTACCTTGGCTCCAAATAATATAACTTAGTGTAAAGTGTCAGACCAATGCTCAAAGTTCATTTCAAGCAACCGACTCCACCCATTTTTTTTTTAAAGTAAAAATAAAGCTGTATTGGAGAGGACATGGATTACAATATAGAGGGAGTTTCTAGGTCTGAAGCATAGATGAGAAAGCCAAAATTGAGTATTGAAGTTTGGATGGGAGAGGCAATTGTTAATATAATGCATATAACATTATAGCGATATTATAATATACTATATATAAAAGAACAGCGATACTAAGCTGGAATTAAAAAAACAATCTTGCTGTGTATGTGTGTGTATGTGTGTGTGTGTGTGTGTGTGTATGTGTAGTGTGTAAAATCTCCCCTTTTAGTTAATTAAATTTTCAAAATTTGCTGTACCTTCTTTTCAGTGCTTATATTTTAACAGGTAGCTTTGTGGACATCAGCTTTTCCCGTTTCATTTAACAAGCCTGTATTTATGCAAAGTGTTGTATTCTACAGTATGCAATGAATTATTCATTTATGCAATAACAAGGACAGTCTCATCATTCCAAATTAGCCACACGAGAATTAAATGGAAAGTTAAATAACAGCTTGACATCTTTGTGAACCAGTCGCACTGGAGTAGAATATGATTGGCAGAAATGATAGGAATGAAGAAACATGAAAAAATTCACATCTTCAGAAACAAGAAGTAAATATAGATATCTGAGTGTCATAAATAATAAAAGCCTGCTACTCAATACTTAATATGAACATCAGTGTATTTTAAATTGTGATTAGTATCAAAAGCAAAGTGTTTCTTATTTGTATAACCTTTATTTCTAGACAAGAGTTTTACATCTGCTTCATAGATATTGTCTGTATGTAGAAAAGGCTTTTTCTCAGGAGTGATAATTTTTAAAAGTAAAATTATATCATGGATATATAATTTTTTCCCAAGTGGTCACTTTGCAAACATTTGAGGCTAGAAGATACTGAACTGATGTAGCTTAAATGATTAATAAGCTCTCTGTGTATTTTGTTAATACTTTTTTAAAGTTGGTTTGTAAAACTGCTGGAGTACAAATATTTATCAATGTCCAATAAGATTTTATGTATTCTGTCACCACAGTAGTATATAGTCTATGTTTCCTCTATCTTTCAGGTAGTATACATATAGACATTTTTCCCATGAAGCTAATTTCACAGTCACTAGATATTTTGGAATAATATTTTCTTAGTAGTATATCACTGGTATCAGATGTTTACAGAAGTTATTATTTTAACCATAGGTAATGATAAACATCTTGGAAGTCTGAGTTCACACTGTATTTTAATGATTTATCTTACATTAATTAAAAAATTTAATTAATTTACATCCCAATATCTGCCCCCTTCTCCCAGTTCCCTCTCAACTCGCACCCCCCCCCAATTGGCTCTGCCAATCTTCCATGTTGTCTCCGCAAGGCTGACATTGCCCATACAATTCTGCCATCCATGAGGGCCCAGTAGCAGAATGAGACTCTAATGCTTAAAGATCAATCAAAGGCTTTATATGTTTGGTAATGCTCAATAACGATATGCTCATACAATCAGAAGTCTAACCCAGTACCAACCTAGAAATACCAACTACC
This sequence comes from Mastomys natalensis, assembly GCA_021653895.1. Classification (NCBI taxonomy): domain Eukaryota; kingdom Metazoa; phylum Chordata; class Mammalia; order Rodentia; family Muridae; genus Mastomys; species Mastomys natalensis. Next base: position 425,673 of record JAJTUV010000532.1, read on the forward strand.
TTTGACTGCTACAGACATGTGAACTCTGCCTCCATCCTCCTACATCTGGCCTCTCTCTCCTCTCCTAGCTTCTCCTCTTCCTTTTCCTCCTCTCCTCCATCTTCCTCCTCTTCCTCTTCTTCTCCTAACTCCTCCCACCTTAGCTCCTCCTATGGGGGGTGAGCTGCTGTCCTTATCCCTCCACTGGGATTCCTGCTGGCTACAAGAAGTGACCACTTCAGGATCCACATCCTGTCCTACTAGGAGTCTCAACTATAGTCAACACTATAGATCCCCACCCCAATGTTTCAAGTCTCTGGTACATCCAGGAGACGCCCAAGTTTTGCCCATGTCTGGTTTTCCTTCTCTCTTTCCTGCTCTCCCCATATCTGATTCCTCACTCCCATCTGCTCTCCCAATCATTTCCTTCCCTTCATCCACCTTCAATATCATTTTATTTCCCCTTCTGAGAAAGATTCAAATATCTTCTCTTGGGCCCACTTGTTATTTGGCTTCTTTGGGTGTGTGGAGTGTAGCATGATTATCCTGTACTTTATGTTAATATCCACTTATAAGTCAGTACATACTATGTATGTCCTTTTGGTCTGGGTTACCTCACTCAGGTTTATATTTTCTAATTCCATTCTTTTGCCTGAAAGACTCATGTCCTTGTTTTTAATAGTTGAATATAATTCCATTACTTTAATGAACCCCATTTTCTTTATCCATTTCTAGGTTGAGGGACATCTGGGTTGTTTCCAGTTTCTTGCTATTAATAACAAAGCTGCTCTGAATATAGTTGAGCAAATGTTCTTGTAGATACTAGAGCTCCTTTCCATATATGCCAAAAAGCAGTATTGCTGTATCTTTAGGTAAAACCATTGCTAATTTTCTGAGAATCCATCAAGTTGATCAAACCTCTAGAGAGGGTGTAGAAGTTTCACACCAGCCAACAATGGAGGAGTGTTCCCCTTGGACCACACTCTCACATGCATGTTTTTTATCTTAGCCATTCTGATTGGTATCACTTGAAATTTCAGAGTCATGTTGATTTGCATTTACCTGATGACTAAGGACATTGACAATTTCTTTGTTTCTTAGCCATAAGAGATTCCTGTTTTAATTAGATTCCTGTTTCAATTAGAGAATTGTCTATTTAGATTTGTACACCATTTTCTTTCTTTTTTCTTTTTGAATATTTTTTTAATTTATATTTCAGATGTCATCCTTTTTCCCATTTCCCCTCCCTAGAACCCCCTATCCCATCCCCCCTCCTACTTTTTGCTGTTGTATCATTTTAATTACATGCATGTATTTTTTTAAATTTTTTCTTAAAAGAATACACTTTATTTCAACTTTTTTAAAAGGCTTCTCCAGTGGAATCACTTTCAAGTCCCAACACTCCATCCACATGTCCTTTTATGTGAGTGTGTGAGTGTGTGTGTCTCAGATATAAAGGTCAGTTCTAGGTTGAGGGTCTAGCAATACAATAGATGTAAGTAGTCAAGGAACCAGCAAGACAATAAACACAAATAGTCAAAGAACAAGCAAGGCAATAAACAAAATTCTGTGAATACTTCAGTGATCATGTTTCTAAGGCTTATCAGAATGACCAAAATATCTGAGCCTACTTCCCTGTCCTAGCCCAAAGTCATTTTCATGTCTGAAGCCTACTTCCTTGTTCTAGCCTAAAAGTTAGATTCCTGTCTGAAATTACTTCTTTGTTTTAGCCTAATGTCAGATTCCTTCCTGAAGCCTACTTCCTTGATCAATATCATATTCTTACCAAGCAGCCCATTTCCTTGTCCTTGGCCCATGTCAGATTCTTGCCAAGCAGCCCCAAAGGCCCTCTGCCTCTTCTTTTTTTATTTTTTATGTTTTTTTTTTTTATTTCATTAACAAGACTGAGCTTGTCTTAGGTCATTCTGACAAGAATGCCTTCTTACCTGTCATGGAATATGCATTATCCGAAGCAATGCACTTCTGTCTTAAGTTGGTAAGACTCTGTGCAGAATCTTTCCCACCCTTGGTTTGCCAGCCTGTTAATTGAATAACTCTGTCTTGGGGTCCATTTTCAGGTTCAAGCCCTGTACTTTAACTGAGAACATGTTGATGTTGTTAAAGACAAGCTTTAATGAGATGGGCAGGAATAAAAGTATCCCCAGGACATAAAGGGCTAGCATGATCAAGCTATATATGCCATTCTTGAAGCTTGACCAAAATAGAAATACTGACCTCAGGCCATGGGTAATTTTATCACAGTATCTACCACATCAATGCTCAGCATTCTTGAAATTCATAAGCTCACTGTGTAACGTTAAAACATCCAGAGAGGTGTTAGAATTATGCCAAATACACTGCAAGTGTCTTTAAACTTCTTCCTAATTATGACAAATACCACTGTAAATTTTAGAACTAACATAAATCCAATGATATATGGTATGGCACTCGAGATGGCTTCTCACCCTTAAATTCTGAACCTCCTTCCAATAATTTGAATAGGATAAACAGCATCAATCCATTCTTGCAAATGCCTATCTAAATCCATGGATTTACCAGCGAATGTATTCCATTTTTCAATTGTGCTATTTTTGTTGGTAGTGTGTAACTTCCTGAGTTCTTTATGTATTTTGGATATTAGCCCTCTGTCAGATGTAGGTTTGATGATGACCTTTTTCCAATCTGTAGGATGCTGTTTTGTACTATCAATGGTGTCTTTAGCCTTTTGATGAAAAGTGTCATGAAGCTTTTCAGTTTCATGAGGTCCCATTTGCTAATTGCTGATGTTAGTGCCTGAGTTATGGATGGTCTGTTCAGGAAGTTATCTACTACAGCAATGAGTTCAAGGGTATTTCCCACCTTATGTTCTATTTAATTTAGTATATGTGGTTTGCATTGAAGTCTTTGGTCCATTTGGACTTGAGTTTTGCACAGAGTGGTGAATACGGACCTACATTCATTCTTCGACACGTAGACATCCAGTTAGACCATAACCACTGTTGAAGATGCTGAGATGTTGAGAGACACACACAGAAGACAACAAGAGAGAGAGAGAGAGAGAGAGAGAGAGAGAACAGTCCTGTCTTATCTTGTCTCTTATTTTAGTGGAGTTAGTTTAAGGTTCTCTCTGTTTAATTTGATGTTGGCTACTAGCTTGCTATATGTTACCTTTATTTTGCTTAGGTATGTGCCTTGTATCTCTGATGAATCTAAGACTTTTGTTTTTTAAAGAATCAAAATCTATGAAAATAATCTAAGAAAATTCAAGTGTTCTTTTACAAGATTTTTCTTTAATATGCCAGATTTTGAAAACAATTTTAAGAAAGTGTGTGGCCTGAACATTGCAAATAGTTATGTATAGTCTATATGTGTATATATGTACATATGATCTTTTCAATGGCTTTCAGCTGATTTCTCAGCTGTTAAACCTAAATTCTTTGAAGAATCATAGCATCATTTTTCTTGTTATACACAAGACTGTACAGATTCTGAAACTATCAGCTTTCATATTAAACCTTGTTTGTAAAACAGTTGATTTGGGGGTTTGGATTACTTCATTCAGAACTACTGTTTCCAAGTGTATGGATTTACCAATGACTGTTGCCTTTGACTCTTCAGATATGTGTGTTCCATATACATGAATTCCCATATAGTTCAAGGATGAGGCATACTTTTAATGGAAGATGAACACAGTGGTTTAAAATTTAAAGAGTAAAATGGAACAGGAAGGGTTAAATACTCCTTCCCTGGTCACAGTGTTCTCTCTCAAGATTATTATTGTTGTTAATGTGGCAGTCTTTGCACAAGAATTAAATAAGAGAAATTGTGTGTGTTTGTGTGTGTGTGTGTGTGTGTGGTGTAGGGTCAAGATATAAGAAGAAATATGGAGAAGGAAAGTTTAAGCCTAAAGACCTCTTGAAAGGTCATATGGAAACCTACTATATAAGTTTTCTAAACTGTATAATATGCACATATTATATATGTGCATATAATATCTTTTTTAAGAGATCAAATGGAGTAATCTTAAAATGGGGCTAAAACAGCACAGGCTCAGAAAGAGAAGGCCCACTGCTAGGAATGGGCTACATCTTTTAGAATTGTTAGCCACTGAGTTCCCATAGACTCCTAAACATTACAGGCAATTGTTAATACTGTGGTTACCCTCCAGAACACGATCATGAGACTCTGTAGCCTACAAGTTGTGTAGGGTAAAGAGGAAACAGAAATTGAGGACTGGACAATCAATGATTGGCTCAGTTTGAGACCCATGCCATGAGAAGAAACCTATCCCTGACACTTTAGCCAGCAACTGATGGAAACAGAAGAAGAGACCTACAGCCACACATTAGGCAGAGCTTGGGCAATTCTGTGGAAAGGGGAACAAGGATTAAAGGAGCTTGAAGGGTCAAGGAAACCAACAAGAGAACCTATAAAAAATGTTTTCTGAGGTAAAAGGGAGAAGGGGTGGATGGAGGAGAGGATGCAGGGGAAGCTGAGATTGGGATGTAAAATAAATAAATAAATTTTTAAAAGGGAATGAGTATTCCCTTAAATTGAAAGAATGCAAAGAACAGGCCTTGCTTTTGTATACTTAGGAGAGAAATGGAGTTATAGTCTCCTTTGGTTATCTAACTAGATATTATAGCATAGCTCCTTTATGTACAGGCAAGTATTTGATTTGGTTGCACATATAGGTACACTGTGTACTGATGCCTCAACTGTACTATCATTAGCCCATTAACACTAACATCTGCATAGTGCATTACTCAGACCAGTGGTAGTGATGAGATTTCAGAACTATGAAGCTGGTTTTGTTCTTGACATGTCTCATGAATTTATAACACACACACACACACACACACACACACAATACACACTACAACAACACAGAGCTACTCTTATTTAATTCTTATGCAAAGACTGCCATATTAACAGCAATAATAATCTTGAGAGAGAACACTGTGACCAGGGAAGGAGTGTGAACTGAATAGACAATGACTGCAAGAACAATTCACAGTCCCAGATGCCTTAGAGTTCTTACGGCGTCTAGATCCATTTATATGCATAAAGTGGTTAAGTTGTTTCAGTTCAAGTGGTGGTAATAAATTCTGAAAGACTAGACCCCTATTGATTTTAATGGAGAGTCTGGACTTCAAATGCCTCAGTGCTCCTAGGCCGTGACATTAACTCTACAGCCCACCACCCTTCACAGAACCATAGTTGTGTTTCTTAGGTTCCATAGTTACTTGAAAGTAGAGTATTCTGCTCAATTATAAGGTTATTATGTAGAACATATTTTGAAGACTAGGAAATCTGCTTGGAAACCATGTGGTGCTATGTAAATGGAAGAGATTTCTATAAGCATTGTAGCATTAAAATGTTCCATAGGTAAATTATTGAGATTATTAAGAAAACTGCAATTATTTCTACTTAGAGAAAGGTTTTTTTTTTTTTTTTTTTTTTTTAACTATTTACTTTTTGGTTCAAATAGTCTCTTCTTTGAAGAGCTACAATAACATTAATGATTTCTGAATACAGGGTATTCCAAATTTTTAAGTAGATCATTCACTTACTACCTTTCCCTTTCTTTTCAAGTGTTTTGTTCTTTTTCAGTTTTCTTACAGTGTTTATTGCTACAAGCTGTGTTTCAGGTTCCTAGGTTTAAATAAAATGATTCTGGGATTTCTAAGAGATCACCCCCAAAATAAATCCTTTATTTCCTTCTTATTCTCGTCAAGGTACGTGTTGTTCTACTTTTTTAAGATTCTGCAATATTTTATTAATTCCTAAGGATGTCATCCAATGTATTTTGAGCACAGTAAGCCCCCAGGACCTCTCGCATCTCTTCCCACACAACTTTGAGTTTGCTTTGTTCTCTGTTTCTTTCCTAAGAGAGTCCAGTTTGTGTTGCCAAGCTATTCTCAGGACTGACTCTAGCCCTTATGTATGGTTAGCATGTTGGAGGTCACATAATTAAAAGCGACCAACTCTCCTTCCTCGGTAGGCATCAAAAACCAAAACTTCTCAGTTAATGCTTGGGGTTATATGTCCATCACCCTGCACTATGCTCAGATTTTGGCTGAGATTGTTCATGTGCTTTCTTTAAAGTGATCTTCTCTCGTATTCAGTGAATTCCTTTTTCAGATCCTGACTTTCCACTGATTCTCAGCTGTAGCTTGAAATATTGGAAAGACAGCAGTCGCCTGGCTGCCGGGTCTAAGTTCCTGCACTAATGGAGGCACCTCCTGCACAAAGATGATTGCTGGCTCCTGGTTCTGTGTCCATGTTCCTGCATTATGAGCATTACCCTTGGGCTCTCTGGTGGGGCTACAGCTAGTCCCACACCATGGTCATCCACCCCACAGTCAGCCAGCTGCCCTACCATCCAACAACCAAGTAAATCAAAACTCTAGATGATTATAGATAATCAAAGGTTTTATGTATCAGTAACTCTCAATATACAAGGTGCTCATACAATTTAAAATTGTTATACTAATCATCTAACCTTTTGATATGAATAACTACCTGAGACTTCTAGAAACACATGGGTACATGTGTCTGCTGCCATTTCACCTCCCTCCCATTTCCCCGTGTTTTTATCCCTTCTCTCTCTACCACCCTTAGTTTTGCCTCCTTTCCCCCTATCCAATCACAGGCCCTCCACTGCAAATAGATCGGATAGGGAAATTTCTGCCACACTAACCCTCATTCCCACATAGATCTCAGAGGGCACTACAGGCTCTAGCCTCAATTTTTCCACATTTCTCTCCTTTTACATTGAATTCCTATCTGTAACATCAACTCACACTCACTTGGGCTGTCAACTTTGGTTTGGTTTGTAGTCTCTAGGGTTCTTTAACATTACTTCCTGTTATTCCTGAGACACCTCTGATACTAGGAACAACAGAACTTGATGCCATCGTGCTGGTTTCTTTCTTTTTTTTTTTTTGGTTTTTCGAGACAGGGTTTCTCTGGTCCTGGCTGTCCTGGAACTCACTCTGTAGACCAGGCTGGCCTTGAACTCAGAAATCCGCCTGCCTCTGCCTCCCAAGTGCTGGGATTAAAGGCGTGCGCCACCACCGCCCGGCCCAATCGTGCTGGTTTCTAAGCACTGTTTTCTGGGTTATTTTGATTTTTGTCTCAAGCCTTATATTTTCACACAAAGATGATTAATTTTTGATCAGTGAAATTATCTGGCTTCTCTTTTTATTTGAGAGTTTGATGGATGCTCTATTTAGTTTCAAATAAAGTTATAAGTTATCAAAATGATAAAAGATCAAAAATTGCAGTGTCCACCCTCGACCAGTAAGGATGACGCCAGGCACACAAGCTCCTCTTCAGAATCTGTCGTCTCAGATGCTTCTAGATCTTTCAGATCTGGATACAGAGGCCCTTTCTTCTTGCCTCCCTTCTCGCCTTCTGCCTTTTCTGATCTTTCTTCCTGCAGCCGCTCTAAGCTGTCTGTCCCTCCTCCACGGCCTTACAGCACTTCTGATCTTTCAGACAGCTCCTCACCATTTTCCAGATAGGCCTTATCCTGTGTTTGAGCGTCCCTTGCTCCCAGGCAAAATCTAAGTCTTTACCTAGTTTGTTCCAACAAGCTACGGTAAGATTGCCTGACACTGCAAACCAAGGTGCAATGGTATCGCACTCATTCAAAAATCTTTCTAAGGTTGACTTCTTAATCTTCAAATTCTTGGACAGTAGCAGCTCCTGTAGAGACAAAAAAATTGGACTGGGACGTCCCCATCACTAGATTCCATCCAAAATTATATTTCCGTGTAGCCGTTATAGGTTATAGCTCTCTTTCAGTTCGCCATAGCGCGAACTTTACTTTCGGTTCGCTACTCCGCGAACTTTTTTGCTCCCTCTTTTTTTTTTTTTCCGAGACAGGGTTTCTCTGTGTAGCCCTGGCTGTCCTGGAACTCACTCTGTAGACCAGGCTAGCCTCGAACACCGCCCGGCTTTTGCTCCCTCTTGATCTACCGAGAGGAGCAAAACTAGCCGCACACCCGCAGACATTATCATCCCAGCTTACCTCGGGAACTTACCAGTGCACTGCCCTGACTGCAGGAGTTCTGAGTCCCTTCAGGTCCCCGAACGGGCCACCACCTGCCCACCCTCGACCAGCAAGGATGATGCCACGGACACGAGCTCTTCTCCAAGCAGTTTACTCAGGAACCTTTAACAATCTTCTGACCCCGGGGAGAGCCTGCCCACATGCTAAATACTCTATGGGCAGCCAACCCCAGTGAGCCATGTGGCACACGCAGATAGGCACACATAAGCGGAAGCAAGCCTGCAGAATCAGCCTTAGCCAAATAAGGACGTGTCTGTCTCAGAGAGCACTCGCTATCAGGCTAGCGGAAGGCGGGAACTGGAGCCATCTTCAAGGGGCGGTACCACAGCTCTCTACAAAAATCAATTAATGATAGCCTGAAATTGTATGAATTGTATATTCAGTCTCATGTTGAATGTCCATATATGTTTCTAGTATTCTGGGGAGGTCATTAAGTTATTAGAGCAAGAATCAAAATCCAGAGTAGGAGTCCATTGTTTTAAGCACAGTTCCCTTTCCTTTAATTTTTCATGTAAGAGTTAAATTTATGTTATGTTACTGCTATACTCAATGAATGTTTAAAAGAGTATTTACTAACATTTTAGAAAATACCAAAATAGACAAAATTTTTAGATTTAAAATTTAGATTTTACATAAAATTTTGTGGTAGAATATATGCAAATTATTTCTAAAATTTGACATGAGCAGTAAGTATCTTTAACAAGGAAGAAGTAAATTGCTATATGAGTTTTTAAAGTCATTCTGCGTTCTTATGGCTGGTGTTTATTATAAAATTTAGCTTGAAGTTTTAATTTCCTGGCTATCTGCAGAATTCCCTTGAGAAACAGAGCTTCCTAGCTTCTAGGTGAATGGACTCTAGAGATATACTGCTTATGTCAAAGCCATAAGCAGTTATTCATTAGTTTTATGCTCTTGTTCAATTACCTCTCTATGTACCACTTTATTCATCTATAAATCAGGAACAAAAATAATAGTTCCACTTTGAGTAATTATAAGATTAAATTTGATGTGTTTTAAAGCTCTTAAAACAAAGTCTTCCTCACAGATGTATCACTTCAAACAATCTCTGCTTCACGAAACATAAAATGAACGTGGAAGCTCCACATCTTGTTGACATCGCTACACTTTCCTTGGAGTGGACTTGATGACAACAACCAATGAATTTAAGAATCTGACAATATACAACTGTTAAACATTTTGATAAAAAAAAAATCAGATAGACATTGTACAAATTTCACCTGAAAGAATATACATGTAATTGCACTCTAGGTGACATAATTTTTGTAGTTTTTAAAAGGTATCTTTCTGACAAAGAAAGCTTTAATTTGGGAAACATAAAGATGATAATTTCCTATTGTTTTCCAGGATTTGTCTTAGTGTACTTTGTCTGGCTCTTGTAGCAGTCCACAGGACAGGCTAAGTTAAGAATAACATCAGTGTGTTTACTTTCTGCCTAGCTCCAGGGTCTTTCATCTTTGAGGAGAACTAACTATTAAAAATGTTTAATGCAATTCCCGATCCTTTCCTTTCTGATTTTATCATGTTGAAATTTATTCATTTATTTATTAAAAATATTTCTGCATCATTGATTTCTATTTAACATTGTGATGAATGCAATAGAAGCATGACTTTATTAGACAGGCAAATCCAGCCGAAGAATCAAATGTCGATGACATTTATACTTACATATAAGATATGAATTTCACTTTGCCATTTTGATGAATCTTTTTTGGAACGTTACAGCATGAGTAACGATCATTATCATGATCATTGAGGTTAATGTGATAACATTTTTCATACTAGAATAGTACCATACCAGGGGAACATTATGATAACAAAGCATTGGACATTTGAATTTGAAGACTTATTATTGTGGCTAAACTTGTTATGATCGTTAAAAATGACTAGCGATCAACATTTTTTTAATTTTATTTAAATTTTATTTACATTTCAGATGTTTTCCCCTTACCCCATTTTCCCTCCCTCCCTCCCAGGAACTCACTATCCCTTCCCCCCGCCTCTCGACTCTAACATGGTGTACCCTCACCCACCCTCCCCCTTACCTCACCTCCCTGCCCTCGAATACCCCCCCCACATGACGTCCAGCCTTCATGGGACCAAGGATCTCTTCTCCCACTTATAAATAGCTCCCTTGCATATATAGCTGGAGCCATGGGTCCCTCCCTAAGCACTCCCAGGCTGATGGTTTAGACCCTGGGGGCTCTGGTTGGTTGGTATTGTTGCTTTCCTCATGGTGTCACGAATCCTCTCAATTCCTTCAGTCGTCACTCTATCTTCTCTATTGGGAACCCCATGATCAGTTTAATGGTTAGCTGTGAACATCCGCCTCTGAATATGTCAGACTCTTGCAGACCTCTAAGGAGACAGTTATATCAGGCTCCTGTCAGCATGTACTTCCTGACATCCACATCAACGGCTACCTTTGGTTACTGCACATGGGATGGATACCCAGGTGGAATGGCCTGCAGACGGCCCCTACTTCAGGTTCTGTCCTGTACTTTGTCTCCATATTTACTCCCTTGAGTATTGTGTTACTCCTTCTATGAAGGACTGAAGCTCCGCCCCCAATTGGTCATCATTCTTCATGAGCTTTATGTAGTCTGTGAGTTCAATCTTGGGTATTTCAAGCTTCTGGGCTAAAATCCAATAATCAGTGAGTGAATACCATGTATGTTCTTTTGTGATTGGCTTACCTCACTCAGGATGATATTTTCTAGTTCCATCCATTTTTATAAGAATTTATCGAATTCATTGTTTTTAATAGCTGAGTAATATTCCATTGTGTAAATGTACCACATTTTTTGTATCCATTCCTCTGTTGAAGAGCATCTGAGTTCTTTCCAGTTTCTGGCTATTATAAATAAGGCTGCAATGAACATAGTGGCACATATGTCCTTGTTATCTGTTAGAGCATCTTCTGGGTATATGCCCAGGAGTGGTATAGCTGGGTCCTCAGGTAGTGATATGTCTAATATTCTGAGGAACCGTGAGACTGTTTTCAATAGTGGTTGCACCATCTTGCAATCCCACCAACAATGGAGGAGTGTTCCTCTTTCTCCACATCCTCGCCAGCATCTACTATCCCTGAGTTTTTGATCTTAGCCATTCTGACTGCTGTGAGGTGGAATCTCAGGGTTGTTTTGATTTGCATTTCCCTGATGGCTAAGGATGCTGAACATTTCTTTAGGTGCTTCTCGGCCATTCACATTTCCTCAGTTGAGAATTCTTTGTTTAGCTCCATAACCAAATTTTTTAATAGGGTTATTTGGTTGTGTAGAGTCTAATTTCTTGAGTTCTTTGTATATATTGGATATTAGTCCTCTATCGGATGTGGGATTGGTAAAGATCTTTTCCCAATCTGTTGGTTGCCATTTTGTCCTATTGACAGTGTTCTTTGCCTTACAGAAACTTTGTAATTGTAAGAAGTCGCATTTGTCAATTCTTGATCTTAGAGCATAAGCCATTGGTGTTCTGTTCAGGAACTTTTCCCCTGTGCCTAGGTATTCGAGGGTTTTCCCCACCTTCTCTTCTATTAGTTTCAGTGTGTCTGGTTTTATGTGAAGGTCCTTTATCCACTTGGACTTGAGCTTTGTACAAGGAGATAAGAATGGATCGATTTTCATTCTTCTGCATGTTGTCCTCCAGTTGAGGCAGCACCATTTGTTGAAAATGCTGTCCTTGCTCCACTGGATGGTTTTAGCTCCTTTGTCAAAGATCAAATGACCATAGGTGTGTGGGTTCATTTCTGTGTCTTCAACTCTATTCCACTGATCTTCTTGCCTGTCTCTGTACCAATACCAGGCAGTTTTTATCACTATTGCTCTGTAGTACAGCTTGAGGTCAGGGATGGTGATTCCTCCAGAAGTTCTTTTATTGTTGAGAATGGTTTTCGCTATCCTGGGTTTTTTGTTATTCCAAATAAATTTGAGAATTTCTCTTTCTAGCTCTGTAAAGAATTGAGTTGATATTTTAATGGGGATTTCATTGAATCTGTATATTGCTTTTGGCAAGATGGCCATGTTTACTATATTAATCCTGCCGATCCATGAGCATGGAAGACCTTTCCATCTCCTGAGATCTTCTTCAATTTCTTTCTTCAGAGACTTGAAGTTCTTGTCATATAGATCTTTCACTTGCTTGGTTAGATTCACACCGAGGTATTTTATATTATGTGTGACTATTGTGAAGGGTGTCATTTCCCTAATTTCTTTTTCAGCCTGTTTATCTTTCAAGAAGAGGAAGGCTACTGATTTGTTTGAGTTGATTTTATAACCTGCCGCCTTGCTGAAGTTGTTTATCAGGTTTAGGAGTTCTCTGGTGGAAGTTCTGGGGTCACTTAAGTATACTATCATATCATCTGTGAATAGTGATATTTTGACTTCTTCCTTTCCTGTTTGTATTCCTTTGACTTCTTTTTGTTGTCTAATTGCTCTGGCTAGGACTTCCAGTACTATATTGAATAGGTAGGGAGAGAGTGGGCAGCCTTGTCTAGTCCCTGATCTTAGTGGGAATGCTTCAAGTTTCTCTCCATTTAGTTTGATGTTGGCTACTGGTTTGCTGTATATTGCTTTTACTATGTTTAGGTATGGGCCTTGAATTCCTGATCTTTCCATGACTTTTACCATGAAGGGATGTTGAATTTTGTCAAATGCTTTCTCAGCATCTAGTGAGATGATCATGTGGTTTTTTTCTTTGAGTTTGTTTATATAGTGGATTACATTGATGGATTTCGGAATATTGAACCATCCCTGCATTCCTGGGATAAAGCCCACTTGATCATGATGGATGATTGTTTTGATGTGTTCTTGGATTCGGTTTGCTAGAATTTTATTGAGTATTTTTGCTTCTATATTCATAAGAGAGATTGGTCTGAAGTTCTCTTTCTTTGTTGGGTCTTTGTGATGTTTAGGTATGAGTGTGATTGTAGCTTCATAGAACGAATTGGGTAGTGTTTGTTCTGTTTCTATTTTGTGGAATAGTTTGAAGAGAATTGGTATTAGGTCTTCCTTGAAGGTCTGATAGAATTCTCCACTAATACCATCTGGTCTTGGGCTTTTGTTGGTGGGGAGACTTTTAATGACTGCTGCTATTTCTTTAGGTGTTATCGGACTGTTTAGATGGTTTATTTGCTCCTCATTTAACTTTGGTACCTGGTATCTGTCTAGAAAATTGTCCATTTCATCCAGATTTTCCAGTTTTGTTGAGTATAGGCCTTTGTAGTAGGATCTGATGATTTTTTGAATTTCCTCAGTTTCTGTTGTTGTGTCTCCCATTTTAGATCTGATTTTATTAATTTGGATACTGTCTCTGTGCCCTCTGGTTAATCTGGCTAAGAGTTTATCTCTCTTGTTGATTGTCTCAAAGAACCAACTCCTGGCTTTGTTGATATTTTGTATAGTTCTTTCTGTTTCTACTTGGTTGATTTCAGCCCTGAGTTTGATTATTTCCTGACACCAAATCCTCTTGGGTGTATTTGCTTCTTTTTGTTCTAGATCTTTCAGGTGTGCTGTCAAGTTGTTAATGTTTGCTCTCTCCAATTTCTTTTTGTAGGCACTTAGAGCTATGAGTTTTCCTCTTAGCACTGCTTTCATGGAGTCCCACAAGTTCTGGTATGATGTGTCCTCATTTTCGTTAAATTCTAGGATGTCTTTAATTTCTTTCTTTATTTCTTCCTTGACAAAGTCATCATTGAGTAGAGCATTGTTCAGTTTCCACATGCATGTGGATTTTCCATTGGTTTTGTCATTATTAAAGACCAGCCTTAGTCCGTGGTGATCTGATAGGATGCAAGGGATTATTTCAATCTTTTTGTATCTGTTGAGGACTGTTTTGTGACCAATTATATGATCTATTTTGGAGAAGGTACCATGAGGTGCTGAGAAGAAGGTATATTCTTTTGCTTTAGGATGAAATGTTCTACAGATATCTTTTAAATCCATTTGGTTCATAACTTCGGTTAATTTCAATGTGTCTTTGTTTCCATGATATGTTCATTGGAGAAAGCAGGGTGTTAAAATCCCCCACTATTATTGTGTGACGTGCAATGTGTGGTTTGATCTTTAGTAAAGTTTCTTTTATGTATGTGGGTGCCCTTGGATTTGGAGCATAGATGTTCAGAATTTAGAGTTCATCTTGGTAGATTTTTCCTTTGATGTGTATGAAGTGTCCTTCCTTATCTTTTTTGATTACTTTTGGTTGAAAGTTGATTTTATTTGCTATTAGAATGGCTACTCCAGCTTGTTTCTTGGGACCATTTGCTTGGAAAATTGTTTTCCAGCCTTTTACTCTGAGGTAATGTGTCTTTGTCACTGAGGTGCGTTCCTTGTATGCAAAAATTCTGAGTCCTGTTTATGTATCCAGTCTGATAGTCTACGTCTTTTTATTGGAGAATTGAGTCCATTGATGTTAAGAGATATTAAGGAAAAATGATTGTTGTTTCCTATTATTTTTGTTATTAGAGGTGGAATTAGGTTTGTGTAGCTATCTTTTTTGGGTGTTGTTGGAAGATTACTTCCATGCTTTTTTCAGGTTGTAGTTTCCTTCCTTATGTTGGTGTTTTCTATCAATTATCATTTGAAATGCTGGGTTTGTGGGAAGATATTGTGCAAATTTGGTTTTGTCATGGAATATCTTGGTTTCTCCATCTATAGTGATTGACAGTTTTGCTGGGTATAGCAGTCTGGGTTGGCATTTGTGTTCCCTTAGGGTCTGTATGGTATCAGACCAGGATCTTCTGGCTTTTATAGTCTCTGGTGAAAAGTCTGGTGTAATTCTTATAGGTCTGCCTTTATATGTTACTTGACTTTTTTCCCTTACTGCTTTTAGTATTTTTTCTTTGTTTTGTGCATTTGGTGTTTTGATTATTATGTGACAGGAGGTATTTCTTTTCTGGTCTAGTCTGTTTGGTGTTCTGTAGGCTTCTAGTATGTTTATGGGCATCTCATTCTTTAGGTTGGGGAAATTTTCCTCTATAACTTTGTTGAAGATATTTACTGGCCCTTTAAATTGGGAATCTTCACTCTCATCTATACTTATTATCCTTAGGTTTGGTCTTCTCATTGTGTCTTGGATTTCCTGGATGTTCTGTGTTAGGAGCTTTTTGCATTTTGCATTTTCTTTGACTGTTGTGTCGAGGTTTTCCATGGTATCTTCTGTGCATGAGATTATCTCTTCTATCTCTTGTATTCTGTTGGTGATGCTTGCGTCTATGTCTCCTGATCTCTTTCCTACATTTTCTATCTCCAGAGTAGTCTCCCTTTGAGATTTCTTTATTGTTTCTATTTCCATTTTTAGATTCTGGATGGTTTTTTCAATTCCTTCACCTGTTTGATTGTGTTTTCTTGCAATTCTTTAAGGGATTTTTGTTTTTCCTCTTTAAGGGCTTCTACCTGTCTACCTGTGTTGTCTTTCAATTCTTTAAAGGATTTTTGTGTTTCCTCTTTAAGGGCTTCTACCTGTTTACCTGTGTTCTTATGTCCTTCTTAAAATCCTCTATCATCATCATGAGTTACTTATGTCCTTCTTAAGATCCTCTATCATCATCATGAGAAGTGATTTTAATTCTGAATTCTGCTTTTCCCATATGATGGGGTATCCAGGGCTTGCTATGGTGGGAGAACTGGGTTCTGATGATGTCAGGTAACTTCGGTTTCTGTTGCTTGTGTTCTTGCACTTGCCTTTCGACATCTGGTTGACTGTAGTGTTTCCTGTGCTCACTGTGTCTGACTGGAGTCTGTCTTTCCAGATATCTTGCTTGTGTCAGAACTCCTCAGATTCCAGATGTCTCTGTGTTCCTGTGATCCTAAGCTCCCTCTGCTGTGGAATGCAGTAGGTCCTCTAGGATGTCTCAGGATCAGGTGTTTCCACAGGAGTAGTCCAGCTAAGTGTCTGCCCCAGGCAATACGACCAAGCTCTGGGAGGAAGGGAGGTGGTATTCCTGAGGGGAGGGGTTTGGGTGCCTGCTAGTTCTTTAACCCCCACCTGGCTCCCAGTTGTATCTCTGGGCAGTGGGTTAGTGGGCAAGGTGTCTTACCCTCTGCTCTGAATGCAGTAGGTCCTCTCGGATGTCTCAGGATCAGGTGTTTCCACAGGAGCAGACCAAGCTCAGTGTCTTCCCCAGGCCAAAGGCCAATATTTTTAACATAAAATTTTAGTGAAGAGTTTGCACACCAACTTTTGTGCATACATAATGGTGAAGAAATAATAAATGAACTCAGAATGAGAGATCAAATTTCACATCTTTCTAATTTTTCTGACAAAAGTGCTTTCTGTAAGATAACATATTATTATAAAATGTAATATCTATTTATAAAATTGTTTTTAAGTTGAATGTATGCATGTGTGTGTGTATATTAGTGTGTATATTAGTGTGTATATTTGTCTTTATAGTTATGTGCACAGGTGTTGCCCTCAAAGGTGAGAAGAGGACATCGGATATTTGTGAGCTCCCAACATGGTTGATGGGATCCAAGCTGAGGCCCTCCACAAGAATACTAAAAAAATAAACATAAGTGTATTATGTAAATCCAAATTATCATTGTATAATCTATAAAATATAATATATGAATACAATAACACGAAAATATAGGTATAACATCCTTACAAATAATAATTTTTGATACTTTAATTTTTTTCTCAAGAGTCAGAGTTCATCCACGTGTTTAAAAGTTAGGGTGCCTGACAATTCCAAGTGTGTTGTTAGGTACCCTCTCCTAATTCTTTGGCAGTCAAAAGCCAATGATTTCAATGTGGGGCAGATTTGATTAAACACAGTCTCCCTGTTGGAGGCCGAGAGTTACAAAGGAAGGTTGCTCTAGACACCATCATGATGAAAAAGTGAAAATTATCTATCATGAAGAAACGATGCTCACTGAACTCGCAGTTCTAGAGATTCAAACCACACAGCTCAGATTCTGTAGTATGGTCACTGTGGGCATCAGCTACATCTTGGCCTGTCACCTCATGAAGGAAGTGTGTAAGTGCAATGATGGAATTGTGTGATAGTGACAACTTAAACAAGTGAGAAGAGATAGCAGAGGTAATTGGGAATCTCTTTTTTTATTTTTATTTTTTTAATTGATTTAGTTATTTAAATCACATCATAATTTACTTATTTACACAGGGGTTATAAACACAAAAAGGCAGGATATGGGGAAAGGAATGGCACCGGAGCATAGGTGTTCAGGGGGAGTATAGATACTTTTCAGAACAGGGTATCAGCTGGGTGTAGGTTCAGGGGACAGGTCACTATGGCTCTGCCTATGATTCACTTGTCCTTACTAAGTTGGTACTGTCCACCAAAGCTTCCTATTTATAAGACCTATGACTACTTGGGCTGGTAAATTTCCACAGAAGCTGCCTGTTTACAATAGCTTATAGCCTGCTGTTTCAGTGTTTTTCCACAGAGACCCAAGACTTGGTGTTAGCATGCATGTATGTCAGGACTATTGCTGACTTTAGGCCTATGGCTGATTTTAGGCCTTTAGTGTATATGTAGGGCTGCTCCTGACATCTCCTCCCTTCTCTAAGTATAGAAAGGCCTTGGCGATTCTATTCTTGCGAAGGCGGGGATAGAGGCCTGACCTCCAATAATTGAAGGGGAATCTCTTAATGCCAACCTTCTTACAAGAATTAACAAGAAAACCCAGGAGAAGAACTGCTTCCAGTTTTCTGAGTACATTTAAGGACTTTATAAAGACTTGATTTATTAAAAGTTCCGTGACCTTCCAATGTAATCAACTGAGAACAAACTTCCATCTGCTCACAGTGGACACTTAAAGCATACTGAAATCAAGTAGTCACTCCCTAAATAAATTTTTAGTTTTAATACAAACAGCTTAATACTTAAAGTGATGAAGGAGAATGTTCATACATGTTCTGCCAATTTAATGATACAAGTATGATGAAGAAAACAATTAAAGTTCAATTATGTTTTCAAAGATGGTAAGGATACATAAAAATAGGTTGTGAGTATAATGATATTTCAGACTAGCTCCTTACTTCTACCTTCCTTTAACCTTTTAAACTCTATGGCACAAGAACGAGAGCATCCCATAGTGAGTCATCAAATATTTTAAATCTATTAACTAAATTTAATTATTCTTCAAATATTTAAATATGTCGTATTATATGTCATGTTAATGTTTCATATTGTCAATATGGATGCATGTACTTTTTAAAACCTTTCTTGGGATTAATATATTTCTCTGATTTTAATGTTGAATTATTTCAAATTTGATAAGTTGACTTAGCTGGTCAAGTTACCCTTGGATCTTGATCCTTCCGTTTTCCATCTATAAAATATAATGATGGTTGAACTATACTATCAAATAATATTTGAAAGGCTTTGTTTTTTAAATCTTTCAACGTGATGAAAATACTTTTAATGAGCCAGAAATGAGAATATAAGTCAATATTCATAAATAAAAATAAAACATAATATTTTCAGTTTGTAGTGTGGAACTCCATACTTTGTGTGATATTATTAAAAAATGCATAAAACAAAATGTACTGCTATGAAATATCTCTCTACTCTTCTTCTTTGTGATTAAAACATGCATTTTGACCTACTAAGCACAAACTCATTACAAGTGAGTGAGGTCTTTATACTGATAAATTCTCATAAAATTTGATTTTATCTATTTTTGAGTGAAAGGCCAATTTTCTGCTTAAAAACATGTATGCTGTAACTGATTCTCTGAAGTGTACATACAATGCATAATCACTATTTCTGATAATAATAAAAAGCTGGAGCTCTGATTTAGTGAAACTGTATCTTCCTTACTTTTACTTATTTGCTGAAATTTTCTTCAATTTGTCTACATTTTCTACAATAGGTTTTTCAGTAATGTTTTATGCCATATATATAATTTCTTTGAAGAAGTTCAGTGTAATCCAAGAGGAAGCTTCATGTTCTCTTACATTCTGTGACTTGAAGAGCTAGTAGTTTCGGGGTGGCACTAGTGTCATCTCAAGTTACATTTGATTCAACTTACACGTTTAATTTAAAGCTAATGTGAAAAGGAATTCAATATTCTTCTCAAGTTCTTTGGCTTACATTTGTGCAAGTTTTAAAGTCAGCATACTGGTGACCATCTGATACATCCTTAAATTCTATACGATTTTAGACTTCTTTCATTTAAGTAAATAAGTATCACATACACATTTTAAATTCTCAATTTAATTTTTCTCTTTAAATAGCAATTACTATTCTTTACCTCTTTCCTTTAAATTTCAAAGTGTTGAGGTCTCTGTGCTTGAAGATGACTTCGGTATGCATAATCAAGTAAATGTGTATCACTTAAGGAATGACACAGGAAAGTTGGCTTACAAAATCAATTGGCGTATGCTAATGAAATCAAACAGCAAATGGAATTCATTTTGGAGGCTACTTTCCAGTGGCTTTCCTTACTGGCTGAAACTGCTGGACTGTATAATTTCTTTTAAAAAGATCCCTGCTTAATTGTTTAATATTGATTGTGTTTCTTGGAATCTATTTTATTTTTTTTAACTTTAGGAACATTTCAAGAGGTTTATCTTTTCAAAACCAGTAACCAAGATTTCTAATCCACCCTCCATAAATAGACTTTCACATGATTCTCAGATTTTTACTCTTGAAGTTTTAAAAAATAAGTGAAGTCTGCTTTATATGTAGGAGAATGTGATAAAGATTATATATCATAAAATATATAAATCTAAATAATGAATCTTGTAAATTATAACTTATAAATTGAAAGAAATTTAAATAATTAATATACATGAAGAACCAATTAAAGAGAAATTCTTTTTAAAGAATGAGCTCTTTGTTGACAAGTAATTAATATAACATAAAGCATATTCATTTTTAAAATTCAGTGATTTTCAATGTAATGCGTTCATAGACTTGTGAGGCTACCAGGGCTCTCAATGTTAGTGTCTGATAGCTTCTTACAACTAGACACTGCACTGTGATCACATTCATGTCTCCTGCTACTTTCTTGTTTCCCTCTGTGCTGCTGATCCCTTCTTCTTCCTAACCAATCCACCTCCTGCTTTAATGTCTCTGTCTCTCTGACTGTCTCTGTCTCTCTGACTATCTCTGTCTTTCTTTCTCTGTCTTTCATCTCTCTCTGTCTGTGTCTCTTTGTCTATGTCTGTGTCTCTCTCTCTCCGTCTCTCTCTCTCTGTCTCTCTCTGTCTTTTTTCTCTCTCTGTCTCTCTTTCTCTCTGTCTCTCATTTTCTCAGTGTGTGTGTAAGGTGTGTGGTGTGTGCATTGTGTGTTGGTGTGTCTGGTGGTGGGTGCTTTTTAAAGTAGGAGCACAGGTCTTTTGCAGATAACCACAGCTGCTTAATGTTCATTACAACGGCCTTCTCACGTTTAGAAGACAATGGGTCATAGCATTCCTACCTATCCTCGGACTCTTACATTGATTTTTTTTTCTGGTCTCTGTTAGAAAATGCTCCATCAGTGGTGGGGTTGGTGTACAAGTTTCCCATTTAGGTTTAATCACTCAAAGTTACTTACCTTTACAATTTGGAGCAGTTAAAAGTGCCTGCATCAACCTTCACTTTACCGAAGCTCCTCTGACCAAAACTATGTGTGGCAACAATTACTATTCTTTACTCTTTTTATACTAGTAGATTGTACTAATTGTTTTAAAGAAAGGCAAAATGTGGTACAGTTCTAAGAGGGAAAAGGCAAATGGTTTCCTTCAATGTTTTACATTGTTTCTAAGGAGATAAAATGTATATTTTCTGAAAAGTGGGATGCAGAATCATAAGATGTTCTCATGATTGATATAAGAAATCCTTTTACTTTTAAATAAATATGCAAATTCTTAATGCTTTGATATAGGAAAAAATGTTATAATGTGTTAGTTTGAAATGCTCTCTTGGACTGTTATATTTGATCAAATTGTGACAAGAAGACCCAACTCTCTGTAGCAGTATTGCTAGGTAATTTTTTTTTTTTTTAAAAAAAGAATGTTGTTTTGTTATCATAAAGAAATAAGTTGCTGCTTCCTCAGTATGCACCAATGGTTGGGATACCCTACTCCCAAAGTTACAGTTCTGATCTTAAAAGTAACAGTGACTCAGTGTCACAAATGTGAAAACAGATAGCAACATATGAGTCAAATTGTTACTGCCAGTGCTTTTCAATGTGTAGGCAGCCTGTTTACAGTTGTAAAGTCGTATGACCAGCACCTGACAATGTAAGCAGCTGGCTTCCAGAGTGGCCAGCTCAGAAACTGGTAAACAAGTCCTTTGAGCATGCGTCGGCCTCGTGCCCCTTCGGAGCAGGCTTATGCTAATAAGGTATTGGCAGCTTAACCTATCCTGGGAGGACACATCACCCAGCCCGCCTAGGGCAGTTATATAAGCAGCTCCTTTCTGCTGCTTGGGGTCCAGGCCCTTCCCTTCCCTTCCCGGTCCAGGTCCCCCGTCCAGTTCCCCATCCCTATGTCAAGAGTCGTTCCTGGAATAAAACCGACTGAGAAGGATCCTACCATGTCGCGTCTTACTTGCCAGCCAAGGCGGACGCGACATATGGTGGCCCGTCCGGGGAAACTGAGGACTTCACCTTCGTTGGATTCAGAACTCAGCAGCTAGGAACGGCGGTACAGGTATATTTATTGCCACAGAAAGTGCCCAGTGAGTAGGGCCATCACAAGGTCCGCGGTAAAGCGGCGTCATAAGGTCCGTGGTCATAGGTCCATGGTAAAGTGGCAATTGAATCACGAGAGACCTTAGAAGTATCATGTTAGTGTTTGCTGTTTGTGTTTGTTTGGTGTGGGTCTGTCTGGGTGTCGTAATTGTGTTTTGTCTGGGGTATTGGCAAGCATCAAATCAGGAAAGTGAAACCATGGGGAACTCACCATCGTGCCCCGTGAGAAGTGCCTTAAAAGAACTAATGCGTGCAAGAGGCATTAAAATAAAAGAGGGATTTGCGTTGGATACCGGGTAACTTTATACCTTTGTGGGCCGCGACATGCACCTGGCCAGTGCCTATGCCGGTCCATTCTAACTCCCCGGTCCTTCCCACCTTTTCTCTACCTTTTGTGTTTGTATGCTTTGCCAAAATCAAAACTCTGCGCTTTGTATTTAGCCAATGTATCTGCTTGGTTGGATCCCCTTGCAGATAGTAAAGTTGACGCAGAGGTTTTGAGAAACGTGCTTGTTCAGGTAAGTTTGGGATCGTCACAAGGTTCGGGGGACGCCTCGAACCAGACTGATGACTCCCTAAACATCACCATGCTATTTATGATTTACAATGCCACCATATCTTTGCCAAAGAACTCTACTAAATGCAGAGTTCTGGGAAGGCAGGAATGACACTGCCTTTATTGTCAGACTGCCTACCTTTGTACCGGTAACGGTGGAGGCTGACCTTAATACCTTTCCCAGTTTTAACCTGTTTAGATATAAACTTATTCAGCTCTCTTGCGTCTCCTCTCTCAGGGGACTGTATATTATTCCTTTGGTATATAACTCTTCTCAGTCTCTCAATCAGAGTCGCCTCCTGTCTGAGTACCTGAAAGGAAACCGGTCGAAAGAAGACGAGGACCTATCCAGGAGGCTCCTGTTGCAGATCGCTACCCTGAATGGCACCCGCCTGGATCCCTTTACTTTGGAGGGGCTCACCACTTGGGTCAAGGGTGCCCTCAATTTTCTTTAAAGAATGAGCGGGAGTATTTATCTGGAGAGCTGTTGTTCTCCTAGGATGTGGTTTCTGCCTTTGGTTTCTGTGTCATTTGTGCCATGACCATGCAGGACATAAGGTTGTTGTTTACCAGGCGCTGACTGCCATGGAGGAAGGCACTCCCCCAGGTATTTGGCTGGCCTCCCTTAGGGAGGCATAGTAGGGAGCCTTCTGGACCCGGTAATGGCCATCCAGGCATAATCCCTAGATCCTGACCATCTTGACCATTGCCAAAGGTGTACACTCATGAGGCTACAGCATCACCTCAATGTTTCTGAAGCGGGGAGTACGAGGAGTGCCTCGACTGGAGATGTTCTCAATCTTGAGATAGATTCTCTGAAAGCATGTCCGAGTGCATAGAGGTTTTGTGCCAAATGTACCTCTCCCTGAAAAAAGGCACGAAGGCGGGTATGGCAGAAATATAAACTTTCCCATCACAATGCCTTCACTTTGCACAAGGGCTCGGACCTCTGTTTTCCACCGCTGACTTGCTGCGCTAGCTGCGACTTTATAGGTGTGCTTTCGATCGCCTCACACCAAACACCTAATGAATGAGTTCAAGCATGCTTGGGTGTGGGATGCCTAAGGTCTGAAGGGTCCAGAGGTAACCTAATTCAAATTTAATAAATAAATAAAGGGGAGATGTAGGCAGCCGTGTTTACAGTTGTAAAGTCGTATGACCAGCACCTGACAATGTAAGCAGCTGGCTTCCAGAGTGGCCAGCTCAGAAACTGGTTAACAAGTCCTTTGAGCATGCGTCGGCCTGTGCCCCTTCGGAGCGGGCTTATGCTAATAAGGTATTGGCAGCTTAACCTATCCTGGGAGGACACATCACCCAGCCCGCCTAGGGCAGTTATATAAGCAGCTCCTTTCTGCTGCTTGGGGTCCAGGCCCTTCCCTTCCCTTC
The DNA here is from genome assembly GCA_021653895.1 of Mastomys natalensis. NCBI lineage: Eukaryota > Metazoa > Chordata > Mammalia > Rodentia > Muridae > Mastomys > Mastomys natalensis. Next base: position 449,338 of record JAJTUV010000532.1, read on the forward strand.
CCGGTCCAGGTCCCCCGTCCAGTTCCCCATCCCTATGTCAAGAGTCGTTCCTGGAATAAAGCCGACTGAGAAGGATCCTACCATATCGCGTCTTACTTGCAGGCCAAGGCGGACGCGACATCAATGTCCTCCTCCTTTTTAATAGCTGACACTGTTAGGGGCATGTAATTCAGTTGTATGACTGACAGCTGGCAGAAATCTCTCTCCACCCATTGTCATCAGTTGTCTAGTTATGGCGACCAATTAGGAGGAGATGAAGGCCAGGTAAGTTCTGCCTCTATTTCCTCCAAGTCCACAGGTGCTGTGAACATATTTTTACAGATCCTTAAGGTCTTTCAAGGGCATTAGCTGCAGCTATTTTCACCATAACCATATTCCATACACTGGAGTTGTCAAGAAAATAGCAGCTTCTCCAGTAATTCCTGACATCTTGACAGCCCTGGGTGTTTTAAACATCACATGGCTACACAGAGAAATTCTGATCCTGTTATTATGACTGTAGTACACTTTAAAACAGCCACCAAACTCTCCCCAAGGATTCTGTTCATGTGGCATGGCTGATCCTTCAGCAAGAATTTTCTCAGTGAGTGGCCACAGCAGTTTTATGTGTGCTATAAATGTCTGTGTCAGGCTTTCCTTGTTATAAGAGCTTCACATAAGATCCACGTGATCTCAAGTGTAAGTGTTTCAGATCACCACATCTATATGCTACAGACCTATTTGGAACAGTTCTTAATCTAGTATAAAAGTGGTACTTCCACTGTTTGTGACAGTTAGTGACCTTCCTTTGACTGGGGTATTTGAGCAGCACAACTGTCACTCTTTCGGAGTATTCTGGAAGATCTTACTCTCAGCCATTACCCTGAGAATGTTTTGGTTTAGGATCATGTAAGTCTTCACTTTAATGTTCTAGTGTCTACTTGTGATCTTTAGCATACACAGAGAAAGGGATGAGTTGGTAACAGAAAAGGAACACAACTCTTTCTGTGTTGTGTTGTTGTATTCATTCGGGTCTGCGGAGTGAAGGTTTTCCCAAAGGTAACTACTCTGTGCTTGTGAATTTCAGGAAGTTGGTAGATGGAGAGACTCCGAAGCTGCAGAATAGAGGAAGGAGTGAGGTTGTGCCGACAAGACTAGAGGAATATGCTGCTATCTACTTTTCACATTTGTGACACTGAGTCACTGTCACTTTTAAGATCAGAACTGTAACTCTGAGAGTAGGGCATCCCAACCCTTGGTGCACACTAAGGAATCCGCAACCTGTTTCTTTATGGTAACAAAACAACAACAGTAAACCCCGATTCCCATCTGAATTTAGCAAAAGAACTTTCAGAAGATTGGTGACACTGTAAATTCATTTGCAATCAAGTAATGAGGTGTTAGTTAAACTCCTGTGTTTATTTACCGCAGCTTCCCTTGGGAGTTTTATAACAATATGCTTTTTTTGTCATTGAAAGAGTTAATAAATAATAATACTGTTTCTTAATGAAGATCCAGCCAGTATAGGTATTCGATTTTCAGGAGATTCTAAAAGATATTTTAAATATTAGTTTGTATGATTTTTGTACTTCTCAACATAACTAAGAAACTTTAACTACTTTAATAGGAGCCTTCAAGATGAATGGAGCCATTAGTCATGGCTTTAAGCAAATATTGAACCTTGAGACAAGTATGTAAGAAAATTCTGATTCCATTGTGAACAGTATTAGTAACATATCCTGAATTAAACAAATTCAAATGTAGTACACTGAGCTGAGATAAACTAACTTATAATGTGTTGACAAAAGGCATTGTAATAAGAAATGTTTTTGATAGATATAGAAATACAAATGAAATGTTGGTACTAAGAAATCGAAATAAATACTGAAAAGAGGGGTGGGGTTGGAACGATCTTAGTAAAGACTGAAAACTGGAGGATGAGATGTGCTTGAAGATAATTGGGAGTCCCTAGAAATGCATTGGTCAGAATTAATTGTTGAATACTACATTTTGTCTTGTTTGTGTCTTGAATGCTGTTTTCTCTTATGATGAAAGATGAAAGGCCTTTATAGGATGAGGCTTGCACATTTATCTAGGGAGAGAGTTTTAAAGAAGGGAAATGGAACGGTATAGAAAGTAACCTCACAGTACTGGAATGCAAGCAGTTCTTTAGAAGTATAACTGATAAGAAAATAAAACAATACATTCAGCCAAGTTCAAGTTTTTTGTTTAATGATTTATTCCATGAAAAAGGAATGTTATTTGACAGTAGGCTTCATTACTAAAAGTAATACAAATTCTTTATAAAGATATTAGTTATGCTTACAGTCACTTCATACTAATAGTTAATAAGCCTCAAATGTAGGACAAAACTAGTATAATGAGATTATCCATCTTTTGAGACACAAATCTCTGGCACCCATTAAGAGATAAAAACACTATACTCAGCTCATTTCCAGCCTCTCTCTGGGGCATTCCATTACTTCATAATCTTGCCTTCATAGTACATGTAGAAAGTTTTGCACTCCCTCCCTCTATGAAACCTCCTCTTTCTTTGATCATCAAATGGTTCCTGAAGAGATAACATATGAAAAGTAATATTTATCACTGTGTTTCAGGACTCCTTTGGAAAGTATAATGCAATGCTTGAATTAGAGTCAAGAATGATTTAATGAAAGAACTTATCACACATGTGTGAATATGCCTCCAACCATATCACTGGATGACCAGAGAGCACTTATGGTGCAGATTTTATCCAGACCACTTAATCACAAATTAGATAGATTAGGTATGGGAAGCCCATAATGTTATTCTCCTACATGATAATAGTTAAGAACTACAGTTGCAGAAAATCACAAGAGTCACAGTAGTGACCCATGCTTGAAACAGGCCTTGTAACACACATGATACTGATCATTAAGTATAAAGATATCGTTGCCCTTGAAACTGAGGAAATACTGTGTTTACAACCATTTACTACATCAGCAAATCATCTAACTCATGTTAGTGTTGAGGTGTTGTAGCGAAAGATTACCCCCTCAAGCTTTGAGGAATAATTCTTTATTCTTATTCCACCTTCTATGAGTTTAGGGGTAAAGAGAAATATTCTTCAACAATCGTTTTCCTTTTTTCTCCAATATTCACCTTATTTCTTCTTCAAATCTCATTCTCTTTTTCCAGAAAACTAAGCTCTGTCTAATATATACATCATGTTAATAATGACAAATGTAAAATCATTTTATTTGATTATATCTTAAAGTGACTACCAAGATGGTAAAGCCTTCTAGAAATACCTGCAATGTGTCATGTTGTGTACAATAAAAATAAGTAATCTTCAAGTACTAACAAATAAAACTTCCAGCCAACTAGTATGAGATTGCTTGGACTAATATAAAATCTATTCTTATTCTTCAAGGATGGATATTTTGTTAAACTTTGAAATTATGACATTAGAATAATTAAGTTTATGTAGGTAAATAATTGGCTTTGCTGCTATGCAGCTGGCAATATGATTAAATCCTAAGGAATAAATGGATTTGCTGTTTGACAACTGAGAAATCAGAGCCAACAATTAATTAACTTGTTTGCTGCAATCCAAAATATGGATTTCTTTCCTCCTCTCCGTTGACAGCAGGCTGACCTTTGGCTTACCGTGCACAGAAAGGTTGCAGGCACATTCAGAGTAGATTATGGTGAGCTGAGCCCCTTCTGGGCATATTCTTACAATCAGTGCATCTCAAGAGGGGCTCCCTGTGGAGGGTGTTGTCATCTCCCGTGGGATGCCTTTTTCTTTCTCTTTCTTCTTTACTTCTCTTTGAAGATCTGGACAAGAAAGGTATCCGGTGAAAGCTGAGAACACTGGAGAGCAAGCACTGACCTTCATGAGATCAGAGTTACCTTTGTAAGTGCTAACCAGCAGGGTAAACAGTTGGCTACACGTTCAATAAATGAGACTAATAGGAATATGTATCAGACTGGTGATCTGTACTTTATATTTCATTTGCATCCACAGCCAGTAGTCACTGGACTCATTCCTGTGCAATTATTCGTTTTCCATTTTTTCCTTTAGTTTTTTTTTCCCCCCATGCAGTTCATTCCCATCCTTAAGCAGTAAGAAGGGCACACTACATTGTGATGTGATTATTTTTAGAAACTTTTGTTAATAAAGATGTTCACAGGGAAGGTATTTACAAAGGTGACAGAAATTTCCCCATAGGAAGCAGAAAACTTTGTAAATGAAAGGCCACAAGGAGGTAGGCCTAAGAAAGAGCTCTCCAAGACTCTGAGAACATCAAGGTCTTACCAGCTGATACTGCTTCTACAGAAAGACACACTCAAGTGAGTAAGTGGCAGGTCGAATATATTGTGGTGTAGAGTGTTGAGTGTCCTATATAATAAGTCACAGGAAAGGATTGAAATAAATTAGGACAATATCATGCTTCTGTTTTATTCTGATACTAAGAACTTTGGAATCCCAGCGAAAGGTTGTTTGTCACATGATATTTTCAGCCAAATATTTATAAGAAGGCTGAATAGAAAAGTGCATGTAAGGGATGAGATTAAAAAACAGACTTCAATTTAGAAGCATTGACACTTCAGGAGAATCTAAAGTTGAGGTGCAGTTCAAGACTGTATCAGCAGGAAGGAACACTACAGGAAGCTGTCTGCCTCTAGAGCTGATCTAGGGAGTTGTAAATGCTGACACATATATGGAAGTATTACCTCTGTTTCAAAGGAGAGAAGCATGTTTTCCCCCTTCATGATCCTGAGAGATGTCATGATAACCAATGACAAGTCATGATGATGGAAATTTTCTCTGTACCTCAATATTTTCAATGGCACAAGTAGCCATGGCATTTCATTACAGTATTTTTCAAAGTAAGTTTTGAAAAGGGACATCTGAAGAATAGAAAAAATTTCAAATTTTGAAAATTCATAAATTTATTCAAGTCTATGAAAGAGAAAAATATTGGAAAATCCGTTCAGGTTGAGATATCTTTTTTACTGTAACGGCTTGCGTACAGGGATGATATTTTGGTTATATATATTCTGCTAATTGAATCTTTCATCAGGGTAATTGAAGCTTAAATTGGTTCTACAGCATCTTTGGGTCAAATGAGACATTTTATAGCAATACGTAAAGAATAAGATAGAATGGTAAAATTCTGTTGATGAAAATGTTGTGTTGTCAAAAGAATAGCAGCATGAAAGGAAAACTTTCAGGTAAATATTTTCTAAATTTTCCTACATCATGAACAGCCAAGCATGAAGGATTCACACAGAAACTTCTTCCCTATATGTGGAATTCACTTCTTGTACTTTCATTGGTAGTCTTCCTGGATTGTTTCTGATCATACAAAGAGTCATTCCATGGAATTAAATGTATTGAGGCACAACTTTTAGGAAGCTCAGAGCCAATCCCTTTAAGTCAAAAGGATATTTTCAAGATAAAGCCAGAAAATATGCATGAGTGGCCATATGAAGAATCTGTTAATTCCAGTGTCTTACTTTCAGACTTCATCTTGCACAAGTTGGGACATGCTGTGCAATTTGAAGCAATTGTCACAACTAGATACAGTTGTCCTGGGTCATTTTAGGAACTCTGGAAGTAGATTTCTCCTGGAATACAGCAACTCCATTAGGACATTGCCAGGTTTGGGGGAAGAAGAGACATGGTTTACTTGGGTTTCTTGGTGTACACTCTACCATAATTGTTCTTGCAAACCCACTGGGGTTTGCAGGGAATCTGGGTGAGCTGCATTAGGTGGTATGGTTGCAGATATAGTTCAGTTGGTAGAATGCTTGCTTAGGAGATGTGGGTGGTCTATCTACTTCAGAGAATCATAGAAAAATGTAAAACAGACACATATGCACCCTATGGTTATACCAAGGTAAGATTTTATGAATGAGAATTTTCCCATTAGGCTTTCATAATTCTGACAGTGAATGTAATATGGATTTCCCCATCAGGGGAAGAAGAATCCAGACAAGAAAAAAATCTTTAGACAGTGAATGAAGCTATGGACAAACATTATGGCTGTTTCCTCTTGGGGAATGAGTAATACCAGACCATGCCACATGACAGGCCAGCTAACTCGAGAGGTAATGTAACTCAGAGAATGTGATTTTACTCTAATAGCCATCTAAAAGATAACTGAGACTCTTGACACGGAGCACATGTCACTATAAATCTGATTTAGGGATGATTTATGTAGGTGGCTAATGGGTATTTCTAGACAAGTAGATACCTTCTCTAATCAGGAAGACCAGATAATCCACATCTGAAATTATTTTTAGTGTTTCTGAAACAGTTTTACTGTGTAGCCCAGACTTGTCTTGAACTTTCTATGTAGCAAAAGGCTGCCCTTGATTTTTAGTAATTCTCCTGCTTCAGCCTCCTGAGTGATACAACAAATTTTATTTCTACCACTTAGTCACAAGAAGAATTTAAGTTAAAAATCAAAGCTTATTATTTGTTTGATGTATTCATGTCTGAGTTTACATTGCCCAAGTGCTGACATATGATTCTCAATGGGCCTAGTAAAGTGGCAAAAGGACCTTTTTCTGATTGTCAAATTCTTGGTCATGTCTTAAAATTTCTTTCCTACTCTCATCAAGCAATTTATGCTACACATAAATTCCCTGTCAACAACCAAAGCATCTCCAGTCTTCGGCTTCATGAGTACAGGCAAGCATCCTAATGTGTTCATATCTTATTCTAGGAAGAAGAGAGAGCTTTAGAATTGTAAAACTAGATTTCCTATTTGAAACAAACAAACTGAAACAAAAAACACTACAAGAGATAAAAAAAACAAAAAAAACAAACAAACAAAAAAAAAAACCAAAAACAAAAAAAAACTTTAAAACAGTTTTGTGACAGATTTGGAGTCTGAAGCCTAAGTATAAAACCCTGATGACACTCAGAGATTATTATTTGTTAGAATAAGTTTTCTTCTGTGTGGGATATTTGTGGGCAAGTGGACTATGCCACCACACGGAATAACAGGTAAGGCTGAAGCAAGTTCAAAAACCTCAGTAAATCTCATAATCGAGAACTGAAGGCACTGGAATCAACTCTTGGCCAGTCTACCTGTCCTGGAACAAGTAACCATGACACCCACTCAGAGAACCATGGCCATCAGTTACATAGCATAAGAACCTAGAGTTCTTCATGCTAATGAAGTATGTAGATAGGCCCGAGTGTTTAGCCAAAGAGCTTCCCATCTTGGGCATCCTTTCCGGCAAAAGATATTTAATCCCTGGTTAACTTTGAGTAAGACATATGGGTTCACCTCCACCATGCTTAAAGCAGTTTGGAGAAGCAAAAATCTTCTTGATCAAGGATGGACAGGGGCAGGGACAGAGGGAGGGTGCTTTGTCATAAAGAGCCACACCTAAGATCTCCAGGAGAAGGCCTTCTCTCTTTCATCCCATCTATACTCTCACTGGGAATAAAACTGGACCCCCACCTCCAACCAGAGCCCAGCCATTCACTTCCTGCCTGGTGCTGAGGGGAAAGCCAGACTCACAGAACACATTTCTTAACTTTGTGGTTCCCAAACAGCCTCTGGGTACATCAGAGATTGAGAATGACAGCATGCAGGGTCTGGGACCCCTATCTGCCTTCCTAGAGCAGAATGCCTGTGACACTCCAGCATCCCAGAGGCAATGCAGTCATACAGCCGAACAGATATTCTGAAAGACCAGACCAGTTTAGAGAATAAAGGAACTAAATTTTATGTGCAATGTAAAGAAAAACAACTCTGTATCCTCCGTGTTTCTATGGTGATCATTTTATTTAGGTCTTGAAACTACAGCAAAAGATTTTTAGTTTAGGATGAACATAGTTATATACTTGGTGGCTTGAATGAATTGTTCCCCTTATGCTGGATATTTGAATACTCAGTCCCCAGGAGGTTGCATATTTGGGCAGCTTATGTGTGAAAATACTGAAAGAAACTCATCTCTGGGGCAAGGCTTTGGTTTCTCAATAATCACGCGCTGTTTCCCGTTTGTTTCATCTACTTTGATGCTTGCTGTTGGTAATGTGAGTGTTCAGTTGCTCCCACCACCATACTCTCCAGCTGCCAATGAACTGTTACCTCCCTGGAATCATTAACCCTAAATAAAGCCTTTCTTCTATAAATTGCATTAGGTACGGTGTTTTATCATAGTATTAATTAATACACATGAAGACTAGAATATCGGAGTTAAAATAATAGTAGTTAGGTTAGGAGGATTGTCCAGTCACTCGTGGTTTTGTATTGCAAGCACAAAGACCTGAGTTCAATCCCTGAAACCTCAGTTTAACATGTGATGTGATTGCATACACTTGAAATTTGAGTTTCAGGGAGATTATGACAAGATGAACTCTGGGGCTTGGTGACAAGCCAGATAGAATAATTGCTGATGTTCAAGTCTCAGTGAGAGACTATCTTTCTAAACAAGTACATATAGGTGAGGAATGACATCTGAGGTTTTGGTCTGGCATACAAATGAATGTAAACACCCATACACACAAGTATGTGCATATACAAATTCACACACACAAGGACACTCATGCAAACTAACAAGTTTCTTAGCACGTTAGATCTTTATATTTTAGAACAAATTCTCATAAATTTAACTTCTTCAAACCCAAAGTTGTTATTCCTTGTTCTCTAGATCCAAAGCAAGTCAGGCTCAGGTATGTTGTTTGCTTAGACATACAAGGATGATGTCAAAGTGTGAGGAATTTAGAGGTTTTGGGAAGTGTGTGTGTCTTAGTTAGGGTTTTACTGCTGTGAACAGACACCATAACCAAGGCAAGACAGCATTTGATTGGGGCTGGCTTACAGGTTCACAGGTTCAGTCTGTTATCATTAAGGCGGGAGCTTGGCAACATCTAGGCAGGCATGGTGCAGGCAGAGCTGAGAGTTCTACATCTTCATCTGAAGGCTGCTAGTGCAAGACTCAAGCAGCGAGGATGAGGGCCTTAAATACCACACCCTCAGTGACACACATATTCCAACAAGGCCATACCTCTTAATAGTGTCTCTCCCTGGCACAAGCATATGCAAACCATCAAAGTGTGTTTATTCAGATGGCTAGCAGAATTCAGTTTCTTACATGTTGAACACCTCTGATTTTGTGATGGCTGTCCTCCATGCTATGCTTTCTCTTTCTTGACCCTCACTGTATGGTCCTTTGCATCATTAAGACAGCAATAGCAAATAAAGTTCTCTGTATGTTTTTGAAAAACTAATTTCTGTTTCTCCTGCTAGTTAAATAAAATTCTGGGCTCTCACAGAATCATGTGATTAGATTTAGCTGATTCACTGAAATAATCTCCCTTTGATTAACTCAAAGTCAGTTGATTAGCAGTCTTAATTTAATCTACAGAACCATTTTGTCCTGTAACTTAACATAATCATAGGCTCTATAAATCATCAAAGACACAGACCCAGTCCTGCGATGAGGATATGGAAATCACAGAGGTGTGGCATAGAGAGAGGAACATAATTTAAGGGTTCCTTTTAGCAATATCAATTTTCCTGAGTTATTTTACACATAATATCAGCTTCCCAAAGTACAGCTGTGACGATAAATATGCTGTTGATAATTACTATGGTTCAGTTACCAACTCTTAACACTATTTTCATAGACAGCAGCTATTATGCATTATTTATTATGAAAAATACATTTATTGAATATTAAAGACTTTTTCCTATATGCTCAGGGTGTGCCATAATTGCACACAACAGTTTTCCTCAAAAGGATCTCAGAATACAAGTGAAGACAGAAGCACAGTTGATAACCATCATACATTAGCTACTGAGTGCTATTGGGCAACTATATAAGACTTCATCAAGAAATGCATGGCTATTAGCTGCTTGCTCCAATCTTAAAACTTTTAAATCATAGTAATTAAAACTACACAGATCTATTTTAGAAAAAAGAAAATATAACACAGTACAGTAGTACATTCCTTTAATCTCAGGAGTCAGAAGCTATGGGTGAAAGATGAAGAATTCAAGTCCAACTTTGGCTGTCATGGACACAAGAAGAAAAAGAAGGAACTGAAAAGTAATATATATATATAGTGCAACACATATTTTTCAAAAAATATTTTATTATGACTAATACTATGTCTCATATGCATTCCTCCTGTTTCATATAGTTAAAGCATGAATAGCATATGTGCTTTAGAATGCCTCTTTTGTATAGAATGAATTAATAATTTTCTGTATATTAAGATATATACATATTATTTTAAACTATTTACAATATATTATTATATAGGTGAAACAAATTTTAATTAGCAACTTTACCTATGCTTTATGTATTAGTTGTTTCTAATGTTTAGTAATTATATAAAGCTTTGATTCTAAGCTGTGTGGGCTGGTAGAGAGAGGCAGCTGGGTACCTGGTTGAGCACAGGTCTTGAACCCTGGATACTCTAAAGAGACATTAGGAATTCAGCCTTGCTCCTGGGCCCTGGTTCCTTTCACTTATCCACAGCCGTCCCAAAGAAAGGTTTGTGGCCTTAGGTCACATAGCACAGGTAGCACAAGTAGAGGGCATGACTACAGGCCTCAGCCTCAAGAGATCTCCATATTAATGAGATACTTAAAGGCCAGAGGGTGTAGCCAATTAAGCATTTCTTCCCAGATCCTCCTCCTTGCAAAAGATATTTAATCTCAGGCCTGCCCTGAGGACATGGGGTATAGGGTACAGCTTCATCTACTTTCTGCCATGACAATAAAGCTTTTAAAACCATGGACTTCCTTGTGTCTTTGGGGCCCACTGTGGAGAACCGTGGAGGGGGCCTCCAACCAAAGAGACAGAGTCACGGCCTAACCTCCTCCAGAAAACCTCTCTGCGGTTCAGCCTCGGAAGCCTGTCAACTCAAGCAAGCTAGCCCAGCCAGCCATGACCCAGCCAAGCAAGTTGCCATGAACAAGAGTTTCATCGACCCCACTGGGCGCCACTGAAGCTTCTCTCCCACGTCTCCCTCAGCTGCTGGCCAGTCCATCCCATACTCCCCCAGTCTTAACTCTTCCCCGGCTCCCAGCAGCGCCTGGTAACACAAGAGTCTGAGACCAATTGATACCCCATGCCCAGAGTGGAGTTCTGTGACTTCTCACAGTCTGGTGTCTATCTGGTGCTGCTTGGAGTAAACTCATTAAAATTCTCGCGCTTCTGGCCCCCCACCCCCAGCCGCGACAGACACGCAGGAACCACAACTCAGCCCAATAGAACCCACGCCTACACTTGAGCTACAGAACCACAAAGCTGGACAGTGGTGGCACATGCCTTTAATGACAACACTTGGGAGGCAGAGGCAGGCAGATTTCTGAGTTTGTGGCCAGCTTGGTTCTTGGTTCTAAACAGCTATTTCCAAAGCAGTTAGAAATACACAAAGAAAGCCTGTCTCCAAAGAAAAAGGAATAAAGAAAGAAAGGACAAAAAAGAAAGAGAGGAAAAACCTTTGATTCTCCTATTCTTTTTCATTTTCTAGTTATAGAATTTATTCTAGCCAGATGGCACACATCTTAATCCTAGCACTTAGGAGACAGATGCAGGCAGAGCTCTGTAAGCTTGAGGCCAGCCTCATCAACCAGGTGAATTTCAGGACAGCCAGGGATGTTACACAGAGAAACCTGGTCTTGACAAAAATGAAAGAAAGAAAGTAATTTATTCTAGGGCTGTAAATAAGTATTCATTGACCATATTAAAAATATTAAAAGGTGAGCATCCAATTTTATATTACTGAAATTATCAAAGTTATAGTCTAATAATCTGAGTCAGTATATATGTTTATTTAATCATCAGTTTTATAATAGAATACATTATCGAATATAAATCAACTTCTTTAACTGAGATATTTATATCCGAAAGAGAAAAAAAAAACAAAACCTGATTTATTACTTTTAATACTGTAATAATTCTTAAGAGGGATAGCTGTAGTTGTATTTTGCATTTGTACACGTGTGTGTGTGTGTATGTGTGTGTGTAGACAGATAAGAGATATATTTGTATGTAAGAAAGAAAAGAGGAGGATTAGCAGGAGGAGGAGAGATTATGATTCATGGTCTATGTGAAGGCCACCAAGTCAAATACACCGAAATGGAGAACCAGGAAAGGATGCAGTCCAAGCCCAGTGGAACTCTGTGGGAAGAATCCCTTCTCTGTGGCTCACAAGTCTTTTAGCTAATTGTGTAGGCTCATTCACATTTTGAAGGGCATGTATTTTTTCAGAGCTTATTTAAATGTTTCTCTTACACAAAAATTTCATTGAGAAAAGATCTAGAGATAATGTTTGCTACCATGGCCTAACAAAGCTAGAAAATTAAGCCACCACACAGACTAATTATGATCATAGATAGTCATTAGTTATGGACGTGGCTATTTGAGATTAGTATGTGTCCTAGAATATCAGAAAACTTCTTTTCTAAGAGACATGATCATATAAGGGAACAAGTTGATATTTTCACCACAAAGCTGGCACTGGAGAACAAGACCCATAGCTGATCTGAAAGGAAAACAAAACACAACACAATACTACCCAACACAATACAACACAGCAAAATGCTGGGAGCTTACCCAGGCTGGGTTCTCTCTGGAAGGTAACTGATGGAGCAGAATGTCCTGGGATGTGCTGTAAAACTCAGTTTTTCAAGAGTAAAGGTTGCTTAGTATTAATAATATTTGCTGTCTTTGATTCTTAGTTATACGGTGGTCAGAAGCCAATGGCATCTGAAGATCTATCACCTTTTGCTTATCAGTGGGGGTGGGTAAGTGGGGGTAAGTGGGAGTAAGTGGGAGTATAATTGAGGGAGTAGATAAAGGATTTATTGCTAGGCTTCCTTTTCTGGCCAGGCAACCATAAGCCCTTCACTGGCCTGGCTGGTTAACTCTTTGTAAACCAGAGAGGAAGGAAAGGAAAAGAATTAAGATTCTTTACACAAGGCAGCTATGCACAGACATATATACATTCATACACAGACATTCTGGCCAGGCACAAGCATCTGTCTCAATCAACTCCACAAGTATGCATGAATTCTTACATACATACACATACATATGCCTACATATACACATATAAACAGAAATATACACCTGGTTGGATGGATGCATGGAGGGATGGATGGATGGAGGGAGGGATGGAGGGATGGATGCATGGATGGATGGAGTGATCGATGCATGGATGGATGGAGGGATGGATGCATGCATCGATGGATGAATGCATGGATGGATGGAGGGAGGGAGGGATGGACGGATGATGAATGGAGGGAGGGAGGGATGGCTGGATGCATGGATGGATAGATGGAGGGAAGGAGGAAGGGAGGGAGGGAGGGAGGGAGGGAGGGAGGGAGGGAGGGAGGGAGGAGGCAGAGCTCTCCACCACACCAGCTTTACTTCTTCAAACTGACTTTTTTATAGACAAAAGTTCTTAGTTCATTACTTCATAGATAAAATGTTACACAACGTGGGAGTTACCAAAGGATGTCGGTATTAAGTTTAAAGCAGTGTTTCCTTCTATACGTTCATTCTGAGTACAAAGTCACGGTTTCATTTGGCTTTCCCTTATCATAGTACATACCTGTGGTTTTATCCTTGGACCTGAATGTTTTTCTTTGAACACAAATTTGTCCCAAGCCTATTTCTCTTTTTAGAGTAATTATGAAAGCTCATTGTATTTCTGATTATGCAGTCTTCATTTACTACTAAGAGAAGTGGCACATTCTATTCTCAATTCTATTTTCATTACATCTTTCTAACAGAACAACTAAAACCATATTTTAAAACTTTCTTCATAAGATCAAGTCAGGAATACTATCAAATCATTAATTCAGTATTAATGCAGAGAAGTTCATATTTATGTTATCTGCAGGAAATCTGATAAAGAGGGTGGACTAATGCCCAGGGGTTATTATATTAATTTAGTAATGACAGGAAATGCATATGAGCTGCAAGGAGAAATGCTGAGTTGAAGTCTCTTTGTGACCTTGCCTCATGGAGCTCACCGTTGCAGATCATTGGAAAATGAGGAGTTACCTCCAGGAAGACCACCTGCTAGTCTTAGCCTATTCTAGATGGCTCCTGCCAACAAAATCATACGAAACAATACAATACAAAACAGTACAAAATACCAACTCTTAACATCTCAATAAAAACATGAAGTATCATTTCACACTTACAGGAAATTTTTTCTCAAGCAGAATATTCTATTGAAGACTATTATAATATTTGAAAATTAAGTTAGATAATATCTTAAGAAAATAACATGTTTTTTTTTTTTTTTTTTTTTTTTTTTTTTTTGGTTTTCGAGACAGGGTTTCTCTGTGTAGCTCAGGCTCACTCTGTAGACCAGGCTGGCCTCGAACTCAGAAATCTGCCTGCCTCTGCCTCCCAAGTGCTGGGATTAAAGGCGTGCGCCACCACCGCCTGGCAGAAAATAACATGTTTATTTCAAATATAGGCAAGTATCCAGATGTTATTAATTAAGAAATTGCTTGATGGGAATAAATTGCTGGAACTTTCTTTGTTAACTACATAAGGAAACATATTTCATATAATTGTATGAAATTTGAGAATCCATTCACTTTATATTTACCTTAATTAGTTTACTTTATGTGTTTGCATGTTTTACCTAAAATATGTCTGTGTACCAAGCACATGCATAGTGATACTTAGTGAGCCCTGGTGTATGTGGGATCCTCTCAGATCACAGGCACTGGGGGTTTAAACAGCCAGTGCTAAGAATCAAACCCAGGTACTCTGGAAAAGCAGCCAGTGCTCTTAATGACTGAGCCATCTGTCCTTTCACTTGACTAAATTTTTGACTAGCTTTTTGAGAATAAATTCCTTTTTATTTTGTTCATATTATACAATTACAGAATCTCCAAGAGAGTGGCTAGAAGAACACATGCAGATATTAACTGATATCTCTTTTAAATTTATGCAAATGCCAACGAATTTGAGTTAATAGAACTTATCCTGCTTATGCTAATCTCTGGGGTGTATTTCTCATAGTAGTATCCTGTCATTAGGTTTTGCCAGGTGTTTATATTTCAAACACAGTAGCAGAAATACTAGAAGTTGATGAGTGAGGGAAAAAAAAAACAGTGCATGCAATTTATGAATATTTGCTTAGAGTTTTAGTTATATACATGAAAATGTCTTAATTTAGAGGGAAAGGGGTTTGCTATGGGGAGCAAAGCATTTTAAACTCTTCTCATTTAATTATCAGAAATGCTGGTTTTAGTAGATCCTCAATAAATTTCCTTCAAGTGAAATACAGTTCAGACTTTAATTTTTATAGGAACTAACATACTAATCCCATCAGGGAAGTATGTGATCAGCAACGGGCTCCTTGGTCTCCAGATCTTGATGGAGTCATGATGTACCAAGGTTGATGAGAGATTTTTCAGACCTGTGATTGGCTAGATCACCAGAGGTGGCACAAATTTTATCTGCGAATGCTCCTAAAAATCAGCATGCAGAATGTAAATTGTCCTGTGCCTTCATTACAAATAATGCTGAAGGGACGTTGTTTGTTAAGCATAAAGATTATAGGCTACCATTATCATCATGGGCCTGCCATGCCAACTCTGAAATTTGAAAAATTGTAAAGAAAATATGTATGGGGCATGTAATAATCCTGTATATTATTATTTCTTATTAATAATTTTTAAATTTATTCTCTACAAAAGCTTTAAAACAAGAGGAAATGTGCATTTATGTTTTGTTCTTTATCTAAAAATTATAAATGTTTTTTCTGACCTTTAAATACTAATGAGGGGAAATCAAATGAGCATAAAATATTTGCTTTAATTGTTTTGTGTTTTGTTGCTTCATTATGAATCCTCTCTTAACAGCTTAATTATTCCCAGTGACATTGTAGAGGAAAATATCAAGTGGGCCACTGAAGAGATGTTGAGAGTTTTAAGACAATTTCTGAAATCAAAGGAAGACCACACAGGTGGCAGACTTCATTACTGCATTAAGCCTTTGGACTATGTTATTCACAGTTCTCTACAGTTACTTCTTACATCACACCATGGGGGAAGACAATGCCTTCCTCATGGTGGGTAAAGTGAGTCTTTCCAACGTTACTGGTTCAGCTGGAGAAAATATGATTTGGCAGGACACATGACATGTTTACAGATTAGTTTGTGTTCTCTGAATAATCAATAAACTCTTTATTAGTAGGAAATCACAGAAGCAATTTCTGTAATTGGACAGATTATTTATAGAAACAGAAGTTTCTAATAAAACCTCTATTTTCTCCTTCTCATGAAACTCCTATTTTTAAGTAACAGAAATACATATTTTTCCTCTTTACAAACTGAGGACTACAGAACCTTCTAGTCTGAAATACTTTATGGTTGGAAGTCCTTACATTTGACAGAACACAGCAGTGGGCATCTACTCACTATCTGCTGCTTCATTTTTCATTAGACTGAGAGTTCCGAAATCAACAAAAGCAAAAAACCCAAATGCAGCACAATTGGACGAGTCATTTTAGACTGATTTTGTTCTTGTTCTTTGGTAGCTGTTGGGCAATAAATGTTGATGACTCTTTCCAAACGGATGCTAAATAAGCAAAATGATAAAAAAAAAAGTCTAACAAAGTATTATTTATTTATTTTTGATTTTACTTAAATAAAACTATATTATTATTTTCCCACTTCCCTTACCAGCATCTAACCCCTCCCATATGCCTCCCTCCAATGTCTCTATGTCCCTTATACCTACCTACTCCTTCTTAAACTGATGGCTTAAAGAATAAGCACTTCTTATTCTTAATTATTTTACACATAAACACATAGATATAAATACAATCTGCTGAGCAATTTTAATGTTGCTTGAGTGTCTATGACTTGAAGATTAACCACTTGGGAATCATCACTGTTAAGGGACTGTAGCATCTACATACCCAAATATTGTTTATAGTTGTGTGTGTTATGTATCTGTTTAGGTGTGTACATACATATGAATGCATGTGCAGTATGTTCAGTGAGTGTGGAAGCTGACATTTGACATCAAATGTCTTTGTCATAGGCTCTCCACCTTATTTTTGGGGCTGAGTCGCTTACTTAACTTGGGGCTTGAAAACTGGCCAGTGATCTCTCAGGATCCACTCGTTTCTGCATCCATCTCCTACAGCACTGTAGTATCAAAGTTACACCGGAGACTTGGCTTTTATGTGGGTACTCAGTATAAAATTCATGTTCACATGCCGGAAAGGAAAATGCTTGACTGACTGAACCATCATCATATTTCATTTAGTAACATTAATAGTAATAATAATGTGAAATAGATTTAAATATATTTTACTAGTGATAATGGTAACATTTATATTTTAATAATCCAGAAAATGTTATATATATATATATATATATATATATATATATAATATAAAATATATATATTTTCATATATATATATGAAAATATGAACCTAGTCCTTAGCATATATAGACACATCTCTCTCTCTCTCTCTCTCTCTCTCTCTCTATATATATATATATATATATATATATATATATATATAATATAATGCTCACACATCTCTCTATATTGTTAAAATAGTCATAGGTGGTAGGTACGATAACTATTATCATGGTGCTTAACTTTATGACAACTAAAATAAGCTAGGGTCATCTGTGAAGAAGAAAACTCAATTGAAACAAATGGTGCTATTCTACTAGAATTTGAGCTATATTTTCTTGAATAATTATTGATAAGAAAGGGATCAGTCTATTGTGAGTGGTGCCACCCAGGGCAAGATGCCCTGGGGTGTAGAAAACAAGGCAAGAGGAGACAGTTCATGAATAGCACTATTCCATAGCCTTTGCTTTAGTTCTTGTCTCTAGGTTCCTATCTTATGTTCTTGCCTGACTTCTTTTCATGATGGACTGCAACAATGAACTGATATGAACACTTTCTTCCCCAAGGCTTTGGTCATGGTCTTTATCACAACACATGAGTACAAATAAAGACATTCTCCACATAAGAAATAGACACTGACAACTTAAATAGCTTGTTCAGAAAAATGCCATTAAGGAATGATTAGAAATATTGGACTTCTAAAATTCATGAATTAGATTTAATATTCACTGATTATCATTCAGCTTCTATTTGAGGGAGCATCAGCAATTTAAAAGTTCCCGTTTCTACAGTGTCACTTTCAATCTTTCCAACTTCTCAACCATAGCTTCCTTCTCTATTCAAACTCCAAGGTAATATATAGCACTTTCAAAGAATATGTATTATATAAAAATAACATTGGATTGGTCATTGTGATGGTTAATGTTATATGTAAAATGATGAGGGCATAGTACTTAGATATTCTTTTCTTGCCTAGGTATTCATTTCTTGTCAATTTTTATAATGAATCATTTACTTTACATCCCACTTGCAGCTTCCCCTTCCTCTTGCTCTCCCAGTCTTTCCCTCTGATCTCCCCTCTCTCTTATTCACCTCTCTTCCTTGTCTCCTCAGAAAAGGTAAACACTTCTTTGGATATAAACCATCCTTGCCATATCAAGTTTCTGTAAGACTGGGCACATTTTCTCTTATTGAGGCTAGACAAGGCAGCCCTGTTAGGGAAAGGGATCCAAATGTAGGCAATATAATCAGAGACAGCCCCTACTCCTGCTTTAAGAGTCCCACAAGAAGATATAGCTGCAAGGCCTTGGTCTGTCCCATGCATGCTTTCTAGTTGGCAGTTCAGTCTCTATAGGTCCAGGGTATTTGATTGTGTTGGTTTCCTTGTGGTGTCATTTACTCCTCTAGTTCCTTTTATCCTTTCACCCCTTCTTCCACAAGATTCCTCAAGCTCCAAATAATGTTTGTCTGTAGGTCTCTGCATTTGTTTTTCTCAGTTGCTGGGTGACGCCTCCTTGATGACAGACATGCTAGGTTTTTGTCTGCAAGTATAGCAGAATAACATGAAAAGTGTCAAGGATGGGCTCCCTCTTATGGCATAGTGAAGCTGGTCCAAACATTGGTTGGCTCTTCCCTCAAATTTTGCTCCAAATATTACCCTTCCTATCTTCTAGGCAGGACAACATGTGGGTCAAATATTTTGTGGCTGTATTTGTGTCCTAGTCCCTTCATTGGAAGTCTTACCTGGTTACAGGAGATGGCCTGTTCAGGCCCCATAACTTCCATTTCTAGTAGCCTTAGTCAGCGTCAGCCTTGTAGATTCCTGGGCATTTACTTTGTCCTAGATTTCTAGCTCTTCCCAGAGATGTGCCCAAAATCGAGTTGTCTCTCTTAGTACTCTTTCCTTCTATAGAACCATGACATGACCTCTCTTGTTCTCACCTCACCCCCTCCCCAACACAGTCCCCTATTGTGTCTAATCTATTTCTTCTTCTCAATGAGATTAAAGCATCCTCTCTTGGGATCTCCTTGTTACTTAGCTTCTTTGAGTCTGTGGATTGTAGCAAGCTTATCATGTACATTATGATTAATATTCACTTGTAAGTGAGTATATATCATATTTGTCTTCCTGGGTCTGGGTTTTCTCACTCAGAATAATCTTTTCTAGTTCCATCCATTTGCCAGCAAATTTTCTGGTAGCATTGCTTTTAATATCTAAGTAATAGCCCAATAGCCTCTTATGTAAATGCACCACATTTTCTTTATTCATTCTTCATTTGAGGGACATCTAGGTTGTTTCCAGTTTCTCGCTATTAAAAATAAAGCTACTATGAACATAGTTGAGCAAACATAATTTTGGTATGGTGCAGCAATTTTTGGTCATATGCCCAGAAGTGTTATAGCTGTATCTTGAGGTAGAACTAGTCTTAATTCTGATAATCCACCAAATTTATTTCCAAAATGAGTGTACAAGTTTGCAATTCCATCAGCAATGGAAAAGTGTTCTCCTTTCTGAATATCCTTGCCAGCATGAGCTGACAGTTGAGTTTGTTATATCAGACCTTCTGATTGGTGTTAAATAGAATCTTAGAGCCATTTTTAATTTGCATTTCCCAATGACTAAGAATGTTGAACATTTCTTTAAGTGCTCTTCAGCATCTAGAGATTCTTCTATTGAGAATTCTCTGTTTAAATAAGCACCCCATTTTTAATTCGGTTATTTGGTTTTTGGTGCCTACATTTTTGAGTTCTTTATATATTTGGGATGCTAGCCTCTGTGAGATATGGAGTTGGTGAAAAATCTTCCCATTCTGTATGTTGCCTTTTTGTTTTTTTGAAGATGTTCCTTTGCCTTCCAGAAGATTTCAGTTCCATTTACTAAACGTTTTTCTTAGTGCCTGCAGTGTTGGTGTTCTGTTTAGGAAGTTGTCTTCTGTTCTAATACATTCAAAGATATTCTCTACTTTCTCTTCTATAAAATTTAGTGCATATGGTTTCATGTTTACGTCTTTGATCAACTTGGACTTGTTTTGTGCAAGGTGAAAGATATAGTTATATTTATATTGTTCTATATTCAGAATGCCAGTTACACCAGCAATATTATTTGAAGATACTTTCTTTTTTCCTATTGCATAGTTTTGGGTTCTTTGTCAAATATCAAGTATCCATAGGTATACTCATTTATCTCTGGGTCATTGATTCGATTCCATTGATCAACCTGTCTTATTTTTATGTCAGTAGCATACATTTTTATTACTCTTGCTCTGTAGTACATCTTGAAATCAGGGATAGTGATGCCTCCAGAAGTTCTTTTAATGTACAAGATAGATTTAGTTATTTTTTTTTCATATGAAGTTGAATGTTGTTCTTTTAAGATCTGTAAAGAATTATGAGTTGTGTATGGTACCCTGATTCCCGTTGCCTAGATCTGGGCTTGCTCTTTGGTCTGAAGGAGCCCTGCAAAAACTCAAGAATATCCTGTCTCTCCATGAAAATCTTTGAGGGCCCCCAAATTAACCAGTTTGGAACCTTAGCTGACCAATCCCATCCTAGTCAGATAGATCTTCTTGTGACATCCTAATTGTTCTGTCTGGGACACCATCTGAAGAGTGTGGTCTGCCAGCAGTGTTGGGTACCCTGACTTCTATTTTCTGGTTCATGGCCCCTCCACTTCTCAAGAATTATTGCTGCCATCAGGATCATCCTGCCAATGGAAGTGAAAGACAGGTGCCTAAAGGATAGCATAATCACACAATCAACATGACACAGAGCAATATGGTACCAAAAGAACCCAGCTATCCAGCTACTACAAATGCTGCATATAAACTGGAAAACAAAAAGAGGATCTTAAATCCAATCTTATAAAGATGATAGGGGCCTGTAAAGAGGACATGAATAAATCCCTTGAGAAACACAGGACAGTACATTTAAACAGTTAGAGATATTAAAAGAAGCAGCAAATAAATATAAATACAGGAAAATAGAATCAAACAGATGAAGGATATGAATAAAACCATCCAAGATGAGTAAAGGGAAGTTAAAGCAATAATGAAAACCCAAGCTGAGGCAATCCTGAAGATGCAAAACCTAAGAAAGAGAACAAGAACTATAGACTTAAGCATCACCAACAGAATATAGGAGACTGAAGGGATAATTTCAGGTGTAGAAGATATGGCAGTGGAAATTAATATATCAGTTAAATAAAATACAAAATTAAAAACTGTATGACAGATCCAGGAAATTTGGCACACTGTGAAATGACCAAATGTAGGAATAAAAGAAATAGAAGGAAAAAAAAAGGTTCCCAGCTCAAAGACAAAGAAAACAATTCAACCAAATCATAGAAGAAAATTTCCCTAACCTAAAGAAAGAGATGCCTAGAAAGTACAAGAAGCTTACAGAACACCAAACAGATTGGATCAGAAAAAAAATATCCTTCTGCCACATAACAGTCACAACACTAAATGTATAGAACTAAGAAAGATTTTTAAAACAGCAATGAAAAAATGGGCAAGTAACATATAAAGGCAGATCTATCGAATTACACCTAATTTCTCATTTAAGATTCCAAAAGCTAGAAGGACCTGGGCAGAGGTCTTGCACATCCTAAGGGACCACAGATGTCAGCTCATATGACTATACATAACACACTTATAATCATCATGTGTGGAGAAACCAAGATATTCTGTAAAAAAACAAAGTTTAAAAATTGCTTTCCACTAACCCAGACATAATGAGGACATTAGAAGAAAACCTTCAATCCAGAGAAGCTAATTATACTCAAGAAAACACAAGAAATAAATGATTTCACACCAACAGAAGAGAAAGACACACACACACACACACACACACACACACACACACATACACTCAACCACCACCAATATCAAAATAACAGGAGGTAACAATCATTGATCATTAATATCTCTCAATATCAATTCCCTAGTAAAAAGATGCATTCTAACAGAATAAATGTTGAAATAAAATCCATCATTCTACTATATACAAAAAAACACAAATCAGCAACAATAAAGTCATTATCTCAGTATAAAGGGCTGGAAAAAGACTTTCTAAGCAAATGGACCCAAGAAACAAGCTGAAATTGCCATTCTAATATTTAATAAAATACACATTCAACAAAAATAATCGAAAGAGACAGGGAAAGCAATTCATACTCATCAAAGGAAAAATACACCAAGAGGATATTTCAATTCTGAAGATCTGTGTCCTAAATGGAAGGGCACCCACATTTGAAAAAGACAGATTACTAAAGCTTTCTTCACACATTGAACCCCACACATGAATATTGAGAGACTTCAACACCCCACTCTCACCAATGGAGAGATCATTGAGACAGAAACTAAACAGGTAAGTAAGGAAATTAACAGAGATTATGATTCAATTCACCTAACAGATATCTGTAGAACATTTTCTGAAACAGATAGAATATACCTTCAGCTCCTCATGGACCTTCTCCAAAAACTGACCATATTATCTGTCACAAAGCAAACCTCAACAGATAACAAGAAGATTGAAATAACCCCAATGCATCTTACCAGGTTACCATGGATTAAAGCTGGACTTCAACAACAACAGAAACAGTAGAAAGCCTATGTATTGATGGAAACTAAACAATCTCTATTCAACAATCATTGGGTGATAAAGAAAGAAATTAAAGACTTTCTGAAATTCAATAAAGGTACTACATATCCGACTTTATAGAGCACTATGAAATCACTGTTGAGAGGAAAGTTAAGTGCCCTCATAAAGAATTGGAGACATCTTATACTAATGAATTAAAAGTACACCTGAAATCTCTAGACAAAAAGAAGCAAACATACCCAGGAGGGGTAGAAGGTAGGAAATAATCAAACCCATGGCTAATGCCAATCAATTAGAAACAAAGAGAACATAAAAATAATCAAAGAAACCAAGATATGATTGTTTGAGAAAGTCAACATGAGAGACAATCCCTTAGACAAACTAGCTAAAAGGCAGAGAAACAGTACTCAAATTAACAAAATCTGAAATGAAAAGGGAGACATAAGAACAGACACTGAGGAAATTCAAACAGTCATTAGGTATTACTTTAAAAGCCTGTACTCCACAAAATTGGAAAATCTAAATGAATCTGAATGAAACAGATGATTTTTCCAGAATGATACCAATTATCAAAGCTGAATCCAGTTCAGTTAAATTATCTGAATAGCCTTATAACCCCTAAGGAAATAGAAGCATGTCATTAAAAGTCTCCCAACCAAAAAAAAATATATACTGGACAAGGTGGTTTTGCATAATTCTAGCAGATTTTCAAAGAAGAGCTAATGCCAAAAACTCCTCAAACTATTCCACAATATAAGAAACAGAAATAGAAACACTGCCAAAACCATTCTATGAGGCCACCGTGATACCGAAACTAAATAAAGACTCAACAAAGAAAGAGAATTTCAGACCAATTTATCTTATGCATATTGATACAAAAATACTCAGTAAAATGCATGCAAACCATATCCAAGAACACATCAAAAACATCATCCACCATGACTAAGTAGGCTTCAATCTAAGGATGGAGGGGCAGTTCAATATATGAAAATCTATCAATGTAAAACAAATAAGCTGAAAGAAAAAGCATGATCATCTCATTAGATGTGGAAAAAGCATTTGACAAAATATAACAAGCCTTCATGATAAAATTCGTAGAGACAGCAGGGATATAAGGTGCATACCTAAACACAATAAAGGCCATCAATATACAACAAGCCAAGAGCCAACATGAAATTAAATTGAGAGAAACTCAAAGCATTTCTGCTAAAATTGGGATAAGTCAAGGCTGTCCATTCTCCCCATATCTCTTCAATATAGTCTTAAAGTTCTAACTAATGCCATAAGAGTACTGAAGAAGTTCAAGGGAATACAAATGAAAAGGAAGAAGTCAAAGTTTCTTTATTCACCAATGATATGATAGTATACATAAGTGAACACAAATATTCTACCAGAGAACTCCTACAGGTGGTAAACACCTTCAGCAAAGTGGCTGGATACAAAATTAACTCAACGAAATCAGTAAACAGGCTGAGAAAGATGATAGGGGATCAATAACCTTCATAGTAGTCACAAATAATATAAAATATTTTGGTGTAACTCTAACCAACCAAGAAAGACATGGATGATAAGAACTTATGTCTCTGGAGAAAGAAATTGATTATGATATAAGAAGATGGAACTATCTCTCTTGCTCATGGACTGGTAGGATTAACCTAGTGAAGATGGCCATCTTACCAAAAGCCATCTACAGAATCGATCCAATTCCGATCAAAATTCCAACACAATTCTTCACATATCATGAAAGAACAATTCTCAACTTCAAATGGAAAAATAAAAAACCCAGCATACCTAGAATAACTCTGAACCTCTGGAGGTATTACTGCAATACAGAGCAATAGTAATAAAAACTATATGATACCAATATAGAAACAGACAGGTGGGTCAATGGAATACAGTCAGCAATGCAGAAATAAACCCACATGCCTATGGACACATGATTTTTGACAATGAAACCAAAATCATGCAATGGAAAATGGAGAGTATTTTGAACAAATATTGCTGGCCTAACTAGATGTCTGCATGTAGAAGAATTCGAATAGACCCATGTTTATCACCCTGCACAAAATTCAAGTACAAATGACTCAAAGTCCTCATTGTACAACCAAATACACTTAGTCTAATAGAATAGGAAGTGAGGAGTACCCTTGAGCTTATTGGTATAGGAGACAACTTTTTGAACAGAACAACAATGACTCAGGTACTAAGGTCAAAAATTAATAAACGGGACCTCCTGAAACTTCTGTAAGTCAAAGTTCACTGTCATTAGAACAAAATGACTGCCGACATTTTGAGAAAAGATCTTCACTAACCCTACATCTCAAAGAAAGTTAATATGCAAAATATATAAAGAACTCAAGAAGTTAGACACCATCACTATAAATCCCAATTAAAAATGGGGTATAGAGCTCAACAGATTTCTCAACAGATGAATCTCAATTGACTGAGAAGCACCTAAAGAAATGTCCAAGGTTGTTAGTCATCAGGGAAATGCAAATCAAAATGACTCTGAGATTCCACCTTACACCCATCAGAATGGTAAGCTCAAAAATTAAAAAGGACAGCACATGCTGGTGAGAATGCGGAGCAAAGAGAATGCTCCTCCACTGTCAGTGGGAGTGGAAATTTGTATCACCATTCTGGAAATCAAATATGGCAGTTTCTCAGAAATGTGAGAATAGATCTACCTCAAGACCCAACTATACCACTCCTGGGCACATACCAAATGATGCTCCACCATATCACAAGGACACATTCTCCACTCTGCCCATTGCAGCTTTATTTGCAATAGCTAGAAACTGGAAACAACCTAGATGTCTCTCAACTAAAGAATGGATACAGAAAATGTGACCACATCTACACAGTGGAATATTACTCAGTATATACTATAATTATAATGCAATTATAATCTTAAAACTGAAAGAAATATCTAAACAAAATATTCTATATTGCAAAAGAAACTGTTATCCAACTGAAGATACAATCTTCTAAATGGAAGATAATCTTTGACAACTATATTACAACAGAGGATTTTTGTCCATAGACTATAAAGAAAAACTACAAAAACAAACAAACAAACAAATAATTGATCACGAGTAACACAAAGGACTGAATTAAAAAGTGAGGTATGAAATTGAATAGAGATATTGCAAAGAACTACAAATGGCTAAGAAATATTAATTAGTCTTTAAGCTCCTGAACCAATGCCACATAACCTTTACCACCATAGTTTTCTAACATATTTTGATCCCTAGAAACAAATGCCCTTAATTTTCTTCTATATTTATCATATTAATTTTGCTTTTTTACCCTTATATACCAATCCTAAATAATCAGCAGTTCAAATCTTTACTGAATTGTGGGTCAGGAACAAATTTACTTTTTAAAATTAAATAAGCATAACGTTTGCTAATGTATCCTGTTGTTGTCTATGAACTCTCAATGTATCCTCATTCAATTATGCTTTTGATACAATTTTATTGTGTACATATTACACATTTTTTATTGAATCTTTTTCTAGGCATTATTCCTAGATACTTGCTGTGGGAAATATTTCTAGGCAGTCAGTTGTTGATATATGGGTATATTTTTAAATATGTGCACATTCAAAATATATTTGATCCCTACAATGCAAGCTAGTTCAGCAATATTAATTCAAGCTATCCGTTTTGGTAAATGATATCTCTGGATTCTAATACTTTGACTATTCAGTATCTGAAAATTTTCAATACAAACAATTAGATTATCAGTGATAGATAATGGCTTTGTTAACTGCCAGTCCTTATTTGTGCTGTCTAGTCTCACGTCAGCTTGACACACATATTAGAGTTATCTAAAAGGACTGAGCCTGGATTGAGATAATACTTCCATAAGAGCTGGCTATAAGGCATTTTCTTAATTGGTGATTGATGGAGGAGGCCCAGCTGATGGCGTCTTGCTCCATCACTGGGCTGGAGGTCATGGGCTCTATAGAGAGATAGGATGAGCAAACCAGGAAGCAACATACCTCTATGACCTCTGCTCAGCCCTTGCTATCAAGTTTTGTTTTGCTTGTGTTCCTGTCCTGATTTCCTTCAAGATGAATGACAACAGTGTTCATCATAGTAAGTTCATCATTTTGTATGCATCACTGTAAGCCAAATGGACACTTTCCTCCCCAATTTGATGTTTGGCTATAGTTTTCTGTCACAGCAATAGAAACCCCAAGACATTATTTGCTAGGTTTCTTTTCTAAGACCAAAACGTTGAAAGGGCTCCACCTTAACCACAATGTGTAATATCTAATCATTCTCTACTAATTGCCTAAGAATCTGATCTAAGCTATGTTTGTTTCTTCCCAAATTGCTTAATTGCTTCCTAGATATCTTCCTGCCTCTACTCTTGCTTTCTCTGTCACCCAGAGTCTATCCTCAATACCACAGCCAGGTGGTTCCATAGATGGTTCCTCTAATGGTTTGTCATTTAGGTAAGACTAAAAGCCCAGTCATTTGAAGATGTACAAAGCCCTGTAAGATCATGTTTCCCTAAACATCTCCCCTCCTTTTCTCTATCCCTCTTGTCACTGCTCACAGCAGACACACTTAAGGACCAATCCCATCTTACACTGTTTTCTCTCTGAGTTCACATTCAGCTATGGTGATGGATGTTTCCTATGCCTATTGGCTCTGTGGTCTTAATAACTGTGTTTCTTCAATCTTGCAACCTGGCTGATGAGCAGGCTGTGAATGACACAAGCTTGCCAAACTCTCCACAGTTCTAAATGGCTAGAATAACTCTCAGTCTGTGAGAAATGGTAATTTACAGGTAAAAACTCCTTTCTCCAACTCATTGTTCCAATTCTCTCTTGCTGGGGAATTCTGATAGGACTAGTTAAGTCAACTACGTCATAACTTTATAGACTTGTTTAATACTTTTTCTAACTATGAGTTAGAAGACTTATCTTGCTGTGTTCTTATGTGACTCTAGAGACTTGGACCTGAGAGTGGTTAAGGAATAAAACCAAGACACAGACAGGTACCCAAAACAGCTGAGATCAAGGGAAATATGTTCTCTAACAAAGAAGCCACAGCCTCTGGGAAACTCAGCATACTTATTATAGACCTTTGAAATGAGTTAAGGTTATTTCATACAGCTAAAGAATCATGTGAATTTCTTAGATACAGATAAAGAAGGAGGCAGGGTGTCTGGTATACAGAAGGATCAAGGAGACATGGTGAGCTAATATCAATAGTAGCCCCTATAGGAGAGTGATTGTTAGGCTAAAATTGTTCTAGGAGGAGAAAGCTGTGGCAGGCATTTTTACAGATGTGATAATATTTGCAGTCAGAACCCCTAAAAAGAAAGTGTTTGTCATCCCTCTGAGCTTCAGAGACTTTGCTCATTTTCCATACATATGACGTACATGTGGCAGTAGCAATGTCAATAGCACACCTTCACTCAGAACCTTTAAGGGTCCCTCAATTCTCTACACAATTGTTTAATGATACCATGTACATAATCTTCTCAAACCACTGTCTTCTGCATTCCTGATCATCTCTAACCACACACACACACACACACACACACACACACACACACACACACACACACTCACTCACACACTTCACTTTTCTATCCTCCTTAAGAGGGTGAAAATGCCTTGAAAGCCAAGATCTTGTTTACTTCATACACTAATGTATCACACATGCCTAGAAGACTGCCTGGGACGAATTTGTTCAGGATGTATTCAAGCAATGACTAGGAAATAAAAGGAACCTTTTTTTTTTAACATCTTTAAAATCTCAGAGTAAAGGACTCCAGTGTTTCCCTATTAAAATAATATTTGCTGTAAGATTTTGATAGCAAATTTTTACATGTTCTCTTTTGTTTTTACATTTATTTTTTGAGTTTATTGTTTACTAAATAGATACTGTATTTACATAACTTATATCCCCCTCTCTCCTCTTTCTAATTCTTCCCATGACCACTTCAACTCCTTCCCAAATATATGACTTCTTTTTAAAATTATTCTCTGTTACATAGTCCACACTCTACCCTACCCACTCACACACTTATGCATAACCAGCTGAGTTCACTTAGTGTTGTTAATGAGTATATGTTTACTGCAGACCTCTTGGACTGGATAACCTATCAGAAGGCTCATCTCTGGAGATGATTTATTTTCTCTCTCTTAGCCATCTTTCAAAGACCCAGCCATTGCTACAGGCAATGAGTGTTTACAAGTTTAAAGGTCAGTTTTATTTAGCTATGCTACAAATTAACATGGTCTGTTGTTTTTCTTTGACGGTCCTGTAAGTTTGCTTTCAAAATATAAGCTGCTTGAATGGTCGCATTTTTTTTTCTGAAATGTTTTCTCTTATAAGGATACATTTCTTTAAAGCTTCATTCAATCTTTCCCTAACTCATATGATGTGTGTGTGTCTGTGTGTGTGTGTGTGTGTGTGTGTGTGTTGTCTGTGTATTTTCATGGATATCTCTCATTATCAAGTCAGGTTTCTTAATTGCCAGAAACCATACATCGTTACATCGAATTTAATACATTTTAATTTTCTAGAATTATCCTAATTTCATTAATCATTCCTATGAGTTGGCATAAAGACAATTAGATCGTTTTATGTTTTTAGTTCCCTCTGCTTCTTTATCCATTTCCTGTGTTTTCTTTCCATAGCATGGTATATTATTTATTCTCTTCTATTTCCTTCATAACCATTTTCTTCTTTCAAATTTCCAACTTTGATTATCATCCTTCCTATTTCCAGTGTTACTTCTACTATCTTGGACCTTGTTCTAAATTTTTTTTCTGTTCTCATCATCTAAATGTGGATATGCACTGAATTAATTTGTGATTGTTTTCTCTTACCTTAATACTTGCATGTAATTACAATGGTATAAAAGCAAAAAGGATGAGGGGGATGTAATAAGGGTTTTTAGGGAGGGGAAAGGGAGAAAGGGGATGACATCTGAAATGTAAATAAATAAAATATTCAATAAAAAAGAAAAAATAAACATATAGAGCACTTACCTCAAGAGCAAGTATACCACTCCTGGGCATATACCCACAAAAACACTTGCTTCTCTATGTTCATAGTAGCTATATGTGTAAGAATCAGAAACTGGAAATAAACTAAATGTCCCTCAACTGAAGAATGGATTAAAAAAAATGTGGTACATCTACAAAATGGAATACTACTCAGCTATTAAAAACCAAGACATTATGAATTTTGCAGGTAAATGGATGGAACTTGAGAATATCATCCTAAGTGAGGTAACCTAGTCCCTAAAGTACATCCACTTGGAAGTGGATATAAGCCATAAAATATAGGGTACCCATGCTGAAGTCTAAAGACCCAAAGAAGCTAAACAAGAAGGAAGGCCTAAGTGAGGAAAGTTGAATCTTACTTAGAAGGGGGAACAAAATAATTGTAAGAGGCAGATGGAGGGAGGGAACTGAGAGTGAGGGGGTATGGGAAAGGAAATGGGGGATCCAGGTTCAGGTGTGGGGAAGGACAGGAGAGATGGCTCTATAGCCATGAAAATGAAAGGAAATCTGCAACTGACACGGGGACGATGTGGTGGGGGCATCTCCAGAAGGAGATGGAGACCCGGGATAAGCGATGCACCTAAGAGTCAATGGCGGTGACCTTAACTGTGAGTAATTATATTGGGGGTATGGAACCCGAAGAGGACACCTCCGGTAGTCAGACAGGAACCGTCCTGGAGAGATAGAGACATCAACCCACCCACAAAACTTTCAACCCCAGTTTATCTTGCCTACAGAAATTGCAGGTACAGGTAAAGAGCAAAGTCTGAGGGAATGGCAAACCAATAACCAGCCCAACTTGAGACCCATCCTATGGACAAGCACCAACCCCTAACACTATAATATTCTGTTATACTTGCAGAAAAGAGCATGTTGTCTCCTGAGAGGCTTCTCCCAGCAATTGATTCAGACAGATACAGACACCCACAGCCAAACAGTGGATAGAGTATGGAAGAATAGAAGGAATGACTGCTGGCCACAAAGAGTATAGGAACTCCACAGGAAGTCCTACAGAGTCAACTAACCTGGACCTTTGGGGCTCTCAGAGTCTGAACCACTAACCAAAGAAGATACATGGACTGGACCTAGGTCTCCCTGCTCATATGTAGCAGATGTGCAGCTTGGTCTTCATGTAGATCCTGAACAACTGGAACAGGGCTATCCTAAAACTATTGCCTATACATGGATATATTCAACTAGCTGGTCTGCTTGTTTGGCCTCAGTGGGAGAGGAAGTATACAGCCTCCAGAGACTTGAAGTGTCAGAATGGGGATATCCAAGGAGACCCCCACCTGCTCAAGGAGTAGGGGATGGGGGATGGAAGAAGGATTTGTGGAAGGTGGTGACTAGGAGTGGGACAGTGATCAGGATGTAAAGTGAATAAGTAAAAAACCAAAATCAAACCAAAACCAAAAGAACCAAAACCAGTACAACAATGAAAAAACATTAAAAACAAAACAAAACAAAACAAAACAAAACAAAACAAAAAAGAAGCCCAGGGTTTTACTCTAACTACAACATAAACTGAGCGTGGTGGGTAATAGTTTAAACTTGTAATCCAAGCACTGGAAAATTACAATAAGGAGCAGCAGAAATGTAACATTATCTTCCACTATATAGGGAGTTCTAGGCAACCCAGAGATATATGAAACTCTCATTCAATAAATAAACAAATTAAATAAAAATAATATTTTAATGAAACAATACAAAACAAAACAAGAAACACTCTTAAACTCACACATTTAGAAGGACATTTGACCAAATATGTGGGATCCCTATGGTCTATTTAATGAGACATGCATAATTACTTTGTGGACACTGGGAAGCAGAAAGAGTGTACAGACAGGGGGGGCAGGATCCAGTTTTCAGTACTATGCCTCTAAGGACTATTTTCTTTTAAGCAATCTCCAGATGCTAATAGTCCATTGGTTTGTGAATTCACCTCTGGGTCAATCAATCGATGTTAGTGCTGTCCCCATGATTCATTTACTACTAAACAGTGTCAAAAGCTAGAGAGTGGTCTCTCAGCACAGGAGCTGCTTGAAGGACATTCCACATCCAACCATAGTCATACAGAATGTGATCACTCTGATAAGTATTTAGAAATTTATAAAAATATATGTATTGCCTATTTGTGATCCTTTCCTCATGTGGCTGAGACTACTAGGCTCTGTAACTATTGTGTACAAGGTTGAACTTTGCATGTGTATTTGTGTGGATACCAGTGTGTGTGTTTGTGTGTGTGTGTGTGTCTGTTTGTGTGTGTCTGTATGTGTGTGTAGGCGTGATCTTCAAAATCATAGTTAATTTTACAATCATTTTCATTTAAATGTTTTTAGGGTTAAAACTTTAACAATGCGAGTATTCAAAAATTGAAAACAATAGTAACATTACCTCCAAGGGCTTCTTCTCAACTATATTTCTTCTTTTTTTAATTAAGGAAATAGGAATTTTATCTATAAAAACAATTGAGTATATGCCTTTAATATATCTTTTCAGAATTTTAATCACTCTTTTATTTTTCTACTTGCGCTTTTTTCTTATCTTCAGACAAGTGTCTTTTCCTGTTTCTTGATGTGTAACTTTAATAACTTAAAAGAGGGAAAATATTTACTTGTGTTATATGAAATTATAGCTATTACATGAATTAAAGAAGACAAAAGGGGTTAAGTGACTAGGTGAACAGTTCACATAAGTAACAGTGAAGGCTTAGTAAAGGGAAAATAAATTCCTAAATGTTACTAAGGTAGATGTAACTATTTCCTCAATGAATAGTTCTTATATACTTATATCCAATGAACCATTCTTATATACTATCTATTTCCTCTGGTGGTTGAACAGTGTCTTCTAAATGAACATCCGTTTCAAATTACTCTGGATAGTAAATGGACTAGAGTTTGCCAGCATTCCATTGTCTGTTGCTGCTGAGAACACAACATAACTTATTAGAAAGCCACTGGGATGGTATTGATGTAAGATTTCTGCTAATTCAAAGCCCAATAATGTGCTCCATACTAATTCTGAAATATAACATGATCAAATGGAACACATCATTCTCTGGCCCACATGCAGTTCCATTCTTCCATTGCTCTAATGCCTCTCTCATGCTATGGCTCACACAGGAATGTGGAAACTGAAAAATTTCATTAACCCCAGTGAACAATTCTATCATTCCTAATTCACATTCTTCAGGTGGCTTTATTGCTCCCTGATCAAGCCTTCTCCTTTGCAATCTTTGATATAACTTGTGAGGGGAGAAGAGGAAAGGGGAGGAGAGAAGGAAGTAAAGGATGAGGAAGATGAGACAATGGAGCAGGAAGAAAGAGAGAGAGAGAGAGAGAGAGAGAGAGAGAGAGAGAGAGAGAGAGAGATTTTGTTTGTTCATATACATTCCAAGCATGACACATGGCATACTGCTATTGTGAAATTACTTGTTCTTCATCAAGATTTTTCATATTTTATAAACCTAAATTTAGTCATATAAGAGTTGGAATCATTGGGTTTAATTTACAGTTAGGTACAGTGAGTATTATAGTGGTTAATATTGATTCTTCATACAGACCTTCTAGCATTAAGTTTTTATCCATTGGTGTGTGTGTGTGTGTGTGTGTGTGTTGTGTGCTGTGTGTAGAACATTATTTTTGTTTGAGTTTGCTTTTAGAGCTCTGAGGATGCTTCACCATAGCTTGCACAGAATTAGATGATACGTTACTGATGAACATTGTTCCTCAATTATGCAATCCCTAGCCTTCTTAATTTCTGAAGTGAGCTCATCTCCTAAGCATAGTTTTCTTTCCACTATGCTTTCTGGGGGCTCTGGTTGTATCTGGCATTCTGGTCTTTGATGGTCTATCTATTTGCTCGCCATGTCTTCCTCCTACTTCTCCACTGCTTTTTCGTATTCTCTGATAACATTTCCTTATAAATATCATACACATTAATCATCAAAGCAAGGTATATTCCATATTAGTAAGCAAGAAGGCATTTGACCCAAAGAGTACAAATAATTCATTTGAGCATTCCCATTTGTATTTCCTAGAGTTCAATCTTTAAAGTTTATAATCTGCAGTTTGAATGTTTCATTTTAGCATTATAAAGACTAGCAAAATCTTTATGTCTTGCATTTCACCCATACTCTATTAAGAAATAAATCTAGTACCCAGATGACTTAGATCCTGGCCACTTCAAAGAGCTATTTTTATTTGCACAGACAGTAATCTGGACCTGAAACCATAAATAACTGACATTTTTTAGTGTAAATAACAGAGACCAAAGTTACTGATTTCCATTTCACTCTGCATTATAGTATGAAATTAGTTGAGATCTCTTGGCCATTTTCAGAATTCCTCGACTGTTGGAATAAACACATCAGTTAGCATCAGTAACTTTAAAAGTCATTGCAAGCTGCAAAATTATTTTTCTTTCCTTTAGGGAATTTTAAATATAGAATACACCTAGAAAGACTGTTCTTCCATTACCAATAATCAATTTATCAATTTACCATTTGATATTAACAAAGAATGCATATTTCTAAATCGTCAAACTTGGTAGCGATTACTTAGGAGTTGGATGTACATATAGGAAATGAAAAAAAAAAAACAAGAAAAAAGTTTTAAAACATTTTTTTGCACAAAAAGGATTGGATAATAGAGATTAATAAACATTACACATTGAAAACTTACAAAATTTCTGTCATAAAGTACATAGTGTTTTTAAATAGGCGACAAGGAACAAATAAGTAGATGATTCAAATGGAAGAGAAACTTATTTTTTTATGTCTTTTTTTTAATGTTCTTTTTTTTTTCTCAAAGACCTCAGGATAATTTGTAAAGTGCTGTAAGAATACATAAAGCATGCTTTACACTTTATTGCAATAAAAATTCAAAACCTTACTGATTAGTTTGAATTACATGTTTTTCTATATAAAATTGTTAATATTTATAAAGGGTTTTTCTACACAGGACCAAATTAGGTTTTAATAAATTTTAAAATGTTTAATTTGTTCAGATATTTTACATAATGTGGATTTTAAATTTTCCATAATAATCCAATTTAATTTAAAATATTTCAAACTATAATGTGCATAGAACTGAAATGCAACTTACACCATTAATTCCAGATAATTTATTTTTATCCATTTTAATATATTTTAATATATCTATTAAAAACTGATATGATCGCAAATCAAAATGCTAGTGAATATGTATGATTCTTTTGGGTTAAGATATCTCATGAAATACTTTTGAATAAATGAACAAATCTAGTTTGTGTTGTTTGACAGACAAAATCATCAGTCATATCTCAGGTAACTTTGTCCCATATTTACTGTCTTCTTATGATGAATGTTTATGAAGCCAGTGAATATAAATGACATCGCCCTTTTGGTTATGTCATACAGAACAGAAAAACAAAGATCTCTCAGATTAAGCAGAGCATCCCCACCTCGCCACTGCCCCAGCAGATAGTAGACAAGGTAGTCAGAGATAAACATTCCTTTTAGTCAGAAAGACATGAGTTACCAAGGCTCTGGAATACATGTAGGGAATAAACATATGGATAGCTTGTGGGATATCAGACTAGCACTCACGCGACAGCCAAGAAGACAACATAGATATAGGTCCTGCAGCTACCAGAGGAGAAATTTTATCAGAACCCTAGGGAAACTGACAGTAATTTCTTTTTCAGTCCAGCTTCCAAGTAAAGAAAGCAGGAGCTTGTTCAAACCTTGTAAATCTTCCAACAGTTTAAATCAATGGATTAAACCATAGATGGTTTCATTGTTGAAAGGACTAAAGAGAGAACATGGAGGCTGCAGGAAGTGGAAGGGCCTAATGTTAGACAGTAGGACCCTGGAGATTCACGTTTGAAGAATGTAAACAGCCCCAGTCTAGCACATGTTCCAGCCAAGGTACTCATTACTTATCCTTACCCTCTCATCAAACAAAGCCCAACAATGCAGGGTCAAATAGCTATGGGCTAAAACTTCTGAAACATTGAACTAAAATTAAATCTTTTCGTTTTAAAAGTTGATTTCTCTCACATATTGTTTTGCTGTGATGATCAACCAAGTGAAGATTTCGTAGTAGGGCTTATTGTGGAGTAAGTATGAGTTTCATTTATACTACACAAAGTCAAATATTAATTACTCTTCAAGTGTTGTAAAATATGACAAATATGTTGAAGTCATAATTGCATCTGGTATATGCTTTGTTTTAATTCTGACCATGTGAATTTTACTATGAGCA
The DNA here is from genome assembly GCA_021653895.1 of Mastomys natalensis. Taxonomy (NCBI): domain Eukaryota; kingdom Metazoa; phylum Chordata; class Mammalia; order Rodentia; family Muridae; genus Mastomys; species Mastomys natalensis. Next base: position 485,580 of record JAJTUV010000532.1, read on the forward strand.
TATTGCATACACCAACTTCATATACCATGGATACTTTGTAAGTTATGCACCCAAAGGGAATTATTAAGCTAATAGGTGGGGTAGAGTTGTTTATATTTTTTAAAAGTGCATATCTATCATATTTTATTCCTTGTGGGAAACAAAATAATAAAACAACAACAAAACAACCAAAACAACTAACCAATAAAAACACACAAACAACTTGGTTCTGCTAAAATTTTCTTTTACCATTAATGTGAAATCCATGACATTTAATTTAAGTTTTCTTTCTTTCTTGAAATTATTATTACTTTATTATTATTATTATTATTATTTTCACTAACCCACTACAGCTGTTTATGAGATGGCATAAATATAAGCATAATAAAAAGGAGTGTTTATCCTAAAACCACACATTGAACGGAAAGGCCACAACATAAGCCCCATGGTAGATCTGTCATTGACAAATCAATAGCAAGGATGTATTACACATCAGCAGCACCGTTACCACTGGGGACAAGAGTGAGGGAATGTGTCCTTGCCTAGTTGACATGAGAGTACTGTTTATGCACAGTACACATTTCTTGTGCTGTATTTACATAGCTTAATGGGGTTTTGAAAAAGGTCAGTATCAGCACTGTAGACATTTGGAACTGTGAATTACATACAGAGGCATTGTTGAATTCTTTATTATACTATTAAAGAGTTTACACAAGGCGAGTTTCTACGAAAGAATTGGTGCACATTATTTTAAAGCTTGTATAGTCAGTTATACTTCAGACTTCTAAAACAGATTTCTTTGTTCCTAGCTCTTATCACATTAAAGCTTGAACCTCCTGAGCCATTCTGACTTTTTCTGTCCTGTGTTTGATTCATTCTTTCTCTAATCAATGATTACCAAAAATTATTCAAGTACAAGATGTACATGATCCCTGAAAAGAATGTAGGCAAATTTTAGAAAAAGATTGAATAAAGGAACAGGCTATTTTCGATTTTTTCCAGACTATTGCATTTAGTATCTCACAAACATCTAAAAAATTCCAAGAAGAGAGGCCTAGAAAAGACTGCAGTTACACCAAATACAACTAGAACTTAACAATATATTTGGCATATTTCACCTCATTCAATGAATAATTAATATTTGATCTTGTATGTAATTTATATGAAACAACAAACAAGCGACCTGAGAGAAATGGACTCTGTGGGTGAGAAGCAATACAGGGCTCTACAAAGGACCAAGTCAGCTAGAATGTTGTCTTCACAGTGTTCCACTCTGTTCTCCATTGGTTTCTACTAGGTTAACTGTGAATTTTGCAGTTAGGTCAGACTATATTTATTTCCTGGAAGAGAAATTTTCCTGTCTTGGTCTAATGCTTGAAAACGGAAAGGCACACAAGTCAGAAGAAAAGTAGAGTCTGACCAAGTGAACAATTCCTTTGAAACATTAATGGAAATCAAATATTGAGCACCAAATGTATTTTCAGAACTGTTTTAAGGTTTATAAGGTTTTGTTTAACTCCGTCTGTAAGGATAAAATAAAGATGCTGTATATCCTTAGGATGACTTGCAGAATGATGATATTACTTTTGTTTAAGGATAAAATATTAATGAATGGAAATTATATGATAAGGATAAAAGAAGATAACATATATAATGTAAATAACCTAATATGAGATATGACAGAACAAAGATATGCACAGCTAAAAAACCACATTGCCTAGACTAAGACCTACTAATGCAAACGTATAGAATTGTATGTACAAATACATTCATGAAAGCATTGTAATGAGGACTTGGTTAAACAGACTTCACAGATGAAGGAAGGCTGGGTGCATTGTTAAGTTGAAAGAGAGCAAATTTTGATTGCCTGGTTATTTTACAGGTTTTGAGAAATCACAATTCTGAATGTAAGAATCTGATATGTGAAAATGGCACACCCAGGGAGTTGGGGGAGAGGTGACTTGAGTTGATATTCATCTAGGTATTTTTGGCAGTTCCTGTTAATGGTATACTACTGTCTATTCTTATGTTGTACTCATCTACTTTTTTGACAACACAATACAAGATTAATGTATTGAAATGGGCATATGTAGATGAAATTTATCATAGCTTATATCAGAGGGAAGGACAATGTTTTATGATAAAGTGATTTTTAGACATCACCTGTAGTAAGGGAGACAAAATAATGAGTGTATGCTATAGATAAAATGTAATGTGTGCACAGATACTAACATTTAAGTATTAATTTACAGTATTTCCCATGTATAGCCACAGGGTCCTGCTGAATATTAGTAAACACTAGCCTAGACTATAATGCTCCTATACACTAACTAATACTCATATGAAACATATAATATTAAATATCACCATAATATTTGAATGTGCTGCATATTACCCACACTTGTGCATTAGTGAGAAGATAGGTATGAATGTTAGCTATCAGAAGGGGGTCCTAGAACACAGTCCAAGTCTTAGTACTGTTTGTACATTCAGATAAACTATAGTAAAACTGTGTACAAAGCTTTCTGACCAATCTCTTCACAATAATAAAATATCATGATTCTGGGACAGAAGAATGTCTTAACTGTCTTCATGGAATCAGTCAAGGGCTCTAGTTTTGCCTCAAAGAGGAGTGGAGATGAGGAAAGTGAGATGGCTACCTCATTCTGGGGCAGAGTCTCTAATTGATCAGAATGACTGTCATTAGGATCATGAGACTGCAGATGAGATTTTCCTGTTCTGTCGGAAGCCAAAGTGAAGAGGCGTTTTCTCACAATGTGTACCCAGGAAAGGTCCCCACACTTGAAAACCCGAGCTTCATCATAAGTCAGTTAAATTTTTAATATTTGAATCTCACTTGGACTTTTCTGGAGAACTATAAAGAAGCATCCTTAAAGAGAGATCCTGTCTACCATGATAGGAAATGATAAAGGGGTGAATTTACTGCATTTAACACACATCCATCTACTTCATAAATATTAATAAAATGTATTTGACATCCTCAATACAAATCCCACTGTACTGCCACCTTATTGAGGCCATCCAGTCTTTCTTTGGAGTTCTTTTTAAATTTCTGTTAAATCTCGACTGAATTCTCTCCTCTGAGGAGGCAAAAGTTGAGATAACTCAATAACAGTATTACAGAAATAATTTATAGTACATTCCTCTATTGCAATGGTGTTTTTTACATGTTACAGACCAATGTACTATGCAAATACTATACACTATTTATTGAAGATAACAAACTATTATTCCTGTTTTTATTTGTACTCAATTTATTCACAAGTTGTGAGATTCCATTTTAAAATATAGACATAAATGTTGGGAAAGAATGAACAGGTAATATGCTAATAGTAAATATTTCATAAGAGAATTTAGTATATACCATTGCTTTCCAATGTATTTGCCCTCTAGATCAATTATCCCCCCAAAAAAAAAAACAAAACAAAACAACAAACAAAAACAAACAAACAAACAATGCAGAGGCAAACGATAGGTTGGCAGCAGATCATTACAGAAAATCAAAGTAAAATGAGCTAACTCCTGCAAAGGGCATTACCGTTTTTCTGATAGAGATCTTCATAATGTTGTGCTCTCTGAAATTTTAATATTGTTACACCCTGAACCAAGCAAAAGGACTATAAAACCCTGCACCTTGTCTGGCTTCAATAGTAATCAATCACTCATCTTTTGGTACCGATATGCTAACTGCAAGTACAGTTGTGAGACTGAACCTAGTTTAACACATGGAGCTTCTAAAGTACAGTGCTGGCCAAATTCAGGTTAGTATAGTACATACATTCTGAACTAATGTATTTTTACCCAGGTGTTTGAATAAGTGTGTAGCATCTATGGTAAGTCTTGTTGGGTATATGAAAAACCTTGGTTTGCTTTTTATTGTTTCTGTCCTCACATGCTTAGGCCAGTTAACTGGGATGTATTATATGAAAGATGTTTAATATAGTCTGGTTTTTCTGTGTTTTTTTAAAGCTCATTATCAGTGTCTTCTACTTTTCAATTAATAGGCTGAAGAAATGAAAATATCAACTAGGTTGAAAAACCTGCAAAAAATTGTGGTTTGCAGTAGAAAGATAAATAAATGCTAAATATATACAAGCTTGCTAAAGGTTGGATTTTTAAATGATAAGAAATTTACTATTTGATACCAATTAAGGTTATGTATATATGAAACTTAAAATTTTTATAAAATTTTAATTTGAAATTTAATTATAGGAAGTAAATCAATAAATCAGTTACTATAAAATGAAGGAACTTGAAGCTATGCTTTGAATATGTTTGATGAGATATTGGATTGCCTGAAACTGGAGTTCAACAGTTTTAAGCTGCTGTGTGGCTTCAGGAATTGAAACCAGGTCCTTTGCAAGAGCAACTTATGTTAACTTATGTTAACAGTCTTTCCAGTCCTGTTTTATCATTTTAACTTTCTTTTTTTTTTTTTTTTTTTTTCAAGACAGTTTCTGTATAGTTCTGCTTCTGGAACCACTGAACCAGCTGGCTTGAACGAATCCGCTGCCTTCCTCAAGTGTGATAAGGGTGCCACCACACGGTATTAACTTCAACTACATTAAAGCATATTTGAGAAAGTACATGGGTTCAAGTTGCCCAATTAATTATAGTTAAGACAAAACACTCTTCAATAAATGATGTAAAACCACAGTGGTTATTTTCTTCTCTTTAAATCACTTGTGAAACTTTTATATGAAGAACACTTCGAAGGATAAGTTTTGAAATATGAAAGTTGGTTGTTTGCAAATAACAGTTCTTGCAGGCAAAATTTAAAAAAAAAAACAAATATCTGTGGTATAAAAAGAATCACTTGCTAAGATGTTATTAGCCAACTCATAATACAAATGGCATTATAAGTTAGTTTGCTTTATGCATGAGTTTTTGTAGTAGTTGACATAAAGACTGAGAAGTTAGCCATGGGTGACTCAGCTCACAGGTCCTCACTTAAATATTATTTTGTCATGGTTCTTCTTTTACATTGAGATCCCCAAGACACTTCTACAAAAATATTTATTCACATTAATAACTTGAAAAAGTGACATTGAACTGTATCTTTGTTTGAACAACTTTAGTGGCTGAATCATTGAACGGGCACTGAATCATTATGCATAATATGAGTATTTCAATGTGACATTAACCCTTTTAGATTTGTGTGAACATGATGTAAATAATTGACTGTTTCTTTGGCACAGACATTTGTAATCATAATATGAATGACAATAATATGTAACAGTAGTTTTGACAAGACTGAGAATGGTTTTAGATAGCAGACTTGGTGTGTGAGTGATAATATATTGCAATTGTAAGCAAAACAATTTTGAAGCAAATCTCTTTGCTACACTACTGTTTCTTCTGTTTCTAATTTCTGTCCCAGAGCCTGTTTTGTAATGCCACCTGTACTCATTGGTAAATACTCAGGCTAAGATCACATGTTTTATTGTCATAAACAGGGTAATAGCTTGCACCTGGACTAAAAACAGTCACTAAGAAGACTTTTATGGAAAAAGAGTTCTGCCTACAAAGGTAAATCTTTCTATTTTCCTTAGATGAGCTTATTGTTATTTATATTTCTTTGTGACAGAAAGAATAAAATTTCCCTTTATGCAACTAGCTAAGATTTAAAGGGAAGAAAGTTTAATTTTTTCCCTTTCACTCCCCACTGAAATTGATCACACTAAATACCTTTGGCAACATAATAACACACACACAGCACCATGGCACAAACATCACAAAGCATACACATGCATTATGCGTATTACCACCAGTGCTAAAAGAATGGTTTTCTTGCTTTGACTTAAGATTAGGGCTTTTGTATGTGTTGAATATGAATCCAAATCAGAAACATTAGTTACTATGAGTCACTGAATGTTATTTTGGGTTGTTTCCCCCCTGTGCATTTCATAGTGGCAATGCAATTATCCAGGTGATTGGTCTGTGGGAGGAATGTGTTAGGCAAGAATGGGTATTTGACCCAAAATCCAATGGGACTAGCATAGAGGGGAGAGCAAAGCCATCTCCATAATATTCCCATTTTCAAAGTTGTTGGGGGAATGTACTTTCATTATTGTAACTTCTGAAGTCCAATAAGCTGACTAATAATGTAGTCAGCTCGGAATAGCACACCTGGGAGCAGTTGTTTCTCACAAATTCCCCAGCAAAGCTCTGTGGTTGTGAGCTTTTCATATCTGGTACATGCAAGTGCTGAATCTTAGCCAGGAACGAGTTCATCCGCATGGGAAATATGGCATAGATGACAGAGTTCGTTTTAAAATGTTTTGTATTTCTTGAAAATTCTGTGGTTATGACTAGAACAAGTAAAACCAAATGAATAAACACCCCCAGACAGCATTTCTGTCTTCTTTTGTCGAAAAACAGCAATTTAAAACATAAACACATAAAAGGCGCACAACTGACCTGCATCCAAGTCAAATGATGGTTTTACACAGGGAAAATGGGACTGGAGCAGAAAACAGAAAGAAAGTGTTATGTATTAAAAAAAAAAAGCACAAAATCTACACAGGAAAAGTTTTCGAGATCAGATGTTAATGTATTGGAAATTGCATGGATGCTTTGAAGTGTCTCTGTATAACTTTGGCTTTATAACTTTTTTGAGAGGGTACTGTATTACCAGTTTGCCTCCACAGCATTTGTAATTATGGAAAATGATGAAAGAGCACAGTACAGCACTGGGTAATGCTCCTAGACCTTTCCTATGTTCTAGAACACACAGAGCCCGCAAATGGTACAGAAAGCAGCAAGCGTCTTTACTTGTTGCTGTAATCAACAGAGAACATTTCTACAATACCACAGTTGCCATGTGAAACTAAGTAAGGATGAGCTAAATTGAAAGTGTGATGGATCTCGTTTGCCTTTAACATTTGAAGATCATCTACATTTTCTGTGTCTATGCCTCACTCAATGTCATAAGGAAATTATTGAGAGCAAGTTCCAGGAACATTAAAAATTATTGTACTTCAAAATTTTTATACAATAAATTTTGAACATATTTTCCCCTCTTCCAACTTCTGTCTGAATTTCTCCAACTCTCTACCTGACAAACTTCATTTTTCGAACAATTAAAAAGAGTTTGTGTTGTCATAATTTTCCTGTAAGTAAACCACACAGATTGATTTTTGTTTGTTACTGAACTTTAGCATCACATTTTAGTTGGTGATCAATTAAATGCTTAAAGTACTATATAGCATATTAGAGAACTTATAATATTTAAGGCACACCAGAAACTGTGGAGTCAATAGTAAGAATGGAGGAGTTTAAATCCCAGAAGTTAACTGATAGAACTTCCATATCCTAAGCTGATGTGTGCTGTTTCCAATAATAAATAATTTTTAGAAGGAATTTTCAGAATTGTTGGCATTTAAGGTTTAAGGATTTAGTTGCTACACAATTTATAACATTGATGCTATATATTTATACAGGATGTAATTGTAATTCAGTGTTTATAATAGTAACAAAAATGTCTTCAATTGTACTATTTAGGGTAGATATATACATCTCTCAATCCCCTCTTATTACATTTATTCATATTTTGGCAAAATATTGTCAATTACAATCCTATAGAGTTTTTAACATATTAAAAATAAGGAAAATGAAGCCATATTTATGACTAAAACATTATAATATTATCATAAAACATTTTTATTCAAATATTTCCCTACTTCAGTTTCTCAGACAAATTTTGGGTCTTTGTTAAAATTACAATTGGATGACACCTTTAACAGCAAGCCGTCCTAGAACCTTAGACCTTTTTCAGAAACTCTAAGCCTGACACATGGTGTCAAGTCTCAGCCCCTCTTAATAACCCCACCATGCTTTCAAACCTAGTACTATTGAGAATATTATTATACATTACCAATTTCAGTCCCTAGCTCAAGGTAAAGTCTTGACCCCTCTATAGACCTCAGCATCTATGTGCTGGTCTTGAGTAAATACTTTCTAGAATATTTCTCCTCAGTGATGCTAAATCTTAATCACCATAAATGTCTGAGCTCCAGCAACCCAATATCAATTGTCTCAGTAAAACAAAAAATTTTCACTTCAATGATTCCGGTCCCTTCTTAGTCATAGCTGATTCTTTAGCCTTTGATGACATAAAACACAGATTCTTGAAGCTCAAAATATCAAGAAGCCCATTAGAGTCTTCACATACCAAGCCTCCGTCATCTGTATTGATCAGAAGATTCCTATTTCCCGCTCTCACAGGATGGCTCACTGAGTGTTGACCACCCAAAAGCTTTTCCAGTCAAAAGTTCAGCTGCCTATAGAATTCTCCCTGAAACATCTAGTGCCGAGGAGGCCATGTGTTTTGTCTGTTGGGGAAAGCCATGAGTACTAACTTTATTCCTCATGGCTTGCTTAGCCTGCTCTCCTGTCACACTCAACACCACCAGCCTAGAGCCATCACTACCTAGTTTGCTTTTTTCTCCTATATCAATCCTCAATCAAGAAAACGCTCCACAGGCTTGTTCACAAACAAACATGGCAGAGGGATTCTTTCCACTGCGGTTCCCTTTTCCCAAAGGACAATATCTTGTGTCACATCGACATACAATTTGTGAACATTATAGTGAAAGTATAAAAGGAAAAATTAATCATTTTTGAAATTTAAATATGACTTTAGCAAGGCTTGCTGCATTTCAGGTGTTAGAAACATGATCTAAAGTTTGGCAATGGTGTACAATCTTTGAATCGATGGGACGTGACTAGATCATTGAGAGAGTGCTGTCTTAAGGAATTTATCTAGTGTAGGAAGAGCTAAGGTGGGAGGAGTTAGGAGAGGAAGAGCAAAAAAGGAAGAGGAGGAGTTAGGAGAGGGCAGATATGTAGGAGGATGGAAAGCCACTGCAGGAATGGAGAACAGTGGGGATAACTACTTTTATTTAGGTTACCTAATTGGGAAACAACTCTCTTTGTATGAGAATATTGTTATTGAGCTTTACTAAACATATAAAGCCTTTGATTAATCTTTAAGCATTAGAGTCTCATTTTGTCTACCGGGCCCACGTGGATAGCGAGATGGTCTGGGCAATGCCCAGCCTTGCGGAGACAGCATGGAAGATTGGCAGAGCCATCTCCCATGCTGGCATCTCGTGGGTGGCAGGGCTGGTGTTTCTGGTGGGCCATTTCTAGCTGCAGCACGCAGGTGGCCTCTGGCCACAGAACATGGCGACTGAGCTAGGCAAAGCTGCCTCAACTTAGACAGTCAGCTTGACTGACCGCCCATTTTTTAATAATTACTTCAACAATCTAGTTCTCATGAAATCTCGATTTATTTTTCCTTTTTGTTGTTCTAAAAGAGGAAGCCTAGACTGAGCTTTCTAATTTCACCCTACCCACCTCTGCTTCCTGTTTTCCTGTAAAATTGTTTTCAACATCCATGCACCTCTGCCATGATTCCAACCATTATGATGTGGAAAGTTCACAGACCACATGATATTTAAACTTTCAGCTGCTTGAACTGTGAACTATATAAACTTGTCCTTTTAAGGTATCTAGATACATACTTTTTGTGACAACAATGATAAACATACTACTATGGCTGTGGAATCATAATCCTAGGCAATACAGGGACTTGGAAAAGAGGGTAATGGTAGACTGAGATACAGGATTCTTGGTTTACTTCAAGAATGAACAATTTTTACTTTTTCCATTGCTGTTTATATTGTTTATCTAGTGACTAAAGATAGGCCTGCAAGCAGAACTTGAGTAAACATCTCTTTGACCCATTTATCTATGTTCCTTCTTCCACACTAATCTGCCTTTATGTTCTTGTTTTCCCAGGAGGACATTCCTTCTAGACTTCATGTCTGTAGTTTTCCACTGTAAAGGGGCCACACATTTGGGTTATGGCTTATACCTAAGAAAGGAATTGTAGAACCTCTGGTTCCCAATATTGAATAAAACTTCCATCGTCTATCTTTGACTGACATGCAATTTTAGAAACCTTCCCTTTCTGGTCTGTTATTGGTAACATTTATGAAATAGGGTTCTAAGGACTAGCATACACTCAAAATGTATCTGTTAGGACAATGTCATTTGATCTGTCTGTCTGTCTGACTGACTGTCTGTCCATTTGTCCATTTACCCATCTACTCATTCATTTGTCCGTCCATCCATCCATCTATCCATTCATATATCTGTCCATCCATCTATCTTCTAGAGACCACCTATTTATCTGTCATCATCATCTGATATCTGTAATGCTGTGTATTGAAACAAGTACCTTTGACATGTACACATACATTTTGCTGCTAGGCAATGCCCTAAGCCTCTCAATGCATATTGTTTTTTTTTCAAAATAAAATGTATGATTTTTGAGTATAGTTATAATTGCAGAACTCAAGAAGTAAAAGAAGGCGTATTATGAGTTCATACTCAGGGTGGGATATGTAGCATGGTCTTTTCTCAAAAATATAAAAACAGAAATAGATGGCCCTTCTCCTCCTAACCTACACAGAGCAAAATCACCAACAAATAATTCCCAAGTTCATTGTCTGTTTTAAAGCAAAAGATCAACTTTTCATGATTTTGCTAAATTTTGAAAGAGATTGTAAACTACTCTAGCTTTGACAGGACAGTCTTGAACTTTCTCATGACAAATGGAAATGTCTATTTTCTACTTTTCCCACCAGCTCATGCACAATGTGTGTAAAGTAATTGTTTCACAGTCTTTTGCCATCTGGTACATGGCATTAAGATCAACTGCCCTTTTATCTGCTCCTGGTGGTTTCACGGGGGTTTTCTTTGGCACACAGGTCATGCCATCTGACACTGCTTCTGCCTGTGAGAGACATCTGGAAAAGTTGGCGGAGAAAAGTTTGTGCTTACTGCTGGTCGGGTAGAAACATACTGTAATCCCTCAGTTCATCTGTGCTGGTAAACTGGCTTCCTTCCTACCAAATATCTTCCAGTGTTCTTGTTTTCAAAACCATTCCCTAACTTGTCTAAGATTTGGTTCTTTTCCAGTTCTTGCAGCTGTAGGTTAGTAATATGGTTATATTAGAAATGAATATCTGTGGTTTAAAACATTTAGTGTTTTAGACACTTATATAGTACTTAGAAAGTAGCTTTTTAAAGTGTAATAAACATTATCCAATAATTCTAATATACTATCGATATATTATATGTAGTTCTATCTTATAAAGAAGTTTACAGTGATGACAGACCATTTGGAGTGAGAACATGATTTGGCATAGCTACAGGGCTAGCAGTTGTATTTAGAAATAATCTTTTACTAAATTTGGTGTTTGGGGAATTTATTTGTACTTTATCAAATGGCAATTTTAGATGGCATATTATTTATTTGAACCTCCAAAAGAAGCAAGAATATGCTACTTATGGATTTGAAAAAAAAATGTGGACTAGAGTGAATGAAAAAGAAAATACAACAAAATAACAAAAATCCAATCAGAGTAAGAGAATGTCCTGATAGTCTACATCCCATAAGAGAGAGTTTCAAAGAAGCAAAAGTTTGACTTAAAGAAAACAATTGCAATTATATTTTGAAATTATTATTGTCATGTTTTTATATTTTTCTTTTCAAAATATAAAAAAAAAATCATTTAGAGTCTGCAAAACAATCAGAGACCATTATCTACCAAGTACCTATGAGAACTTTCTTTAACAGTATTTTAGCTACATGTGATATAACATGTGGATACTTCAGTCAAACTATTTCCTGAACACAAGCCAGTTTATCAGTAGATGTATACAAAGGGAAGTGGCCTCTTGTTGACTAGGTAACCGAATAATCACTATTTGAGGTTATTGTCTTCTGTGGAGTTGAACTTTCATTACATTGTTGAATATGATACTTACTGTGCCATATATTCTCTTTATGTTTATCATAAACAGATAAGCTAGTAGTATTCATTCTGCACATATGCTAGTATTTAAATAATTGAGTAACCTTAATTTTTAAAGGAACCATTTCTTCTCTTCATTAATTAATTTCAAATAACAGAAATCTTATACTTCCATATCCCACCAGGAAATCTCAATGAATTGAGAGTGACATATTTCAATCCATTAAATAAATTGTATACAATTTTAAATTATAGTGTTTGTAGCGACTTCAAGAATTATGAGCTATTTTAGTCCACTCAAAATAAATATCCACTATTTACATATTTTATTGCTGTTATTTCATACTTCTGTAGAGACAGTGATGAAAAAGACTTTCTTTTACTTTTCTATTATTTTTCAAATCAAATTTATGGAATGAATTTATAAACAAAAAATGTTGAATTCTCAAGAAAAAGGCATTCATCATTAGCCAAATTAAACCAGTTCTTTTCTTCCAGATGTTTCCTCTTAAATACACACACACAAAATAAAAGTGTCTGAATGTATTAAATAAACCAATGATAATGCCAGCAACCACTTAAAACAGGAAGAGACAGAAACTAATTAAAATTTGATTATAATTTTATGCATAATTTCATGAATGTTTAATTGATTGTTATTGCTACACCCCTAGGGTATTGGCAAATACTGCAAAATGGTATAAAATTCCCACCTTATAGGAAAACTAAATCTCAATTTAATTTAAAACATACACTATTAAGTCGCTTTAAATCACTTCTGTAAATATCAACTTTTGGAAAAATTTCTAGATTCAGAAAAATCCCATTAATCCCTGTATGGTACTAAGCACCACACTACAAGGGAAGACATGATTTAGGCAGTTTCCTCTCACCTGTTGAATAAATAATCGTGAAAATTGTAGCAAAATTTCAATCAGGAAGTATCCCTTGCGTTGAATCTTAGGTTCTGACAAATTTGGGTAAAAAAAAATTTTAGTACTTGTGTTTTCATAGAAATCATTTAAAAATAAACAGCAGATGCCTTGACACATTTTAAAATATACTATTATTATTATTATTATTATTATTATTAATGGTATTATCTAGACATTAGAAAATTAATATAGTTTGTACTGGTGAGGGCATCCTCATGCCTCAGTTAATGGTGATAAACAAAAAGACAAGTGGAAATAAGTACGAGCCTAACATTTTTACAGCTGCTTTTGAGTCCAGAAAATTTAATCAATTCTTACAAAAAAAATATTAATTCTCTTTTATGACTTGAACCCTAATAAGTTTTATCTTGTTGTACTTTCATAAATGACAATCAGAATTCATCTTGTCTCCCAAATGATGTTTAAAACACAACAGAGTGAGAAAGGATTAAGTGGAGAATTTTTTTTAATCAAATTGTTGCTAGCACTTGATGAAAATGAATGTTTTTTTAATATATATAATTGGAACATATTAGCAAACGATGAGATTGTAATAAAAGTCTTCACAAACAAAAATACTTGCTTTTGTTAAAAATTAGTAAAAATTCTAGGATCGTGAGAATTTTATGAATATAGACTGTCTTCCCAATTCATTTGTAGAAGTAGCTGTTTAGGCTCTAACCATTAGAGAAAATTTAAAGATACCCTTGGAGGATGGGCATGATGGTGCACACCATTAATCACAGCACTCAGGTGAGCAGAATTATGCAGATCTGTGTAAGATCATGGACAGCTTGATCCATATAGAAAATCAAAACAAAACAAAGCAAACAGGTTTTAGCCTTATTTTGAAAATTGTGACCACTTAGTTGATCACATTTCTTAATGTTTCTTTGTTAGCTCTGACCACATACACTCTTCAAGCATCTTATCACTCTCCTCTAAAGAAAAGAAGCTCTATCTCTCTTGTACCAGCAGGATAATTTAGTGGTCATGGTGAATTTAGTAACTCAAAAAAACACATGTAGATATACAAGGTGTGTGTCTATGTGTGTCTATGGGTGTGTGTGTGTGTGTATGTATGTTAGTTGATTAGATCTATGATAGAATATTTATTTGAGAAAAGAAATGTCAATATATTTAAGTCATATGAGAACAGACAAAATCTGAAAGGACCAAAGGCAGAGAGTCTTATGGCCCTTGAGTATAGAGAAGTAGAGCAGGCATTACTGAAAATCTAAGGATACCTAAGTTGTGAAGTGCACAAATTTTCCTAGGAACTTCACCTAGTGTAGTTATGTGGGAAATAAAAAAATATTTATATGATGAATGAGCTGAGAATGCACCTAAGGAGACCAAGGCAGTTAGAATGGGGACCGTAGTGTGAAAAGGAGACCCAAAGAGGATAACAGAAATATAAAACATGCAGCATGGCCTTCTTTGACTATTTGTGTTTATTGTATTGCTTGTTCCTTGACTATTTGCATCTATTGTATTGCTAGACCCTCAACCTAGAACTGACCTTAATACATGCATGTAATCAAAATAGTATAAAAGCAAAAGGAGGAGCGGGGATGAGATAGGGAGTTCTAGGGAGGGGAAATGGGGAAAGGGGATGACGTCTGTATTGTAAATAAATGAAATATCCAATAAAAAATTAAAAAATTAAAAAAATGCAGAGGGAATCTTATGGAAGAGTTGGGGGTAGGATTCAAGGCCCTTGAAGGGCTATGACAACTCACACGAGGACCAACAGAATCAATTAACCTGGGCTCCTGAGAGTGATCAGAGACTGAACTACCAACCAAAGAATACACATGGGCTTGAACGTGGAAGCCATTGGCATGTATGAGGAAGACCAGCACGTCAGTCTCCATGTGCAGTTCCTGCCCCTAATAACTGGAGCAGAGGCTCTTACTAAAGATTAGGTTGACTGTGGTATCCATTCCCCAACATGGCTGCCTTGTCTGGCCTCAATGAGAAAGGATGTGCCTAGCCTGGCAGAAACTTGTTGCACCATGGTGGGAGGATACCCATTGGATTACCCTCTCTGAGGGAAAGGGGAGTGGGAATTGAGGATAGTCTCTGTGAGGGAGGGAGTTCGAGAGGGGCAGCATTTTATGTAAATAAATAAATTAATTTAAAAAATGCAACATATATCCAATAAAAGAAGTAAAGATTTAAAGCAACCTTTATTTGTCTCATATAGCTAATCTACAAAATTTATTCTTTGAAGACAGAACGTTGCTCTAATTTCATTAGAGAAATCCCAAGGAAGTGTGATATCAGTAGGTTAGAGAATGTGGGTTTTTTTGTAATGGAATAAAATCAAGGAAATTTATGAAAGTCCCAGATTCTTGAAGAGAATATTGCTTGACATTTAACAGGATGTACCAAAAAATTATACAGTTTTTCCCAAAACAAAAGAGGTCTTTGGATTATTAGACTTTTATCTACAAAATCTAAGAATTTCTTATGACCAAGGAACAATGATTAGCTGCAAGCTACTAAGTCTCGAAAGTCAAAGCCAAAAATTGTGCTGGTTATATGTTGGAGCATCTTCTGGGTATATACCCAGGAGTGGTATAGCTGTATATGTAGGGGACGATGGCATTGTCTGGCATTGGTGGGGGATGAGGTCCTTGGTCCCCTGAAGACTGGATGCCCCAGTGTGGGGAAATTCAAGGACGGGGAGGTGGGAGTGGGTAGGTGGGCAGGGACACAACCTCATAGAAGCAGGAGGATGGGGATGGGATAGAGGTTTTCTGGGTTGGGGGGGAATGGGGAAAGAGAATAACATCTGAAATGTAAATAAAATATCCAATAAAATAATTAATTTAAAAAAAAAGAATTGTGCTAGAACCATATGCTCAGCTTGATTTTTATAATTTCTGTGGTATAGGTTCTTTGCCCCCTAAGCTATACTATTTTCTTCTAAATTTGTTATTTTTTCCATGTACTTATTTAGTTGAGTGCATGTATATGGGAAGGTGTGGTGTGGCTTGCTATGTGTATGGAGTTCAGAGAATAACCCATAGGTGTTGGTTCTCTCCTTTCACCCTGAGTCTTAACTTGCTGAGCTTTCTTTCTGTTCCTTGGCTTTTAAAAATTTGAAATAGTAAGATGGGTTCATGAGGGGAAGCTGTGCTTAGTATATAGTATTTGATATTGATATGAACAGTTTTGTAAAGCCTTAAGATGTAGCAGGACAGGGAAGTCCACTGCAGTTAGAACTAACTGAAAATATGTGATCATGTACTTCAGTCCTGAAGCTATTACTGAGATGATGCAAGACTTGAAGAGACCTCGGGAAAGGGGATTCTGTACAGTAGCCATGACAGACTGTACTTCTCCTGTAACATCTCTCTGCAGCATCTCACAAATCCATAGCATTCTAGAAGCAGGCATCATGTTGCTTTATTTCCATAACCTAAATTATATCCTGTAGGATAACCCTTATTAATTATCGATAAGAGAAATTAAATATAAATCCCAACTTACTCTATATTGCAACGTATATATTTAATTAAAATATTTGATTGATAATTAAAATAACCTTTAAATTAATAATCAATAAGGTGTTTAAGGAACATTGGCAAAATTTCACATTTAATAGTTGCTGGGTTCAGCACTCACTTTCAAGCAGTCTGGTTCCTGAACATGTGCTTTCGGTTATTAATTTTTCTTATTTTTATCATTTATTGAACACCTGTGTTGTATGTAATGATGAACTAAAAGTTTTATAACCAAATAACTGTATTATTCCTATTATTTAATAGCTCACCCAGAGCAACAGAATATTCCTTGTTAGAAGTTAGAGCTTAAAAGTTGCAATGTAGACTGTGCACTTGAGACTCACCAACACTTGCTTTCACACAGCGGCATCTATTGCTAGTTTGGATCTCTTATCTTTTTTTCTTCATAGAGGATCTTAAATGAATAAAACAATCTTAAAAAAAAAAAAAACATGAAATTAAACCATTTGACTATGTCCATGTGCTGCTTTAAGTGAGAGATATCCCCAGAGGTTATTTAAACACTTGGTCCCCAGTTGATGGCAGTGTCTGGAAATGCTGAAGAGATGTGTCCTTGATGAAGGAAGTGTGTTGGCTAGAGATGGTCATTGAGCAGTTAAACCTCTCCCATTTCTCATCTGCTCTCTGTGTGCTGCAATCTCTCGCACTGCTGCTTCTGCCACCATACCTACTGTTTTCTGCCATGGATTCTTTCCGTAATGGTGTCTTACCTCACTTGAACATAGTCAAAATAAAGTCTTCTCCTAGTTAGTTTGGTCATGATGTTTTAACATAATATAAAATGATGGCTAATGTAATCCGGATTACTTCTCCTAACTGTTGGCTAAGTCATGATTCAGATATGACTTGGAGAGACGGGCTTTCCCAGAATTGCATTTGTGTTTTAATTTCTTTATTATTTTTGATTATTCCTTATATTCTGTCAAATATACACAGAGAGATATTCTGGCAATTATATATAAATTATTGTTCATACATCTTGATTTAAAATCTATGGTAAATTTCCCAGCATTTTTGATGCTCATAATAAAATAATTGCATATTCTTAAAAACTGTATCTCAAGTTTATAAAATTATTTTGGAAATCAATGTATCCAGAATAAAAAAAACTTTAGTATGAATTTGATAAACCTGTGAGCTAATTCTCAGACAATTACCAGTTTGACAAAATAAAATGATATTTATATTTCTTGAAGTAAAATAGTATTACAAAAAATAATTTCAAATCATTTGTTTAATGCATATTACTTAGACTAGTATATTATACTACATAGACATGAATGCGCACTCTTTTTGCAAACAGTTTTTCTAGGCACCGTGCTAAGTATTAATTCATCTGACACCTAAAATATTGAGTATGGGGAATTATTTTTCTCTTTTGAAATTCAAGAAACAGATGCACAGAAAATCCTAAAGTCACATAGGAGGTTAGTAAGAAACCTAAAGTCACAAAAAAGTTTTTGAACAAAGTTTTGTTTCAGAATCCAAACTTGTACATATCCTAGTCTAACTATATATAAAATACATTTCCCTTTTGTACCAGTAGGTACTAGGTAAATTTATTAGATTGAACCATTTGTTAATCCATTAGAAATCAATTTCATGTGTTAACTAATATAGAGTTTGAAGAATAAAAGTAAATATTTGATTGGAATGCAAAGATACAATGATGTTGAGAGAGAAAATAAACAAACAAATAAATTGTGAAACATAACTCCCTAATGCCCCATAGGCAGCTGAGAGTGATAACAGAGTGTCAGAAAATTTTAATCAGTTCCACACCGCAACATGGATGCTGAGAGGAGTCACACTGCACAAGATAGATAGATAGACAAATGACCTACAAGAATTCTGTTAACTGGTTCCAAAGACTGCCTCTTATGTTTCATAAAGACATTTCTAAAGTCAACAAGCCTGTGCCTATCTGATTACTGGACGGAAATCTCTGTACTGGGACTTGTTTTTTGTCTAGGTCTTTTGTGTTTAATATGGTATAACACTGAATGGCTCCCCTGCCACAAGAGATAAATAATTTCCCTTGGAAACGTATTCTTGAGGGGATAGAACATTACTGTCAAATATATTTCTGGAATCACCTAGTGGATTTCTCATTTAAAACAACCAACAAACTTGTGCTCCTGGCCAAAAAAAAAAAAAAAAAAAAATTCCAAACCAAACTACTCGTCTATAGAGTTTATATTTAAATATGTCCACTCAGGTTTTAGTGTTTTTGTTTGTTTGTTCTTTACGTATATGCAGCTGATCATGTGATTATGTAATGATTGGCCTATATCTATTATGATACCTGCCCAGCATTAAAATAGAGATAACAACAGACTTGGAAAACAGAGATAACAATATATAAAGTGAAACAGAGAAATCTTTTGTCACCATATCGTAAAACCAATAGATACAGTAATACAAATAAAAAGAACTCTTAATGTACATCTACTCAGAACAAATCTCTAGGTCTTGTCAAAACTAACAGGTGACAACTGCTAATATATCTCACTTTGCAGGATCCAGCATTCCTCTTGGAGCCAAGATAATTGCAGTCTCATATTCCAGGAGCCATAGTATTATAGAAAAATAGGTATATCTAGGGCTTAAAATTATAAATACAGCGTTAGTTGGTAAAGTTTACTTTGATGAGAATAAGGTGAGAGCATTTTTTGGGGGAAGAAAATTAAGGACAACTTTTCCATTGAGTGCAATAACAAAGAATGTAGCTGAATGCCCCGGAGCATATATCATTATTTATTTATACATAACATAGGCCTAACTGTGTATCCCATGACTGTAATTATAGATTTAAAATATATTCCTATCTCTCTCTGAAAGTCAAAATATTACCACTGAAAATATTCAAGACATTTATTTACACATGCTAATATACTAATTTCTACTTAATGGAACATTAAGTTCTTAATAAAAAAGGACTGATGAATAGCAAGGAAACAATAAATGTGAAGGAGAGCAGGAAAACTGAGCTTGTAAACAGTGCAGGGAACAAGCTCTGCCAAAGGCATATAAAAGAGTAAAGAGGATTGATTCAGAAAATGAGCCCAGTGTTTAAGAGGCATGAAATGAAAAACAATATATATTTTGCTGTTATGATGTCTTAAAGTATTATATATTTTATTTTGCTGTTCCTGCCAACACATAATTTGCCTTGCAAACTTATGTTGGCATTGTTTTATACTTACTCATGGTGCATGCTAGAGCAACTCAGAATTGACCTCAGGAATAAACACTAATCTAACCTCTAATCCACACTCTGAACTTCCATTTTATCAAATATAAACAATGATAAAATGATAAAGGAGAGCATGCTGTAAAATAGGAGCCAGGTAATTATGAAGTAAAATATAAATTTGCTTATGGTACATGTACTCCTGTTGCATGGTCATCTGGAAAGTTCATCACCACATAGTGACTTCTAGAATAGACATATACATCATGAGATCATGTTTTTTTTTTTTGTTTGTTTGTTTGTTGGTTGGTTGGTTGGTTTTTTCAAGACAGGGTTTCTCTGTATAGCCCTGGCCATCCTGGAGCTCACTCTGTAGACCAGGCTGGCCTTGAGCTCAGAAATCCGACTGCCTCTGCTCCCAAGTGCTGGGATTAAAGGCGTGCGCCACCACTGCCCGGCTGAGATCCTGTCTTAAAATAGCCATTTATACATCATGAGATCCGTCTTAAAATAGGATCAACAAATGATGAACACTAAGTCACTGTGCATATCCACCAAACAGCAAAACTTGTAAAAGTTTTGCATTCTTTGTGACATAATTTTATTTAATTTAAATTCTATTCATCTACCTGTAGATGCAAATGATCAATTAATGATAATACATAGGATTGAACTTATAAATCACCATCAAACTTCTATGGTATGTCTGTCTATATGTCACAAATAAAATTAAAGTATTTTAGTCACAACATTTTCCCACAGTTTTCTCTTCAATTAACATTTCTGAAAATAATTTTTGAAACAGGATAATGTGAAAGAAGTGATATCTTTAATGAGATTTATGTTCTGTGAAGCCTTTAGTGGCTTCCATATCTCCTGAAGTAACTTCAGAGAATGTAAACATTACAGTAGGTACAAAACTTATGTTCTAACCTCTGTAAATGTATATAAAACTTATGTTCTAATTAGAATGGGCTTTGTTTGGATGTCACATTTTTCTACCTATCTTTCTTCCTTAAGGGCATCTAATTTTGATTATGTATTTAAACATAATTATTTTTTATACATTCAGAAAACATTCAGTAACTTATTGATCAATACTATAAATATCGTCCAAAGATATATTGTGCAACATTTTCCTGTAACTTGAAACAGTCCCTCCTGGAGGGTGGAGAGAGCACCATGAGACTTAGGAATTAAACAGAATCAAAAGTTTGAGAAAGGAGAAACAAGGTTTAATAGCCTCTTCCCAAGTTTACACCATCAGCAAAGAATTGCTTAGAGAGGAGATGCTCATATCAGCCAAGCTGTTGGAAGATAGTTGTGAACCTGACCTCTTGAGTTGCCTGAAAGTCCCATCAGGAATGCAGCTTTAATGGGTTCTGAATAGTGCTGTGGTGGGCTTTTTGGCGATATGGCTGCCTTGGAATCATTCCTAATCCTGTGAGTAATTTCTCAGCCATACTCTTGTGAATAACTTCAGTCAACTCATTGTATCACCAAGTTGTACTTGATAGAATCATCAATCTGCTCTGTGGGTGGTCTCTTATCTGGAGTAAATGCACATTTGTTAAGTCTCTACTGGAAACACCCAAGGAGTTGACAGTAGTCAGAAAGCTGTATGAACCTCAACACGTCTGAATCAGGTTTTGACTAGAGGCAAGCTGTTGCTCACAAGTGCAGTAGTCTATGGGGTCTGAGCAGTGTACACACAGAGTGAGATGCCTTATTCTCCTCTTCTGCTTCCTTATTCCTCACAGATCGACCGTGAACTCTCAGACTAGTTATGACTCCCTGCTTACTCATATGGCCCTGCCATGCCAGAGATGTATTAGCAAGACATAAAAGAAATCTCTTAATTAGACAAAGATTAAAGGACCTACAAGAACACAATGGATTATGACTAAATATCTCTTCAATAGCGGTCACCATTTTGCTGACATTAACTGACTCACTGAAGCAGAAACCCAAGCAGCACAGTATTTCATTGTGAAGTTCTGAGAACGTGGGAGGCCAGCTTTTCACTCAGGACCTCTTAAGGCCTTGTTGGGCCTTGTCCTTCATGTTTCCATTCTTTCAATGTCCTCACAACAGGTTCCACAAGTATGAAAATGACTTTCATGCTGAGAGAGAATGTGACAATCACTTAGGTCACTCGTGTCTTCTCTCCACATCTCTACCTCACAACAAAGCCTTTTGTTTTCTGCACAAAACCTGTAAAAAACAAGCATTCCGATCAGAGACCATGTTAGTCTGGTTCATTTGGTCCTTCACAAGCTATTAAATACACCACACACACACACACACCACACACACACACACACAAACACACATTCAGAGTTAGATACTCTACAACTTTTTCTTTTTCTCTCTGTTCTCCAAGTTTTCTATTCCTTACTAGATATAGAAAGGTAAATCACATTTCTTTTACCCATTTTTACCAAACTGGTGTTACATATAACTTATACTTGTTTTGTTTGCTTGTTTTAATTTTGAGGCAGACTTTCATATCTTGTATATCATCCTCAAACTCACCTTGAAATCACTGGCCTTGAACTGATCCCGGAACTTCCACCTACAGAATTTTGAGATTACAGGTGTTTAACATCACACTCAGCTCATTTTTCATTTCTATTATATTTGATAAATGATTTCTTTAAAATCTTGATAGAACATTCTAATAAGAAATCATTTTTGTCTTAGTTACATTTGCCCATAAGGGTCAAGTCCTAATACAGAAGTAATGAATGACCACTGACAAGTAAACAGAATGCTGCATAACTGGTGTGTTTTATGTAGTTCAAATGTAGATTTTCATTAAAGGAAGGCACTATTATTGCTCCATAGGAATTACAGGATTATGTTCCCATTTGTGGATACTAGGTAAAAATGGTTGGAATTAAATCATCACAATTAAAATTAGCAGTGGAACCCTAATTTTGAAAAAAATGGTTACTAAAATGTGTATTGATTTTAGTAGTTGTCAAAACATAAAAATTCTTAGTGATTAAGAGTATAATAAAGGAAAAAATGAATATTTCTTATGATTGTTTCTGTTATGGTAAGTTGTATTTTAAAAAGCATCAAAGTAATAATCTATAGTTTTACGGAATGGGTATGTTCTAGTGACATCATTTTTGATTCCCCTGTGGGATGTGTGTTAAGCAGATCATATATAAGGACCCTGAGCATAGCAACACACCTGGGGACTTCTTAATGGTTAATTGCTATTTAAAAGAAGCTTGTTTGAATTTTCTTTTCTAAATAGATATTATTCGTAGTTCATGGGACACAGTGAATTTGACCACTAGATCACTCTCTGAGAACACAAATCTTGTTGGCTGCCGTGTTAATAAATCAACCACCTAAATAATCTTGATGCTCTGACAATGGAGAAGGATTGGGCTTTGAAATTTAGCCATTGCCTCATTGTGAGCTTGATCTCCTGACATTTTAATGGATTGAGGTCCTATTTCTGATGGCTCAGTTTATACATGGACATAAACTACTTTGAGTACATCAGAGCTTAGAGCTTGAAGCTGATGTTTAGATTTGGAGTCAAACTGTCTGTCCTCTGCAGTGAGCAGAGTAGGTAAAATAGACATTTAACAAGATTCCATTATATGTACAGTTGCTGTACTCAATAATAGCTACAGCAAAAATAAACACAGAAACATTAAAACAATGGCTATTCTGGATGAAATAACATATTTATATGGATTTCACTTATTTCTTCAAATCAACTAATTGTGTGTTTGTGTGTGTGTGTATGTATGTTTCAAGTATGTTACTACTTGAAGGCATAAAAGCATTTCTAAAGAACATAGAGTTTGATGTTGGAAATATTTTAATAATACTTTCTTCCTTGTGTCTGGAATTATTTGTCAATAACTTGTTTTTTATGCTGTACTTTCCCTATCTGACTGCATTTAATTATGTATGTCATGTTCATGTTTGGCTATGATCTACTTCTGGAAACAATGACACTCACTGTTTGCCATTTGAAAGTTGGGTCTATGTTGAACTTACAACCACATGCTAGTGAGAGTGAGAGTCAATCCTCCATTGCTTGTGGGAGTGAAAATTTGTACAGACACTATAGAAATCAGGGTAGTGCTTCCTTAGAAAACTAGCAATCAATTTACTTCAAGACACAGCTATAATCTCTTGTTCATATACCCAAAGGATGATCCATCCTACCACAAGGATGTTAAACTATGTTCATTGAGGCTTTGTTTGTAAACAACCTAGACATCCTTCAACTGAATAAATAAAGAAAATGTGGTACATTTACACAATGGAGAATTACTCAGCTATTAAAAACAATCATGAAATTTCAGGCAAATGGATAGAACTAAAAATGATTTATACTAATTGAGGAAACTCAAATCTAGAAAGACAGACATAGTATGTATGTCTTTATAAGTGGTTATTAGACATAAAGTACAAGATAAGCATGTTACAATCCACATACCCAAAGAAGCTAAGTACTAAAGAGGATCCAAAGGGGAATGCTTGAATCTCACTGAATGGGGAAATAGACTATACAACAGAGAAGGACTGAGGGAGGAGACTGGGTGGAAAAGCAGATAAAGTGTAGAGATGGGACTGTTTTATTTTAATTTCTGAAATATCACAGACATTCCTTAGGAATCCTTCCTCTGAGGCCACAATTGTTTGGCTTCCTGTAAAATACTTGGTAAACACAATCTATAAAACAAATAGGGCAGATTCTGGTATCATCTAACCCCTAGTTTTGATTCACAATACTTGATATTGAGAATGTCAGTGGTAAATAAAATTTGTTTACTTGAAATTAAATCAGTCCACAAGTATCTGCAATATAGACATCATAGTACAGTTCAATTTAAAAAAGCAAAGTAAGTGAAATGCCATTCATTGCAGCAGCTTCCTAAGAATTATATTTCTAACAATAAGCTAATGTGAAATAAAGATTACTCATGAATGATCACTAGATGATAGTTTGTTATTGTACTTATTACTACATGTTCTAGAATTCAGAAGCTCATTGGCTCCCAAATAAGATTGCCAGTTCACATTTCATAGCCAAGTAGCTACCTTGCCAGATACTACAGTGTGAATTGTTTATATTGGTTTTTTGTTGGTTTATGAGTTTTAGAGTATTTAGTTTACTGGTAATATATGACATATACTATTAAATCAATGAAATCAACATTGTGCTATAGACTGTATAAAAATGTTTGGCTTTTGTAGAGCACTTACTGGTGGAAAATAAAAGTAGTGACCAACAGACATGATTTTGAACATGAAATTTTAGAGCGTTAGTAAAATTAGTCAGGGCCAAGAGACAAAATGGCTGATTTCATATCAGTAGTACCACCAAGAACATTCTACTGCAATTGAAACCATTTACTGAATAGTTCCTACAATTCATCATTAACGAAAAATACTCACTTTTCAGATAGCTGAGATGGCTTTCTAAAGGCTGTTTTATATTATAGTTTAAGTATTTTTAATGGTAAAATATATGAATTCAATATTACTATTAAAATACTAGGATACTTTTAATTTGAAAATGCCAAAACACTATCAAACAGGTCCTTCTTAACTCATATGATAAACTAATTAATTTGAACATTACTTTAGAATGAATGCAGTGGTTAGTACTAAACTTCTAAATCCCTATTCTGTTCTTGTTCCTAATAGGTAGGATGTCCCAAGATAAACTCATATGTATGAGCACATTGATTTAGATTAAAAAAAAAAAAAGGTCTCTATCTATATTGGACTCAAAGCAGTCAATTGAGTAAAACTTGAGAAAAATATGATATCATTAGATGCAGAGAGTGGTGAGATATGAAGACAGGAACTGAAGGGCGTGCATATAAGTCATATATTCTGAATTTCATAACTGTTATTCTGTATTGATTATGCAAATGCTTTCTGGTCACCTGTTGGCAAATGTCAGAAAGGAAACATAATGGACATAAGCAAGTATGTTTTATATTTTTGTCATATTGACATGAAATATTGAACAGTTCTGCCTTTATGTGTAGTGAGCATAAGTGGTACCATTAAGGAGCAGAAAGCATTTCAATAGTTTATAAAAGTATTCTAAATGATTTAGTTGTTGCAGAAATAATATGTAGCTACCAGTTAACTAAGGCTTTTGGGAAACATGCCTCCATGATACCTATACAGGTGTTAGGTTGCTTCTTTTTACAAAATATTTCAGTATGATAACAGTGTTGTGGGTAGAAGAAGTTTTAGCTGGGTTAAACTTAGAATATCACTATGTGATTAGGACAGTTCAAAAAGAATGGTTAGTCCGCAATATATTCTTACTAGTCTTTTTATTCTTATATACTTTTAAATAAGAAGGAAAATGTTGTTTCTTTGATGTTGATTCATATGCTACCTAAATTATTACAACTTAATGATAACCAAAAGCCAAGAGATTCCATAAAAATATTTCCCATATGGATTTTGTTTTCCTTTACTTGCTTATTTGTGTAAACATTATTTTTTCTTTTATCACTAGTAGTTCTTTTAACTTCTAGTTTTAGTTAGCTTAAGTAAAGGTATTTTTTCTATAATATCTGTGTGCTACACTTTACTTCCTGTTTTTCCCCAAATGCTTCATTATGTGGAAAATGAGATTTAATATGTGAGATTTCGTATGTGATTTAGTATGTGTTGTTCCTCTTTATGATGCCTCAAATTTCTATAACACATATTGTTGCATCTCTCTGTTCCAGTCTGAGTTACCTTCGATTTTTGAAGAGGCAACAGTGGCTCCCATAACCTTATTGCAGCTTTATTTATCTATAAAACCTTTTATGCTCTAACTCAAATCCCTTTGCATTCCCCATTTCATTTTCTACCCTTAGTCTCTGGATCATTTTCATATGTGTTGTAAATCAAACAGCCTGTTTCTGCAAGGTTAATATCTTATGGACTCTTTTTTTGGCTTTGATCATTTTCTCCATTTCCCTGGTTTTTCGTATGCACCATTATAACTTCACATAAAAATTATTTCTTTGCATTCCCTGAAATCAACCCATGAATGCTTTACTGTGTTTCCTTCTGGCTTTGTCTCATTCACAGTCCTGGTTTTCAATGCATTTCCTTTAGCGGAGTACACATTTATTCCACTGTTTGCTGTTTCCTCCTGGGGTCCATTTGGGAGCTCTTTAAGGACTTTGTATAGGATTTTTGTTTTGGGAGCAACGGATCCAGATTGCAATCAGAATGAGAGCTATTCAGCTGTTTTATTTTATTTCAAACCCATTTCTTCGGTGACCACAGCAAACATTTCAAAATCACTTTTAGCTCTTACTCACCACAGAGTAAACAGATCTCAGGAAAAGAATGGGATTTCAGGGTTTAGAAGCTCTCTTTTGCTTCCTCTCTTTTAAAAGATGCTTGGTCAACTGCAGAAGCAGAACTTTCCACCGGCTGAAAACAGCACAAGCAAATAAACAGTACTGATGCTATAAACCAATGATGAGGAATTTACGTGGACGAGGTAAACTGGAAACAGCATTTCTCCAGACTGCAGACTGATACGTGCTAATATTCTTCATGGGCTAAATAAACTCCGAGGCTGTGCTCAGTTCTCTCTCATTAGCATCAGAGGATGAATCAACTGAATCATAACTGAAATAAATTGTAATTATACTTCTGTAACCATAAGCTATGGACAGCACTGCACAAATATTTTGGCAAAAAACATCATTGAGTTTTCAAGAGGGAAAGGTAATTGCTCCATGAGAATGATGATCTTTTTGGACACGGAATGAGTCTTTGGACCACATCTCTTTTGGGATTCTGTTGTCCCTTTTAACACTATATATATTTTTTTGATTTATTGGGATAAAAGTTTTCTTGATGATGAGCCAGAAACTGTGTGTGCTAATTTCACTCCTGGGACAATGTTTCCGCTCCAAAATACAGAGTTGTGTTCCTGCCAAAATACATTCTGGAGAGTAACTTATGCACTCAGAATCCCTCCAATACAGTCCTTAGTTTTTCTTCATTTAATGTTAACTAATGCTGCCATTTAACTATTTTTCAATTGGCAAAATAGTATACATCTTAAAAGTTAATGTAATATAACTACACTTCTACATTTTCTATCATATAATACACATGTGAGAGAGAGGGTTGGGTTTCTATGGTTTCCTTTTGAATACTTTATAAGCCCATTTACAATTATCTGTCTTTTATTTCCAACTAGTGGCATAGGTCTTCAGTTAAATTAGACATTGATTGGTTACTCTGAGAAACTTTGTGCCACTATGACACTGATTCTTATCACTATAAACAAGATCAATTTTAGTGGCCATCCTTTTACCAACTTAGTTACTATAGAAGTCCATAAAGATTCTATCAATATTACATAGATAAGAAGGAAAAGAAGAAAACACTTTGCCTTTTTTTCTCTTACCCACAATGCATATTACCAACAGAATCGAGTCCTAAGACATACCCTGGGAACACTGCTTCAGTATCGCTGTGACCTTTCTTTATTTTTAGCATTTTTTTTTCAAAACAGCATATCATATTAAGCACTGTGAATAAAAACCCCATCAGTTACATTATTTATTGGAGTTCTTTCACAGAGCTTAAGACAAAGGACATCTCCATCATCCTGGAAAGCAGATTTTCGTTACTGAGAGATTATCTTTAGATCTGTGGGGAATTTTGAACTTGGGGGTTGAGCATGTATCTTCTCCTAGTCTAGCAACACTCTAGGTGGGCTGGAAGGGAAAATGTAGTTTCTAAGTGTCATCCAGGTAAAGTAGATTGATGATGGATCTCAGTACACATTATGCATGTTTAAAATTGTGCTTAGTTTTAGGAGCGGGCAATTCTTAACTGTAGAGAGGAGAGGAAGCAATAGAAATCTTGCAATGTAATGTAACTGAACTCTCCTTAGTCTCTTTGATGGAATAGGATTTTTTACTAAATGCAGTCACATTTTACTTTACTGTAAAGACACTTCATCATAGCTTTGCCACTATTTCCAAATACAGAACTCAGCATCATAAGACACACAGACATGACATGCACACCCTTTCATCATCACTGGAGGCGGCTGGGAGGCTCTTGGTTTTCTGGTTTCCACAGTTTCATTTGGTTTCTCTATCCTGCCAAATGATATAGGAAAATTTGTGTGACTTTTAAAAGCTCCACTCTAGCTTTAGCATTGAAGACTTGATTAATCAATCTAGTTGAAGACAATAATATAAAGGGGCAGTTATATAGATTAGTTTTACATATAAGCAACTGTGTTCCTCTTCTTTCAAAACCATAAACCAATGATATAATGTTTTGAAGATACAGTTAAATTATTGTGTTTAATCAATGACGCTGTCTTCTCCAAGAATATATCTTATTTATAAAACATCACAGAATGGTGAGTACATTAAATTAACAATCAGTAAATGTGGTAACAGTCTGTATGGAAAATATACAATATGAAAAAAGACAATGGAAGTGTAGACTAGATCTTCAACAATTCTGAAATGTATAAAGGTACAGAAGTTCCCAGCCCAATGAAGGAGTTATAGAAAGAATGAAGGAGCTGAAGGGGTTTGGAACCTCATAGGAAGAACAACAATATCAACCAACCAGACCCCCAGAGCTCCCAGGGACTAAACCTCAAAGCAAAAAGTGGGAAGGACCCATGGCTCCAGTCCCTTATGTAGCGGAGGATGGCCTTGTCAGGGATCAATGGAAGGAGAGGCCCTTGTTCTTGTGAAGGCTTGATGCCCCAGTGTATGGGAATGCAAGGGCAGGGAGGCAGGAGTGGTTGGGTGGGTGATATAGCATCTTCATAGAAGCAAGGGGTAGAAGTGATGGCATAAGGGGTTTGCTTGTGGAGGGGAAACTGGGGAAAGGGATAACATTTGAAATGTAAATTTAAAAATCCAAAAAACCCCAGCCTTGATGAGTAGGATACTCGGTGTAAAAGGCACAGTACCTGCAGACAATGACTTGCCTGTCATTTAAGCGATTCCATATGACAATAAAAAGGGAAAATATTTACCTCAGAGAAAGGAAGAATACTATTGTTTTAAAAGTAAATTAACACATCACTAATCTTTCATTATTATGTGCAAAAATAACAATTGATTCAGAAAACAACCAGCCAGAGTCTGTTTGTCATTTGTAAGTTAGTAGTATGTTAATAAATGGCATTCTTCCAGAACAGGTCCATGTCTGAGGATTTAAATATGTTAGAATAGTATTGCAAATAGATTTTTTGCCTTCTATGGTTTTCAATTGCTATGTAACTGAGCTCTTATGTGGTTAAAATTACAGACGTTATTATAATAACAGGACATTCTTATGTAAATCATTATATTCTATCATTCTCTCTCGAGAAAGGATCTTTATAAACATCAATCAAATTGTATCACTCATCCATACTATCATATTTACATGACATAAAGGACACATAATGTCCTATAGATTTATTATGAGCTCTGTGGGAATGGATGTCTATCCTCCCAGTTTTATTGAAACTTTATTCTTTGTTGGTCTCCTTCTGTTGTAAGCAAAATCTGTTTAGTTGCTGATTCAAAAGCTCTGCCTAATCAGCCTTTGATTCTTTATATTAATTTACTGTCTGTTCATCTGAAGGAACCTTGCATATTCTGTTCTACTATCATGCAGGTTTCACCTTCAATATCAATTACTTAGGGCTCTTGTTTTTATCCTCATACCAAGCAGTTCTCTATCTCTTTGTACTTTCTATCACAACATACCATTTTATGTTGGTTGAGCAGAAATTTTTGCCTCAAATCTTTGTATCATGGTGCTAAATGGTGCATTGCTTATTTGACTGTTTCCATCTAGAATATGAGTTTTAGGACACCTTCTCTTCAACCATACATAGCTTCATGTATCCTACCTATAATGGTCCAGGATTTACATAGCAAGGTTTCAGGTTACATTAAATAAACTGAATTCCATGTGTAAGTCATTCATAGTGTGTGAAATTCCATGAACGCTCAATATTTCTCTTGCAGGCAAGTATTTTTTTATTCACTGTATAATATTAAAAGTACCCTTCCAAAACACAAAATTCTGTGATCAATGTATAGTCATGTTCTTAAGTTATTTATGATTTTAACTGGATGAAAAGCCCAACCAATATAAAAAAAATCTTCAAGTATGAGTTAGAATTTTTCATTATAGTCTAACAATGCTTTAACAAAAAATATATATGCCAATTGGCATTCAATGCAGTAGTGAAGAAACTCTCATTAGAGTACAAGAAAACATGCCTAAGTAGAAAAAAAATATTGGAATTCTGGTATTAATTATGAGATTACTAAATTCTCTAAGGGAACAATATTTTTCTATTTGAGGATGAAAAATTAAGAAGAACTAAAATATAAACTAAGGAATCAAATACATTTTGGATCAAACATTAGCATTTAGGTAAGAGAAATCTTATAGATTAAATTAGTGACAATGAAACAAAATGGAGGTTTATTCTAAAAAAAAATACTCACATTCGGAAATTTTATTATGGGTTTGAAGTATTCTATAGGTAAATAATCAGTACTTGAAGTTTCAATGGTCAGTGCGAAGTGACATACCCGTTTCTTATGAACTATCTAGTGTAACTAGCATGCCATAATAATAAATAAAAATTTTAATCTTTGAATTAATTATACTTGATGATTAGTGAATAAATACACAATGAATATGGGAAAGGTCAGAAGAGAGGACACTGACGAAGGAGGAGGCTGAGAATCCATTGGAATTTGTAAGGTCAGACAGAAGCCATGTGGGAATGTAGCAGGAGGCTCATCTTGAATTATATTCATTGAGAAAAACGGGGGCCTACTACATCATTCTCATTGTCTGCACACACTGTTAGAACAAAGTGGAATAAAGTTAATGTCTGCAAGGGAGAGGAATCTGTCATTTTCCTGACTGCAAAACTGCATCCATAACTCTAGCAGGACATCTTACAATGTGGAACATATGGCAACAAGCGCTGGCATATTGCTGAAAGTAATCTGACTGAGCCGGCAACTTTCACCTCTCTGATGAAAGTAACCATAACTCCTGGAGCTGATGTAATTTTGTGATTTAGGAACCAATCTTAATCATACTTGGACATCCTGTTGCTTACTCAAGAGCACTATGCAAATTGTGCAGTGCTGTTTGTTCCGAATTTTTTTCCAACTTGGACTTGAATACAGCTTAATGTTGCTTTCATTCTTCCTGTAAGAAATATATTCATATAGGCATATGTAGAACTAAAACTTCTGGAGAGTTTATAGCTATGAAACCTATTTATTTGGAGAGGAAGTAAGACGGTATTGGTGATGTATTTAATTTATGCATAAAGCATTCTTCTAGAGTATGAAGAATTTAAGGACTTCTCATTCAAATCAGGAAAGGGTAATAGCTTATTTTAAACAGAAGCATAAAATAATGAGTCCCTTAAGATAACATCATGGCTATGGTTCTCATACTTTACATGTGGGTAGGACTGTTGACAATTTTTCTCTTTTGGCAGCACACATAGTATAGCATATTCAGACACTCAGAGAGCTCAGCCTCCAGCTCTCCAGAGGGGATATCAGATCAGTTCCAGTTTGCTTCCTCTAAGTCCTGCTGCTGAAGTATGTGGTGTTTTAACAATATGGCCTTTCCTTCATGTTCTGGTAGGCAAACAAAGACCAGAGAAATAGCTTACATAGTTTTCAGGGTGTCTTGAAACCTGACAACAAATCCAAGGGAGGTATCCCTGTTTGGCTTTGGGTTTTTGTTAGATATGGTTCCTAGTTTAGGGACCCTACACCATTGTGTGAGAAAATTGCATTCATACCATATATACAATGTATGTTTGTGTGTGTATATGTATTTTGTATAAGTATTTATAAAAATAAAAGATTTATTTATGCTGTTGTGTGTGTATGTGTGTGTGTTTAAGTAAGATTATAAAATAAAGTTTCCTCTATTGCTTTTCCAAACAAACCTTGTGTTATTTTCCCTCTACTCTTTTTCCTCTGCATTATCCTTTTGTCTTCCCTGTAAAGTTGCTCCATCATTCTTTCCTTTCTACCTTCACACATCTTCTCTAGACTTCCTGCCATCCATCCCCAATATTCCCTTTATATTTTCCTGTCTTCTACAGTTACTCTGGGTTACATATTCAAACCTAAAGATTCAGATATAGGATCAAAAAAAAAAAACTCAGAGAGGGCATGCAACTTTTGTATTTTTGAAAAGATATTCCCAATGCTACAATAGTGATACTGGCATTTTGGTGCAACCAAGAACTATTTAATTGGACCACATAATTAAAAGGAACTCTCTTGGTACTGTGGACCTGGCCAAGGACCCTGGCTGGGACAGTCATAGGCCTTGGAGGCAAACCTACTGTTTACATATAACTAAAGTAATAGTTTTAAACTATCTTCTAAATGCTCATCATTATAAGTACAAATCCAAAATCTCATTAAAGATGCTTCGTTGTGTAGCATATTTAGTTAGTACAAGAATCCACAAATAGAGTGATTAAACGTAATAGTGTACCCAGCTGTAAGTCGAACATCTATAATGCAACCTTTAAATATAAGGCTCAATGTACATTTTAAAAGAAATAGAAAAGATTATAAAAAT
Source organism: Mastomys natalensis (assembly GCA_021653895.1). NCBI lineage: Eukaryota > Metazoa > Chordata > Mammalia > Rodentia > Muridae > Mastomys > Mastomys natalensis. The sequence goes on from JAJTUV010000532.1 coordinate 518,710, forward strand.
CTACAAACCTGTAATGATAACTAGAACAATATATAATAATTATAATGAATAATATAATAAAGTAACAATTTAATAAAATAATAATAATAGGTATGGGATATCCTGTGCTTGCAACAGGACAGGGATATTGCTCCCATAAACTCTTAAAAATATTGTTGCCTATACTAGAGGTGCAAAGACCATACCAGCCAACCTGCTAAGATGGATGGAAGGAAATTTTACAAGGCCCCATCCCTAAGTGAAAAGCTTTAACTAGTAGTCACTGGCTACTGACAGAAGGGGAGCCATTACTATGAGTGTTGCTGGGTTTTGTCATCCAGGGATGAGACTCCAATATTTATTGGTCATCTCTAAACATATAAGGGTTACATTGACTGGCTTCAGTGTGTTGTATATATAAAATAGATATAGAAGAAGAGGTCATGAGTTAGAGATGGGATATTGGTGAATCCATGGGAAAAGATGGATTCTATAGGAGATAGAAATAAGTCTCCAACATTAAACAAAACCCACAAAAATCTACAGGCTTCAGGGAAAATTAAAAGTTGTCTTTCCCAGGGATGAGTCCCCTAGTTGATTTTCCAATATAAAATGAACAACCCAGAGATCATATAAAACCAAGGAGCATGAAGCAATCTGTGTGTGTGTATCAGTAATCGAAAGGAGGAACATCAACATCTTGAGAAGAAGAAGGAGGAAATGGAATGAGCTGCAGGAAGAAATATAGAAGGGCTTGGGGAAAGGAAGAGAAAAAATGTGTAATGACGTTTTCATTAAATAAAAATAATTCAATCAAAAGATGTGGAAAATCAATGTCACAATGCTTAAAATCAAACAAACATGATTAAAATGAAAACGTAAAGGCACATGTGAAAAATGTACGTTCCTCAGTCAAACATCTAGGTATTTTCTACACAATGATGTTTTATATATCTTTCTAGAGTTTTTCTACTAAGACATATATATTTAAGTATATGGTCTATACTTACCTAATGACATTCATGCATACATACATAATCATATATATATACATACACATTCATACACATACACATATATACTTGATATCTTTGAGTATAATCATCTGTAACTTCCACCAGTCATGAATATACATACATAAGGAAATGGATATGTGTTTAGAGGACACATGTTTTTGTGAGTCAGAAATATGCTTCCTTGGGATAGTGAGATGTCACAGCATGCACTGTCACCAAGGCTGATGACCTGAAGTAAATTCCAAGAACCCACATGGTGAAAAGAGGTAACTGACTCCAGCAAGTTGTCCTCTGATCTCCGCATACAAGCTGTGTGTGTGTGTGTGTGTGTGTGTGTGTACTCGTGTGCATATGCATGTGTGTGTTGTATGTATACACACAGTACCAAAAAATATAAATACTATTCTTCATAACGATCCTCTGAATTGTCTTCATTCGTTGAAAACAGTCTTTGATCCTGAGATGTCACTCACAGCTCTGGCTACAGCTTGAATCTCCAGAGCAGTGTAGGAACAGTTGAAAAGCCCATGTCAGTTGCTCCAGGCTTCACTTCATAAATATACCACAATGTTGGAGTGTTCTGAGCATGACACTTAGAACACTTCAAAAGTTTTCATTTGGTGGTTAGCCAAGTCATACAAACTTTGACTGTCAGTGGATAATGTTCAATTAGATGAAGGCAGGATGGAGTGGCTTCTTCCCATGTGCTCGGGGCTAAACAAACAATGTTGCATGAGTTTAGTGAGGCCTAGTTTCTCATAAAGCAACACCCACCAGGCCTTAAGTGAAAGTGTGGGTGCCTTTTTTTCTTTATTTCATGGCTATTGAAGTGTGATAAGTTGTAAATCTCCCCCATTCCAAAAATATTCTTTATTTCCCCCAAGAAATACATAGTTGGAAGGGAGCAAATTTTAGACTTTAAAAATCCAGGAGAGATACTGAATTGTAAACAGTTATGCAATCATTACTATATTCATATCTGTCATATTATTGTATATATTGTACACTAGGATAGATTATAGAAAGCTTAACATTTCCAAGTTAGATAGATTCTCCGTGTTTTTTCTAATGAGTGTTTTTTGCAAGGCAGCTTGAAGGCTGATGTGTGTAGATATTCAACGTCTACTAACATTGATCAAAATCTGTAAAAATGGTAACTGTGTGCTCTGTCATCACTGGCTTTAGTAGGCCTCCTAATCATGAAAATAGTTTCATTTCTTTGCATACCTAGTGTTTGAAGACAAACTTGTGGGACACATACATGCTTACATAGTCTTTTTGTGGTTAATAACTAGAACTAAACGTGTATAATTTTACAGGAATGGAAGATGGTTCTTTAAAAAGACCATGTATAGAATGTGGAAGCAAAAGACTATGAAAGGACAATTCATACTTGCACATTCACAGTATAATTTAATGTTGTTCTGAAATTCCTATGTGGAGCATTTGGAGGTAGGATAACAAGGAAAGGGAATATAAATTAGGAATATAAATTAGTGGGCAAGGAGAGGTTGCCTTTGTATGAAGTTCTTTTCTTAATTATATTTTTGGACTTTTTTACAAAATCATTTTATAATTGAAAACTGTTTCCATGTGGGGTCCCTAGTCAAAGAAGGCGATGTCTAAAACAGACTACTTGAGACAAGACACATTGACGGTGTGGTGGTTAGATTTGCTTTGGAATAGAACCTAAGGAATTAACTATTTTGTAGGCTTGAACTGTTTACTAATAAATGCCCATTGGATTAACGTTAAAGTTCAGCATAGAAAAATCATGCTTAATATGTGTCAGTCTAAGTTATTTTACAGATTCAAGCTTTAAATATAGAAAGAAGAAGGATTGATAGATTGATACATTTTAGGGGAATCCTGTCAGCATAGAGTACATGGTATTTACACCAAAGATCAAGTTCTGGATGTCGACTGCATGTATAATTGATTGCATCAATTGGTAAACAATGCTCATATTTTAATTACTCTATGTTGCATAGATATATTTAATGGTGATTACTATAGATAGAATTTTCTAAACAACAAGAAACTGGTGAGAGAGGTCATTCCATGATGAGGAGGTTGAGTCTCTTTCTATTTACAGAGTAAACTAACAGGATACACTGAGTATTTACTTTTGATTTTTCTACTGTAGGTGAGGAGAGTGCAAGTTGCTTTTCTTAGTGGTCATGACTTTTCCACAGAACTGTGATGGTTAAAGAGGGAGATGTTTGTGGTGCATTATTAGTCCTTGCAGATCAGAAATGTCCTAAACAGAAATTCTGTCAAATGTGTCTACTTGGAATTTTTATTGCTTAATTAATTAATTTATTTACTTTGGAATAAATGTCCAATAGTTTTGCAGTTTTATAATTCTCCCATGCATTATCTTATAGGAAAAAAAAAAAAACCTTAGAGCTTTGTATAGTGTGGTTTATGTGTGAATTTCACGTCATACCTAGACGTTGAAATCTTAAAGAGACACAACACAAGGCTACTTCAGCAAGCAGGCATGTGTCCTGAACATGCAGGCCACAACAATACAGTAAGGCACAGGTAAAGCAGAAACTTTTTTTTTAAGTGAGGTGGTTAAAATAAGATACACAAAATGTTACATTCTCATCCGTCTGTGATACTAAGTAGCTTGTGCTCCTTCATGCAGGCTAGCCTAGGCATAGTTTGCTCACACCAACCCGTAGCACTTCATTCATTCATGTGAATTCATTTAGTCCTCTGGACACCCTTGCGACAGAAGAACATCAAACATCAAAGGATATTTTCCCATATGTGGCATTCCGAATGGCAATTTAAATATAGACACTGTCTCTGGAGCTTTTTTCTCTCTTTGTGTCTGCTCTCCATTTCTCTTTCTTTATATTTCTTTCCTTTATTCTTTTCTTCCTCTTCCTCCTCCTACTCCTCTTCCTCTTCCTGCTCTTCCTCTTCTTCCCCTGCTTTTTCTCTTTCCTCCTCTCCCTCCTCCTTTTCCTCTTCCTCTTTTGTAAAAAGGAAAAAGTGAGCCAAAAAACTATAAACTCTGATATTAGTCAAGAAAATTATAGTATTTCTAACATGAGATGATAATGTAATTCTTTCCCAAGTTTAATTTAGCTCTTATTTTGTATTTGTTTCTTGTAGTTTATTTTCCCTCCTCTTATTCTGCACAGGAATTGCTTTGTATGAATACCTGCTAGTTCCGTTTTAAATGTAAGATTAATACATAAATGTATAGAGGAAGAGTAAGTAATTCCAACTTATTAATTTCTGAAATCAGGAATCATAATCATGTTTTTTTCTATTATGTTGGCTTGTTCTGTTAGGCCATAGTGTATGATGTATGATAGGATTCATGTAAAATATGCCCTGGTGGTCTTTTGATTTTCAGCTTTTTGGTATACTTGGAGATTCTCTAATCTATCTAATCTAATCTATTTATTTTGGAAAATAGGAACCCAGTAGTCTTTAAATCTTGTCCTGGATCTTCCTGTCTCCAGACCTCTACTAAGCTATACTTCTAGCTATTCTTAAAGCTGTACTGGTTCAGTTACCTTCTGTTCCTATACCAATAACTCTGTACTAAATACCTATATTATTGAAGACACCATAATGGGCTGTTTTCTTGAAATCCAGTTATTCTGTATGTTATGTTTAAAGTCTGTATTTGTTTTGTTGTTTGTTTTTAGAACAGCGTTCTCACCACATCTCTCTTTTAAAAAGAGCCATAAATAAAATTCATTATGCATCATTATTAACCCTTTCAGTGGAATATCAAAGCACAAAATTAAATTACCTTGTTGTTGGGCAATTTGAATTCAAAATATTAACCCCCCAGATCTTTTTTTTTTTAAAGAGTCAAACAATATTTTATTCTCCAAATCTTTTTTTTCTTTTTTAATTTTATTTTTTTGCTTATTCACTTTATAATCCGTCCCAGTCACCCCTCCCACAATCCTTCCCATCTCTTTGTTTTCTGAGTACCCCTCCTCCTGTATCCCCCACCCTGCCACTTTAAGTCTCTGAGAGGCTAGGTGCTTCCTCTCCCATTGAGGCCAGATGAGGCACCCAGCTAGAAGACCATACTCCATATACAGGCTGCATGTTTTGGGATAGCCCCCACTCTAGATGTTTGAGACCTGCATGAAAACCAAGCTGCACATTTACAACATATGTGCAGGGAGGCCTAGGTCCAGCCCATGGAGGTAGATCTGTGTAGACTAGGTATGCTCCACGGTTGGTGATTCAGTCTCTGAGAGCTCCAAGGGTTCAGGTTGGTTTACTCTGTTGATCTTCCTGTGCAGTTCCTATCTCCTTAGGGCCGACAATCCTTCCCCCTATTCTTCTTTAAGAGTCCTCAAGCTCCATCCACTGTTTGGCTCTGGATGTCTGTATCTGTCTGAGTCAGTGCTGGTTAGAGCCTCTCAGAGGACAGCTTGCCCCTGTCTACATACTGATAACTGGTAGGAACAGACATCACTGTCAAAAGCTTAGTGCCCATAGCCTTAGGCAGGCTAGGTCTGCTTCCACTCCCAAGGGCCACCACCCTAATGCAAACCTCTCATACCTTGGAGAGGTCTAGAGTTAGGACAAGACAATAAGGAAATAACCATGTGCATCTGCTCCTCACTCTATGCTGCTTTATCTCCATATCTGTTTGCTCATTAATTTTCTTACTTCTGCACACCATTAATCCCACACTCCACACATGTCTACTTTTTATTTTTTATCTTACAGAAGAGATAGGGGTCCCCAGTTTTTATCCTATGCTCCAGATCCTCCTCTTCCATTACTTTTTAAGAACATTTTACTTTTCCTGGCACTCTCCATTGAACATGTAAGAGGACCATTCTCAGCAGATTCTGCAGTTTCAAGTGCGGCTGCTCACATTTTAAACTTGTGCTTTGAGAGACTCAAGGGATGAAAAGCAGCACTTCACAAAGCTGTGCTTCCCGAGCTATAAGGATCCTCCAACAGCTTTTTCAGAACAGGAAAGGCACTTTTGACCTCTTTGGCTTCCAAAGTGAGGCTTCCATGCCTCCAAGGCGCTCCCCAATTCCTCCTCACAATCCTAGTTACGCTTATGGAATAATCTGCTATTGAATTTTTTACATGATTCTTTTGTTCATTCTACCGGAACAATACAGTGTTGCACACTTGAGGTTTTCAAAACTTTACTTGTGTGTGAGTCTTTGGCACTTGTTTCTGACATATATTTTCACATTCTGCCTTCTGGGTTTCTTCACAAAAAGTGAGTGGTAAGATTTCCCCAAACCATTGAGTATGACAAAAGTGAAATAAAGTGAAACAAAATGAGAAAAAGTTCCCATTCCATCCTTCTGCTTATGGTGCTCTTTTAGTACAGGAGATAACACATAATAAGCTGTGCCAAATTGGTTGCAGTGGGCTTAGTAGAAGATTTTTGTCTTCTCTGTGCCTTGTCTTTGATGACACATTTATACAGAGCCACATTGCCTCTCCATGTATCGTGACTCTATCCTCTAGACAATTCTTCCCTGAACTTCCTAGCTTTTCCTTTTGTTCAAATAAATTACTGTCTAAAGAAATTTATCTACTCATGAGGTGGTCTTCAGCGAGGAAGAACATAACAATTGTTGGCCAGTCACTAAGAAAAACAACAAAATGAAAGAAAAGAACAAAAAACAACATCAGCAGCTCCCTAGTCTCATTATTGACTCTTTTTCCTTTTAGAAAGCATCACAATGTTTATATCTTGCTCTTTCTCTGGAAATCAGCTCAAGGTGTGGAACTTCCAGTTCAGTAATTCAGCATGATTCCTAGAAACACACACACACACACACACACACACACACACACACATCAAACAAAACATCTACATATGTTTACATATATATTATATATTTCTAGACTTCAAAATAGTATCTGTTACTGCCTCGTGTTTTTGAGCTTCACCTCTAAGATGTCTATCATTCTCTTTTTTAAAAAATTTTAACATTGTATTTTATTTCACTCAATTCATCCAAAATTTCAATGTACAAAAGCAGAGAATTTTACTAGTAAAATATTTTGCACTTTTTCCTACTAAGTCTTAAAGCTAACCTATATTTAATATTTACAATTTGATCAGTCTTGTGGATATTGTATTAGATACTATAGATTATAGATACTTAAACAATCATACATCATTCGTTCATTCTCATAAAAAGAAATTAGTATAATAAGAGCATTTAGGATTCTTTTTTTAATATATGTTTTATCTTTATTTTTTAATTGGATATTTTATTTATTTACATTTCAGATGTATTCCCTTTTCCCATTTCCTCCCCATAAGTTCTCTATCCCATCCCTTCTCCTCCTTTTTCTTCTATATTTTCAAAAGTCATGAGGCTGTCTGTTGCCATTTTTAATTTTCTTTCCATTACTCTTGAGAATGTAAAGTAGGTGTTATAGAAGATTATTCTATTTAGTGTTTTTCTTTTTGCAACGTTGGGCATAGAAGAAATACAGAGGTAAGAACATGGATCATTGGTTACTGTCTCTTATGACAGATGAGCTGCTCACTGATCTGCTGTCTAGATCAGAGGAATCAAAGGAGTGTTATAATTAAACGTTGTACTTACAATTGCCTAATAGAATGCTATTGGGTTGCATTCCGACACTTGTGGATAGGAAAGTCTGATGCTATTGATCTTCCATTCTTGGAGCTGAGTTTGAACTTTGGAAATAAAAGAGACAGATTCCACCTCTGCATTTCCAGAAAACATAGTCTAGACTCTTATTTTCTTGTGGTACAAGAGAAGAGAAATTTCTAGTTTCTTGTCTGCATTCTTCTCACATTTATTGGATTTATTCTTATTAATACAACTATGACAGAAACCTGCCACACTGTGAGGTCTAACATGTTTATTAAAACAATAAAAGAATGTTACGGTATAGCATGAGACTTATATTTTTCCTTCAGTTTTGTGGTAGTTGTATTTAGTAGCATTTCCTTTTTACATAGAAATAGATACTGCTAGTCCTTATTGAAGATATGACCAGGATTACTGAATTAATATTTATCTTTGATTTAAATTACAGCTTGCTACAAATCTTATTCTTAGTTGATTGGAAGACAGTGAAGCATGCCGTCTACATTTTTAATCATGCTGAAATTAGTTTCTGTGGTTTTAGAGTTCTGGTGTTCTAGAAACAGATTTTATGTTAGCACATCTTTACATATAACAGCTATTAAAATGTTATGTGCTGAATAAGATAACTTAAAAAATAATAGATCCAAGAAACTTAGTCTTAAATGGAAATGCAAATAACTTATTTATAATCTTTGAAAAGTGATTTTTAAAATTATAATTGTATGGCTGTTTTTACATTTGTGTATTTATCTCTTGCATATTATTGTTTCACTTGTTACTAACCAGGAAGAATATTCCATCCTTACTTAAAAATCCCAATATTCTCTACTTTTTTTAATATTCAGATTTGAATAGAGGGTGTGTCCATGTGCTATGTCATGTGAAAGTTCTGACAAATCATGAAAAATTTGGTTCTCACTCAAGAAAAAGAGATTGCATTAGTGGTTATGTATACAAGAATAGTCTTTCAGATGTGAGAAATGGTGCTTTTTATTGTCTTCTTAGTCATACTACCACACTTTTTTTTTCTGACTTGAAAAAAGGATATATATGCTAGATACATATTCAAAGTCAATTTTTAACTGGCAATTCTAGATCAAATAAATATGCAGAAAATCACATTCTAAAAGCTGTGCTGGAAACTGACTTCAGATGACAACTTGAATTGAATGATCATTTTGGGCCTTCTATGAGATAATTATCATTTAGTTCCTTAAATTTGTGAAAGTAACCAAACTGCCATTAACACCCTGTTCTGTGGGCCTCATATATGCAAAGATTTTCTAATACTAAGTACTGGTTCATTCCATCTACCACCATTGGACTCAAAGACTTATTATTTCTAACTGTAGTAAAGCAAATATTCATATTTGAAAGATCTTACTTAAAATTAATACTGTCTTTTTTATTTTGCATTTGAGACATAGAAAGTGAGAATAAAGTTACTAGGAAGAAAAAAAGACATCATTTTATAGTACTGCATTTATATATGTTAATGGAATACAAAAGACAACAGCAATAATCACTTGAGCATCTTCATGATGTTGTATAAGATATTAAGCTGTAGCTGTGTCTATTCAATAAAAATAATTTCTGTGGGTGAGCATGAAAGTAATGGTTGGACTTTAATGTGAAAAAATAGCACAAACAAAAGACTGACATATGTGAAACTAAATGTGAAGCAGTTAATTTTCAGCAGCAAAAGATTCATATATAGGAGACATACCAATCAGACGGCATTATGTATTAGGAAATTACATAAATCATGGAAGAGTTAAATACTAAAATATTTTTCTTATTTTCAGCTAGCCAATTACTTTGGTGCATCAAAAGTTGGCTTTCATTTAATGGTTCTTAAATACGGAAATATAAACAAATTACTCAAGCCAGAACAATAGAAGGGTGAGGGGGTAGGAGGAGGATACTGGTGAGCATAAGAGTAGTGGAATTTGCACCATATGCTCTGATTTCGACTTGGACAGCATTTTATGTGTCTTTGGTAATAAACACGATTTCTGCTTTTTGTCTTCATGATGGGAGGTTTACATTTGGAGAAAAAAAAGGATATCAGTTTAAAGAAACAAATGAAGACCTTCTGCTTTTGAATATTTATTTTAATGAGAAGAGAAAGAACATTTGGATGAGAAAGGTGAAGAAAAAAGCAAGTTAACACTTCCCTGATGTGCTCTATGATCACGTCTGTCTTATCCGCCTCTAATTTTCTTTGATTTTAACTCATCTGTATGACCAGACATCTGTGAGTATTTATGCCTTTTTTGGTTATGCGCTGTCCCATTCTGGCTATCCATCAAATCCAGAACAGACTTCCCAGCACTGTTTTGTACAAAATGTGGTGCAGAATGATAACTGATTAGCATTACGTGATAAATGGACATTCTTCAGCTGAAATTGTAAAGCAAAAAAAGCTGAGACAACATATGAGCAGGAAACACAGAGCACAGCCTGTCTCCTGGTTCCTGTTCACACAGCTTACTTTTCCTTGCTATAATTTAAATTGTATATGGTCCAGGCACTGGATATTGGATGCAGCTATATAGGAAATCTGCTAGTGCCCTTTTCTGTGCACATATTTGGGAGAAGACATCTTGATGCTGCATTCCTAAGGTGTATATTTCTTAGTCGTTAAAAGAAAAGAGTAAAGGTCAAGCCTGTTGACTCAAGCCTTCTGCTGAAATCACTGACTGGCTTATCTTTCTTCCATGAATACTATTGTAAATTTCATATGCTTCCAAAGTCTTTTAAAGATTTGTTCTATTATATGTGTATGTGTGCTATAGTTGCATGTATATTTGTAAACCACATGCATTCCTTGTACCAATTAAGGTAAGAGAAAGTCGCTGAAATCCCTAGAATTGAAGATATAGTGAACAACACACGGGTGCTGGAAGACAACAAAGATCTGCTGCAAGTACAAATATTCTTAATCATTCAGCCAATTATCTAGTCTGATATCATGTCTTTTAATTCTTGAACTGTAGTTAAGACCTCCATGAATCACTGAAACTTATTAGTATTCAGACATGAATAATCTGTAAAGTTTGTAAGAAAATGATTCTGGGTAGCATCTGATGTAGTAACTCCTGTCAATATTAAGGGCCTCTGTTACTCACAGTCAATTGCTCTTTTGTAATAGTAGTTAGTCAAGTCTTCTGAATCTTCATTTCCACTTAGAGAATGTAGAAATCCATTTAAAGTATTATTTCTGAATTTAAGTTATGATGTATTATGTGTAGTTATATATATATAGTATAAATATCATATAATATACATTACTTTTAAATATACTTGTGTTTTAATTGCTGTGTTTATCTAAACTTATTACACAATGCAAACATACATTCATTGTTAAGGGCTAGAACTACAATCACTGGCAATAATTTAAAATCTGGATGTGCTTAAAAGTTTTATTACAAGTACTTAACATTCTTATATGCATAGTACTAGAAGGTCTAAGTCAGAGTAAACACATAGGTAATTTCTTTCAAATCGACTAAATATTATGCATAAGTCTTGAAACTGTAGATCTATTACAAAATACTTTATAGCATTCTAAAGATGAGTCATAGCAGAGTCTAGAAGTCAGTAGTGAACGAATGGTTTTTTTCGTAATTGGCCTTTTGTTCAAATGGAATTCATTGATAGATTCTTTACTACTCATCTTGCACAATCAACGAGTCCAGTTAGGATTGAAGGAGGCTCAGTGAATACATCTCCTGTGCCTGAGTGCCTGTCTCCTTTCAGGCCACATGTTATGATTGTCTCTCTTCACAACCATACGAATGAAGCAGAACCTGATGTACTTCACGATGCCTCAACTAGCCTTCTTCTTGAAATGGTGAGAAAGTGGAAATAATGGATTTGTGTAGCATGCATTGTGAAAGGGAATGTCAAAGCAAATACTGAAAGGAATCCTAGGAGACTGTTTGCTTTCATTAGACAACAACAGAAACAAAACAAAACAAACAAAAAGCCAAATACCTTACTTTCCACCACTTGAGGTCATGTCAAAATATGTTGATCCTAAAAATAACATAATATTTGTTTGATATGATAGAAGTACTTCAAAATCCCTTATAACTGAGATGTTTGTGTATTTTAAAATTATTCTCTTAAAAGAAACAATCATTTAAATATTATAAGCTCAATAAAATTAAAAAATCAGGAACATATATGAGCAATTTTAGATGACACAAACCAGAAATATTTTAGTATTTAAAATTGGATTTAAATTTTATATTTATTTTCATTCAGTAATTAAACAAACCACAATATTCATTTTAGTGCTCCGTTCATTAATTCTAAATTCTAACAACTATGCGAACACTTAACATTTGTAATTGTTTTAATGTTTCTTGGCTTCTGGGTATTCGTTTCCCTCCATAGATAGGAATAAATTAAAATTTAAGTAAATTTGAATGTCATTAGGAAAGAATCCATTTTTTTCTTCTGGGTAAACCATAGGGTTTGCATAAATGAGAGTAGGTGGGTTATGGTTACATATCATCTTCTTAAAATATATACTACTTTCTAACTATGAACTTGATTTCATATACAATTACTTTTTTTTGAGGATAATTTACATTAGCGATTAAAAACATGGTTACATTTTAACTGATGGTTTAAACATAAGCATATTTGAACTTTGACCATTCCAGACCATTGTAGTACAGATTTTGTTAGTGTTTTCTTAAACTTCTTTCATCTAAGTATTGCTTTAGACTTGCTGAACATATAAATCAGATCAGTTTTATTTTTAATGTATTATATATATATACATATACATAAATATATATGTACACATATACATAAATATATATGTACACATATACATATTATATATTATGTATATATTGTATACATTGTATATATTATATACATTGTATATATTGGTATATATGGTATGTGTATGTATAAATACATATATGTATAGTATATATTATTTATATATTATATAATATATATATTGTGTGTGTGTATAAATTAAGTACAGGATTTGAATGTAAGAAAAGAATACAACACTTATTTTTGTTCTTTTAAGATATTGTCACAGGAATGTTAGATACTATGCTCTGTTTTCTAGGCGCAGTATTTACCACTACAACATATTCCATGATTGTTTCCCAATGGTGACATATAAATCCATTTTAATATGTTAGCAATTATGAAATACTAAATCAAGGAGGTTCGTGAGTTGACTTAGACAAACTGGAAAATCAAACAGAGGGTTCTGATCACCCTATGAATGTTATTTACCATCCAATAAATTCTAAATTTGAATCCTTTTCAATGTACTTGGTCATCCATTCTATCTTTGGCCTTGTGATGTACATTAGGGCTGGATTCTAGACTCCTTAGTGAATAAGAACATTTTCACTGTCTTTGACTGTCTTCATCTCTCAAACCTATTCTTTAGTGTCATCACATTTTGCTGTTTGTATTTCTACTACTCATAATGTAGATTTCTTTTATTGAAATAAAAAGATTTGGGATATGAAAGAATATGGAAAAGCAAATGTGTGCTCACACAACCAACAATGCTTTTAAGGAACTATTTTACAATGGAATCTAAGCATGCCAATGTTAAAATGCTCCTTTGATCTCTAGCATATAAACACACATTACGAAAGTGAACACACTTGCCTTGAATGTCAAATTTTATACTGATTCTATGACTGTTGAATAAATTGTTGATTATTTCATAAACTGTTTTCAGTGCCTTCTCATGGGAATCATGAGTAAAAATACTCCCAGAAGAATGTATGAAATGTTAGTCATCACTCTGCTAATATTATCTATCTCACAATTCTCTCAACAATGTTCCCATGACATTTGGTACGATTTCCTTCTGATGCTTAAGCTGCCTTCATTTCTGTTTGCAACATTACAGGGCTTTTTGTGGTATTTTAAAACTTTTATCTTATTGCAAAACCACAATTAATGTTCAGCAAATAGTCTAGTAACAATCTACACTTTTTCTATGCACAGTAGGTATTTGTTTCAGCTTCTCTATACAGATAAAAGTATAGTGGTTTAACAAGCAGCTATGAACTTCTTAGACAGTCAAAAGCACATTTAGAAACACCATTCATTTTGATCTCCCACACACTACCTGGGGCAGAAGGGGTGAGGGGAGTTTCCTAAGCATTGCCGTTATGTTACCTCGTTCCTCCCTCATTATTTTCTATTATTTTATTATTGACTTTATTGTTACAGCATTGCATATTATTTTCCATCCACTTTATCCTCATATAAAAAGGCAGTACATAAACAAGAAAAGCTCCACTCATTATGAACATGGGCTGCTCTTCAAGGACATGTAATTACTAGTGCGCATTGCAAATGGATGAAAGAGTAACTCAGTGCATATTTATTTATGTGTGCCTATGTGACTGAGTCTATGCTAACATTTCCTATGAAATGAAACCTTCCAGATTACTTATATTTCAACAAAAAGACTTGTTCATATCCTGCTTCATATATGAGAAAGGATGGATTGTCACACATGGTTGAGGTCATTGGAAGTTTTATGTTTTTCTTTTTCTCCTACTGTATTTACCCACAAATCCTTCTAACCATTGACAAATACTGTGATTCTGTTTCTAGAAATGAATATTCAATTTAATGCTTTGATAACTATTAAATTTTTTTTAAATGGGGGAAGATTAGTACCTAAGTGGCTAGTCATTCATTTATAGGCAAGCAAAAAGTCTTTTATATATTGAAAGGCTTACAAATGCATTATAAATTCCATAAAATACTTTGGCGAAAGCTATTAAGAATTGTGAACATGAGAGGAGGAATTAAAGAATGTCTGTTAGGTTACTAACCTGGAATAGTACGGAGTAAAGGATAAGTCATACACACACACACACACACACACACACACACACAACAAACACAGAGGTTTTGCAATGTACTTGTAAAGAAAACTGAAAAAGAAAGGTGAAACTAATGGTGGGCATAAAGAGAAAAGGAATCCTTTATGAGGAAAACCAATATTTTAAGTCTTCAACATTCTACAAAGAACTATGCTATGCAGGCCGCAATGTATATCACATATCACATAGACTTTATGTGACCTGTTGATGAAGACATTTTGACTGTAAATTTAATATTGAAAGTTCAACTGTGATACTTGGTCTAATCAAATGCTCCTAAATTTTTCTGGGGTTTTGCCCATTTAGTTTGTGGTTGTAGATTTTCATCTGGCAATGGATGTGCTACCCTGTGAGAGAGCCTCAGTTATTACTTTGTAGACAAAAATGAAAGAAACAGTGGACATTGACCTTTGAACAATGTTAATCTTATAACCACCCCAGACACAAACATTGAGAAATGGTTGCCATGATGACCGAGTAAATTTCTGAGGGGTGGCAAACATTTAAACACCAATGGCTTATATGTTAATGGTACTTTTGCTGTTAAAAGCCTCTCCTCTAGTTTGTCTGGCACACAGATCCAAATTTTGAAAGGAACAATGATCTTAAAGTGTAAATAATCTATATAATGAGATTTTAATTTTGCTATTATCTATATTATAAACATACTAATGACTAATAATAGAGATTTCATGTTTAATTCTAGCATTACATGATTATAATAAAATATGTAAATTTGTGTATACTATCATAGCACTTATGTAGAATAGAATAAATATTAAAGAGCAAGTGAAATGAAAATAATGCAGCAATGACTGTGTATACGCAATAATTCGGAGAGGTTACACATTTATAACTCTTCTCCTGAGGTAGATACAATCTCGTTATATGAAGACAGTCAACACCTGGGTTGTTCACAGTAATGTGTATCTGTATGAGAAATGGGTTACTGGTCCTCCTGTGTTTTTATTTCATATGATGTTTGAAAATTAATGCATACCCTGATTTCTAAAGACTATGATTTCATATATCTAGAGTAGTACTCAAATTTTAAGTAGAGAATCATTGCTGTTATCACTGTTTCATTTTGATATTTTTATGTTATTTTGTTTTTCTGAGACAGAGTTTCACTATGCAGCCCAAGCAGGTTTCAAACGCACAACTCTGCCTCAGACTCCTCTTTGTGGGGATCCTAGGCAGGTACTACTGTATGAAAGTATAGGTCAGTAAATAGTTAAACTATAAATCAGAATTTTTTTTCAATGATTTGTTTTTTTTTATTCACTTTACATACCAATCACATCCTCCTCCTTCCTCTCCCCCAATCCTGTCCTTACAAATCCCTCCCCCATTACCCTTTTCTTTCAGAGTAACAACCCAACCTTGCATATCTAGTCCCAGGAGAACTAGGCACACTCTCTCCTGCGGAAGCTCAACGAGGCAGGGATCCAATGGCAGAGAACAGAGACCGAGATAGCCACCCCTTTCTTATTGTTAGGGAACCCACATGAAAACCAAGCTGCATATCTGCTATAAATGTGTAAGGGGCTTAGTGAGTGGTTCAGTCTCTCCTCCCCAGAGGCCCAGGTTAGTTGACGCTGTATGTCTCTTTGTGGTGCCCTTGACTCATCTGGCTTGCTCAATTCTATTACCTACTCTTCCACAAGGCCTCCTGAGCTCCACCTTATGTTTGGCTGTGGATCTCTCTATCTACCTCCATCTGCTGCTGTATGAAGCCTCTCAAGAGACAGTTATACTAGGTTTCTGTCTGGAAGTATACCAGAATATGATTAATAGTGTCAGGGGTTGGTTCTCTCTCTTGAGATAGGTCTCAAGTTGGAACAGTTGTTGGTTGGCTGTTCCCTCAGTCTCTGCTCCATCTTTACCCATTCACATCTTGTAGGCAAATTTAGATTGAAGGTTTTGTGGGTGGGTTGATAATCCCTTCCCTCCACTAGAAGTCCTGCCTGGTTGCAGTATGTGTCACTACAGTCTCTATATCCACTGCCACTGGTTGGAATCTCAGCTAGAATCACCCCCTCCCATAGATTCCTATTGCCTCCACTGTTATAGGCCTTCAGCTACCTCCAGAGAGTCCTCCATCTTATTCCATTCTATCTCCCACCCCTGGCATCCCCTCTCGCCAACCTGATTCATCCCTGATTCCTGCATCATCCCCTCTTCCACCCAGTTCCCTCTTATGACAAACCTTATGATGACTATTTTGTTTTCCCTTCTGAGTGAGATTCACACCATCCTCCCTTGATCTCTCCTTATTTATTTGGGTCTGTATATTATAGCATGGTTTTCCTGCACTTTATTACCCATGTCCATTTATAAGTGAGTATAGACCATGCATGTCTTTCTGGCTTCTGGCTTACTCACTCAGGATGATATTGTCAAGTTCCACGTATTATACTGCAAATTTCTTGATATCCTTGCACTAAATAGTACTTCACTATGGAGATATTTCTACATATATTTTGTATTCATTTTTTATTTGAAGGACTTCTAGGTTGGTTTCAAGTTTTGGGTTATTGTGATTAAAGCTGCTATGAACATAGTTGAGCAAGTGTTATGTGGTATGGTTGGACATCTTTTGGGTAAAGGTGGGTCCTGGGATAGAACTATTCCTAATTTTCAAAGAACCTGCCAAACCTATTTGCAAAAAGTATACAACTTTGCATTACCACCAGCAATGGGTGAGTGTTTCCCTTTCTCCACATCTTAGCTAGCATGTGTTATTATTTGAGAACTTAAGCATTTTGACAGGTAAGTTAGAGTCTCAGGGTTGTTTTGATATGCATGACTGTGGAGGTTGATCCTCCTATTTTTCCCATTAACTTATTTATTTATTCACGTTACACCCTTATTACTGCCCTCCCTCCAAGTGTCTACCTCACACAGTTCTTTCCCCCATCCCACTCTCCCCTTCTCTTGAGAGTGTAAAAGTCTCCCTGGGCATTCCCATCCCCAGCTCATCAATTCTCTCTAAGGCTGGGCACATCTGCTAACCCTGAGACCATCAAGGCAGTCTAGTTAGAGGAATGGGATCCACAGATAGATAACATCTTTAGAGATGAGACCCATTCCAGCTGCTGAGGGACCCACATGAAGACCAAGCTGCACATCTGCTACATATGTGTGTTGGGAGGTGTCTAGGAACAGCTTCTTTGATTTGAGGTTGATTCCTGGCACTGCGTAGGGTCCTGGTTATTGGATTCTGTTGGTCTTCCTATGGAGTTCTGATCTCCTCTGGAAATCTCAATTTTCCCCTCTTCTCTCCCATACCCCCCATTGTTTAGCTGTTTCAGTCAGCTGCTGGGTATAATCTCTCTGAGGACAGTTATACAAGTTCCCAATCTGCAAGTATAAGAGAGTGTCATTACTAGTGCCAGGATTGGTTACTTACCTATGGGATGAGTCTCAAGTTGCCCCAGTTATTGATTGTCCATTCCTTCAGTCTCTGCTCATCTTTGTGTCTGCATTTCTTGTAAGCAGGAAACATTTTGGGTCAAAAGTTCTGTGGGTAACCTTATCCCTCAACTGGTGGTCCTCCCTGGCTATAGGGAGTGACCACTTTAGGTTTCATATTTCTAATGCTAGGAAGCTCAGCTAAAGTCCCCCTATAGACTCCTGAGAGTCTTTCCCAACCCAGGTCTCTGGCATGTTATAGAGATGCCTACCACACACCCACCACCCAGGCATTTCCATTATTTCTCATGATCCTCTTCCTGTCTCTTCTGCTTTCCTCACACCTGATCCTGAAGTCCCCGTTCCCCTCCCCATCACTTCTCCCAAACAGTTTCCGCTCTCCATCTGCCTCCTCTAACTATTTTATTTGCCCTTCTAGGTGATATTCAAGCATCTTATTGACGCATCCATGCTTGGGCCTTCTTGTTTAATTTATTGGGTCTATGAAGTGTAACCTGGTTACCATGTACATTATGACTAATTTCCACTCACAAGTGATTACATACCATACACGTTCTTTTGGTTATGGGATACCCATGCAAGATGATATTATCTAAGGTCTATACATTTGCCTGCAAAACTCAGGATGTCTTTGTTTTTAAAAGCAGAGTAGTTTTTTATTGTATAAATGAACCATATCTTCGTTATTCATTCTTTTGTTGAGGGGTATCTGGGTTGTTTCCAATTTCTAGCAATAACAATTAAAGCTGCTATGAACATAGTGGAGCATGAGTCCTTGTGGTATGGTGGAGCATCTCTTGGATATATGCCCAGGAGCAGTATAACTGGGTTTATAGGAAGAACTATTACCAGTGTTCTGAGAAACCACTAGATTGATTTCTAGAGTCTTCTCATTGCTGCACAGCCTCACCATCATGTGTTGTTGCTTGAAATTTTAATCTTAGCTACTAGGTATAATACATAATCTCAGGGTCAGTTTGATTTTCTTCTCTCTGATGACTAAAGATATTAAACATTTCTTTAAGCGTTTCTCATCTATTCAAGAGTCCTAGCTTGAGAATTTTCTGTATAGATCTGTACCATTTTTAATTGGTTTGTTTAGTTTGTTGGTATCTAACTTCTTGAGTTCTTCTGGTATTTTGGATAGTAGCTTTCTTTGGTGTAGGTTGGTGAAGACCTTTTCTCAATCTTTAGACTGCTATTGTGTCATATTGTCAATGTCCTTTACCTTACAGAAGCTTTTCAGTTTATTAAGGTCCATTTATTAATTGTTAATCTTAGTGCCTAAGCTATGGGTTTTCTGTTCAGGAAGTTGTCTCCTATACTGATGAGTCCGAGGCTTTTCTCCAGTTTCTGTTCTATTATATTTAGTGTATCTGATTTTACTTTGAAGTATTTGTTCCACTTGTACTTGATGTTTGTGCAGGGTGATAGATATGGATCTATTTGCAATCTTCTACATGCAGAATCCAGTTCATCCAGCACCATTTTTGAAGCTTCTTCTTTGTCCATATTATGGTATTACCCTCTTTATCAAAACTCAAGTGTCCATAGGTGTGTGTGTGTGTGCCGCACGTGTGCATATTTCAGAGTCTTCAATTTGATTCCAGTGATCAATCTGTTCCTATACCAATACCATGCAATTTTTATTACTATTGAATCTGTTGCACTGTTTTAAATCAGGTATGGTGACACCTCCAGAAGTTCTTTTATTGTTTTATTTATTCTGAGTTTTTTGTTTCTCCAGATGAAGTTGAAAATTATTCTTTCAATGTAAAGAATTGTGTTAGAATTTTGATGGGAATTGCATTGAATCTGTAGATCGTTTCTGGTAAGATAGTAATATTTACTGTTTGCTATGCTGGTTGATGAGCATGGATGATCTTTCCATCTTGTAATATCTTCTGCATTTTTTTTTCTTCAGAGCCTTGTAGTGCTTGTCATACTGATCTTTTCCTTGTGTGGTTAGAGTTACACCATGAGATTTTATATTATTTATGGCTATTGTAAAAGAGTGTCATTTCCATGATTTCTTTCTTAGCCCATTTATTGCTTATATAAGGAGGGATATGAATTATTTTTGTTAGTTTGTTACCCAGTCATGTTATTTTAGGTGTTTATCAGCTATAGTAGTTATCCAGTAGAATTTTTTCAGGTCACTTATGTACACTTTCTTAAAATATGTGAATAGCAATAATTTTATTTCTTCCTTTCCAGGTTGTATCCCTTGATTTTCTTTAGTTGTCTTATTGCTCTAGCTAGAACTTCAAATACTATATTGTATAGATAGTGAGAGAGTGGACAGCCTTGTCTTGTCCTTGGTTTTTGTGGAATTGCTTAAGTTTCTCTCCGTTTAACTTGATGCTGACTACTTGCTTGCTGTATATTTCTTTTATTATGTTTAGGTATGCACCCTGTATCCGTGATCTCTTCAAGACTTTTTAACATGATGTATGGTTGGATTTTATCAAATGCTTTTTCCTCATCTGATGAGATGATCATGTGATTTTTTTTCTTTTCATTTTGTTTATATGGTGGATTACATTGATGGATTTTCATATATTTAATACCCCTGCATCCCTGAGATGAAGTCTACTTGATCATGGTGGATGATGTTTTTTAATGTGTTTTTGGATTTGGTTTGGAAGTATTTTATTTCCTATTTTATATCAATGTTCATGATGAAAATTCATGAGAATCTCTTTCTTGTTGAGTCTCTATCAACTAAAAGGGAAAGTTCCTTTCAGACCTTCTATTGAAAAGTATTCATTTCATTTTATTTTAATTTAACCACTTGCTTCACTTTATTGCTATTAGTATGACTAGTACAATCTTAAATTATTTTCCTTGTAGTTTTACCTCTTGACATACATATGGTTTATAAGGAGATGTCAAAATGAATATAATTGTATTTATTATGTAGACAAGAGGAGTCAGACATATTTATTCATTTGAAAATTAGAGTTGTGCAATCAGATACTGTGAGGTGTGTCTGCACGAGAAGTCTGAGTTTGCTATGGATTCCTATGTCGCCTTTTTTCCTTTTGAATTTGGTGATTGGTTATAAAATCCAAAGTCAAGGAGCAAATTGAGTGTCAGAAAGCATTGCACTTACACTTCTGTATAAGAGTGGCATTATATATTTGTTTGTATTTATTTCCACAACCCATTTGATGTTATTTTATTTATATATATTACAGTGAAAAGGTTCAGTATATTTTTGGTTTGTATATCACATTCAGTCTTTAAAACATTGGGTTTTGAAAGCACTGGTGTTTCCTATTTTAAATATTATCAAACATTTGCTTAAATTAGTTGGCCAAATATTTAAGCTCCACGTTACGTTGATGTCACTGTGTATATTCTTATACCACACCACAGTGTCTTATTTACTATGGCTCTGAGGCTCCTTTTTAAGATAAGGAAAATGAGTTTTCCAAGTACGTTTTTTCACTATATTGACTCATTCAACAGCAGCATTTGTCTTGGTGTAGGGTAGCTTTTCAATAACATCAAAGAATCAGCTAAGAGAGTAGAATTTCATTGAACTATTAGATAAAATTGGGGAGTACTGGTAACTGTATTAGTTTTGTGGGATGCCTACAAAGTACCAACATGAGTTTGCATAAACCAAAATATTTATTTTCTTACAATTTTGGCATCAAACTATGAGGTGAGGTATTTAAAAGACTAGCTCCTTCTCTGGGAGATGAGGAGAATTCTGCTTCCCCTGTTCTCTGACTTCTGGTTGGTTTTTGTTTTAAATTCAGCTTTGAAATTTGTTACAGGTGGTACGTGCCCTGGGAATTCATTGTTTCTCTCTGTACCTATTTCTTTCTCTTCACTCATTACTCCTTGTATAAAGACAGCAGAAACAGGATTAGGTGCTTATCACATTCCAATAAGTATGATGATCTTTACTGATTACTACAGTAAATCTATTTCCCTATAAGAGTTATTACAGTTAGGGCTTTTTAGCTAAGGGATTTTTGAGGAACACCATTCAAGCCATCAAACCAACTTGAGTAGGCTTATTGTTTTCATGTTTTTGATGTGGATCCTTTAAAATATGTAGGTTTTCTTTAATTTTCCACCATGTTTTATCATTTTTAGTATATAAATATTGCATTTCTTTCATTAAATCTATTTGTATATTTTTGAGCTACTTCTGATGGCTATTGTAATAGCCCCCCCTTAACTAATTATTCAATTCATGAGCTCATCTTATCTAATTACTCATCAGAGAGAGGAGAGAGAGAGAGAGAGAGAGAGAGAGAGAGAGGAGAGGGAGGGAGAATGGGAGAGAGAAAGGGAGGGAGACAGAAAGGGAGGGAGGGAGAGAGAGGGCACAACTTACTGAACCCATATACTGGTGTTTGGATGGTCCAGGAATTTTTTTAAATGTTGACTGTACATGGTGTCATATGTGAACAGAGATTGTGTTACTTTCTGGCTCTAACGTAAACATCTTTTGCCCCTCCCCAATTTTCCTGACTAGAACTTACAGTACAATGTTAGATGTAGGAACAGCAGGCATCATGGTCTTCGTTTTAATCTGTAGAAGATTTTCTCATAGAACAAGATAGACTTGACACATTAGGTGGGATACATAGTTATTAGGACTTAAGTTTGATATGTGAGCTGGTCAAATCTCTATTATTTATGTTATTTATTTTTCTCTGCTTCTATTGTCTTTACTTTGAAGTTTCTCATTTCTTCCAGAGTTTCTGAATATTTAGAACATATGCCTATATAAGGAGAAAGTATTATTTTATATTTTCTGGGTTAATAAAATCAAATGCTTCTATTCGTTGTGAAATAATTTTAAAGGCCTGTATGTTTAAAACACAGTTTCTCGCCATACTGGTGTGTTTTGAGAGAAAAGGCTAGAGTGGAATTCTTAAAATGCTCTTCAGCTCTCTCCATTGACATCACTTTCTTGAAAGAAATCTAAATGCATCCATTAAGAAAGTACGCTTCTGTTCAATTTTGATGTAAGAAAAACTTAGACATCATGCAGACATAAAGAAAAGACAATTACGCTATGGTTCACAGACCTAGAGAAGCTACTTAACAACGAGGGCTTAACAGGGATACAAGGAGCTCCCTAGTTAGAAGGATTAGATTACAGTTTGTGGATAGAGTTAAGGCAGATGGGGTTGTGAATAGGAGGGATAATGTGTGTGTGGGGGGGTGGCATGGAAAATACTGAGAGAAATAACTGGATTTAGGGGCATTTGGGGGGTCAGATAGATACCCACTGCAATGGAAACTCCATGGAATCTGCAAGAGTAACCCTAGAAAAGACTACTTGTAGTGGAAGTCTGAAACAGAACTCTTCAGTACACAAGAAAGGCTTTAAGGGGAAGGATTGGGACATCAATCCAGCCTACCAAACTTTAGTTCTCAGTTTTTCCTGCCTACAATTTTTTCTGGGATCAGAGCCTAGCAAAATCATCATCAAGGGACCAGCAACTGTATGCAGATGCAAATTTCCACAGGAAACATTAAGTAGAGCTTCAGGAGTCCCGCAGAGGAGGGCACTGGTGGAACCAGAGACATCATGGATACAGCAAGAGAATACAGTCCACAGAATTAAGTGACTGGGACTCATGGAGACTCACAGAGATCAGGAAGCCTGGAAGTTCTGACCTAGAACTTCCATAATAGCTAAGCTTAATAGCTTGGTTTCCTTGTGGGAATCGTTTTTGTTTTGTTTGTTTGTTTGTTTGTTTTTTATAATGTGATATTTTATTGGATATTTTCTTTATTTACATAGCTGCCTTATTTATACAAGTCAGAAGCTGGAAAGAACCCATATGTCATTCCACAGAGGAATGAATACAGAAAATGTGGTACATTTACACAATAGAGTACTACTCAGCTATTAAAAACAATGAATTCATCAAATTCTTAGGCAAATGGATGAAACTAGAAAATATCATTCTGAGTGAGGTAACCCAATCACAAAAGAACATACATGGTATGCAATCATTGATATTAGCCTAAAAGCTCAGAATACCCAAGACACAATTCGCAGACCACTTGAAGCTCTAGAAGAAGGAAGACCAAGTGTGGATGCTTCAGTCCTTAGAAGGTGGAACAAAGTACCCACTGGAGGAAATATGGGACAAAGTGTGGAGAAGAGACTGAAGCAAAAGCCATCCAGGCACTGCCCTACCTGGTATCCATCCCATTCACAGACACCAAACTTAGACAATACTGCAGAAGCCAAGAAGTGTTTGCTGATAGG
The DNA here is from genome assembly GCA_021653895.1 of Mastomys natalensis. Lineage (NCBI taxonomy): Eukaryota > Metazoa > Chordata > Mammalia > Rodentia > Muridae > Mastomys > Mastomys natalensis. The sequence continues at coordinate 542,891 of JAJTUV010000532.1, forward strand.
AGCCTTGTGGGAATCTTAACAGTGCGGACATGGGATGTCCTTGATTCTTTTGCCTAATTGTGGAACACTTTTCCTCCTATTGAGTTGCCTTGTCCAGTCTTGATGTGACGGTATGTGCCTGGTCTTATTGTAGCTTCCTATTCCTTGTTTTGTTGATACTGGAGACTTTCTCTTTTCTGAGGGGAGACAAATTTGGGTGGATCTGGGGAAAGGTAAGGAGGGGAGAATGGCTGAGGGAGTGGAGGGGAACATGCAGTCAGCAGAGCCTTCTTGTCATTAAAAATATTATCTAATTCTCTCTGCATCATGTAAATTCAAGAAGGTTCTCTGTTTTCACAAATAAAATTCAGCAAAGAGTAAACATTCTGCTAGCACATCACTCTATAATTCTTGTTTATACTCTGGTAACTTGTGCACTCATCCCCCAAAGATGCTAAACTATCTTTGCGCTACCATGTAAGCAAAATATGCTAATAAAAGCAGACAAGAAATGGGGACTAATCTATTAGTCATTAACTCTTTTCTTTCTCTGAGTATGTTGCATGAGGAGAGTTGTGACAGAGAATTGCTTCTTCCAGGAATGTTAGGTGCCTTCTGAGATATGTTTTCTTTGCTGCTCTGAGATATGGCTCTATCTATCTTAATGAAGCTCTGATATATGGATTAAATAAACATTTCTCAGTGTTACCTGAAAATATTTTCATAGACAAATCGATTATAAATGTCATAAGTAGATATGTTAACAAATAATAGTTTATTCTCACAACAAACAGATAGATAAGTCATTCCAATATTATAATTTCAGACAAGGGATTTACTCAAATCTTATAGGAACTACATGTATCCAGACCAAGAATAGCCAGCTAATGCATATGCCCATGAATGGCTTTAGTGGGGGTTTGTCAACAAGGCCTGTTTTGTTTTCTGGGTCTGTAAATTACTGCTGGGATATGTTCGATAGAACAGGGGAAATAGGCAGCAGAATGAATCTTCACATTTTCATAGTTTTCCTGTCTCATTTTATTTTCTCAGACTGTTTTTATTTTATGGATCTCTTTTTTTCTACTCTTTTCTACTTCAACAATTGCTCTCATTAAGCCAACAATGATATCATTGTTCAACAGCACACTCCCTACTCTAGTGGCCATAATTCATCTCTTTGCTACATTTAACATAGGTGATGCTTGTCTTCTTGAAATTCATTGCTTCCTAGGACTCTCACCCTATATTGTATCTCCTTCTATTCTGTCATCATAAGGAACTATATAGTTCTGCTCTTTTGTGCTTCATTTTTCCCATGCATTAGCCGACCGTTTAGTAATTGCATTCTTAATCATCTTCTCACTGGGGGATCACCTAGCAAATGTAAAACTGATGATTCCAACACTGTACTCTAGGTTCTGGACTAAAGATTTCTTCTTAGCTCCATTTCCTTCAGTGTTTTTGATAGTTTCTATTGGTGGTAAATGATCTCTCACATCACAAATGTTACTTCCGTAATGAACAGGGTGGGCACTCATAGATTAAGCCAAAGGGGGACAAAATAATTTTGGAAAAATGATTGCATTTAAAGTAAAAGTTTATAGAAATTTTATCTTATCATTATGCCCTAAAATGTATTGCAACAAACATTTTTATGTAATATCTACATTTTATTCAATTCTATAGATGATAAAAATATAATGAATACACAGTAACATACATATATCATGACATTAAGTACCATATATTTTGATGTGTATTACAGTAGTGTGTGTGTATGTGTGTGTGTTTGTGTGTGTTTGTGTGTATGTGTGTGTGTTTGTGCATGTCCTGGAACAAATCCATATGATAACATTTGAAACATTTACCTCCCTTTGTACCTTTATTAAATGACACTACTCTCTAGCTAACCAGACAAATTATTCTTTCAAAAGTTTTGCTAGCTACTGTCTATAATCAGACACAAGGTCATGTTCAGTCATCTCAGACCTATTCTCTAGTCTCCCACATTGTTATAGTTAAAGTAAAATTTTCCAGTGATTTTTTTAATGGCAGATATGGAGTAGGACAAGAAAAAGGATTAAATGAAGAGAAGACAACGTCAATTTGGCAAAAAAAAATTATAAGATCAGTAGATTCTAAAATCCATTCTGTAAGAAGTTATATTACCTATATTTAAAGATTGATACAGGAAGAATTCATGCAGATTACCTTAGGTTAATAATTTATTTTATTAGTTCAACATTTTTTATGGACCGTTATAAACAATGTTTATTGGTTACATATTTGTAGTAACCAAGAATGGCAAAATAATTAGCAGCATCTGTATATTAAAGGGCCAAGTCATAGCAGTTGATGGCACATCAGCATGGCCTGAGAGGTGTAGGTGTCTTCATTTGAGAGTGTTGTTATGTTGACATATCTAAGTTAAAATAATGTTTCAATAATGACTATATAGTTTGATAAAAATAGATGAATCAGTATACATGTAAATCTTATATAGCTGTTGATATATACTGAAAAAACTTATTTATAAGTATAATTGTGAAATTGAATTTATTGCAAATAGAATTATTCCAAATTGTATAGTAGTTTATTTTGAGATGAAGTGTAAACCTTACTGGAAAATAATAGTTGAATTGTATTGTTATTAAAATAGCATTTGTAAGACTCCACAATCTGAAGCTACATGTCACTAAGGTGAGTTGAGTTAACTAAGGTTAATATAAAATTGGTATGAATTAATTATATAACCTGACTACATATCTAAAAGCTCTTCCTTAGTTCAAAATAAAAGTTCTAAAAAAAAGCAAAGAAACAAAGAAAGAAAAGAAACAGGTGAGTTTATAATGGAATAACTAGATCCAAATATGAAAAATTAGAAGGAACCTATTATTGTTGTTGTTGTTGTTGTTATTATTATTAATTTTACTTGCTCGTTGATCATAACCTTGGCTAAGATATAGCAAAAAGGAATAAACATGTTCCTACTACTCATGCATTAGTGCATGGTGTTAGGTTTTGGTTTATAGAAACCTTTATCTATGATTCATGGCAATCTCTAAATTTAGTGTCTAAGCAGGTTTTACTTATGAGACCATTGTGAAGCCACAAACATGAAGAAAGTGTTTAATTTTTAATAGTTTTACAAATAATTTCTAAGTCAGAATCAGGAAGGAAACTGCAGACATCCATAGCGGCTATCATCATCACACAGATGCATTGTCTTACTTTTTATTGGAAATGATATTACGGCTCTAAAGCATCATCCGTTTGAGTCATCCTGCCTTGCATTCCATTCCTAATCCTTATATTAATGTCACAGTTTTTCCCTACAAAAATGCTGATGCAATGGACGCTCTTATAATACAGCTGTCAACTTCTCCAATTACCATGTTTCTGAGAAGAACCCACACACATATAATTTTCCCTCCCCTATCTCGCTATTGACAGGCTTTCTAATGCAACAATCATACTGTCATGTGCTCTAAAACATAAAGGCTATAGTAAATATTTTGTGCGTCTTCTTTCAAAGCTTTGCATGTCTTAATATCTCAGTAAACAGTAATTGTTCTCTATATGATTTATTATATACATCTAACCATTGACATAATTCCTTTAATCCACATATTATTTAAACTTTTATTTCAAATAATGGTTTGTATCTCATATTATACACTTACTTTTACTTTGACAGACAAATAACTCTAAAGTTGTGTGTCATTGCAACATCTAAGTCCATGGCTCCTGTTGTCTTCTTCCCATCACATTATTCCAGGAAACATTTTATTCTGAATCCAAACTACAGTTTAAAGACAGAGCTCCTTACCATGGACTTTTATTGTGACATTGATTGGTCAAGGAAAATTTGACTTTGTATTTGCCACTTTGTGTGTATGTATGAGCGTGCGTGTGCATGTGCGTGTGTGTGTGTGTGTGTGTGTGTGTGTGTGTGTGTGTATAGTCAGATTGTACCCATAAGAGTTTCTTCTACCCCAGGTTTTAAGTTTCTTGGTTTTAGAGGCTTGCCAATCTTAGTGTAAAAACATTGAATGAAAATCTGTAGAAGTATGCAATTTAAGTTTTAAATAACTTTTAATGTAATTATTGTTTGTTTTAAGACTGGGTCTCATACTTTTTATTATTGGCTTAAATTTACTATATGGTTCTGGATTTCTGACTCTCCCACCTTTACTTCGTAAATATAGGAGAGTGGAGAGTGCTGTGGAGCTATCTTTGAACATGGCTGAACCTTTCTTGTCTTAGAAGATAAGGTCATTGAAAACTCAAGAGCTACCAATGTTGCACTGAGTCAGTACTTTTGGGATTCTTGTCTTCTACGTGTGAAGGATAAAATTGGCAGACTACAGAAGGTGAGATTTTAGAGTTATATTTATTATATATTCAGGATTCAAAGGGAGGATAAGAAGGAGTGATGGAAGTAGGGGGAAGAGAGGGAGAAGGAGAGAGAATGAAAAGGATGGAGAGAGTGAAGGGGAGGGGAGAGTGAAAGGAAAAGAGGCAGGAAGGGAGGGACAGAGACAGGGAGAGGGAGATAGGGAGAGGGGAAGGGGAGGGGAGGAGAGAGAGAGAAAGAGAGAGAGAGAGAGAGGAGAGAGAGAGAGAGAGAGAGAGAGAGAGAGAGATTATAGAACCAATAGTAGAATTTCAGCAAAAATGGTACCATCACTAGTAGTGTGGGTACTTTTGAATGTCTCATGGCAGAAGCTGGGGTAGCATACTCAGAGGGGAAGCTGATTATTTTAGTTGTCCCAAACAGATACCCAAACAGAAACGCAGTTTGAGATACATAGTCTCCTTTAATCCTTAGGCAGAGATGCTCATTCTGGAAATGACGGAGTAATTCGAGCTGAGTTCTCTTATATCATCCATAGCCTCCAGTGAGGCTATTCTTAGAGCTGTTGCACTTTTTGTCTAATGAATTTCTTGGATTGTAACCTAGTACTAATATACCTCCTACCTGTCTAACCACTTTCTATCTCTGGTTCTTAAATTATGTACCAGTATTACAAGTGTGTACCATCATGCCTGAGCACTAACACACACGCACACCGCGCGCACACACACACACACACATGCACACACACTCACTGTTGGTAGTCTCTTATTTAACATAAATAATTTATAGATTATACCTTATCATTACTCCCTACAGAGAGGACAAAGCAGGCTGTTCGTTGGTTTGGTTTTATACTTTTTCAGCCACACTTGGGAATGGGGTGCCTTCTGTGTAGATATAAGACACTCCATGTATTAAAATCACTTCTACAAGTGGCACTTAGGAACTCTTCTCAAAGAAACTCTTTTGTATATTGCTTGTGATACATGAGGGAGATGGCAAAAGGAAGATTCTCCTCTGATGTCTTGTTTCTGTTGTAATTATCCTGGCAGTGAGGATACAGAAGGAAGAACAGAGGCTGGGAGGGTGGCAAGGAGTTTCTATTCCTCTCCAGGACTGCTGGGTAGCTGCCATAGTAAAGATGAACTTTAGGGTATGGTCTTTCCAGTTATCCTAGAATCAGCTTCATTAAAGATATCCTTCTTAGAGTTGAATATGAGGTCCACAGAGTCTCTATTCAGTGACATCCTGATTATGTTTTATGAGAAACCAGAATCCTGGTTCTATTAGGCTCTTTCTTTAAGAATGTAGACGATGATAATTCTAACCTTGGGCTTTTACTCTCCCAGTCCTGGGTTTTCATCTGCTTCCTGCCATTTAATAATTTATGAGACCTCAGCATTTCTATTTTGCCTTTTTAGCTTTCTAATAAGATGTTAACAATTATTCACATTAAAGGCTCTCTGTTAGTCTAACTTATGTGGCTTCTATTTCTTTACTGGATTCTAACTTACAAGAATAAAACTGAATCATTGGTTAATTAAAGTGCCTCCAAAACAGACAAGGCTATATTTCAACTTCTAAAGGAGCCTTTAGAGCGATGGGAGGAATAAGTTAAGTGGTTTTCTCATGTCAGTCCCAGAGGCACAAATTTCAACTCTTTGGTAAAACCTTTTTCTCCATAGTGATCTCACCCTTAACTCTCATTCTCATGGACTTGAATTGTCTTGCTCTTCATCTCAGAGGAGTCAGAGACATGAGCAGTATTCTTCATAATGAAGCCACCAGTGACAGAAGCAATGACGAAATCACAGGACTTCCAAAGTATCAGTATGAGTGCTGAATTTCTGTTTGATTATTTCTTATTCTAAAACAGTGGTTATTCTTGCCAATATTATAGGCTCTGTTAACTGACACAGAGAATTATCAAGCTATAGTATTTTTTCAAGTATAAGTTCTCTCATTCACAAAAATATTTTGTACGTGCAAGTGTGTTGCAAAGTACAGATGTGTAAGGAAGGGAAAGACATATTATTAAAATTTTGTTAATTGTATATATTTTCCTACCACAATTGTAAGACCTATTCTATCATTTAACATTTATTGTCATTCAAACAAGCTTAGATGTATATATTTTTACTCCTTCTATAGCAAGAATTTCTATGGACATCTAGTTTCTGAAAGTCAGAGTCTATTACCTCATTTCTTTCAACTACCCTTGTGTAATAATGTCTGCACTGTCAAATAAATGTAATGTCGTTGATAAGGCATCATTAACACACACACACACACACACACACACACACAACAAACCAACGGTGCTTAGAAATTTACAAAGAGTTTACAGGCAATGACTAAATAAAAATAAAAATATTTGAATCAAAATTTAACAAAAAATAATAAACTTAAAAAAATCTCTGGTCGGGCCTCAGTGACAGAAGAGGACACCTAACCCTCAAGAGACTTGAGGCTTCAGGGAGCGAGGAAGTCTGGTGAGGTGGTGGTGGTGGCTGGGGACATCCTCTTGGAGATGGAGGGAGGAGATATAGAATGGGGAAAGGTCAGTGGGAAGACTACCAGGAGAAGGATGAAGACTGGACTGTAAACAAGGATTAAAGAATAAAAAAAAATTTAAAATCTCTTTGTAGAGTAGCCACACAAAGTAAGTATTTTAGAAACAATTAAAATCTTTAAAATATGACTTGCTAATATCTTCATTAAAATATAATAGTCATTATTCTTCTATTGCATTTGGTAAACCTGACCAAGAAATTGGTCATTTTAAAGGCCTTAAAATTCATATTTTCCATAACATTGTTACCTTCGTTCTCCGATTTTGAGTAAAATACTTTTTTTTTTTCACATTACAAAATATAACAAGAACCATAGAATGTCAAGGGATGTTTGCCTGCGTTTGGGTCTCTTCTAAACTGGGCTGCCGTGTCTAGCATCAATAGAAGTTGTGCCTCATCTTCTGCAATTTGAAATGCTAAGGCTGGTTGATATTCATGGGAACCCTCCTCTTCTCTGAGGAGAGGAGGAAGAGTGTGAATAAGCTGAGAGGGAGAGGCAATAGCTGAAATTAGGATGGAAAGGAATAACTTAATAACAATAAGTAAATAAATAGTACATGGTTGCTCTTCTCATGTATACATGTGCACCACTTGAGTACCTGTTGCTGACAGATGCCAAGAGATGCAATCGGATCCCCTAAACTGGAAATTACAGACAGCTGTGACTCTCCATGTGGATGATGGGAACTGACCAATGGTCTGTGCTAGAGCAGCCAGTGATCTTAACCACTGGGACACCTTTCCAGATTCTTAAATTCCTTTGAAATTGCTTTTGAACATATATTTTGTTCACTGCCTGTTTCCAGACAACAGGTGGTAGTGTCTGCAGAGGAGATCAGCTGTGATTATCACAACTAGTGCAAAAGCCGCCTCTGAAAATATCTAGATGAAAAAAAATCATCTCTTTTTTAAAGATTTATTTATTTATTTATTTAATGTATATAACTATCTGTCTTCAGACACACTAGAAGAGGGCATCAGATCCCATTATCATGATGAGCTACCATGTGTTTGTGGGGAATTGAACTCAGGACCTCTGAAATTGCAGCCAGGACTTTTAACTGTTGAGCCTTCTCTCCAGCCCAGAAACTTTCATCTGTGAAACTAAGTTTACCCTTTTTTTTTTTTTTTTTTAACCAGACAGAAATTTATGAATGAAAGTCTTATCAACAATGTACTAAATATAGGGCAAATTTCTTCTATGTCTCACAGGAAACTAGATTTATTAAAGTATTGATAAATCTGAGCCTGCCTGCAAAAAACTTCTTATAGTTTCACGCATATAGTTGGATGGGAGTCAAAACATTTTAAATTGCATGTCTTTTCCTGCCAGATAATCAGAAATCTTTGCTGCTGCTGCTGCTGCTGCCACTGCTGCTGCTGCTGCTGCTGCTGCTGCCACTGCTGCTACTGCTGCTGCTGGTAGTGTCATTGCTGTTGCTTGTGCTGCTGCTACTGTTGTTATGGCTGCTGCTATTCCTGCTGCTGCTGCTGTTGCTGCTGTTGGCACTGGTGCTGATGTCTTTGTTGTTGCTGTTACAGCTGCTGTTGTTGCTGCTGCTGCTCTTGTCATCTCCATTTCTTTCTTCCTCCACTTTCAGGAGCCCCTGAAAACAGCAAGCCTCCCTCCCCACAGCTGTCTTGGCTCCTGCACACAGCTATGCCTTTCTCTGGCTGCTCACTCTGACTATTGGCAGACAGAAAATGAACAGGCTGCAGAATCAACCCATTAGTGTCAACCTAATCCCCTGTAATGGGATCCACTGTGGCCAAGACGAGGCACCAGTCCCTTTTCCCCTTCCTCATGTATCCTGCCTCTTCACCCAGCACTGTATCAAGTAGTTAATGGAAGGGATGATAGCACTGTGTTTGCCGCCACCTTTTGAAGAAAACCAGAAGGATGCCATTGGGAGGTTGAAGTTACATATTAGAGAACTTGGAAAAGGTAAGTATTTTTAGAGTAAAAAGAATAATATGGAGGTATGGTCACATATATTTTTGAACTATGCATATTTTAGAAAAATATATTTTGAATTATGCTTATAGTTGTACGGCATTAAAATTTTGAAAATGCTATACAAGCAGTTCCATCAGGATTATGTATTCTTATTCAAAAAATGGGGAGGGCAGAGAGAAGAAACGATCTTGATCTGCTCCTGATCCTCCTGACTCTTCGTCAGAACTACTGTGGTTGCAGGCATGAGCCACCACAGCCCGGATTTTAGTTGGAGCTTGACATCAAACCTAAGTTTTTGTGAATGTTTTATAAGAACTCTATAACCTGTGCTATATCCCTAGGGCAGAAACGTATTAATGGTAGTGGGAGGAGCAAGCTCTGAGACTAACAGAATATTTCTGACTTAAAATACATAGCTGAAGAATGATGCTTTGTAACTATTAATTTATATTTAAAGTCAACTGTGATGAACTAATGTATAATCCTCAAGGGTCTCCACAATCGACCTATGTCCTGAAGCCAGATCTCACGTGGGCTTGGAATAACAACAGCACAAACTATATGGAAATCTAAAGCAAACCTTGCATTGCAGGATTGTGTTTCTGCCTAACGCCTGGCACAGTCATCCGTTCACACACCTTCTTCAGTTTTACAAGCAGCTGCAATCTACCATTTTATTTCTTTCCATGTGAGATTATTCTCCCTTTAGAATTTTATTTTTTTACTTTAGTTTTAGAGACTTTAATGATACTTGCTTAAAATTTCAGGGCCACATCTGGGCACTTTGCAGAGGAAAGGATTTTAATTAGAGAAAGGAGAGAATATTGGGTAGGCCAAAATTGTTGAAGAACATCTGGGTTCTTTCCAGTTTCTGGCTATTATAAATAAGGCTGCTATGAACATAGTAGAGCATGTGTCCTTGTTATATATTAGAGCATCTTCTGGGTATATGCCCAGGAGTGGTACATCTGGGTCCTCAGGTAGTGCTATGTCCAATTTTCTGAGGAACCGTGAAACTGATTTCCAGAGTGGTTGCACCAGCTTGCAATCCCACCAACAATGAAGGATTGTTCCTCCTTCTCCGCATCTTCACCAGCATCTGCTATCACCTGAGGTTTTGATATTAGCCATTCTGACTGGTGTGAGTTATTTATAGTAGCCAGAAACTGGAAAGAACCCAGATCTCCTTCAACAGAGGAATGGATACAGAAAATGTGGTACATTTACACAATGGAATATTATTCAACTATTAAAAACAATCATTTTGAGAAATTCTTAAGTAAATGGATGGAACTAGAAAATATCATCCTGAGTGAGGTAACCCAATCACAAAAGAACACACATGGTATACACTCACTGATAATTGGATATTAGCCCAAAAGCTCACAAGATCCAAGATACAACTCACAGACCACATGAAGCTCATGAACAAGGAAGATCAAAGTGTGGGTGCTTCGGTCCTTCTTAGAAGGAGTAACAAAATACTCAAGGGAGCAAATATGGAGACAAAGTGTGGGACAGAAACTAAAGGAGGGGTCGTCCAGAGACTTTTTCACCTGGGTATCCATCTCTTGTGCAGTAACCAAAGGTAGATGCTGATATGGATGCCAGGATGTGCATGCTGACTGGAGCCTGATATAACTGTCTCCTTAGAGATCTACCAGAGCCTGAAATATACAGAGACAAATGCTCACAGCTAAGCATTGAACTGATCAAGGGGTTCCCAATGGAGGAGTGAGAGACAAGACTGAAGGAGCTGAAAGGGTTTTGCAACCCCATGGTGAAAGCAACAATACCAACAAACCAGAGCTTCCAGGATCTAAACCACCAGTCTGGAAGCACATAGGGAGGGACCCATGGCTCCAGCTCTATACATAGGGGAGGATTACATTGTCAGGCATATGTGAGTAAGGAAGTCCTTGGTCCAGTGAGGCTGGATGCCCTATTGTGGGAGAAATCATGGGTGGGGAGGTGGGTGTGGGAGGGTGGGTGGGGTCATATCCTCATGGAAGCAGGAGGAGGAGGGATGGGATAGGGGTTCCTGGTGGGGGGGAATGGGGAAAGTGGATTACATCATAAATGTATGTAAAATATCCAATAAAAACAAAACAAAAACAAACAAAAGGAAAAACCCAAAATTGTAATAGGATGTAAGATAGACCCTTATTTGTGTATCCAAAACAGGATACAAGAAAAAGCCATCACTGTTCTCCATCTCCCTTCCAACTTGTACCTGCAGGAATGCAAAGGAGAAAGAGGAAGGATACATTTCCATTTTATTGTGGAACACACTCAATACAAATGTCTAAGGGCTGTTTAACAATTCCATTTGTTAGATTCCACCTTGAAATCAGTTACATAAACTGTGGTTCCACCCATATCAGATGTGTGGAAAGCAAAGAATGTGAAGCATTATTTATTTATTTATTTATTTATTTATTTATTTATTCATGTATTTCTGATGACCCTGCCTTTCAAGATGTGGGTATGAAAAGTGGAGCACCTTGTAAAAGATTTTGGTACAGACTCATTTCCAACATCAGCAGGCACTTCTTCTTGTAAAAAATGTCACACTGTCCATCTGGAATTCAGTTTTGTGTTAAGAATTATGCCAAAGGATCTTGAGCTTCTGAGCCAAAATAGATTTCATCTCCCTCTGCCTTCGAAGAAACGCCAACCCAAACATGAGGCATAGTAAAATAATTGGGCAAGAGCTTGTATCTCAGCAAGAAACACAAGTATTCTAATGTCAGGACTTCAACTTGCAGGCCTTTCATCTAGTCAGTGGTCCACTCCACAACTCCTTTTACCTCAAAAGAGAACAGTATAGCTGTTGTTTGGACTGAAAGAATACAGTTGAACTACATACAACCTCTGCAGTTCACTGCAAACACACACACACACACACACAAGCAGCAGCATTCTTTATCAAATTTATTCTTATATAAATTTCAGTGGCTTTTAGTTAAAAACTTCCTCTGAAATTTTAATTTGATTAGCATTGATTGATTAAAATATTTACTTAAAAACTCTAAAGCCTCAGATTTCAAAGATAATACATTATTCTTTCTAAATCTCTGCTCCCATCTATTTTCTACCTTTTATTGATGTCTTGTTGGTTCTAAGCTACAGAACAGTAGTCCCAAGATTGAATGGCTGTATAGTTTTGAACCTTCAAATTTACAAACTTTTGAATTAGTGTCTGAGATTGTGTTTGCTCTTATCGGTTACTAGTGTTCAAAATTGTCAGCTGTTTGGTTTGAGTCTCTTTATTTAATTTTATTGGCCATGAATTTGTTTTTTTGTATCTCATAAGTTCAGCATTAAATTAAACTCATCTCCCTTCTTTCCTAAATCTGAGTTCAAGCTCCGCATATTCTACCACCATCATTTTATAACTAGAATATCTTCAATGATCAGAATTCTATCTCTCCCACTTCCTCCCAGAGCCAGATCAGTAGCCTTGTGGATACCTGCCCAGATGTTGCAGCCTGCATGCTTTCCAGGATGTTCACAGTGATCAAGAACACAGGAGGTCTGCAGTGAACAGGGCACAGGAGATGCACAGTAACTAGCAACACAGGAGGACTACTCTAACTAGAGACACAAGAGACCCACAGTAACCAGAGACAACATTGTCAGCCCTCACGTAGGTCACAGAAGTCTATCTGCCTCCAAGGAAGCCAGTCCTAGTTAGAGACACCTAGGCCAGTTAACACCATAGAGAAGCAGTTGGTCAGAGGTAAGCACAGGATCATAAGCGACAGTACCCAATGTAATTTGGGTTCAGTGCAACAGAACCCAATTCTTCTACCACAGCAAGCCCTAGCTACCCTAACACTCCTGTGGGGCAAGATAATGACCTAAAATCCCATCTGATGAAGATGATAGAGGCCTTTAAGGAGGATATAAATAACTCCATTACAGAAATACATGAAAGCACAGGCAGACATGTTGTAGCCCCTAAAGAAGAAACAAATAAATCGCTTAAATTAATACAGGAAAATACAATCAAGCAGGTAAAAGAATTGAACAAAAGGGTCCAAGAACTAAAATGGAAATAGAAACAATAAAGAAAACACAAAGGCACAAAGGGAGGCATCCCTAGAGATGGCCAACTTAGGAAAGAGATCTGGAGCTACAGTTGCAAGTGTCACCAACAGAATACAAGAGATAGAAGAGATAATCTCAGGTAGAGGGGTTGACCTTATCCAAAATGCCCAACACTGGGGAAAGGGAACTCAAAGAATCAACCTCCAATAGATAGACATGGCCACAATTGGAGAGAGAGTGTTACTAACCCACAGTCAAAACACCTGAACAGAATTGTTCCTGTCTAAAAGAGTGCAGGGAAAAACAGGAGAAGAGGCTGAAGGAAAGGCAGTGCAGTGACTGGCCCAACTTGGGATCCATTTCAAGGGGAGGCTCCAAGGCCTGACACTATTACTGATGCTATGGTGTGCTTACAGACAGGAGACTGGCATGGCTGTCCTCTGAGAGACCCAACAAGCAGCTAATTGAGACAGGTGCAGATGATTACACCCAACCATTGGACTGAAGTTGTGGACTCCTCTAGTTAAATTAGGGGATGAATTGAAGAAGCTGCAAGGGAGAGTGATTCCATTGGAAGACCAACAGTCTTAACTAACAAAGACCCCAGGGAGCTACCAGAAAGTGAGCCACCAACAAGGAACATACATGGGTTGGTCCAGTGTCCCTGGCCCATAGGTAGTAGCGACCTGCCTGGTCCAATGTCCATAACACATATATAGCAGAGGACTGCCTGCATGGTCTGGACTCAGTGAGAGAAATGTGCTTAATCCTGGAGAGATTTGAGAGACTTCAGGCCCCAGGGAAGGGAGAGGCTTGATGAGGAAGGGGAGCACTCTCTTGGAGGCAAGGGAAATAACAATGGAATGAGAAACTGTATGAGGGGGAATTGAGGGGGCAATGACTGGAATGTATATAAAATAAAATAATTAAAAAAATAATTCTCTTTTACACATACAATCACATTCCTCTAATATTAAAAGGATACATGCTTCTTATAGCATATCAAAATGAAATTTTTATTTCATAGTGTAGGTGATTAAAACCAAGTTCATACTTAAGCTTGTTGTGCCTTTCTGTTACGGGATTTCTTCTATCCCACCTATATTATTGACCAGAACACAATCAGGTTATTCTATCCCTGGGATTTACTGGGGTGGTAGTTCTAGGCACTACATCTATTCAATAACTGGTTTAAGTTCTTACTCAAATGTCAGCTGTCCATAAAACTTTTTCTCATTTTTGCTAATGAAAATTTTAAGGCACATTGCATCTTTCTATATTCCTGGATATTTTATATATGTCCTGTAAATATGTCTTCCTATATATACATGTATATAATGCTATATACATAGCACAGGGCCTTACTGGCAGAATCTATCATCACTTAGAGAAGCAGCATGGATCTGATGAATAAATTATATATTTTTGGACATAGATATGCATGACTTTCCAAAATGATAAGTGAAAAATTTTATTCATAGAGTTGAACAAAAATCCGTATATTCCATGCAGGACTTAGCTGTTGTTTATTTATGTACTTGGGGGCCCTATTAAAATTCAACTCATTGAATTGTGTCCATTGCATTTTATTAGTTATTAAATAAAACATTCAAGCTATCTGCTTTTATTTTCCAACAAGGTGACATTCATAGCATTACTGTCTAAATAGAAAATCAATGACAAACGATAATTTCCTCCATAGAAAATATTGGATTAAGGAAATACACATTCAAAAAACAATAGACTAATATAAATAAAAAATAATTGGGAACATTAATGATAAATGCTGCCACACTTGGAGAAGAAAGGAGAAGTATGGAAAACCCTCCCAAAAATTGCAATTAAAAATGTTATTAACAATCCCTAAAAAAACAAGAACAGTAAATGAGTCTTTAAGGATGCAAAGAGATATGATAAATTGTGAGACTCTAGATAATCACAATTAGCAAAATGGAGAATAATTAACAAAAACAAATGAGGGCATACATAGTGATAAATGAGGTTAGACTTGTTAAAGAACTACTCCATTATCTGCAGTGCCTTTTATAATGTTAGGAACAGACTCAGTTGAGGAAGAGAATTTTAAGTGAAAATAAACTTGGATGGGTATATATGCCCTATTACATTTAATGAAATGGCGGTCTAGCAGTGGGCCATCCACAGGAATTGGAATTTATAAGTAGATAAATGTTGAATCCTTAGGGAGGCAGCCTGTCTTCCGACTGCCACTCAGCTAAGTACTTGAAGATCAAGGTCACTAAAAATCCTTGTATTACCCATGTTTGCCTTTACTCTGAGTAGCTATGAATTGCACAGCAGGGTCGTATATCTCTGCTTTTTACTGTCATGTAGCTTCAGCTCATATAGTTTTCAATATGTAAGGTTTGCTGTCATTATTGGAAAATGATCTCAACCACAGAAATAATCTCTAGCAATATTAATTCAGTGATGTAAATTATTTTAATTATTCCTAGGCATTTCAAATGGAAACAGGATATTTGTTTTAAGAAAAATACTCTAATTTCATTATCTAGGATTTGTGTTCACATTAGTTCTAGAAATGATGGAACTATGAGACCTGCTTCCAGAAATTTCAGTTTTATCTGTACCGAATAAGTTATCTTACTCAATCATTACTGTTCGAATAAAGCTAGAATCATATACTCCATGGACTAAAACCTACATTGGCCCCTTAATGTCTACTGCCATAAATAGCTGCCTACTTGTTGGAATTTTTTGACATAGCAAAGACACAACTGGACAGAAAATACGTACAGGTTTCAAGGATATAGAATTTATTACTTTAGTTCTGATTATAGGATTTAAATTTGTTTTTTTGTTTAATAACATTAATAACATTTAATAACATTAATATAATTCTCTTTTCAGACAACCCATCTTTGTAATAATTTCCTGAAGGGACCATCCACATCCTGTAATATCTGACCCTGTTGTCATCTATAATGGAAATAGGTACATCTACATATATTTACATTTTGGTTCTTTAACATTCACAGAGACTCTTTATGAAGCCAATACTGTTTTTAAATATTAGGAACAGAAATTTAAGTTAGATAGGCATGTTTTAACCATTGGGCTACAATTAATGAAGGAAGATTGACAATGATCAAATGGTGAATGGAAAATATTTATTACAATGTATTGACTATAAAACAGAGGATGTAATGGAGAGTAGGTATAGTAAAGACAGCTTTCTTAGAAAAAAACAAATGTTATTCCTGAATTTGTAGGATATAGGCCTTTGATTTGAATGATACTGTTTATCTGATACTGTTTACAGAGAATCAGACAAATCAATGTTATTGGAATGAATTTCACAAAAGGCAGAACTGTGTTAGATCCCATCCAACATCTGCAGAGGACAAATACGGGCATCTAATAATATACACTTATTCTATGTAGAATGAGAAAGCTCACAGTTAGTTTTAATTAGAGGTACAATACTAATTTGATTTTTATTATTAAAATTCTGTGATTCTTCTCTTAAAATATATTGCAGGAGTGCAAAAGGAGAAGCAGAGAGATCAATTAGACTCTACTTGCAATGATCTAGATCAAAGATGTCTTTGATAGGAAGCACATAGATGACATGACACTCACCTCAGTGAATCAGGTTAACTGGAATGCAGTACTGAATTAGGGTGATGGCCTTTTCTTACTCTAGAATTGTTAATTATGGGATTCCTTTCAGGAAAAAAAATAGCTGTATCAAGGTGGTCACTCCTGTATGAGTTTGTAAATGAGATAAAACATTAGAATCGCATAGATACACTTGAAGCCAAGAATAAGTCAATGTATTTAAAGCAACAACTGAAAGAAATTGTCAAAAAAATATGGAGGAAAAAAGTTTACTGGATCATATCCATAGAATAGTGAGAAATCCTGTAAGGATTTCTGCAAATGAATTAGAGGAATGTAGATGCCTGTAAAGATTGAGTAGGAATACCCTGCAAGTGAGGGTTGCGGAATCAGAGAATGGAATATATATTCCTTCCCCCATCCTCTCTCCATATATATTCCTTTCCCTATAAAAGTATTCTTTCTTTCTATCTATCTATCTATCTATCTATCTATCTATCTATCTATCTATCTATCTATAGATATATATACCTTTCCTTATAAACGTATTTTATCTATCTATCTATCTATCTATCTATCTATCTATCTATCTATCTATCTATCTATCTATAGATATATATTCCTTTCCCTATTAATGTATCCTCCTCTGTCCCTCTCTCTGTCTCTCGTCTCTCTGTCTCTCTGTCTCTCCTGTCTCTCTCTGTCTCTCTCTCTCCTCTGTCTCTCTCTGTCTCTCTCTTCTCTCTCTGTCTCTCTCTGTCTCTCTCTCTCTCTCTCTTCTCTCTCTCTCTCTCTCTCTCTCTCTCTCTCTCTCTCTCTCTCCTTCTCTCTCTTTCTCTAAGTTTTGAATAGGAGAGAATAACCTGCAACAAAGCTCAGCCCTGGGCAACAACTTATTCCACTTTTTAGACTACAGTTTTTGTGTGTAGGTAATTATTTAGGGGTTGGAACTTGTCAAATTCCCCCAATCCATGTTATCATTGTGCAGATCTTATTTAGGCGACCATATTGTTATGATTACATGAGTTCAACTCTCTGTCATTCTAGTAGACACTGTCTTGCAGCAGGCAACCTGGTCTTTTGGCTTTCACAATCTTTCTCCTCTATCCTCCACCACCATTTTCCACAAACCTCAGGTATAGGAGTTTCACTATAGGCATATCAATTGGCTGGGCACTCTACAATCACTTAATATTTCCCATTTGACCAGTTTTAGAGCTTCATACTTGAGATCTGTTGCTAAAAGCTTCTTTGTTGAGAGGTGAGAGTTTTCTTTCCTTGAGGAACAATAATAAGAATTTAGAATATAGTTTAACAGTATATTGGTTGCAGAAAATGCCAGTATTATGCTCTCCTATAGGATTCATATTTGCATCAGTTACAGTTAGTTTGAGTTTACAGTACCAGGTACAAAATTCCTCCTACCGAGATTACTGTAAGTCCAACTAGACAGATGTTGGTTACCCCTAAGATAAAAGCACCACTAGTGGACCATTGGGAATATCATTCAGAGCAAGTCATTTTGGTTTGTAAGCTGTCAAGTTATCTGAGTAAAAATACCGATTTTCTCCATTAGCAACTTTTCTAGAATCTTCAAGTATTGTGTAATCCATTATCCAGGAAAGAGTATATATGTCAGTTCCAGCTTCATTATATCAAGGCCTCTGTTGGAAGGAAGTTTATGTCATTTTTAGCTAGAGTATCTTGCTTTTTTCCACTCCCAATAGTTAGGAAATGTAAACCACACAAATGACTTCAACTGATGGACAGATAATGAAAGTATAGTTCATGTGAGCAATGAAATTCTATTCATTTGTAAAGAAAAATGAAATTTGCAAGACAGTAGATGAAAATATGCTAAGTGAATTAACTCATATCCAGAAAGGCAAATGCCACATAGTCTCTCTTATTTGTGGACCCAAGCTCTGAGTTTTTAAATTGAGTGTACAACCTTAGGTAACCACAGAAGCAAGGAACATACAAAGGGAGATGGCACAAGGGAAGAAGGAACTGGAGAGCAGGATCATAGTACACAGGTGATACAGAAGAGGAAGGGGAAAAACAGGTAGGAGAGACTTTAAACGGAGTGAATTGAGAGAAAGTAATACCAAATGAGTGGAAGTAAGGGGAGATACATAACGCAAAGGATATTCGAAAATTCATAATGAAGTATAATTATATAATATTAATAAATATTTAATATATATAAATGAAATTATACCATGTGGAGTAATAATGCTTCTCACAAAATCTATAGCCTATCTAACAATAATTCTGTTGACAGACATGAGAAACTATCCTATAAGCTGTTAATTGAGAGGGCCCAAGTGAATTTCTAGACACTATATGACATGCTTATTACCCTTGACTACCTCAGTTACATTTTGAAGTAGAACCTTTATCCATTTCTTATGTTTTTAATATGGCCACTTATTGAGAAATGCTTCTGTGGAAGACAGGCTGTATTGTGGTGCTTTGAAAGTTAACAATAGCCAGCAAGGTAAGTAGTATGTTGCCATTTTATTTACTGAGTAAATGCGATAAAAATATTGTCCTAAGTTCACACACATTATTTGTAGCTGAACTTAAATTTCAACTTGTGTATGTATGACATGAATACACAATGGCTAGTCAATGGCTATATTTCCCATTGCAAGGGAATATGACTGTTAACAGCCAGCGGCTAGGTTTACTGTATATAAAATGTAATTGAAAGTGACATGTGTGTATGTTTGTTTAGATATATATTGGGCTAGGTTTACTGTATATAAAATATAATTGAAAGTGACATGTGTGTATGTTTGTTTAGATATGTACTGGGCCTACATGTGTATCTGTGAAAGCTGAATTTGAAATCAACTCTCTTCTTGAAAGACTTTATCTCTTCCAATTGTTGGGATTTTAAGTTACCATTGGACATTGGGGTGGAAGGTGACAAATCCAACTTTATATTCTGATATATGGCATTTTTTCCATTGGTCTTTAATTGATCAAGACCTATATTTTGTCTTCATATTTTAAAAATTCCTCTCTCATATAACACATTCAGTCTACAGTATTTCCACCATCAACTCCTCCCATTCCTGCCCCACTGCACTTTTCCCCCAGATTTTTTTCCTTTTCCATTTTTCTTCAGAAAAGAGCAGTCCTCCCAGGGATATCAACTGAAAAAGGCATATCAAGTTACAGTGCAACTAGCCACATACTAATACCAAGGCTGGACAAGGAGACTCAGTAGAAGAGAATGGGTCTCAAGAGCAGGTAAAGGAGTCAGGGACACACCTCCACACTTACTGTTAGGAGACCTACAAGAATACCAAGCTGTATAACTACAACATATCATGCAGGGTCCACGATTGCCGCTTCAGTCTGTGTGAAGCTCTATAAGCCTTGCTGTCACTAATTGTGTGGGCTGTGTTCTCTTGGCATCACTGACTATTACAATTCTGCTTTCCCTTCTTCTATAGAGTTACCTGGGCTCCTGCTAGAAAACCCAGCAAACACGTGGCAACACAGCCACCACATGGCCCCTCCCCCACTGCTTCTAAACCTGCTAAAGACAACAGAGAAGCACACCTGAGACCATTATTCCAAGTTTTTAATACTTTTCGCTCTAACAGGAATACCTGAAACAATGTTCGTGCTTTTCAACCCAAAATTTCTTGCCTTTTATTTAAACGTTTCTTTTTATCCCTAACACTCGTGATATCTGTCCAAATTTTTTCAACATTTTTGAGATTTAAGAGTTCAAAAGTCATCTAATCTACTTCCACAGGTCAAATCAACTCTACTGATAACCATTTCTCAATCCTTAGTTAACATTGATCAGTGCTTTTTAGTCATGTAGGGCAACGCCCCTACCAGCCCCTCCACAGGTAGAGGGCATGACTACAGGTGTCAGCCTCAAGAGATTTCCATATTAATGAGATACCTGAAGGCCAGAGGGCATAGCCAATTAAGTATTCCTTCCCAGACCTTCTCCTTACAAAAGGAGAGGTGGGGGTTACAACCAGATTCATCCACAATCCACCATGACAATAAACCTTTTAAACCATGGACTTCATTGTGTCTTTGGGGCCCTGCCGTGGGGAACCTGGAGAAGGCCTTTGACTACTGAGTTGCTGTTTAATCTCCCGCCAGAGATTTCTCTACCTTCTTGCCTCAGAGGCGACCAATTCAATCAAGCTAGCCAAGCCAGCGACCCAGCCAAGTGAGTCCCAGTAACAAAGAGTCTCTACCTACGTGGAGCTGTCGGGGCTTCCCTCTCCCTCGTCTCTCTCTGCTGCAGGTCAGTCCAGCCCATTTGCCCTCGCATCTCTGTTTCTTCTGAGGCTTCCAGCAGCGTCTAGGGGCCCAAAGATAGAAACCACCGGTCTCGAGGGTCAGCTGCATCAGCCTGGAGACCCCCACTCAAAAGCCCTTCAGCTCTGCCCAGCGCTGCTGAGTGAACTCGGTCAGATTCATGAACTTCTGCTCGCCGGAGTCTCAGGATCCACAACTCTGCCCAACAGGGCCAGCAGGCTCCACCTAATTTTTGGCTGTTGGTCCTTGAATCTGCTACCATCAGCTGCTGGATGAAGCATCTCTGGTGACAATTGGGCTAGGCACCTATCTAATGAGTATAACAGAATATTATTAGGAAATCAATTCATTAAATAAATACATACCATATTAGAATTTCTGGGTATGAGTTACCTCAGTTGGGGAGTTCTTTTGTTTGTTTGTTTGTTTTGTTTTTTGTTGTTGTTCCATCCATTTTACATGCAAATTTCATGATGTCATTGTTTTTAACAGCTGAATGATACTCCATTGTATCAATATACCCCATTTTATTTATCTTTTAGTTTAGGGATATCTAGGTTGTTATCAGTTTCTGGCAATTACAAATAAAGCTGCTATGAACACTGTTGAGCAAGTGTAGACCACACTGTCTTTTTATCACACTGGAGTCTCTTGTTATCACATTTGCATGACAAAAGCTGTCTCCTCAGACCTCTGGCACAGTTTTAAATAATTTGTATTCTGGGAATAATTTCTTCCGGAGAGTAAATTATATAAAATAGAAAATATATTTGGAATACTAAAGATCTTAGAAGTGTAGTAAGTCATTTCAAATAAATGGTGAAATGGTAAGAAAATCTGTATTTTTCTTTGTTTTTTAGTAGCATAACATTTGTGCCATACTACATAAGTTGTTTTCACTCTCTGGACCTGACTTCCACATCAGATGGTTTGTTACAACTATATCAAATTGTGTGGCATTTCAATCCTTAAGAGATGCCTGTGGACAAATGTGCTATTCTGTAAAACTTGGTGATGAGATGATGTTCTGAGCATGAAGTAATAGAAAATCCACAGGTAAGTAAGATTTATCAGAGGAAATAAAATCCCCATGTATTACCAACCGGACTACTAGTTTGCTGGAAGATTCAAATCCTAAATATGATTTAGGCATTCTCATTTTAACCCTTGACAAATACAAAAACTAAAAATTAGCAGAGAAAAATTTTTACAATTAAAATGAAAATAATTTATCCATATGTTTTTAAGGTAAGTCATAGGTTCCAAGGTGATGAGCATCTTGTTGACATGGGACAGACAGCCTGCTTTGCTTATTCATTTCATCTGGAATTAAGTAAATTTAACCTCTCTAGCCACTTCATTGTAGATTTCCCAGAAAAAACAAATGACTATTGATAGGATCAGGAAGCTTCAGATTCACAGTGCTAGGTCTGTGGAAAGCAATAATATGGAAAGCAAAAAGAAATGACAAATATTGAGTTGATAAGTATGTTTCACCTGATGTTGTTATTATTGTATGTATATTTATAATAAATATTACATGATATTCTTTAAATATGAACTTTATATATTTTATGGTTCAATTAAGTATATTCAAAACTTTTTTTAGAAACATGAATTTTAAGTAATTTCATACTAGAAAATGAGAAAATGCCACTTAGAGATTTTTGTAAGTGCTTTTTACTGAGACCTAGTTATCATACTAAATGTTTAAAGTTTACTATCTGAAAGTTTAATGTATGTGTCCACTCATGAAATACTTTAGCATGGTTCTAAAGTTTCCTCAGTGTTCATTACTTCTCTCTTCTGTCGCTGACTCCTTACATCTCCCAATGCACAAACACATTTATGCTTCATTTTCCCTTCCACTCTGTTGGTATACCCTATGATTTTACATGAACAGAATCAGATACATACGTTAGCGGTTTTGAAAAACAATAACAATTGTTTCAATATTCATACATTTTGTCTGTTGTTTTGTTTTTGTTTGTTTTTCTTATCTATATTTTATTTTATTTATAAAATGTATTTGTATTTATTCAGTTTACATCCCTCTCAATGCCCCTCATCCCAGTCACCCCTGTAACAATATTTCTTCCACTTTTCATCTAAGAGGGTGGAGGCCCCATGGGTATCCCTCATCCTGCCACTACAAATCTCTGTGGGGCTAAGCAAACCTCATCTCCCACTGAGGCCAGACAAGGCAGCCCAGGTAGAAGAAGTTATCCCACAGAGAGGCAAGAGGTTTTGGGATAGCCTCCACTCCAGTTGTTCCAGAGCCTCATGAAGACCAAGCAGTACGTCTGCTACATCTGTGCAGGAGGCCTAGGTCCAGTCTGTGTATGTTTTTTGGGTTGGTGGTTCAGTCTCTTAGAGCTCAGGGGTCTGAGTTAGTTGACTCTGTTGGTCTTCCTGTGAATATCATTCTAAGTGAGGTAGTCCTGACTCAAAAAGATATACAAGGTATATACTCACTTGTAAGTGAATATTAGTCAAAAAATACAGGATACCCATGCTGCAGTCCACAGAACCAAAGAAATTAAACAAGAAGGAAGGCCCAAGTGAGGATGCTTGAATCTCATTTAGAAGGAGAAATAAAATATTCATAGGAGGCAGATTGAGATTGGGAACTTGGTAGGAGAAGGATGGGGATGTGAATGGGGGTGGTTTAGGATCAGATGTGAGAAGGGACAGAACAGATGGCCAGATGGCCATGAGAATAAATGGAAATCTGCAACTGACTGGAGTAGACAGGTTGAGGGCCATCTAGATAAGGAAGGCACTCAAGAATTAATGGGAGGTGATCTTAGCTAAGACTTATAGAAGTGGGGATATGGAATCTGAAGAGGCCACTTCCTACAGCCAGCTAAGATAGTGTATAAACCCCAGTATAGTGATAAACACACTCTAATCCACCCATAAAACTATTGACTCAAAATTTATCCTGTCTAGAAGAAATGTATGGATAGATGATGCAGCAGAGACTGACAAAACTGTCAGCAAATAACTGGCCATACTTGATACCCATCCCAATGGCAAGCACCAATCTGGGACACTATTAATGATACTCTGTTATGCTTGAAGATAAGAGTCTAGCATGGCTGTCCTCTGGTATGCTCTACCCAGCAGCTGACTCAGAGGGATTTAGAGACCATATTCAAAAAGTTGATAGAGCTTGGGAGCACAAAGGAATAAGAATTCAAGATTCATTTTATGTTTGTGATGTTTTCCAGTTATAATGCATTTATCTATTATTTTCTGATTTGTATTAGTATGTTTTCATTGTTTTGTAGATACTATACAAAAAGCCACCATGAAAATTAACATACAAGTCTTTGCATATCAATACATATTAATTTTCAATTTAAATTTCTAGAAACAGAAAGGCTTTGTTAAAACATTGGTATGTATATTAACATTTTAACATATTTGGAATATGTCTTCTAAAGTGATTGAAATACATTTGCATGTCATCAACAAACCTAGAAGAATTATCATTGCTGAGATGAATGTAGCAAATAGCTCAGTTCTTAATTTTGACTTATAATTTAATCAATTTTTGTGTCGTTTTGT
The DNA here is from genome assembly GCA_021653895.1 of Mastomys natalensis. Lineage (NCBI taxonomy): Eukaryota > Metazoa > Chordata > Mammalia > Rodentia > Muridae > Mastomys > Mastomys natalensis. The sequence continues at coordinate 567,291 of JAJTUV010000532.1, forward strand.
TTGAATTGTTCTTTGATATTGAATGTAGCCTCACAAAAGTTCACAAGTATTTGTTTTTATGTGTTTTTATATTATGACTCAAACTTGAGATTATTTTTATTTACACATTTGAAAACACAAAACGGTTAACACCTTCTATGATGAATATCATGTATTTTAATCCCTTTCAGCATTATTAAATGCTGACAAATCTTGTTTCACCTATGTGCCTAAATATTTCTACATGTTCCCAAGTTCCCATTGAAGTTTACAGGTTGTATTGATATAACTCACACATACAAGATTCCAGCAATTATGTACAGTCACTCACTATATTTTCAAAAAGTGTTGTGTTTGTATAGTCAACATTACTTTAAATATTTTTAATGTTTCAACATTCCAGAAACTTCTTAAGTGCCATAAAAAAGGAATGCCTCTCCTCATAATCATAACTTTAAATATATTGGAATGTGGTTAAATTTATATAATGAAATCTCACATGTGTCCATTACTATCTTTCCTTTTACACACCATGACACATATGCATTCATCCATAGTGTTTGGTATAGTAAGTGGTTTTTCATCTCATTGCTATGTGATAGTTTACTGTAGGAACACACCACAATTAATTTACACACTTTTTTGACTACTAAATTGTCTCTTTTATCGCTGCTGCAAATAGCCATATGGTGTTCATTTTGGTTTTAATTGTATGCCTACATTTATTTTGAGCATATAAATAAGGATGAAGTTTCTTGGAGATAAAGTACATGTAATATTAAGTTTAGTAGGTATAAATGATTGCATCAATACTATAAAGAGATAGTGCATAAATTCATATAATATTTTGCATAAGAAAGAGAGGTTACTCTTAAAGTGTTATTACCCTAAAGTAGTTCTACTTCTATAGTCACCAGAAAATTGATGTCATTCTGCTATTAATTGAAGTGTCATTTACATTTGTTTTGCATGAGTAATTTCTGTGGACTTACTCAATCCTTCACCCAACTACTGAAGTTGTAGAAAAGCAATTCTGAGACTAGACTTGTAAATGACGAAGCCAATCAGCATTTTTTCCCTATTTCCTGATATTTCCACAATGCTTTGTGTCTCCCTTGAAACTGCTTTTGGCTGTTACTAGAATTGTAACACTTTTTGAAAAAAAAAATGTACCAGTAACAGCAAAATAAAACACTCTTCAAAGGCAGGTACACAGATGTACAAAACTGTGGTTCTTTTTCCTTCTATTATAGTAATCTTTTTACAATTTATCTTAGCCTTTTCATTATTGTTAACATTTATTCTCTCAAAAAATAGTACCTTCATGGTCACAGGTAGACAAAAGCAAAAATCCATTGCCATGTAAGTCTTCAAGCTTCATTGACAAATCAATACCACATCTCTATGAAACAAGTATACCTTAACTGTATTTCACAAAGATCCTAACTCACCCTATCTTTATGTAAGTTTAAGACCAATCCAATATATGTATAGGACTGAACAAAATCTTCCAAGGTCAAAAAAAACACTGAAGCTTTGAGATACGTTTATAGCAAGAAGACATCAGTCTTAAAATTTTTACCTCCTTTTTTTGCCTAGTAGAAGATGCATGTGGGAGATTAATACTTTTAGTTTAGTGACATGAATAATATAACATATTATGTAAACATATCTTCTACACACCTATTATGTAAATGTGGTTATAATTTTGTGTGTTCATACCTCTCTAGATTTTGTGTTTATTTCTGTTAATTGAAAGAACCCTGTCCATGAACACCAAATAGGCAATTGTACTCTTCTGTGTGATTTTACTAATTATTGCTTTTGGTGAATAAATATTTCTATGTTGACTAATGAATGGCTAAATTGATTACAGGTAGTAAACCAATTAAGTTTCCCTGAGGTGACTGTAGGGCATAGGAGTAAAGCTGAAACAAATACAAAGTCTGATTTATGAGTCTATAATGTAACTAAAGATATACTATTAGTAATTTTTAAAAATCCACATACTGTTCTCTGATTTATGGTCCACTTTCTGCTGAATCTATTGCAAACCAAAGGTCAAATAGTAAAAATGTATCTTTTGGAATTCTTGATGCCAATTAGTATTAATTACTTTTGAAGGTGACTGTATAAAAGAAAAGGAAATTGAAGTAAGAACGGGCCACGTGAGCATATACACTTAGTTTATCACGTGCAATATACACCTCCTGTAGGAGTAAATGCAGAAAATCGTACAGGCATCACAGTATTTTTCAAGTATTGAGTTTAGCAACTAGCATACCACGTTTTGATTAAGTATCAAATCAATTGCTGTGCCCTACTTAGAATTGAACCTGTAATTTTAAAAAGATCTTCTAGTTTATTTTAAGACTTAGCTCTACTCTTACTTTGCGTATTATATGGACTATTAAGTTGCCTGTTTATTTTGTAATGGTGAAGTGTTACCTTAATTGCAGAACATTGTCATCCAAACAGCAATAAAATGCAGAACCCTTAACTTTATGACTGTATTAAAGCCTTTAGAAAAGTCATACATACATGTGAATATATATTTGTAGCATATTAGGAACATGTGTGTGTGTGTGTGTGTGTGTGTGTGTGTGTGTATAGTACATAGTTAAAATTTCTTAGTAATTCCACTACTATTTATATGTATGTCTTCAAGGACGACCTTTTAGAATTATCTAACCAATTGTTGTGCTCTTCCTTGGGTAAGACCATCGCTCCCACTTTCAGGATTCCATAGTTATATGTAGTTCTTTGGGGAGGATTGAAGCCTCATAAGCTTTCTTCCCATCCACTTTATCATGCCCAGTGTTGAGGTTGCTCATCTCGTGTGTTGGCAACTATGTAGTTCTCACCTCTCATTAAGGAAATGTCTCTGTGCAACAAATGGAGAATGTAACAGAAAACTACAACCAAACAAAATACACAGTTATGAAGCCCATTCCTATATGATGTATGCATGATATAGCTTGTGCACATAAGGCTCAGACATCACTGATGATGTGGAGCTGGAAAGAGTGCAGGCACCAGAAGTTTATGGAGTTTGTTGTGAGATTAGAGCTACGAACCCTGTAGCCTACAATAGTGACTTGCCTACAAGATACTGCAACATTGGCACAAATATGAGAGTAACCAATCACTTTGTGCTTGGATTTAAGTCCCATTTTATGTCTGATATTTGTAAATTGGCCAAGAACTTAAGACTCTATAGGTCATGGGTCTAGAAAAACTAATCCTATCATTCTGCTAAAGAAACAAGGCAAAAACCCGATTCTTAATAACATACTGCTATACCAGACAACAGTGTCTCAATCAACACACATATGAGAAGTTTCTTCTCTAATAATTGTTAAATAAAACAGAGATATATAATTGGACAATCGACAACAAATGAGAGATTGAGTCCTAAATGAGATGTCTTTATCGAATTCCTACCCTCAAGGCTCAAGAATCGATGTGGAAGAGGAGCTGAAAGGATTGTGCTAGCCAGAAGGCTTGGATGAATCAAAGAATACAGTATCTTTCATAGACAATAGGACTGATGCTCCATCTCATATGAACTCACAAAGACTATGGAAGCAAACATAAGTCCTGCGGGAATTCAAGCCAAAACTCGTCCCAAAAGTGAGGGAAGAATTATATACAGCCTTCTACATCTAACCAAAATCGTCTTGACATTTATACATTCTGGAAAGGGAAAAAAAAAATCACTTTCCTTAAGTAGAGTGTCAATGAGTGTGTCAAGCATATACCATGGCAGATCCCATGCCTGAGAGTAACGGGCCTGTGCAAAACAAACTGCATGCTTGTTTGTTTGCTTTTGTGGGTTATTTTGTTTGTTTAATTTTTGTTTTGTCAAGTTTTTGTTTACTTTTATGTTTTAGTTTTTATTTATTTCTTTTTTGTTGTACTGGCCTTTTAAATAATTTTTGTAATTTTGTGTGAAATTCTAAGAGAGAGAGAGAGAGAGAGAGAGAGAGAGAGAGAGAGAGAGAGAGAGAGAGGAGATAGATATTCAGGGAAATGGGTAGGTTCTGGGATGAGTTGTGGGAATGGAAAAATCACAGTCAATATGAAAACGTCTCTAAACAATGTATATGCACATGTTTAGAAATATACCAAATCTTAAGTGCTTTAATAATATTGAAATTATAATTAGCAAGTAACTTATATTAATCAAATCTTTTATAATATACATTACAGTTGAAATCGGAGATAATAATTTCACGAGTTTGCTTGCTATTCCATGCATTTGATTTCTGGGTGATGAAAATATGTCCTGATCAGTAAAGACTAAAGAATTACTGTACTTTTCTTTCAGAGTTTATGATTCCTTTTTCAGCTTTTTCTAGCAATAGATAAGTTCCTGTATGAACAAAGGGGTCATTTCACAGCTTTCCCTTCTCTCCGCCTTTTTATTGGTTGAAAGAATTTTCTTTGCCCAAATGTTACAATCCTGAATTGGGTTGCAGCATCTGTATCAGTCTATATCTGTAAGTTGAGATGTGGAACAAAGCCTCTCCACTTACATGAATATTCTTTTTAATGAGCTATAATTTCCTTTGTTTTATTAGTAAATATGATGCTGAGTAATTTACTATTAATGAAAACACACAGGAAAAGATATAGTGTCTGTTTCTTATGAAGACGATAACCTAATTGCTAAAGAAGAGATGACAGCTCTTCTTTAAAGAAAAGAAGAAGCTCTTCTTTAAAAGCATCTGAAAAGCTTCTAACTGTGTGAGAAGAAGCACAGGTGAGCTAGCAACCTTTCCTAGAGAGGGAGGCTGGAGAATAGTCATGTTTGAAATACTACCTAGAGAATGAATATGAATCTTCTAGGTGGATGAGACACTTTAGGTAAGCTGTTTAAACATAGACTATTTACAGATGCTTGGGTTAAGTAATCAGTATTGGGCACAGCACCAGGAACTAAAGGCTGTGACTAGACAGACTATGATGCTTGTATGCAAGGAAGTTTGCACTTATTTTAAAATGTACTCAGTAGACACTAGATCTGAAAGAAGTCATAGCTCTGTCTTGAGATCCAGAATGGACAAATAGAATGAAGACAGGCAACTGATGGAAATATGTAAAGAGAAGCAGTAATGAAGCTCAAGAAATGTTCAGCAGAAGACGAGGAAGCATTTGATAAGGAAGGAGTCCTCCATATAGACAGGAAATAGGGAAAATAGCCTCAAGGTCTCTAATTTAGGAAATTAGACAGACAGTGGTAGCCCCTGAGAAAAGCAAGTTTACAACAACAATAAATGATGTTTTCTCAAATGCTTCCTACATAGCGAGCTAAACCATTAGCATATATTAATATATGTGAAGCTGATGCCTGCTTTGATGAATTTAGAACTAGCCTTTCTTCATTGTATAAAGTCACTGATGTACAAAGAAGTTAAAAATTGGCATAGGGTAATAATGAATGATTAAATGTAAAGCCAGCACGAACAAGAACCAAATTTTTAACAACCACACTGAACTCATTCTGAGAATTTAACACAAATTCCTTTTGGGAGAGGCTGATTTGGAAATCTTTGGCAGTTACTCAACTAAGGTTTGTAAAGGGTTCACATATGTCCTGGTATTTCATGAAGGAAGAGACACAGGAAAAAACTAGAAAAGTTTATTTCATAGTAAGAGGTTATAACAAAGACGGAAGAAGAAAGAATAAAGGTAGAAAATTAGTAAACACAAAAATATTTCTGGACATCAAAGGTAAAAGAAATCAGTGGAAATTATACCCAGGAACCAAAAGAATTAAAAAGAATTAGAAAGCAAATAGATGTCATGGGCAGATATGAAAGGAATGGTCATAAAAGAAGAGAAGACAAAATTGCCAGTTGGAGCAGAAACTTTAAAGAATATGGAACAACAATGAACTGAGTGGTAACATTTGTCAAATTAAGGTTATCATATCAGAATGACAGAATAAAAAGTGTTAAACATTAGTTTGGTAGCACTGTTTTGCTTAAGGAACTTAGCAATAAAATGACTCCTAAGGACATTTTATTATACTCATAACTCAGTGCTTTTCTTAGCTATGATCAGAGAACAACCTTCTGCAGTAGATGGGAATAAAAACAGATCCACAGTCAGACAATTGTACAGAGAGTGAGAGACTGTGAACCACACCGGCTTAAATGGCTTGTCGCCATCAATTCCCTCTAGTTGGGGGGTCATTGAACCCTGTGGAAGAGGTGGCAGAGAGACTGTAAAAGTCAGAGATGGAGATACCAAAGAAGCAAAGCCTTCTAAACACAGCAGGACTAATGCACAGAGGAATTCATGAAGACTGTGGCAACATGCACACATAGTCTGCACTGGTCTTGACCTGATTGTGTCACAGCATTGATGGGGGAGTAGATAAAAGTCCATATCTGTAACCCAGAAGCTATGTCCAAGTGAAAATCACTAGCAAAGACAAGGTAAGTTTTCTCCAGGTAACTCTCACTGCACATACAAACCACTGTTAAGGGCAGGTTCCATACCCTATGCCCAGCAGTAGATGCCCAACAGCAAAATGAATTCAATGATATTTTGGAAGTTCTTTTTCTTATAATGCATAATGCTTTGTCATGCCCCCCCCCCCACAGATAATTAGCCTATTTAATTGTATCTGTATGTTTTTCATGAGTTTTTACTTAGGATATTTTTCTTCTGTTTGATTGTTTTATTTTATTCTGGCTTGTTTGCTTTAATTTTTTTCTAATTTGTGGGTTTGGTATGTGGGACAATAGGGAGGATCTGGAGGATAGGAGACTGGAATTTGAATATATTGGTTTTTTTAAAAAGCCATTTTCACTTAACAGAAAAGAAAATTAGTTTGGTAGAAATTGAGGGAAATGGAAGCAATAAAACTTTTCAAGAAGTTTTCTAGTGATAAAATTCTCTAGGGAAGAAATTCTATGGCTGAGTGCAATTTGAGTGTGTTTGTAAGTCGCAGTTTCAAAATTGATCAATTTCTCAATGCCATAAATATGTCTAAAGTTTTGACAATAGTCTCCAATATCCTTTTGCTTATAAATGTTTATGTTGTTTTTGTGATAAAAATAAATTAAAAAGGAAAGACACGACTGCTCCTAGGTATGGTTGAGGATAAGATTTATAGTAGATATGAGGGGGATCATAGCCGAGACAGAGACATCTGAGAGAGTCCTGAGTTAGCAGGACACTGAGCCTGTTCATTTAAGGAGATTAAAGAGGGAAGAGGAAAGAACTAGGAGACTAGAAGAAAACAGGCTAGAGAAGTAAAGACTAGATAAAAAAGGAATGCGTAACCAAAACAGTTGGATTGTATAAGGATGAGTATCTCAGGCAGGGGATGGCAGACCAGCCCCTGGGCTGGAGAAATTTAGGGTAGGGAGCAAGGTATGCCAGTCGTACCCTTTAACAGGTAGAGATTGAGGGATGCTAGGAAAACCTGTTGGCCATGTCTGCTTTAATATGTTAAATAGGGACTTCAGTTAGCCATTGCTCTGGGGTTTGAGACCCAATTTTCAACAATCATTCAAAGTTGGTTTACGTAAATCTTTCCAAGTGATGCTTATTCACGGTTATTTACTTTAAGAAATTAGCTAGTTGTCTTCTTTAATTATCTCCCAAATTTCGGAGCATTTCTGTTTTACACTCATTTAAATTAGCTTCCAGAGCTAATAAAATTCCAACTGGAAAGATTTTTAACCTTCAGGTTCCATTATAAAGTTTACAGAGACATCGAGATAGCAAAACCTCTTGACTAGGTGAGGAAAGCCAACAAATAGAAATTTACTCTTACAAAATTTGAAAATAAAGCATATCACTGTAGTGGTGGTATTATCAAGAAACAACTGATTGCATTTATAAGAAAATCAGCAACAGTTTTTGCTCTTTAGTTTTTCAGGTTCCTCCTTTGGCTTACTGTGTACGTGTATGGCTACAGATATATGAGCATGAAAGTTCGAGGGATTTTAACAAACGTCTAAAAGATGTCCTTGGGCATCTGACTTTCATGTTTTACTTTGATATGAGAAAATGGGTACAAACAAAACGATACGAAATTGGCAATATTCTTTTCTTCACTATTGGCTCATTTCATTATAAATTATTGATGACAATGAGGTAGTCTATAGAAATGCAAACAGAACACTTTTTGTCCTCAAGACCATCATATAGAAAAGGTAAAAGCAAGTGCAGAGACAGGAAAACGAGGACAGATTATCATAACACACAGTGACATATGGGACCATAAAAGAGAGGCAGGATGAAACAGCTCCAGAAATCACAAGTTTTTGGTCTAACAAGTTCTACTGTGTTCTTAATAGACACACCATTTAAAAATTCTGTAACTGTTGATATAGAAGCCAAAAGAGGTCAGTAAATAAATTAAAATATTTTTAAAAATGTATCACCTTCTTTACATTCTCCATTTGCTCTGGATCAAAATATTACATAAATCAAATAAAATAAGACAGATTTTCAAGGAGGTGAGCTATAAATTTCTTGACACTTTATTTGATGAAGGTAAATAGTGCTATTTTCTACTTTATTAACTTCATGTGATATGCACTCCAACCTTTAAAAAATGTATTATATTTGGAAGAAGAAAGATACAGCTTGCAAAAACTTCCCTTTCCTATAACTTATTGGTTCTCAGATGACTGTTGTGCATCTTAAATTCAGATCTATTAATATTATCTCATGTTTGGGTAATTGGATATATGCTGTTTTTTTTTTTTCTTTATCTAAAAATGTGACAAAACAGAATGAAGATGTCTCCTGAAGGGCAATAGGATTCATGAATCATCAGACAGATAAATCAGGATTTGTTCTGTCTTATTTTATTTTGGTAACAATCCATATCTATACAAAGGACTGTCACTCTCCCACGTCTGTCACAGTTTTTCTTCTTAATTTAACTTACAGCAATTCCTAACAGTGCACAGGAATTTGACCTTGACACTGCTAATCTGGACAATGTTTGCCTCAACTTTATCTTCATTTCCTTCTTAGCAGGCTAAGTAGACTATGATTAACTAGACAGAATAACCATTTTGAGCTTACATATTCTTGTGCTAAAGCAGTTGATTTACCCCAAAAGTGCCTGTGAATTACTGTACAGAGTGCACACTAACACTACTGACTATGTGCAGCCCCCTTACTTATTATGCATACGGAATGCGTTTCTCACGCAGGGGAGCTGCTAATTTCTCTAGATCAGTGGTTGTCAGTATTTACCTTGCTCTGCAGAGACACACACTTGAGAAATGGTGCCTCTATGAACAGCATGACATCCTTGGGCAGGAGGATGCGCAGTTTCCTCTGTGAGCTTCCTATTCTATGTACATTCACCACTGCCCATCTAAATGCTAGTGTGCGGAATCCTATTAGAAGAATGAACACCATTTTTTTTTTTGCTATTTGTTTTACATAAAATAGGAATTTGGAAAATCAGTGATTAGAAATGTTTTCACTAAGAAATTCAGTTTCACTCCCTGGCCCAGAGCAGCAGATTTTTGCAGTCCTAGACTTCATAGCTGAGAACTACAGAAATGCACAGTACAGTATCTAAACTTATACAGCTAACAGTTCTGTGTGTCCATTTCCTTGGATTTGAAACATTCCCATCTAGAGGGAGTGGGAAGGCTTATGAGACTGAAGGCCCAAAAAACTCACATATCTGGACAAGCAGAAGCTTACAAGATTCATAGAGTTACTTGCTGGGGCAATGGAAGCAGTAAACAATTTCTGAAGAACATAGAAGATACCTGTCTGGAGGAACATCTTCTACCTAGGGAGCCTATGACAACTTCTTAGATTTCCAGGGTTACAGCTTCCATGGGTCACAACTCAGGCTCCAGCCAGAATCCCGCGATAATTTTATGCCCCTGTAAGGAACCCTCTACTCATAATTTCAATAAACACATTGTTTCACAAATTTACACTTTGGAAAGATCATTAGTATCGTGTGTCAATGGTGACTTACCTAAGGTGAGTCATGTCTTCCCAGGAACTCCCACATAACACTAGAATATTAATAAAATGGCTACCTTAAGTTCTCTAAAATAGAACATATATTTATGAAATTGGCAGTAGTTTATATTAAGAAGATGTAGAGAAAAAGTTGGTGAATTCTATACTTTTTAACAACACCCAGTAGAAATAGTATTTTGGTTCAGTTTACAATAAGGATTTTAATGGCTAAAATGAAAGAATACAAACTATATCAACTTATAAGAATCTGAGGATATCATGAAATTGATTGCTAAAAGCATAAGAAAGTAAGAATTTTTTTCTCTGTATGATGAAATGTTAATTGCTATGGAAATAGTATGCCTGAAGTTAAGGCACATATATATTCTCTGACAATACTAGGTACAGTTCTTAAGTCTAGTTTTCTGTGACAGATAACAAGTTAAATGGAAAGGCTATTTAAAGCAAATATTTTGATCCTATTAGATCTACAATTGTGAGCAATAGTGACAGCATGTCTAAAAAGAAGAGAGCCTTCCTTAGAAGTTCATGTGATTTTTTCCTGAGCTCTCAAAGTTGCATAAAAATCAGTTCTGTGAACATTTTGGGGACATAAAAGTCAATAACCCTTTATTTGGTTTCTTAAATGGAGTTCATGATCTATTACCAAAACTATGGAACAAGCATCATTTTGCATTAATGTTTTATGAGAGACTGAGAATAACAATTTTCATAGACTGTGGAAGGGATGTGGTTTCCGAAGTGGCTGAGCTGACCATCCATGTGTGTTTCCTCTTTCACAGAAGGCAGATGGGCCCATCGTAGGCACAAGAGTGTCACATACATGCATGTCTAGGATTAGATATCTTTTGGGTATTCTATTGCTCCATAGCTCTGTTATATTGAACCAGAAATTGGCAAATTATAGCCTGTGGGTTAAAGCTGGCCCATAGTTTGTTTTCATATTCTCTGCCAGCTAAGAAAGTTGTTACAGTTTGTAAAGAATTCATGACAGAGAACGTATGCTTTCTGTAAATCATAAAATACATATTATGTGGCTTCTTGCATATTATGGTATACTACTTTCAGGCCATTAATGAGACATCCACTCAGTCATTTGGATGGTACCTCATGTTTAATATGGGTTTTTAATATTTCGGCACAATGCTACAGCTGTTGATGATCACTGAGAGAATAAAGAAATGAGACTGAATGAATTTAATATCTAGAAATAACAAATAAGTTAAATAATTTATACAATGACAGGTGTTAATAAATATGTGGGAAACAGAGGCAGATATGGGGACTGGGAAGTGTTGAAGGGTAAATGGGATGCCTAGTGAACAGAACGAGAGTGGATTGTACTGATTTCACTAACAGGTTTTCACTGATGCAGCTACGGAGCAGGTGAGGTAGTCAGGCCTCTAGGTCTTCGGAGGCACAGAAGAGCAAGCAGGTAGCAAGAGCAGAGAGCCTGAGGTGAGATTTTCTATTCAAGGAAGATTGAGAAGGATAATTAAGAATTGACTCTGTATGTAGATCATCTATGTTTAAACACTCTGAGGCATAATTCATCTATAAAATGTTTATTTTAAATCTTGGCACAAGCCAATCTATCTTTATGCTATTAAAATCTGCCCAGGCTTAATGAAGTATCTTGATTTCTGATTTAAAATGTTATTCACAAGTGTGCTGACCTAGTAATTTCACTAAAGTGCTCAGTTCCTAAGAGGATGTCAGTACGACAAGGCAGAGATGAGAATTTAAAACTGTCATGATATCTTGTGCTGCTGATAGTACATCCTGAAGGAGATAAGTAAATGCAACTTTGAACAGTAGATACTTGTGCAGGTTAAGCCTAGAATATATTATCATTAAAAATAAAATTTATTTAAATGTTTTAAAGTAATTGTGTGTAATTGACTTACCACAGATTGTAGGGGAAGATTTTAACTCTTCACTGCCTGATCTCACAGTTCCTACGGATATCTGGCCATTTTAAATTAGGACAATTAAGTTTAAACAAAAGTACACACCCAATACTTTCGGTGGACTAGCTATATTTCAAGTGTTCCTTTGCCACAATGGCTATTCGTTACTATAGTGGATAGTGCAACTCCTGGAATATTTCTATGTAAATCACAAGATTCATTGGAAATGCCTCCTACAACAGAATTATCCATTACACAATACTTAAGAGAACTTCACTAAAGACCTGGGATTGCGAAAGAGCAGAATAAAGATCACCACAAAGTTGTGTACAAGAATAATATATGAAACACATTGATTAAATATTTAGTATACATAATGTTTTTATCTGGAGAGAGTTAAAATGAATGATTGAATGTAAGGATATAACTATAAGGATAAACAGAAGCATGGTAGTTAAATGAATAATTTTACATGCTCAAAACTTATTGTATCAACTTTCTTCAAAGTTAATCTAGTGTTATCTTTTTTTCTAGATAAACAGTATATTCAATTTTATATGTCAAATATTGCCATTAAAGTTAGCTTATTTTCTCTTTATCTGCTTCTGACTCTGTCCAACCCCGTTCTATAAAAAGCTTTAAGTAGTCTTTAAATAGTTTTTTTTTTTTTTTTTAAAAATATGGCCCGAATAAAGACCAAAAAATTTTGATTTACCTGAAATTTAGGTGTTTTTTTTCCCCCTTTCAAGGTAACAGTGTGATCTCCTTAATTAAGAGAAGATAATTTTCTAGCACCACAAATGAGGCCAGCAAAACAGGAGAAAGTAATTTTGGCTCTGAATTAAAGAAATATAGGTTTAAATGGTTCATCCCTGGGGATTCAAAAGGCAACTAAGAAATGGATAAACCTCAAAGCACCAATGCACAGTCTGTGGTATTCTTTGAAGAAACCCAGCCATTGAACAATGGTATCACTCAGATATTTCAAATTCCTTCTTCTCTTACAAAGTTTGAGGTGGATCAGAAAAAGATGGCTAGTCAAGTTTTGCATATAGGAAGAAACTGAGTATAGAAGCCATGAGGTTTGTGTATAAGATTACACAATTGTAATAAAGACCACAAAATAGAGTTTAAGAAATCAATCTAAAGAGTATTTTACCTTAAAATGAATCCTAATCAAGATGAATTGAAGCTACAGTTCAATGTTCTTAATTTTCTTTCCCAGAGTCATGACTAAGACCTAAAAATAAAGAACTAATTCAAAATTGTAATGTTAGGGAATGAAAAAATTGCCAAGGGATGAATTTTCATTTACATAGAAGAAAATTTATGAGAGGGGATTCCCAGGCCATCTCTTGCTGTATTAAGAAGCATGTCTACATGCTAGATGGCAAATATTTAGAATCCTGTTGATATGTGTAAGAAAGATGTTTTCATATAAAATATATATTTAATAAGCAAACTGTCAAAGCAAGGATGATAACTTGTCCTGATGCTTGCTAAAATTTGTCAAACTTTAGACAATCAACGTTTAATAATTTCACAAACAGGATTGTGTGTGGAACTGGAAATCCTATAAATAAAAGCTTTCCTTTTGATGAGGTATTTAATTTTGTGTTTGGCCCAGTAGAAATATCTGAAAGAGCTCACAACATACACTAATGTTGTATACTTCTTTGACGTTCTATGGTGATACTTAAACAGATACTTCTATGCTCTTGTCATGTTAATAAGTTCAGAGGTCTCTGATGGGTAGTCTTTGTAGTATATGGTACTATAATTTTCATTAAAATATTATTAAGCAGAAAATAAATACCAAAAACTGTTACTTGATGTTTTTCTCCCCAAACCTCATACCTTACATGCTCTCTGCTCTGTAACAAGTAGCTAGGACATACAAAATCCATGACATTCTCATTGATGTCTGCTACCTATATACCTGAGGTCTAAAATATTGGGGAAAGGAGACAGTCAATCAGAAAAAAATCAGCATGAATGGAAAGATAAAAGTAAAAGCCATCAAAAATCCTTATAGTAAACAATATTCAAGTTCCAGGTTTAACATGGAATTCTTACAAAACTTTTGCTGCTGGAAAGATAGTAGAAGATAGACAGAGAAAATGTGCCTTAAATTAGACCAAATAATCGTTTTTCTACTGAATGTTTGGAAGTTCTGCTTTCTTCCAAAGAACAACAATTGCACAGCAGAGCCTAATTATTTTACAGTCAATTGAGTACACCAAATAGGCATATTTATGAAACCTGATTTATGTTGCAGATTTGCAACACTACGTGGAACCACACTTCACCTCCCACTAAACCTGAAGATAGCAGAGCTGACAAAGTATTCCGGGGGCAGGCAGGTAAACTAACCGAAGTTTGTGCAATGCTTTTGTGTCTTGGTATCACACTTAGCTTTCTTTTCTCAAGCTTACTGCAAGGAAAAAAATGTAGTATCTGTGGAGAAGACGTATAAAAATATTTTATGGCTTCAGTTCATGCCCCAGTTCTTTCTGTGGTGAGCAAGTATGTTTTTCATTAGCCTGTGTCACATAGGGAAGAGACCATCTACACTTGAGTAATATGTCCTTCTCTATAGAAACTCAAACTGGTTTTCTTTTTACTTCAATAACCAATAATTATATGAAGGTTTGTGTAATTATTCAATGGAGTTTGGCCGTGCTGTGTCCTTCATAAGAACATGTAGCTCTTTGTTTTTGAAGATATTATCCCGTCTTTTCTTGAGGACATGTTATTTTCTCATACATTTGTGCGATTTTCAAATCTTTATCTGTTTCCAGTGATGGCTCTTTAGTCCCATTCTTGAATTTGACATGGCCTCTATTAAATACATAAGTCAAGTATCTCTTTTAGATGCAAAAGTCTTTCTAGATGGATTTGATGAGATAATTTCAGAAGGGATACAATTGCATATTAGGTGATTTTGTGGAATTTGCTGATTAACTGTTCACAGTGTATATGTTTTTCTTATTAATTGCTTCATTTCAGGCAATTTCATAAGAGTGTAAAAAATCTTCTGATTTCACTCAAGACTAGAGGAAGTACTTATTCAGAATTAATGAAGCATTGTCAGTCCTTGGCCTGTCTGCAATTCTTCATCTTCAAATGCTGAGAACAGTCTAGTGTGGGAATCACAGAGCAAGATTTCTATGTAGCTTTGACTTCGAATTCAAAATACTATTTATTCCTTCTGCACTACCTGTGGACAGCAGTTCATGGTGATTGTCTTAAAATACAGGAATCTATTACATTAAGGTAAACAGATGTTTTCTCTATTAACAGTATCAAGCATTTGGCTGCAGGCCAACCCAAGTCCATAGAGTCATCTCCACTGGCGGACAGGTTAATGTGAAAACTAACTAAACACTCTCTCCTACTAATCTTCTCTTCCAGGAGATGATGCTTCTCCTCCTGTCTGATTCAGGCAAAAAGGGGACTGAGCAATATCATTTTAGAGACTTAATTAATTCTTAGTTGTCTTTATTCAATTACCTACTTAAATTATAAAATAAACAGTATCTGAGATGCTAGCCTCTAAACTGAATATGATTTGGAAAATTAGAAAAACATAGAAATAAATTTTCTTAAACACTGAAATCAGCTGTGGTATCTAATTTAATCTTTATTTAAAGAACCTCAATTCCTTGGAGATCATGAAACTAGGTTGCAGGCTGCCTCCTAAAGGAATGAAACTAACTGAACTAACAATAAGTAGAATAGCAGTCTCCTCACATATTATATATTTATTCACCATTATTTTTTATCACACAGAATTGCCTTCATTTGTTCTTTCCTACAATGAGAACTCTAGGATAATATGGATTTAATACTTATGCTGTGGTTTTTTTTGCTCTTGATTCAAGTTTGAATTAATCTGAATAAAACAAAAATTATGATCTCCTACAATATTATTTTCAAAGATATGAAATCTAGTCTTGCGGGAAACCAAATAAAACTGGTAACAAAACAAATAACAAAATTACATTTGAAAGATATGATAGGAAGCTCCAGACTGGACTTGTGTAGCTCAGTTGGTTTTGGTGGAATAAACGATGAATCTCTAATGAAAGGACACAAGCTCAAGGCTGATAGGAATGATATCCCACGTGATCTCCCAGAGGAGAAGATGTGTGAAGTGGAACCTGAGACAAAGAAAACATACTCTGTAAGACTGTGGCACCTACTGATAAGTCACATGAGCATCTATTAAATAAGCACACATCATCTACCTTGTATATTTGTTTTGTGAATAATGATATCTAATATTTCTTATACAATTAAAATTACAAGCTATAATTTGAATTCATTGCTCCAAACTTATCTATTTACATTTTATAAGCATTCACCAACATGGCCATTAAAATCTCAACTCCGCTGTTTTGTCTCACTCTCAATTTTCCTCAATTACTTCTTTTAGAATTCATACAATGTGATTTTGACATATTCACTCTCCTCCATCTTCTCCACCTTTTATACCATCAAACATTTGTCTTCCTTTTTAAAATTGAATTCCTTTAGTTTAAGTTATTTCTCTTATTTTAAATATTGTAATTATTTTAAATATTGTCCTTTTCTACTTCTCCCTTCAAAATCTCTCATACACTCATTCCCGTCTCTTAAATTCCTGGCCTTTGTTTCATTAATTTCTTTTACCCCCTTCCTCTGCCCTTCCCCCACCTCTCCCTGTTTACAAAGCAAAACATCAAGTAGATTTTGTGCTGCCTGTCTACTCTGGGACATGCAGAATACTATCATCCACCAGGGGCTGAATCCTTAACAAAAACAGCTAACACCTTCTCACAGAAGTTATCAATTGAAATGGCTCTTTATCGAAGAGTGTAATTTTCTCCCTGCTCAAATATCCTCTGTCTTAGCTTGCAAAGGTGTCGCATCCGCCTTGACCAGCAATTAAGACACAACACGGTTAGATCCTTCTCAGACAGCTTTATTCCAGGAACAAATCTTGACTTATGGATGGGGACCCCAAGCAGCGGAAACGAGCTGCTTATATATCTGCCCAAGGCGGGCTGGGTGACCTGTTCTCTCAGGATAGGTTAAGCTGCCAATATCTCATTAGCATAAGCCTGCTCGGGAGGGGCTCAAGGCCAAAGCAACTAAAAGGACTTGTTTACCAGTTTAGCTAAGCTGGCCACACTGGAGGCCAGCGCCATCTTGGAATGGCTGCACAGTGCTGAGCCGGTGCCATCTTGGAATGGCGGCTGCCTACACAAAGGTCCTGTGCCGTGCTGTGTCTGCTGCTGTGAAATCATACTACCAATCACCCTGGTGTGTTTGGCAAGCATGTCTTCGTAGCGGTTCGCTTCTGACTCTTTCCATTCTTTCTCCTCCTTCTTCCACAGTGATCTGTGAGCGTTTGGAAGGGAAGTGGTGACCCTGTTGTTCCATTTAGCAATAAGGAATCCGAAGTTTTCTTCAATGATTGTTACATCTTCATCTACTCAGTGAGTAGAATCTATTGAAAAAGGAGGCTCTTAGATGAGGATATACAAGATCGAGATTGTGAACAACTTAAGTGAACAGCAAAGTGTGAGTTCAAAATTCTTCCTCAACCATCACACTCCTGCCACAAACACTGCGTGCCTGGAATTTCCTAATATGGAAGGACTCTCTGCTCTTTCAATTTTAGAAACTGCAGTTGCCAGTATTATGCATGATATAGTAATATATTGGCCTCAATCATGTACGATTGTTTATTTCTCAGTAAGTAAGGATTTTGAAAGTAGGAGTCCTAGATGTGCAGGGTGTGTGTGGTCAGTTCTCCCCCAACTCTGTGTCGGGTTAAAAACTGCCAATGCCTTTTTGAATCTTCGCATAATAGAACGAGCTTCAGAATGCTCTCCCTTGGGTGGACTTAATGCAGACGTTGTTTCTATTCATGAGATATCCCCCTCCTGACAGAGTTCGTTCTCAAAGGACACACTCCTGAAATTTCACATGAATATTAGGAATTCAGCCTTCAAATACGAGGAGGTTACAAGCATTTAGTATTTTGGTCACAAAAGTTTGGGGAAGTACTTAGAAAGTGATCAAGTCAGATCACAGAGTTATGGAGTTGACATAACCAAAACATAAGCTGTTAGTTTGGAGTTTGTCATTATTTGATAATTTAAAGGCTATAGATCACACACTTTTTTATAAATCTTATTTTCTATACAAGGAAACAGATGAAGAAAAATTTTGAAATACCTTTTTTAAATTTTTTTATTATTTATTTATTTATTTATTTTTAGGGACATCAGGTTCAGATTAGATCAGGAGGAGGTGATAGGTTTAGAAATAAGTTAACAATGACAGAATTCTGTTTTTCTTAGGGGATGACAGTTTTCTTGAGTCTTTAGGAAGTCACATGGTTCCAAGACTGGATTAGTGAGCAGTGAGTAGTGATAGAGGTATTGATTAGGACACTAGTGATTATCCAGTAAATTATGCATGGCCCAACAGGGTACTTTTGGACTGTTTCCCACAAGACAAACCAACATTGACAGCTCATTTTCTGAAATCATGTGAGATGATTCCAGACATTTCAAACAGACAATAATGGGTATGAACATTTTGATCTGAAAAATAAAATACGACCAAGAGATGACACACTGAGCTCTCGTATTTTTGTGACTGTTTGGAAAAGAATGATTAACATCCCAAGACTTACACTTTTCTGTCATTTCTTTTTGATATATGGAAATGGTTGGTAAATATTTGGCAGTTAATACTTGGCAATGATGGTAAAAGGAAATATGTAATGTTTAGGAAGAAAGCTCTGGAATTAACTGGGTGAACTTAGGTCGAATGCTTCAAACATCATACTCTGGTAATACTTGACTGGTCTTATTTCTGTTAATAATTGACTGTAAAAATTAGCAATTACAGAGAACTGTGATAAAAATCAGCAATGAGTGTAAGGGTGGGGTGTTCCCACCTGTATCCACTCCTGCACCCCATCCACACGTTGTCTAAACCACAGTGCCATTACTGCAGTCACTTCATTCATGGAACATGCTATTATAGATGGCCGTATTATACTCCCCTTGCCAGTCTTGTAGCATGGCTTACTTTAAGAAGAAACAGAAATGATAGCATATATTTCTTGGATTCCTAAAAGCTAGCACAGTTGTCACTTACTTCCACCTTATCATATGTACAATCTTGTTTTGTTAATTTAATTTAAATACTTTATTATGGGCCAGAATAGATAGTAAATTTTTGATGTCTATAAGCCTGCCTTTTGATTTCAGCATGAAGATTCATTAAAAATATTTTCAGTGACTTAGTGCATACCTGAAACTTTGTTCAAGACTGAAGGTAGAAAAATCAATCAATAAATAAAATCCTTCCTGTCATAGATAGCCATTTAATCTTAGCTTTCTTAAATGCTAAGAATTCTGGTTTCTTCATTTATAAATGCTTATTTTTTATAAAATAAGGATAATTATGAATAACTTTTTTTTGTTTTAATGTATTAAGTATAGATGTGGTATTACAATTTACAAAACAAGAACATGCAGTGATAATTAGGGGTAGTCAGATTTTGATGCTGTGGGTAGTACTCAATAGTAGCTTTCCCTTAACCCCAAGTTATCAGATTAAAGATAGGAGCAGACAATAAGTATCATCCTGTTTAAAGAAAATTACAAATGATAAAAAAATAAAAATAAGAACAGTGTGTCATTATCCATAGGGATAGAGAAAACTTTTACTGTTTGTCTTTGATTGAAACTAGAAGATTTAGCTTATGGTTAATTGCTTACTCCTTAGAATCAAAACTAATTATATATATAATACATATATAATATATATATAATGTTATTTTCATTAAATATTAATAGTATTTATAGTTTCAGTTTATTTAAAAATAGTAAAATGTTTTTAAATAAAAAATTGATTTTGCTGTTGCAAAATTTAGAGAATTGTGTGTTAAGCATGAAAATATTTGGAAACAAAAAGGAACTTGTTCTGAAAAGTTTGCATTTTGAGATCAGTGAGATGGCTCAGAAGATAAAAAATATGATATTCATGCACGAGGACATGAGTTCATTTCTTCAGCTGTCACATAAACAGCTAAATGTGTTGCTGAACCTCCAGCAGTAGGAATACATAGAAGGCTCCAGAGGTCTTGTTGTCTAGCTGATCAATCAGAATGGGCTAGCTACACATACTGTGAGGGACTATGGCTTAAACAGCAATGAAGGAAGATACCTGCATCAACCCCCAATCTCCACATATATGTACACATGCACCCATACTCCTAAAGAAACACCCACTCACCCATATCTACACACATCCACACACATGGACCCTGTCTGAACTAGTTGAATCTATAAGGATAAAAAGAAAGGAAGTTATGATTACCCCTGGGAGAGATGGAGTTTATGAAAGAGGAACTCAGAGTAATATGAGAGAAGCAAGCAGTCAGATTTTCTTTCTTTCTTTTGTTCTGTTTTTTTTTTTTCCTCTTGTTACCATGGGAAACTAGTCTATTACTTCTGATTTTTTTTTAGATTTGTAGATATAGTCACTTTATCTCATTTCACATTTAATACTGTAAAGGTATTTTCTTGAAGTCTGCTTGCACACACAAACACACACACACAGGGGAGAGAGAGAGAGAGAGACAGAGAGAGAGAGAGAGAGAGAGAGAGAGAGAGAAGAGAGAGAGAGAGAGAGAGAAAGAGGAGAGAGAGAGAAGAAAGAAATCAAAATCCTTTCAAGTCAAAGTGTCAGTCAATTAGAAGACTAGCAGAGACCTTTCTCTCATTGTACTTCTGAAAAACATTTACAGAAATATTCAACACAGAGTATGCATTCAACTATGATGGTGACATAACTTAGTTGCAGGTAACGTTTATTCATGTGATTAACTGACTACCATATTTTCCCAATCCAATCATTAAAATTGAAACATTTTGTGCTGTTCTCTGTGCCATTTGCCTGGCATAGTAGAATTAAAATCTGCATTGTCTTTCAAACATATTGGCATAATATGGTTATGCACTGGCTATCACTGTAACTTTCTCTACTATGATCCCCTGTTCTCCCTGGAAGTATTTATCACGGTTGCTTGATAGGAAACAGTACTTTCTTGTGGTTTTGGTTTTCTCTTTGCTTAAATGGAATTATCATCTCTAGATGGGTTGCTCCTTCATGGGCTCCAAATGTCTCAATCGCATCCCTGGGAGTCTTGTGAAAGAGTGGGAAATAGAAGTGAACAAGTCAGAGGGGTCAAGGACACCACAAGAAGACCTACAGAGTTGACTAACCTAAGATCATGTTAGCTCACGGAGACTGAACCATTAATCATGGAGCATGCAGGAGGTAGACTTAGAACCCCTACACATTTGTAGCTAATATTCAGCTTGGTATTCATGTGGATTGCCTAAAAAGTGAACTGGCAGCTGTCTCAGTCTCCGCTCCCTGCCGTTGAACTTCCTTCCCCTTATACGAACTGCCTAGTTGATTCTAGGTCACAGATGATGTGCTTAGTTCTGCTGCGACTAGATACCTCAAGGTAGGGTGGGACTCAGATGTGCTGTCCTTCTCTGAGGAGATGGGTAGGAGGGAATTGGGGAAGGATTTATAAGGTTGAGACTGGGAAGACAGGTGGGAGGCGGGTTGTGGTAGGGATATAAGGTGATTTTATTTTTAAAGATAACTTTAGGCAATAAAAGCAAACTGCCACTTATTGACACTGTGGTAATAAAACTGGGAGAAGGTTGTGTAAGGTAATGTGGTTGCATTATATTGGTGTATAACCAACGCTTTATATTTTCTTCTAAGAAAGAAATATAATCGGACTACCTACCTTCTTAGAATGTTATATGCTTGTGCGATTCCTTTTAGCTAAAATTGCATGGGTGAAAGTCATATTGTCTCACTTTACAGCATTATACACACCTAATAGGTTATATTTAGGATTATGTATATATCTGCATTTATTCACGCAATAACAGTTAGTGAAGACGAAACAATCTATTTGAAGGAGGGTGAGGAGGAATGCAAGGGATGGTTTGAAGGAAGGAAAGTGAAGGTTGAAAATGTTGTAATTATACTACAATCTCAAAGCAAATACTCCAAAAATAGGCAACATCTTTAAGAGTTCGTCATTGCAACAACTTTTTGCGACAAAGACTGCATCTCTCTGTAAATGTTTTGAGATTCATTTCATGTATGTGAGTGACTATGATTGTGCAACCTTTGTTCTAATCTATGTGGGAAAACCGGAGATGACCTTTCCTTTTACAGGACCACTCTGATTTACCGACTATTTACTATTGCAGGATCACATTGCTTATTTTGATGGATATTGGGAGAGAATGGCAGAAGCTAACATTTGAAATTGTTGTTTTTGCAATGCTATTAGATATATGGGTATAGATACCAAGATGGATATATCTGAATTTTGAGAGACAAGACTGTGGATATAGATTTGTAAGCCATCAGGAAACAAATCATTTTTATAGCACAGTAGCAGATAAGATCACTAAGAATAATGTAAGGAGAAAAAGAATCTCTGAAGCCCGAGCCTGAGCATGGCTACCTTAAAATGTAGGTACGAAGGTAAAAGCAAGAAAGGAGTTTGTAATGACAACATGGAAGGAGAAATCAATAAGATAGCCAATTGGAGTACTGTAGAAGCCATGTTTTATAAAAACATGGATGGCACAAAGAACAAAGTAATATATTGTGTCAAAGTGTAGATATGTTCAAATGTGTAGATATGTTCAACATGTGTCAAAGTGTAGATATGTTCAATATGGTGAGCAGTAAGAACTTACCACTAAACTATGGAAAGAGAAGTTATTGGAGAGGGGATGCTTCATAATGTAAATTTAGGTAACATGGTAGGAGCCAAATCTTACCTAGAATCTACTTAAATATTACTTCGTGTTATTCATTTACTGATTCATTCACTCATTCATTTAAATTTTTTATCTATCCCACTAGAATATTCCCAAGTCTTTCATTTTTTTGGCTGACCTCTGTAATTCCATTAGGTAGAATAACATCTCAGTCATCATGTGCTGAAAGAATGATTGAATACTAAAATGTCATTGGAGAATAAATGATCAAATGAATGAAGCATCTTGGGAATCACTAGCAAGTATTCATAGCTGCTCCATCATAAGCTTTTAGGCTCATAATGCCTATACATCAGGGCTCTTTGTAGAACTGAGAACTTAATTGTTTAGCTAGTGCCATCTCATATCCTTCTTCCCGCAGTTATAATAGAACTCGTGTATCTATCACAGAACTTTTAATGTTCATCTCAAAGTATGCTCACAATCCTTTTGAACCTGTTTCTATAGGAATTCACTACCCATCGGAACATCATATATTACTTAGAACATATTTATCAGATACTTCCTATTATTGAACACTCAATGATGAAATCTCGGGGAGATAAAATGAAAATTCTCTTGAGATAAAGATTGTTTTTTCTGTCAATATAAAAGCATTGTCCAAAAAAAAGTAACAGAAAATGAGAAACTTACAGACAAGTCCATCAGAGGTGACCTGGATTGATCCTAAGACACAATTAACAATGTTAAGAAGACCAGGAGTCAAAGTAAAGCTTTGAAGTGTGGGCATAGAGAGATGGAGTTTTGAAGAGGACTGTCTTGCTATCAAGGTTGATTAAAGAAGTACATGAGCAGAATCAGAATTTGGAGCAAAGTTCTGAGTCCTTACAAAGCACTCAGGTCACAGAAGAGAGTAGCTAAGAAGCACTATTCAAACAGGTAGGCCTGTGTGCAGATCTTAAGAAGTGACTGTATTCTAAGAAATAAAGTACATGTGTTAGAATTGGTATCTTTCCAAACTCCAGATATATTAATTGCATTGAGTATCAGAATAGCAGAAAACAAATAACCATATTCATCCACTTTACTTAGATTCAACAATGATTACTCTCTGACTATGTACATAAATCTCTCTCTGAGTATGTATATAAATATAAACACACATTTAACATTTTTTCTCAAGTCATTCAGAAGTCGTTTGCAAAAACAAAATCATCACTTGTTATTCTTCGATAATTCATCATACAGCTCTCAAGGATATGAAAAGATGCTCTATGTAAAAATAATAGTGAAAATATTTTGATATCAGAACTGACAGGATTTCCTGTCTAAAGTTTGTGAATTCTCAGAAAAAGAATCAAAGATGATTCTACCAATTTTGGCAGGCACACCTGGATGTATGGAGATGCCATCTACATGGACAAGGAAAACTGCAAGAGATGCTGGATTTGATCTTAGGACATAAACTTCCTGTCACTCCTGTCTAGACATGGTTGAAATAGGCCATACTCTAAGCCTTGGGGTGTAAAGAGGCTCTTGAACTCAAAGAAATTCTGTGAAGGACAGTATGAAACTTCAAAACAACGTGGTTAAAACATGTTTTTGTGAGAAACCAGAGCAAGAATCTCAAACAGAGAACTGAGCATACCATTGGCTGCTGGCAGCAAAATTTTTCACTCTCAGTGTTGTAACTTATGGTGTAATACTAGTAATAATATGTTCAAAGAGGAGGAATTTCTAGAGTGAAGCTGTGAGGTTAAGAAGTGTTGTACACTAATTTATAATTCTGTTTTTCATGCTAATATGTATCAGATTTTAAAGCTGCTTTCCATTGCATGCTTAAAATGGCTACTAGAAATATCTACACTAAATTTTTCATGGACAGTGAAACAGTATAAGTGTAAACATGTATTTTTATTTTATCCCTGAATTTATTTGAGCCCATCATATTGCTAGGTTAGCATCTTCCTCTGGTACTGTGGATGGTGGAGATGACTGAAAATCAATCAACTGGATTCAGTTAAGAACAGAGAATGGAAGGCAAACAACTGAGTCTATTGCCCAAAATATTCTCTAATCTTACCCACAAAGCACCTTTCAAGTTTTCCATCCTGTTGTAAGCATTGCTCATCAAGAATTTCACATAAGTTAAATCATACTGCTTATATTTATTTGGTATGGTCTTATTGGTTGCATATAATGTGGTTTACAACATTCAGGAACTTCAGATTCTACTGTAGTCTAATGAACACCTTGTAATGAGTTGTGTTTTAAGGGTTATGCTTCTCTAGAGCACTAAGGAAACACCTCAGATGCGCTTAAATAATATTGTTTTTTTACCATTCTAATGAACACATCAGAATGCAGCACTAAAGGACTGTGTTTAGGGAGAACTGCCTGCATAAGAAACCTAGCACAGTTATATGCTTATGTGATCTCAAGAAGTTATCTATGTTTAAGAGACCTCCAATTCTCTGTATCTGGACAACATTTACAAAACCATGCCTCATGAGAAGGCATTTTATTGTACTTGAGGGGGACTAAGAATTTAATTTCTTGTCCCCACTTGCTGGGTCATACTATCTCCAATTCTAGTCTGAGACAATTTTATACCTTCTTCAAGGTTCTGTGGCACCAGGAATGCATGCCATATACACATACATATTCAGACAAAAGACCTATACATATGAATAAAATTATGTAACAAGAAGACTATATCTATAACACTGAAACTATAGGCAAAATGCTTATGCATATATATAGCCTAGAAATAAGCTGATGTCTGTGGGCTGGGGATAACTAAGTAGTTAACGTGGTTAACACTTAAATATGAATATATGACAGCACCCACTTTAAAAATGGGAGGTGTGATGACACACGTTTTTAAGTTCAGTATTGTAAAGCTGAAGATTGGGAGACTGGGAGATCTTTGAAACTTGCTGGACAGCCAGACAAGCCTACTCACTGAGTAACAAGCCAATGAAGGGCTATAGCTGAAAAACTAAGAGAGACAGTCAGGTTGACCTCGAACCACTACATGCACTGTACACAACAAATACTAAAATACACATACACAAAAAGAGAAAGGGGGAGGGAGGGAGGGAGGGAGAGAGAGACAGACAGAGAGGGAGAGAGAGAAAGACACACACACACAAGAGAAAGAGAGAGAGAAAGAGAGAGAGAGAGAGAGAGAGAGAGAGAGGGGAGAGAGAGAGAGAGTTCTGTGCTATAAATGCTTAGTAAGGAGTTGTTTCCTTTGTTCCTGCTTTTGGAAGAGGTCACCTGCAATTGCTTGCAGTGGCTTAGAATCACTTCATCTGTATTCAGGCTTTGATCTTTCTGATGTTGGCAAGAAACTCACAACTGTGGTGAGTAATGCATCTGAATAATGGAAGCAGGAAAGAGCTCGTGTTAACAGCAGTGGTGCTGTTACAGTACAAGTGCTGCTCTGTCTAGTAAAACTTTCAAACGGCATCTCATAGGCTGTGTGCAATATTCAACTATAGGCTTGCCAATGTATATTCAAAGTTCAAATTGAAAACAGGCAATGCTGAATGAAATAAACCATCTTTCCTCTTTGGATCTAAGGAGAATCACAACTTTGAAACATCTGAGTACATAGAAAACTTGCCATGTGGCCTCTGCTTCTATATTGTCTTCAGTGTTCATATTTGGGGACTATTTTGGTCTAACAGAATTAAACACCTCCCGTTCATTCATCATGCTGATGTTTTGACAAATAGAAGCCATGAGGATTGTGTTAGGGGTTTCTGAGCATGTGGTGGGAGGCCTTCTCATTCTAAGTCTGTGGGTGTTTTGTTCAGCTCCTGATACTTGTTAGTGATATTGGGACCTGGATTGAATCAGGTGACCCTTGGAAAGGGTTAGATCTTTTCACTAGCAATCATACCTTGCTATAATTCAATTGCTTGACTCTTTCTTCAATTTCAGGAATTTGGTTCTGGGATTTGTTGGCTCTGTGTGCCAGAATCTAGGTTCTGATTTGAATTGAGGTTTGGGAACGTGTTCATACATCTGCTGAAAGGCAGGCATGGAGCCAGGACAACTGCTGGAAAGCAATCGACTTTTGGACAAAGACTGCTTGTCTCTGCTTCCACATAGACAACTGTATGGACAAAAACAGTGGGTGGGGTATGAATGGTATGTGGCTTCTTATTTACCAGAAAGGGACTGTGTCATTTACCAGCATCTCCAAACATCTAGCTGTGGGACTCTATGTTTGCATGGATAGAAGTGGTTATAAAGCTAATTACTACAAAATACATTTAAAGGGCATACCATGTAGGGTATTAGCATCATCATAAAAATGTTATAATTTTATCTCTGTTGGATTGGTAGGAAATGGAAGCTCAGAGAGATAAAGAAGACCAAAACACCGTGAGCCTCAGAAACTGAAGTCTCATCCTAGGTGGGTCAACCTGAACACTCATCATGAAAATGGGCAACAATGAGCAAAAAAATCCAAGAACCTCTTGGCATTGGCTGAATTACATGATGAGGCCTCTCTATGAAGCAGAATGAAATTGGATACAGGAGATAAACAAATCCATGGCCACATAATTTTACAAACCAAAACACTGAATGAGGATTCTAACACACTGCTGTAGTGTTTTATAAAGCATCACATATCGGAGAAACAATACTGACAAGTTAACCCAAGGAAACGTTTCTAATACATTTTGTACAACCAAGTTGCCTGTTTTAATATACATATACATGTATATATACATACACATGCATTATATATAATTATGGTAGGGTACTATGTATGTTTCTTGTTACAACAAATTACTTGTTACTTATGTATGTTGAATGTAAGGATGTTATATCCTATTTAAAGATGTGAATTGGGATATTGTTCAAGCAATAATCCACCCAGAGAGTCCTGAATATCAGGGATTTCAATGGCAATAGAGTTATAGGGGCACATGATTTGTTTTCTGTCTTAAAGGATATAAAAATTAATGTAAAAACAATACTAATAAAACAGAACTATGTAGATTATGTCCAGAGATATCACAATGAGTGTTCCAGTTGACCCAACTAGGAAGAGACTTCAGTTTCCAAGGCTCACGGTGTTTTGATCTTCTTTGTTTATTTATCTCTCTGACCTTCCATTTCCTACCTATCCAACAGAGATAAAATTATTACATTTTTATGATGATGTTAATATTCTGAAATCAGTCAGTTTTTCCGTGATGTTTAACAACACTTAATACATGATATGCCCTTTAAATGTATTCTGTTGTAATTATCTTTATATTCACCACAGATTCTGGGAACATGATGCATTCATTTTCTTCTCTTTATATCTTATGCACCCACAAATTTATGGCATAGTTTACCTAAGAAATGGGATGTAAAAAACATGTGCATTTCCATTGACTCATTCTAGGCCTCTGGAAAGTATCACTGTGACATTACTGTCTTCTCTTTCTACATTTAACTCACATCTAGAAGTGAATAGACTTCATTCTTAAATGTTACATTTAACTTAAAACACAACATGTCTACTGGTACACGTTTCAATGAGAGTTCATTCGGCCATTTGTAGTTACCTCTTCAAAGTCATAGAAATAACAATAGCAGCAACAACAATTCCTTAAACAAGACTAATCTAGAGTTAAGATATTCAAAGTTAGCATGGAGGATCAGGGCCCTGTTAATGTTCCTTTTGAGGTATACATTCCCACCTATGTCCGTTCCTCCAACATACACACATTTGAAAAGTCTGCTCAAATGTCTGCTTTCATTCATGCATCTTGTCAAGTGGAAAGGAGAGTAAAATTAAAAAAGAGAATCAGGAGAAATATCTCTAAATCTGGTAAGAAATTTCTCCTTCATTTTCCCAAGTACCATCATTTACATATGTTGTCTACAAATTAAGTACATAACTACCATCCGTCCCACAGTGGCTGTGCATCCACGTATCAGGCTGAGGATAAGAGGCTAATATTAAGTAGGCCGAAGAAAATGGATCTTGGAGGAGCACACATTTATCCCTCAAGGTTTGAATAGTGTGAAAGCAGAGAGACTCCAAAGTTGACTGCCACCTACTGGCTAAATGGTTTGGAACTTTCTTTTTTACTGTTATCTTTGAATTTTGCTTATGTTTTAAAGCCTTAACTAATGCTTCCAGAACCATCAAGTTAGTTCTGGTGAGAAGAATAGAATGCACTTATTTCTGTGTCTCAAAAGCTATGCAAGAAGACAGGGTAAGAGAGTACTGTCTTTCAACTACTGTTTTAACATGATGATTCTCACTGGAAAGATACAAAGAAGGAACACACCAAAAAAATAAATATGAGAAAAGGTAAGAAGGTTCTAAGTGGGAAAGGGATGATGCCAACAAGGTGTGAAAATAAACTGTATTTAAACACGTTTGATTGTGAATAAAGAAAACATTAAGGACAGAGAAATAAGAAACATCTTGA
Source organism: Mastomys natalensis (assembly GCA_021653895.1). Classification (NCBI taxonomy): domain Eukaryota; kingdom Metazoa; phylum Chordata; class Mammalia; order Rodentia; family Muridae; genus Mastomys; species Mastomys natalensis. The sequence continues at coordinate 596,460 of JAJTUV010000532.1, forward strand.
AAAATTGTATTCTGAACATATCTTTCTTTATATTGCTATGCTATAACTAATACTGCATTCTCCTCATTTATGCCATGTACCTACAATGTCATGCACATACAAGGGCTTCATAAGAGTTTTAAAACATTACAGAGCTTCTGCTTCAGGTTTATAAGAATTTATAATCCATTAAAGTATATATTTATGTTAAATTTTTGGCAGAATATTTTGAAGTGGAAAGAGTAAGACTTCATAAAATTGCAAATTAGGTTTCAGTTATGATTTTTTTAAATTCTTGTAGTCATCCTAAAAGTATTTTATATGACTGTGTAGTATGCATGTGCACGCACACACGTGTATGTTTGTGTGTTTTTTTTTTTTTTTTTTTTGGTTTTTCGAGACAGGGTTTCTCTGTGTAGCCCGGGCTGTCCTGGAACTCACTCTGTAGACCAGGCTGGCCTCGAACTCAGAAATCCGCCTGCCTCTTGTTTGTGTGTTGCATGTGTGTATATCTGTGTGTATGTATACACAGAGGTAAGAGGTCAATATTACATATTGTACTCTATGATGCTCAGGTTAATTTTTGGAGAAAGGGTTTCTTCTCAAATCTGGAGTTTGCAGAATTAGTTAGACTAGCTGGAGAGAGAGTCACTAGGCTGTTTCTGCCTCTATCATCCCTGCTCTGAGATTACAGATACAAGAGGTTGCCACCTCACCTGCATTTTCCTGAAGGCACTTGGGATTTAGATTCAGATTCTTGTTCTTGTGCAGCAAGCACCTTGTGAACTGAGACATTCTTAGTTAGATTCTGTCTAAAATGATTTCTAAAGTGTTATCTGAATTTTCTTGGTGTCTAAGATTTTTGTTGTTTTATTATATCATCTAATTACATTGTTGTTAAGATAGGTACTTAAATTTAGAGCTAACCCTGTTTTCTCCAATAATGTATGATGCTCATGTTTCTATATATAATGATATTTGGTGTTATTTGATGTATAAACTTTTGAATCTGGACCTGTTCTTTCTGTAGGTTTACATTTTTTTCCTGTCTCTTGTTTTAAAGTTCATCTTACTCATCTCCTGCATCAATTGCTAAAGTTCAGAATTTTCATCTTTAATTTTTCACCTCTTGAGATCTTCTTACATGATTCTGAGATATTTTCTTTATATGTTCCTTCTATCACCTTCTGTTAGCTTAGGGGCAGTATATGCCTCTGATCTAACTCACTAATTTGTTCAGCAGCAGATTTCCATGTCACTATAAAGCCAAGGCTGGGCATGTATCATCTCATTTCTGTGATTTAATTCTCTCAAATCGTCTTATCTTCTAGGATAAAAGGAAATTTTTATGCTTGCTTAGGGAACATGAACTCATGAACCCATGAACTGACCATGTACATGTTAGCATGTTAGACAATACTGAACTACAACTGAGTACTTGCTATTTTCTTTTTCAGAGTCAGTGTCCTATTATGTAGGTTTAGGTTAGTCTTGAATGGAACTCGGAAGTTTCTTTTTCCCTATGGATTACAGGCTTGGACCTGTATTCCTGGATCCTGGATCATTATTTTAAAATGTCTGTGTATGTCTCTGGAATTCTGCTTTGAACAATTGGTTGTGAAGAACTTATTTGGTGCTTAAGTCAAGTGCCTCATATGCATAATTACTTTTACATGTGTACCTCTACAGGAGAGTATTGCTTATTCTGTCTCAGTTGTGTGAAGGAAGGGACTCCGACAAGGGTATTTTTGCCGCAATGAGTTTAGGGAGAAGTGAACCATCTTAAGTAGCAAGCTTGTGGCTTTCACAGACAAAAAACAAAACAAAACAAAAAAGCCAAGAAATGCTTTAGGTGAAAATGACATCATAAAAGCCTCCGAACCACATATCGTTAGGTAACCAGTGTTTTCAGTCATCTGATCTGTAAGTAGGATGCCAGAGAGGAATGAATTTTTGCTGTCTTTTTGCTCAGACCATTTTCTATTTTCTTCATGAACTTTATTGATACCTAGACCATTGCAGCTTCTTCTTGGGAGAAATGATCCCTTGTGATTTCTTGTGGGTCTGTTTTGTAGAAAGAGAAGAATAAAAAGTAACCATATTAATAGCTCTTCCATTCCTTATTGACTGTCCTTACCTGCCTAGATTTAACTGACCTCTTTCTCTATGCATTCAACACAAGAATAGATTTCAAATACCTGTTTCTTTAACTTCCCTGAGTTAATAAATAAAAAAGAAGCATTTCATCCAGTAATTATTTTGCACCATCTCCTGTTCTTTCCTGTTGCTGTAAATCTCCAACACAAATATGACCGGTCAAAGAGAACACAACTCAGTAATTATGAATATAAGCTGCACGCCTAGATTGGGCAGATTCACCACTACACTACCCTATTCCCCAGCTATGAGACCCTTATAACTTGTGCATTTTCCAAGTCACGAGCTTGTCCTTTCACCTCCTGCCCTCCATCGTCTTCCTTCTCCATCTTGGTCCTCCTTCATTGTCTTCCTCCTCCTTCATTCTCCCTTTCTCTTCCCATAAACCTTTATTTCCCCATCTCCCCTTCTACTGCCCAGTCACTGGCTCTAGTCTTTATTTTAAAAATTAAGATGGGCAGAAAGTTCACTAGAATTCACCTGTGTACTGATTCATTCTTCCTCTGCAGCCCTTCACAGGAAAGGGAAATTAGCATCAAGATACAAGGCTGGGGCTAGCCACAACACTTCCTAAAAAACAGTATGTAAAATTTTTAAAAATTTCAAGAAACATATCCAAAATTGAAGATGATAGTAAAATTGTAATACTGTATGTACATATATTTAAGACCTAAATTTTATTTTTTTAAAAAAATGTGTTCAATTTCACTATTCTACAAAACTTTTCCTCTTACATAGCTTCTTGTCAGTGTTCAGTGAGAAGGATACAATAGTTGCATATAAAATTGTCTGTGCCTGACACCTCAACAATCCGGTTTCCTAGATTGTAAGCTCTGTTTCCAGTGTCACACTTGTGAGATGATGAAGCAGTGAGCCTGCCCTGTGATGCATTGTAGTTACATTTTATTTGCCTTTTATTGCTGCGGCCTTGCAAAAACAAATACTTCACTAGCAAATAAAGTAGACAAAATAGGCTGGGCTATAGAAAATACAGCAAATAAAGTTAGAAAAGAGACAGCTCACTGCTCTTCCAAATATTGTGGAAACAATTGTGCAGGAGATGTGGTTTTGTTTTGTTCTGGTTTTTCCTACCTACCCATATAGTTTTCCTCCTTGAAGTTGCTGAAGTACAGTTTTGTTTGATTATGAAACCATATTATACTTCAGTGAATTGAATGCAACATGGAAACACTAGGTACTTAAGGATTCATTTAATCAGTTTATTATTTTTGCTTCGGATATTCATAGCTAATTAAAATCATGATATATTCATTAATGTGCTTATGTAGATGGGGCTATCAGACATAACTCATTGGGATATAAAGAAATAAATTAACAACAGTGGGAATTTCTTAATAGTTAAGAAACATTATAGACTGTATTAGAGAGAGACTGAAGGACAGAAAACATATACAAGCTACTATCTGCGTGAGCTATTTACGATATAATTTGGAAGTTACCCTCGAATATTCTGCAGTTGTATAAACACACTTATTGAATGTTTTAAATTAGATTTTTTTTTTCACTGTTTGCTTGGGTAGGTGACCTTTGGTTCAGCAACTGTGTATGTACACAATTTAATTGAAGCTTTTTGAGAGTTCCAGGGAAATGAAAATTTTCCCCCAGATGTTGTCCTACAGAGAAACCTAGCCAGGAGGCATGAAGGTTCTGGGGTTAAATAGCTGCCTACATAATGTTAAGATTGTGTCATTTATTCTATTCCATTTTCTACTCTCTACATTCAAATAGTAAATTTTGTTCTTGTTGTTAAATATTTACTGGGATTGAACTAGAAACCTTTATTAGACTAAAAAATCAACTGGACAACTTGGACAGTTTGTTCACATGACTTTAAACACAAACAGCAATTTCACAGTTGATGTATATGAATGTAAAGGGATTAATTTTGAAAATTATGAATAATAAAACCAATAAATATGGGATAGTTAAATGAGGCTGATGTTTACAATGTTATACAGGGTTGGTGAGATAGAGTAGCAGTTGAATGCCTTGTAAGAGTGATCTGAGTTCAATCCTTAGAACCAACAGGAAGGTAGAATGGAGTTATACACTCAGCTAATGAAAAATACACTAAAAAGAAAGACAAGGAGAAACACTGTCTTATATATTTATAAGGTAGCAGAGGATTTTTTAATTAATTAATTTGTTATATTATATATAAACAGTTTCTTATATAAAATTCTATTATATATCATATATTATGTTATAATTAATTATAATGTAAATTAATTAATTAACTTTACATCCTAATCTTACCTTTCTCCTCCTCTCCCTCTCTCCTGCCCTTCACCCCCCATTCTAGGTTTTTAGAAGAATTTTAATTCAGTAACATTGCTGCTTTGGCAAGTGATATAATACAAAGGCCTTCTGGCTCTATGTGATATGTCTGAAATGCAGAAACATTCTGGATTACAGAAAATTCTGGCTGGAATACAGACATGTCTTAGTATATACCTTTAATTCTTGACAATGTAGGTAAAGTTAGTTTGTGGAAGGAAGCAGCCATTTTAGAAAGTAATGTGTATATGTGGGCAGAGAAAGTGAGGATTCAGATAAAGATTTGACAAAATGAATCAGAGATAAGATATTCCCAACTCTCAGGAGAAAGGAAAATAGAGAGGAGGGAGTATAATCAGGACAGTTGTACAGAGAAAGGTTACAGAGTGAACAAGCTAAATATAGGTGAAGACATAATGATTCAGAGAATCAGAAGGACTCAAACTATTAGAACATATTATCAGAGTTAATTTGAGGCCAAGCAGAGTGATTCAGTGAGAAACTGAGATACATCAGATTGAATCAGTCAGCTGGGAGATAAATTTTGAGCCAGAATACCTGAGTTGAACCAGCCAGCCAGAGTTCAAAAAGAACTAGAAAGGGTGAACTTATTCAGCAGTAAGACTTCAAGGTGACACATATATTAGGTAAATAAAGAGGCCACCTATGGATAATAATCTGCCGTGGCATACATATGAAGTTTCAGTAGGACCAAGAATATCTTCTATTGTGGGTAGACAAGGCAGGCCAATTAAGGGGAAGGGGTTCAAAGGCAGGCAACAGAATCAGAAACAGACACTGTTCCTGCTGTTAAAAAACCCACATGAAGACCAAGATGCACAACAACTACATGTGTGCAGAAGGCCTAGTTTCATACCACGTATATTCACTCTTTGGCAGTTTAGTCTCTGTGGTCATCTATGTATCCAGATTAGTTGATTTGATAGGTTTTCTTATTGTGCCCTTGAACTTTCAGTGTTCTTCAATCTGTGTCCCCCATTTCCACCCCAAGCTTCACCTAATGTTTAGCTGTGGGTATCTGCATCTGTTTCTGTTAGTTGTTGGGTGAAATGTCTCAGATGACAGTCAAACTAGGCACCTAACTGCAAATATAGCAGAATATCCATAATTGTCTTAGAGATGGTGTCTCTCTTATAGCCTAGAGCTCAAGAGGCATAGTCTTTCAATGTTTGTTCCATCTTTAACACTGCCTTTCTTGTAGGCAGGACAAGTTGTGGGTAAACTGTTTTGTGGCTGGGTTGGTGTCTCAGTCTCATCATTATAAGTCTTCTCTGGTTAATGGAGATGGAAATAAAGGTTATCCTCCATTGATAGGAGATTTAGCTAGGGTCATTCTCATAGATGGTGGAGATTCCATTATTCTAGGTTATCTAGATAGAGATATCTATCCCCTTACTGATTTCAGTTATCTTTCCCAGTACTCTTTTTCTTCATCCTCTCACAATGGAACCCTCCTGCTCTCCTCCACTACCCTCGCCCTCCTAGGTCCCTTCATCCATCTTGTTCCTATAACTATTTTATTTCCCCTTTCAAGTGATATTTAAGCATTCCTCCCTTGACATCTCCTTGTTACTTAGTTTCCTTGGTTATGTGGATTAGAACATGGCTATCCTATCCTTTATGGCTAATATTCACTTATGAGTAAGTATATATCATATCTGTCTTTCTGGGTCTGGATTACACTATCCAGGATGATATTTTCTAGTTCCATGCATTTTCCTGCAAATTTCATGATGTCATTGTTTTTAGTTGCTAAGTAGTTCCCTATTATGTAAATGTACCACATTTTCTTTATCAGTTCTCCAGCTGAGGGACATCTAGGTTGTATTCAGGTTCTAGCTAGTACTAATAAATCTGCTGTGAACAAATTGAGAAAGTATCCTTCTGGTATGGAGATTGTTTTGTGTGTATACACACAAGAGTAGGATAGCTGGGTCTTGAGTTATATTTATTCACAGTTTCTGAGAAACTGCCAAATTGATGTCCAAAATAGTTATACAAGTGTGTACTTTCAACAGCAATGGAGGAATGTTCACTTGCTCTACATCCTTGACAGAATGAGCTATTGCTTGAATTTTTATCTCAGTCATTCTGGTGGGTATAAGATGGAATCTCACAGTAACTTTGATTTTGATTTCCCTGACCACAAAGAATGTTGAATATTTCCTTAGGTACTTCTTGGTATTAGAGAGTCCTCAGTGAAGATTCTATGTTTTGATGCATACCCCATTTTTAATTAGGCTATTTGGTTTGCTGATTTCTAGTTTCTTGACTTCTTTATATATTTGGGATGTCAGAACAATGTCAGATATAGAGTTGGTGAACATCCTTTCCCATTCTCTAAAAACCTATTTTAGCATATTAATGACTTCCTTTGTCTCAAAGAAGCTCTTCAGTTTTGTGAGGTACCATTTAGTAATTGTACTTCGTACCTGAATGTTCTGTTCAGAAAGATGTCTTCTATGCCAATATGTTCAAGGCCATTCCCCTTTTCTCTTCTTTCATATTTAGTGTATCTGGTTTTATGTTGAGATCAATGATATGCTTGTACTTTTGCTTTGTGCATACATCCAATTAGACCAGCACATTTTCTTGAGTTTTTTTGTTTTTTCCATGGTATAGCTTTAGTTTCATTCTCAAAAATCAAGTGTCCAAAGTGTATGAATTTACTTCTTATTCTTTAATCCAATTCAATTGATAAACCAGTCTGGTTTTATGTCACGACCACGCAGTTTTTACTAATATTGCTCTGTAGTACAGCTTAAAATCAGGGTTGAGGATATCTCCAGAACTTTTTTTTTTCATATAAAATTGTTTCAGCTATCTTGTATTTATTTTTATATAAGAAGGTGATTATTGTTATTTCAAGGTGATTGAAGAATTATGTTGAAATTTTGATGGGGATTTCACTGAATCTTGGATTACTTTCGGTTGAATTGGCCATTTCTACTATGCTAATCCTGTTAATCCTACTGATCCATGAGTATAAGAGATCTTTTCCTCTTCTAATATCTTCTTCAACTTCTTTCTCCAAATATTTGAAGTTCTTGTCATACAGGTCTTTTAACTGCTTAGTTACAGTTACACCATGATATTTTATATTATTTGTGGTTATTGTGAAGGTGTTGTTTCCCTAAATTCTTTATTAGCCCATTTATAATTTTATATTGGAGGGTTACTGATTATTTTTGAGTTAATTTTGTATCCAGCCACTTTGCTGTGGGTGTTTATGAGCTGTAGATGTCCCCTGATAGATTTTTCAGGGTTTTTACATATATTATCACATCATCTGTGACTAGAGATACATTGACTCCTTCCTTTCCATTTTGTAGCCCCTCTATCTCCTTTTATGTGTCCTATTCTTCTAGCTAAATCTTCAATTACTATATTGAATATACATTGAGAGAATAGACAGCATTGTCTTGTCCTTGATTTTGATATGATTGCTCTATGTTTCTCTCCATATAATTTGATGCCTGCTATGCATTGCCTTGTTGTGTTTAGGTATGTTGCTCGCATTCCTGATCTCTTCAACACTTTTATTATGAAGGGATGTGGGTTTTGTCAAAAGTATTTTTAGCATCTAATGAAATGATCATACAGTTTTGTTACTTTCAGTTTGTTTATATTGTGCTTACATGGATGTATTTTCTTTTTTTATTAGATACATTTTCTTTATTTATCTTTCAAATGTTATCCCCCTTTCTGGTTTCCTTACCCCTGGAATCCCCTAAACCATCACCACTTTCCCTGCTTCTATGAAGGTGTTCCCACACCCACCCACCCACTCCCACCTTCCTCCCTTGGTATTCCCCTATACTGGGGCATCAAGCCTTCACAGGACCAAGGGCCTCTCCCTTCATTGATGCTCGACAAGGCCATCCTCTGCTACATATGCAGCTGGAGCCATGATTCCCTCCATGTGTACTCTTTGATTGGTGGTTTAGTCCCTGATGTATTTTCATATGGTGAAAGAGCCTGCATCCCTGAGATGAAGCCTACTTGATTATGGTGGATGATGTTTTGAATGTGTTCTTGGGTTTCATTTGAAAGTATTTTATTGAGTATTTTTGCACTAAAGTTCATAAGTGAAATTGATCTAAAATTCTCTTTCTTTGTGGAGTCTTTGTGTGGTTAAGGAATAATGGTGACTGTGACCTCATAGAATGGGTTTTACAATGTTCCTTCTTTTTCTATTTTATGGAATAGTTTGAAAAATATTGGTATCAACTCTTTAAAAAAACTTGTCCATATTCTCATAGGTAAGTGCAATTCTCACCCTTCATTAAAGAAACTTCTCTTTGCAATAGACAGAGTAGATTACAGGAATACAACCAATCAAAATGTTCAGTTCTGTAATTCAGTCTTAGGGACAAATCCACAAAACATTTGTGTCCATTAAGGTCAGGGAACATTGTGGAAGAAGAGGTGCAATGATTCCTGGAGCCAGAAGATCAGCAAGGTTTCTGTGATATTGTCTCCAGTAGCAGTGGTAAAAGCTACACCATTAAAATCTTACCAACATGACTGACCAAACATAAACTGAACAAGTGCAACAATAATAGACATATCAAAGTATATGAAAGAAATCTCATGAAATTTCAACTCAACACAAATCACTACATGCAAATAAGGAATCCATAGAGTGGGAGAAATTATCTTCTCAAGGAAGAGCATACCAATTTGTTATCTGCAATCAAACAATAAGCCCTGAAAACATACATATAAACAACATTATATAGACTGATGGGTTATATCTAGAAATATATATGTATATACTTACACATATATGTACATAATAACAATAAATATAAAAGAGGTCACAGAATTGACAGAGAACAAGAATGGGATACAGCAGGTTTTGTAAGGAGTAAAAGGAAGGGAGAAATAGTGTAATTATATAAAAATCTCAGAAATACAAGAAGAAAAGTAATGTAATCAGTCTATCGTTCTTGCTATAGGATAGATTCTGTGGGACAGTGGAAAAGCCTAAGAATAAGTCTATGGTATGTGTGATTATAAGAATAGAGACAGAGGTTCTTGACAGTGATGGCAGTATAGTCATCTAGCAGAGAGAACCTGAGGCAGTCATCATCACAGTTTCCACCTGGAATGTTTACGTAGGAGACAAACCTGACAGTTGACAGAGAACCTTTTGTTCAAAGCATCCCCTTTTGTCAGAGTGAGTTGTTGCAGGTTGCTAATATCACCAATGATCAAAGTAAGAAACAGTGTTCAGCCCTCTTAGGAAAATAGATTTGGAGTTGATAGTTATGTGAAGTTGGGGAAAATTAAGTTATAATGTGAGGTAAGAGGACTAGGTACTGCTATGATAATATCAGGTACTTAAAGTAATATGATAATAATTGGTACTTACTTAAAGGTAAGTGGTTTGTTTTAATGAATATTTATTATATGCCTCATAGTTTACTTTAATAACAATATTTAATGTTATACTCTGACATTAAAAAATTCTGAGATAGATACTATTAATAATGGTTGTATATAGCTGAGAACATTGAATTATGGTTGAACAAAGTAACATCTGCATACATTGAATACTTGGCCATTGTCAAATACCTGACTTACAACTAAGACTCTGGCTTGTACTCCAATGATGTGAAGAATTTAGATGAGAAATAAGCTGTTGTTCATAATAAAAAATACGTTTCAAATTTTGAGTAAAAATGAAAACAAACTATCAGTAAATACTACCTGATACTTATTTTTTCTCAGCTGTACATTGGTGGTTTGGTTTACACTAGAGCTGAGTATTCTAGTACTTGAACCTTACAAGCATATGGTACATATGCTTTGCTTGGGATAAAGAGCTTTAGGTAAAAAGCCTAGCGGTATCATCTCCAATTATCATCACTAACTAGTGACACTCACTGCATGTTCAGTGCCTGGAACAAAGACTAACAGAAGACAGCAAATATAAATTTAATATCAAGTAAGCTAACTGATCTGAGTTAACACACTTTTCTCTTAAAGCTCTATTTTGTTTTTGTTTTTTTTGGGTTTTTTGTTTTTTTTTTTTAATTTTGAAAGTCTTGAAACATTGTGACCCAGGTCTTTTTCAAAAGTAAATCAAATTATATTTAACAAAAGTGATTTGTAAAATTTCAACCAGTGTAACACTGTAAGGTATTGGTCTTTCAACTACTTTTTCACAATATAGATTTTTATAGAAATAGAAAATTGAACTTTGAGTCATATGTCATTGGGTACTTACCAAAATATCTTTGCAAACACCTGGTAACTGAGAGAGACATTATAAAGAACAGTATAACTGTACCATTCTCCTTAGAGAATAGGTTTGAAATAAATCCTTTGCGTTCCATTAGAGCATGATGAGTTAAAACACCTGTATATTCATCTACTTAAGTTGCCATAGCAAAATGCTACAAATTCAGAATCTTAATCATGAAATTTACTTCTTACAATTTTAGAGGTAGGAAATTTAAGACCCAGGTGATAGAAAAACTACAATTGATTCCAAAGTCTCTATTATTTTTTTTTCCAGGGACCTTCTTCACATTTGTTCACATTTCTTCTTTGTAAATGTGTGATAAGCCAAGTCTCTTTCTATTTATAAGGGTTCTATTCCAGTCATGTAGGTCTCACCTTCACAACGTTATATGATCTTAATCAATCATCAAATGTTTTCTCTATTTCTGTGATAAAGTGCCATGATAATTACTATTTAAAAAGAGAAGGGTTGGTTTAGCTCACAGTTCCAAGTTATCTATCATCACAGGGAAGTCACAGGACAAGTTTGAGACAGTTGGAAATATTAAATGCACAGTCTAGTAACAGAGAGGAATAAATCAATACATGCATGTGTATGCTAATTTCTTTCTACCTTTGCAAAGTTTAGGATTTCCTGCTTAGATAATGATTCTACCCACTGTGGGTGGGTCTTTTAACCTCTATTAATATAATCAAGATAATTCCCATAGACAGACCAACCAGATACCTTATCTATACAGAACATCATTAAAATTCTCTTTCCAGGAGATGCTAAATTGTATAGAGTCTACAACTAACCATCACAAGACTCATTTAAATAATATTATGATATGATTAAGGCTTTGAAACATAGATTTGAGGGAATATTAATCTATAGGAACAGCGATCTGGATCCTGTTACTTTAGTTGCTTCTAGAAGCTAGAAGGATTTTTTTGTGTCTACCATTTTGTTTAATGTTGTAGGCATCCCAAAATGGACTTAAGAATGACTCTTCTCTCTCTCTCTCTCTCTCTCTCTCTCTCTCTCTCTCTCTGTGTGTGTGTGTGTGTGTCTCTCTCTCTCTTTCTCTTTCCCTCTCTCTCTCCCTCTATCTTTCATTATAAAAAGTTATTTCCTATCTTAAACTTTTTTTTTTATAAATTTTCTATCATATATTAAATCCTGAACACAGGTTCTCCTCCGTCGCCTTAATCTGACCACCTCCATCCCTCCCACCTGTCCCTTCTCATTCACTCATCTTCCATTTCCCTTCAGAAGAGAAATATCACAGGGATATCGAACAAATATGGCATATCAAGATGAAATAAGGTAAGTATCTCTCCTTCTATGTTCAACATTCTTAGTCATCAGGTAAAAGCAAATCAAAATGACTCTGAGATTCCATCTTAATATCACACAGAATGGCTAAGAGCAAAAACACAGGTAACAGCTCATGCTGCTGAGGATGTGGAGAAGGGGGAGCATTCCTCCATTGCTGGTGGGAGTGTAAATTTGTATAGCCACTTTGAATACTAATTTCATAGTTTCTCATAAAATTGGAAATTGATTTACCTCAAGACCCAGTTATAGTACTCCTTGCCATATACCCAAAAGACACTCCATACTTCTACAAAGAAAGACACTTGCTCAACTATGTTCACATCAGCTTTATTTAGAATATCCAGAATCTACAAACAATCTAGATGCCCCTTAGCCAAAGAATGTATGGAGAAAATGTGATACATTTGCACAATAGAGTATAACTCAGCAGTTGAGAACAACAGTATCACGTAATTTGTAGGCAAATGGATGAAACTAGGGAAAAAACTCCTTCTAACTGAGGTAATCCCAACCTAGAAAGACAAACACAATTATATATTAACTTGTAAGTTGATATTAGTTGCAAATCATGATATAATCTACAGACCCAGAGAAACTGAGCAACAAGAAGGGCACAAGTCTAGGAGAATGAATATAGTTAGAAAGGTGGAATAGAATAGACACTGTTTCTTTTGAAAATCATGTCTGAAACATTGTTCACCTTGATAATGTCATACTGGGAAGTATTGAACACTGAGTGGACTTTAATTTAAAGGAGAGCTTCACCTTTACAATGCATTACAATGTTCCTATTTATTCAATGATGAAATCTATTTAACATTTTCCAAATTGTTTTCATTTCTAGGAAAATTGCTTATTTGTAGTAAATATTACATGTACCTATTGTAGATATGAACTGCCTTGATAATGTGCAAATATTCCAATATGTCATAGACACTTAGCATTTCATAAAGAATTTGCTGTTGTTAATTACTGTCATTGCACTCATTATTTTCCATGTATGTGTCACAGTTTTCAAGCTGATAAATAACAGTAACAATGCAAAAAATCAATCGGATGCCGGAAACACAGCAAGTGTCAGAACAAAAGCCTTTCACCTTTTCCTCACAGTGAGCTTTTCGTTTGTATTAATTTTTTCTTACTCTCTTGCTTCATTTTTCACATTAATAAATTTAGGAGAAGGATAGTGGTGACCTATTTGTCATATAATATTGGGAGAATATAATTTTAAAAATTACAATACTCAAATAAACCAGAGGGTGTAAATTCCAGTAGCAATATAAATAATACATTATACTTCAGTCCTAGTTAATTTCCATAGGCACAGAAAAGAGTGAGTATGCATAAAGCTTTTAAATTATTATTGTTTTGAGAAAAAAAGATGATCAGTGAAATGCAAAGCTGCATTAGACCGTGTCTCAGCGGCAGGAATATTGTTAATATGCTTGTCTTGTTTAAAGTCCTATTGCAGAGACAGATGCCAGCAAGCACAATGTCTGGATGATTGGAAGTGAAGAGGAGCAGAAGTGGCATGTCAGGAAGCACTTTGTGAATTAAAATAATTATTACACCTTAGAAGACCCTGGAGAATCACAATTTATGTGAAGATCCCTTTCATTGATATTTGCCACTAAACATGCAAACACACTTATAGAATAAGATACTTTCCATCATGGGGAAGCTTCAATGTTTGCCTAGTTCCTTGGGTGGCTCATTCTAAGTTCACTGTTCAAACACAGCCCTTGTCATATTAGGCATGACATCAATAACTAGGCTCTTTTACCCCTCTTAGCCATGGGATAGGTTCAAATTAACACAACAATTTTCGTCCATTTTGACTAGCTGCATTCTGTCATTTTCTATAACAATATCACATGTATAGCCTATTTCTTAATACTGTCATTTGGCTGAAAGCAAGCTAATTTGTAACTTACTACATATATAGGCATGTGGGAAAAACAGAAAATAAAACAGATACTTGTAAACAAAGTTATAAGTACACTATTTTTCATAATATTTTTATTGATTTTTTTTGAGACTTTCACATCATAAACTCCAAGTGCTAACATTTTGCAGGCCTCCCAGGTCTGACGACCCAAATTTTGGGACCTCAACCCCCAAAGTATGAAGAAGAAAATGGAATAAAAGTCTAATGTGTGTAGTTCATATACTCAAGGAAGAGGTTTCAAAACTCCTGATGGCCAGTCCTTTAAAGAAAGCTAAGTCATTTCCCACTTGCAACCCTACCAGAAGTCATCAGTTGTGGAAAGCTACATATTAGTATCCTTATCGCAACTTTAGGAGTTCTATTCTATGGATTTCTATCTAGGCTATTAAATTTGGTGGGGTGGGAGTCAGGAATAAGGGATGTCTCTGAAGCCGTCTATGTCCCTTTCTCAACTATGAGTCTGCAATCATCAATACTATGGCAAAAGTAGCTTCCTTAAACATGGTTACAATGATATTATAGACCACAAACATTCACATAGTACCTGGCATCAGCACCGGCCGCTGACCCTCAACGTGTTCTCTTTTGCCAGCAGACTGTGAACATCAACACAGTTCTTTACAGTATTTATTTTTTAGTATTTCTTCAACGTGAACTAAAATAATGAACAATGTAACCAACATTGTAAGTAAATCATTTATTCAAGGAAAAAGAAATACAAGATGAAGACATTGTCTCAAACTGATGGGTATAAAAGTTCACCTTATATCTAAAATAGAATTGGATACCAAATTTGAAAATAAACTGTATGAAAAAGTGATTTTAATTCTTTTGTATGAAAGACTCAGTTCAGCCGGGCAATGGTGGTGCACGCCTTTAATCCCAGCACTTGGGAGGGAGAGGCAGGCAGATTTCTGAGTTTGAGGCCAGCCTGGTCTACAGAGTGGGTTCCAGGACAGCCAGGGCTACAAGAGAAACCCTGCCTCTGAAAAAAACCAAAAACCCACCCCCCACCCAAAGACTCAGTTCAAGAACTTGGGGTATTTGTTGGTTTTAAGGATATTTTTGGTATTCGTCATAACATGAAAATTATGACAACAAACACTAGGCCTAGAAAGTATTAAGAGTTCTAGTGCCCTTGCAGAGTACTTGGGTTCAGGACTCAGCACTCAAATGGTAGCTCACAATCATCTGTGAATTCAGTCCCAGGGCTTCCAATATCGTCTTCTGACATATGGATAATTATATTAAATGCAAAAAAATAAGTGCATGAATAAAAGACAGAGTTTATGAAAGCAAATTAAATAATGCCTCTCTATTTTGGTTTATAAATTCTTTTACAATTTAGTGATAAACTATGTATGAAAATTCAAGAATGAAAAAGGTCATATTATAAAACCTTTATGCATGACAAATAGCAGGGGCTAAGATCAAAGCAATATTTAAAGAGCAAAATTGATGAACATAGTATCAAATTAAAGTGACCAAAATTCCAACTGGTACAACTAATACAGCAGTAGAAATGACTCAAGAAATTAAAAGAAGTAAAAACCTGAAATAAAACTATTACAACTGAAAAATAAATATACCTACAATTATATTTGGAAATTTTAATATATCTTACTAAATCATTAAAGGAACAACATGACATAAAATTGAATTGGAGGAGTGATAGAAGAAGGGAGTGGGAGGGGAGGAGTGAGCAGGAAGTAAGGTGAATAACTAAAAAAATAAATTAAAATAAATGAAAAAAGTATCAATTATATAGAAAAACACTAGGACTTTCTCAACTATTGTTACAACTTGTTTTAGAATGTCTGTAGAACCACTAATAGTGAAAAAACCTGAGCCATAAAGGAACTGGAAACAAATTTAAATGATTTAAAATTCAAGACGGTGTTCTTTATTGAGTAATTGGCACATATCTAGAAATTATAGTGAGATACCAAGAACATCTTGAAGACTGTGAAACAAAGGGACATTCTTCTAAATGATCTACAGATAAAATCAAATAGGTATTAAGGGAGAAAAAAATACATTCAACTAATTCAATAATATCAAGTTTTATAGGATATTGGTGAATTAGGATGAAAACAAATTTATAGCACTGTTTTTATAAAGAGAAGCAATTTTAGATAAAAGTCAAATATTAAAAATGGGAAAAAAGTGAAGGAAATACATTTTACAATGGAATTCAATGAAACTACAAGGCAAAAATAATAATCACAGTAAAATTATTTCTCTAAAAATTCTAAATTGATAAACTTTAACAAAATAATAAATGAAAATGGGCACATAACAGTAGATACCTAGAAAATCCCAAGATGCATAGGTCTTGTATTAACATCCTGTGCTCTACAAAATTAAACAATCTAAACAAAATGAATACTTTTCTTGATAGATACCATTTACCAAAGTTAAATGAAGATCAGGGAAATAGTCTGGATAGAACTATAATGGCTAAGGAAATAGAAACAGTCATTAAAAGTTTCTACTAACTCCCTGCCACCAAAATATTCTATGACCAGATGGTTTTAGTGCAAAATTCTACCGGACATTCAAAGAAGAGATAAGACCAATACTCCTCAATTATTCTACAAAATGAAAACAGAAAGAACACAGCCAAATTCATTTTATGAGGCTACAGTCACCCTGAGATTTAACAACACAAAAACTCAACCAAGAATGAGAGTTTTAGACCAATACCCCTTATAAGCATTGATGCAAAAATGCTCAATAAATTATTTACAAACTTAATCTAAGAATTCACCAAAACATCATCCACCACAATCAAGTATGCCTCATCTCAGAGATGCAGGGGTGCTTCCACATATTGAATTCATTAATGCAATCCACCATAAAAACAAACTGAAAATTATAAAACACATGATCATCTCGTGAATTTTCAAAAAGCCTTTGACAATATAGCGAAACCCATTATGATCAAAGTCTTGGAGAGATCAATGATACAAGGCACATATGTAAACACAATAATGGCAATATACAGCAAGCCAATATCAAATTAAATAGAAGCAAACTTTTAAGCAATTCTACTAAAATCAGTGAAAAACAATGCTATCCAATTCTCCATATGTCTTTAACTTCTTGAAGTTCTAGAATAAAAAAAAACAACTAAGGGAGATCAAGGGCATACGAATTGGAAAGGAAAAAGTCAAAGTATCTCTATTTACAGATGATATGATAGTACATATAAGTGACTCCAAAAATTCTACCAAGAAAATTCTAGATATGATGAAAACTTTAGCAAATTGGCTGGCTACAAAATTAACTTGACAAAAAAAAAGTCTTCCTATATCCAAATGATAATAAGGCTGAAGAAATGAAATTAGGAACCAAAACCCTTCAAAATAGCCACAAATAATATAAAATATATTGGTATAACTAAAACAAAGCAAGTGAAAGATCTATATGACAAAAACTTTAAGTATTTGAAGAAAGAAAGAAATTTTCAAAGATATCAATATAGGGAAAGATCTCCCATGATCATGAACTTGTAGGATTAAGATAGTAAAAGTAGCCATCTTACCAAAAGCAATCTACAGATAGATTCAACAAAATTCCCATCAAATTATTACACAATTATTTACAGACTTTGGAATAATAATGCTCAACTTCATATGATAACACAAGACAAAACAAGAAAAAAAATCCTAGGATAGCTAAAACAATCCTTTACAATAAAAAACTTCTGGTAGTTTTACCATCTCTGATTTCAAACTGTACTACAAATTAATAATAGTCAAAAGCCACATGGTACTGATATAAAAGCAGAAGGTTGATCAATGGAATCTAATAAAAAAACCAGAAGTAAATCCACACATCTATGGACAATTGATTTTTGACCAAGAACTATACAATGGAGGAAAGAAAGCATCTTCAAAAAAAGTGTTTGTCTAACTAGATGTCTGCAAGTAGATGAATGTCAACAGACCCATATCAATCACCCTGCTCAAAACTCAAGTTCAAGTGGATCAAAGGCATCAATGTAAAACCAGATACACTAAATCTGGTAGAAGAAAATTCCTTGAATGCACTGACACAGGAGACAACTTCCTAGACAGAACACAAAAGCTCAGTCATTAAGGTAAAAATTACGAAGTGGGACCTCCTGAAACTGAAAAGTTCCTGTAAAGCAAAGTATACCAGCAAATGGATAAAACAGCAGCCCAAAGAATGGCAAAAGATTTTCACCCACTACAAATCTCAGAGGGCTGACACCAAAATAACAAGAACTCAAGAAACTTGACATAAGCAAACAAAATAACCACATTAAAAATGAGGTACAGATCTAAACAGAAAATTCTTAACAAAGGAAACTTTAATGGCTGAGAAGTACTTAAAGAAATATTCAATATCCTTAATCATTAGAGAAATGTGAATCAAAACAACTGTGAGATTCCATCTTAAACACATCAGGATAGCTAAGATCAAAAACTAAAGGGACATGTAGGCAAAGATGTGGAGCAAGGGGAACACTTCTTCATTGATTTGATGGGAATGCAAACTTGTACACTTTGGCAACCAATTTGGCAGTTTCTAATAAAATTAGGAATAGATCTACTTCAAGACTTGGGCATATACCCCAAAGAAACTTCATGACAAAACAAAGGACACTTGCTCAATTATGTTCATAGTAGCTTTATTTGTAATAGCTAGAAACCTGAAACAATTTTGATATTCCTCAAAAAACGAATGGATAAAGAAAACATGGTACATGTACACAATAAATTATTACTCAGCCATTAGAAACAATGACTTTTGCAAGCAAGTGCATGCATGTATATCAGACATCCTAAGTTAGATAACCCAGACCTTGAAAGAAAACTTGGTTTCTTCATACTGATAAGTTGTTATTTGCCATAAAGAGGTATGCAGCCATGCTACAACCCAAGAACCCAACAAAACTAAATAACAAGGACGGCCCTATGGGGGATGCTTGAATCTTACCATTACGGGGAAATAGATCATATACTGGGTGTGGAAGGAAGGAGAAGATTATATGGGGTAGGGCTGGGGTTGTGAACATAGAGTTGAGGTGTAGGGAAGATAGAGGGAAAGAAAACTGGGAAAGACGAGATTATGAGGGAAGAGGGTATCTATGCGTGAGCTAGAAATTTAGCTCAATGGAAACTCTCAGGCATCTATTAAGTTGATATTATCTATGACTCCTAGAAATGGGAGCCTGAACTGGTCCTCTCCTGTAACCAGGAAAAATTTTCATTGGAGGAATTAGGGCACCAAAACAACCAAAAAATTCCCTTTGACTCACAATTTGTACTGCCTACAAGATGGATGGTGATAAAAGAAGCATTAGAATTTGAGGGAAGGGCCAACCAATGACTAGTCCAGCTTGAGACCCATGCAATGAGAGGGAGTCCACCCCTGAGAGTATTCATGATATTCTGCTATAATTACAGACAGGAGCCTAATGCTATCAAACAGGCTTTACCTCAACAACTGATAGAAACTTATGTAGAGACCTATGGCCAAACATTAAGTGGAGTTAAAGGGAATCTGAGAATGTGAGGTTGGGTCATCAAGGGAACACACTAAGACCTACAGAGTTAAATACCTTGGGCCACTCATGGACTCTTAGAGACTAACCTGCCAACAAGAATGCATGCACAACAGACCTAGGCTTTCTACGCATATGTAACAGTTGTGCAGCTGTTTTATGTGGTCTCCTAAAGCGGGAGCAGGGTGATGGCCTTTGCATCCCTTTTCCCTACCTGGGCTTCCATGTCTAGTCTCAGTAGAGAAGACCTACCTAGTCTTACTGCAATTTGATATGTTTAGGCTGGTTGATATCCATGGGAGGCCTCCCTTTTCTGAGGAGAAGGTAATGAGGAGGTAAAATGGGTGAGGGTGTCTCTCTTTCATTACGGGGAACTAAAATGGACTAAAGGCAGCATAGAAATGCCCTGCAGTTATTTGGAGAAAAGTGAGTGTAGAAAACCCCACCCAATATATTTCTTATTAGTGTAAGAATTTATCACTACAGAACTGAAATTATCAAATGACAATGATAAGAGTATACTATAAACCACTCCATATACAGAAATTTAGCAGCTCACTAATTGGACTTAAGACCTATTCAACAAGAGGTGAATCATTTTTTACTTTACTAATTTAAAGGATTATTTTTATGGCAAGGAAGCAACCTTGTTTTCTTGAACTGCAAATAATAAGAGAAGAAATCCTTTTATACAGCACTAATTTTTGTACAGCAGTGCTCTTTAATAGAATTGTCCAAAATTTAAAATTACCATCATTTTAATGTTTATAATTTTGGGATCAAGATTCTGGGTAACTGATTCCTGGTTTGCATAACTTTGGCTATTCCCTTCTAGGGAGATTTGACATGTGGAAGAAGCACTAAAAGGTTACTAGAAAGACTAATCAAATAAGCATTTAACATTATCCTAAGAATATTTTAGTAATATTAAAGTATTTAAAATATTTAAAACTCATAAAATTTCTATCTAGAAGTATCATTCTGGTAAACAATGAAATTGAGTAGAATTAGGAGGAGATATCACTTTAATTCAGTTAATAACAGATAAGAACTTGAAAAAATCAAGGGAAATAGCGAAGACATACAATATCAAGGGCCTGGGAAGAATCTACACCATATATTGATTAAAGTAGTGATGGAGAAGGGTAGGTAGAGCTTACAGCAACCTCATCCATGGCTAGTGACTGACACGGGATTTGAAAGTGTTGACACATTTGGACATTATATTTTGAGAAACCTATGAGACAGTCACCTTTAATAGATCATTTGTCTTGCACTAGGTTTTTTATTTAATTATTTTTTTTATTTTTTATTTTTTATTTTATTTTATTTATTTATTTTATTTACATTCCAATGCCCTCTTCCAGGTCCCTTCTCCCCAAGTTCTTTACTTTATCCTGTTTCCCTTTGCTTCTGAGAGGGGGCTATCCACCATCTACCCATCTCCACCTCATAACTGCCAGCATCTGCCTTTCTGGGGCATCAAGTTTCTATAGGATTAAGTGTATCTTCTTCCACAGAGGCCAGAAAAGGCCAGTCCTTTGCTTATATGTGCCTGAGGTCATGGACTAGCTCTTGTTCTTTGGTTGGTAGCTTAGTCTCTGGGAACTCTGAGGGGTCCAGGTTAGTTGATACTGTTGTTCTTCCTATGGGGCTGCAATCCCCTTCAGCTCCTTTAGTCCGTCTCCTAACTTTTCCATAAGGGTCCCCGATCTCAGTCCAATGATTATTTGTAAGAGTCTACATCTACCTCAGTCAGCTGCTGTAGAGCTTTTCTCAGAAGACAGCCATGCTAACTCCATGTCTGAAAACACAACATGGCATCACTAATAGTGTAAAGGTTTGCTCAATGGGATACATCCCAAGTTGGTCAGGTCACTGAATGGCCTTTACTTCAGTCTCTGCTCCATTTTTGTCCCTGCATTTCCTTTAGACAGGAGTAATTCTGGTTCAAATATTTTAAGATGGTGGGTGGCCCCATGCCTCAAATGGGGGCCATGTCCATTGATGGAAGTGGTCTCTTCAGGCTCCATCTCCTTACTGTATAAAAGTATTTTAACATTCTCCTAAAATAAATCTTTAATATTCACCTGAAGCATCAGGAAGTGACTCTTGTAAACCAGTGGTTAGAGAGTTTATTTACTTTTCCATTTTAAAGATTGGTGTATGCTTTTAATAGCTAAAGGATAAGATTAGCATTCTCAGTATGATGTTCTAGTAGTACTTTTAGCATTGGGGTATTGGTGATTGACAACTAATATAATGGGAATGAATATATATATTAATTACATTATGTTATTACATTAAGTATATAGTGGATATATACTAAAAGAATAAAACAAACAGACACAAATCATATCTTTAATTTGTAACTTCAGAAATGAGAACATGATGGATGATTGAGTGATTGGGTATTTGGATGCAAGCTGGTTCTACTTATCTATGTAAACAAAAGGAAGACGATATACTAATCTATTATAGTTGGGAGGTGGGTTATGGATGAGATTCTAAGGAGAGTATTGTAATACAGACTAGTGACTCTTCAATCAGTGCCTGAGAGGATGATGAGTTCTAGATAAACAAAGGTCCTAACATAAGTATCTGTTCAGTAAAAGAAGCAAAATAAAAGAGGAAAGTAGAGTGGGAATTCTGACAAATTTGTTGTCCTGGACAAAATGTGGAAGTTCTGGGTGCTGTCTTTGGCCTAGCAATGTGAAAGCCAGTCATTTGCTATGGCTAGGACATAAAAAATATGGAAGTGTTGAGAAGGCAGGCAGAAATTTAGGGCACATATTAAGGTAAAGCATTAGAAGAGTCAGTTGGAAGAAAGCTTCCTAGGGAGTACTAATGATCTAAATGAAATTAGATTTGTGCAGACTTTGATTCAGTGTTTTAAATAGCTAAATGCTAAGATGATAATCACAGAATATTACCAAATATCCTCTAACATATGTTCAAGATTTATTCCAATGTAGTCATCTACTGGAAAAAAATCTCCTGTATAGCCAACAAATTCTACTGTCTGCTTACATTCTAAGACTTTTGTGTGTATTTACCAATTTAGTTCTTTCATGACTCCCTGGAAGCAGGAAACAAATACTATTATTATTTATCTTTGACATATAGATGAAGCAATATCATCCTAGGCTATTAGTAACCTGCCTACAATTGTAAGATTCAGCTGACTTTGTTTCCAAATGGTTTCAGAGGGATTTTAATCCAGCAACATGGCTACTCTGGGTGGACTACAGACTTGCCTTTATTCTCAGAAGACAGAAACAAGATCTCTGAGTTCAAAGTCTGCCTCGTACACAGCAAGTTCTAGGTACAGAAAAGCTTATGTACACAGAAAAAAATTGTTACCTGATATAAAGATGAAACTAGGAAGTAAAGGGTGTCTGTATCAGGATGTACCATTCCATGTATCTGAGAAATATTATGCCTTTGTCATGATCTCTTTGTTGAGGCAAAGACGGTTGCAAGAAAAAGTTAATGATCTCATACCCATATACTGTATGTCCTGTCTTCTTGGAAACTTTTAATTTTATATATATTATAATTTAGAATATTCACTTTATATTTTTCACAGCATTGATTTATCAGGTGTTGGAGAAAGCTATATGTCCCATTCGTCTTTAGTAAAGTAAATAATGTGCTATGTCATCACTGATAGTGAAGATTCTGTTGGAAACATTGTGCTTTTTCATTAATTATAATTAATGCCTGGCATGTTTCACAAGCTTTATTATCATAATGGTTGTAGGTCACCAAGTTTTAAAAATGTCAGTGCAAAGACCATCATTTTCTTAAAAATATCCAGTACCATTCTGAGCTCAGTGTTATTTTATTAGACATGAATTTGGCCTTGTAGTTCATCTCTGATGATGAAATAAAATGAACAAGGAGTTCAAAATCATTGAAGTTCTCCTGTTTTAGGTGAAACTTTGCTATCTTTCTAAAGAACTTTCTGTCCTTTCTATCACAATAATGTATAAAGGCTCAAAATAAGAGAATTCACTGTCTATACTGTATAACATTGATATATGTGCATTGTGAATAATATACAGTAAATAAATATCTATTAATAACTCATTGATGCTAACTGTATTAACTATCTTGTGTTTTCATGAATTCAAATATGCCTATTGTATAGTTTTTTCTTCTTGGAATATAGATTCAAACAAACAAACAAGTAAACAAACAAACAAAAAATCCAGATGCTAGGCAACTTTTCTATTCTTATTTGGTTATTTTCTTAACTCTTGTAAATTTATCATTTGCTAGCTTCTGAAAATATTTATCATTTTTTTCTTTTGTTCATTTAATACTATTCCATGTACCTGAGAAATATAATGCATTTGTCATGATCTCTTTGTTGAATCAAAGGCAATTGCAAGAAAACTGATAGATTTCAGGTCTTGACGAAACAATGTGTCCCATTCATCATTTTACTTCTAAAGAACTATTAACAGAGCACAAAACATGGTTAAAAATACAAACTGCAATTAGTGAGAGAGACACCATGAGTCTGAAGAGAACAATGAGGGGCATATAGGAGGGTTTGGAGGAGAAAAGGGAAAAGAAAATGTAATTATACTCCAATCTCAAAAATAAAAAGGAAAGTAATTAAACTGGAAAATAAAAAAAAACATGTTAAACAAAACAACAAGTAATAAGGGCTTTGTTTTATTTAGACATTTTTCATGCACATGGGAGTCCTGTATGTGCACAGATCAACAGTGCTCCTCTGCGTTCTCAGAAACCAGGGCTTTGCCACTTTCACTAAGGATCTATAGGACAGTCAAGCCTCTAGTTCTAGAACTTAAGGTTTCAGTGATGACAATTACCAAGTCAGTTCCATGCATACAGAATATGGAAATATTTTTTCAGAGTTACTTTTAAATAGCTTAGGGATTTATCCACAAAAGGCTCATAAGGCATTTTGCAAAGACTTGCGGTGCTTTTATGATCTTGTTTTGAGAGTCTCACTATCAACACATCATATGAAAATATGACCAATGGGCATTTTTATATTTCATTATTTAGTATAATTCTTAATCAATGGATGAAACTCTACAATAAATTTAGAAGCAGCTTACCAACCCTTCATTTAAAATACTGCCTGAAGGTGACTGGCATGCCAGACAGCCTGGAGACAATGTATTGAAAGCTAGTCTCCAAGTAAATCAATGGATTCGTGCCTTGAAACCAGTTCAAAAAAACATTTTTACCCATCCATGAAGGAATATTGAAGGTAAAATTGTAACAGAGAGGTTTAAGTTGAGTGGAGGTCAACCATTCTCATACTTTGTTTTACTTTCTAATATAAAAGTTAACCAATATGTCTTAACAGGTCATCAGTGTTTTAGTCTCCCTTCAGACTTATGCTGTATTCTCTGAGATCCCCTTTACAAAGAAAAGTGATTATTGATTTCACTTCGAGCAGCCATCTGCAAACTTGGAGCTTCTTGGCTCCATCAGCCAAAGTTGAAGCCTTTTGCAAAGTATTAACTCTTATTTTATAGAATATTTCTGAAACATTTTAAATGTATTAATTGAATAAAATATGTTCATTACTTCATAGATATACTTTATACTTATCTTTTAATATAAATATATTTATAAACACACATTCAAAGTAAATATTTGTTATAATCTAATTTCATGACAGTAATACAATATTTTGTTGTAGTTATACTTTGATTTTAACCAGTGGTATTATTCCTTTTTCTGCCCTTGATCTAGGAATGAAATTATCCTTTGAGGCTGACCACTGCAAAAATGTGGAGAAAATATCACGTTACTATTTTCAAAACTATACTGAAAAGAAACGTGGAAATTTGTACTGTGTTTAAGCTTTTTTAAAACAAATTAAAACTATGATATTTGAAGCTGTAATTATCTCTCAAGCATTTATAATTTGTATGCTTCTTTTTTTTTTTTTTTTAAATACCAAGGGTCAGATATACTTATACAAGAATTCTATAGAGCCTTCAAACAAGCAATACTTTTTGAGTTATGTTTAACAAAATTCAGAACCACAATAAGCTCCTTCACAAAGCAAATAATATTGAAATAGTGAAATCAAGTGTAAACCCAACAAAAATATATAAATTATAGTCCAGTATCCCTCATGAGTATACATATAAAAATTCTCAATGAAGTAGTTGCAAACTGAATACAAGAGATATAAAAAAATAATATTCCATGAATAACTGAATAACTGTTTTTTTTTTTTTTTTAGAAGACCATACTCCATATACAGGCTGCATGTTTTGGAATAGCCCCCACTCCAGATGTTTGAGACCTACATGAAAACCAAGCTGCACATTTACAACATATGTGCAGGGAGGCCTAGGTCCAGCCCATGGAGCTAGATCTGTGTAGACTAGGTATGCTCCACGGTTGGTGATTCAGTCTCTGAGAGCTCCAAGGGTTCAGGTTCATTTACTCTGTTGATCTTCCTGTGCAGTTCCTATCTCCTTAGGGCCCACAATCCTTACGCCTATTCTTCTATAAGAGTCCTCAAGCTCCATCCACTGTTTGGCTCTGGATGTCTGTATCTGTCTGAGTCAGCTGCTGGTTAGAGCCTCTCAGAGGACAGCTTGCCCCTGTCTGTTCTCAGGCTGGAGGTTTAGATTCTGGGAGCTCTGGTTGAATCTTTTGATACTCATTCTAAAAAGGACAAAAGCACCCTCACTTTGGTCTTCCTCCTTCTTCTTGAGTTTCATGAGGTTTATGCGTTGCATCTTAGGTATTGTGTGTTTTGGGGCTAACATCCACTTATCAGTGAATGCATACCATGTGTGTTCTTTTGTCATTGGGTCATCTCACTCAGGATGATATTTTCTAGCTCCATCCATTTGTCTAAGAATTTCATGAGCTCATTATTTTTAATAGCTGAGTAGTACTCCATTGTGTAAATGTACCACATTTTCTGTATCCATTCTTCTGTTGAAGGACATCTGGGTTCTTTCCAGCCTCTGGCTATTATAAATAAGGCCGCTATAAACATAGTGGAGCATGTTGAAATATCTTCTGGGTATATACCCAGGAGGGGTATAGCTGGGTCCTCAGGTAACACCATGTTCAATTTTCTGAGGTATCGCCAGACTGCTTTCCATAGTGGTTGTACCAGCTTGCAATCCCACCAACAATGGAGGAGTGTTCCTCTTTCTCCACATCCTCGCCAACATCTGCTGTCACCTGTGTTTTGGATCTTAGCCAATCTGACTGGTGTGAGGTGGAATCTCAGTGTTGTTTTCATTTGCATTTTCCCTGATGACTAGGGATGCTGAGCACTTCTTTAGATGTTTCTCAATCATTCGAGTTTCCTCAGTTGAGAGTTCTTTGTTCAACTCTCTACCCCATTTTTTAAGAGGGTTATTTGATGCTCTGGAATCTAGTTTCTTCAGTTCTTTGTATACCTTGGATATTAGCCCTCTATCAGATGTAAGGTTGGTGAAGATCTTTTCCCCGTCTGTTGGTTCCTGCTTTGTCCTGTTGACCGTATCCTTTGCTTTACAGAAGCTTTGCAGTTTTATGAGATCCCATTTGTCAATTCTTGATCTTAGAGCATACGCCATTGGTGTTCTGTTCAGGAACTTTTCCCCTGTGCCCATATGATCAAGGCTTTTCCCTATTTTCTCTTCTATTAGTTTCAGTGTAGCTGGTTTTATGTGGAGGTCCTTGATCCACTTGGAGTTGAGCTTTGTACAAGGAGATAAGTATGGATCAATTTGCATTCTTCTACAAGTTGACCTCCAGTTGGACCAGCACCATTTGTTGAAAATGCTGTCTTTTTTCCACTGGATAGTTTGAGCTCCTTTGTCAAAGATCAAGTGACCATAGGTATGGGGGTTCATTTCTGGGTCTTCTATTCTATTCCATTGATCCTCCTGACTGTCTCTGTTCCAATACCATGCCGTTTTTATCACTATTGCTTTGTAGTACAGCTTGAAATCGGGGATGGAGATTCCCCCCAGAAGTTCTTTTATTGTTGAGTGTAGTTTTCGCTATCCTGGGTTTTTTGTTATTCCAAATGAATTTTAAGATTGCTCTTTCTATCTCTGTAAAGAATTGAGTGGGAATTTTGATAGGGATTGCATTAAATCTGTAGATTGCTTTCGGCAAGATAGCCATTTTTACTATATTAATCCTTCCAATCCATGAGCATGGGAGATCTTTCCATCTTCTGAGATCTCCTTCGATTTCTTTCTTCAGGGTGTTGAAGTAGCCAACATCAAACTAAATGGAGAGAAACTTGAAGCAATCCCATTAAAATCAGGGACTAGACAAGGCTGCCCACTCTCCCCTACCTGTTCAATATAGTTCTAGAAGTCCTAGCCAGAGCAATTAGGCAGCAGAAGGAGATCAAAGGGATACAAATTGGAAAGGAAGAAGTCAAAGTTTCACTATTTGCAGATGACATGTTAGTATACTTAAGTGACCCCAAAACTTCCACCAGAGAGCTCCTAAACCTGATAAACAACTTTAGCAAAGTGGCTGGGTATAAAATTAACTCAAACAAATCAGTAGCATTCCTCTACACAAAGGATAAACTGGCTGAGAAAGAAATTATGGAAAGGACACCATTCACAATAGTCACAAATAGTATAAAATATCTTGGTGTGAATCTAACCAAGCAAGTAAAAGACCTGTATGTATGCTTCTTTATTCAACAAATATTTATGTTACAGTGAACAAGTAAAGAGTATCTAGAATATTAGATGTAGAATTTTGCTAAAAACAGAATTCACACTTGAATAAAAATCTACAGAAATTAGAGGAGATTTTGGTCAGTATTATCTTCTTCCTAGTATCAACATTAAAGAAGTTTATAATAACTGGAAAATTCTATTCTATAACCCTAAGGATTTCTTTCTTAAATAGGACATGTTAACTCTACTAGGACTCAGTTAAAGGTTGTTTAGCAGACTCTTACACTCTTTTTTTTTTCTTTTAATAAAAACAAATTGGTATCAAACATGACTGGTACAAACAATTTTATTACAGTAACTTTTCATGTTCTAAGGTTTTTCTTGGTGTTTCACTTCCATCTTTTTTATGCCATCTTGATCATAATAAGAGCCTTGATGAAAAAATAGGGATTGCTTGGTTATTTCCCATTTAATTCTTAGAAAATTGAGTGTGATATAACAGAATATATTAATGTCATTCATGATTTTAGTTCCAAGAGCTTGGTTGTAAACCAGAGAAGAAAAAAAGATGGTCTATGTTGATGTATTCACATTTGATTAACAGTGCATCTATTTCAAAGTGATAAATATATGACCTATAATTTACCATGAACATGAAATTTGTCTTTTTACTTGCAAGGTGAATTTTAAGGGATATGAGATGTTATTTAAACATGTATATTAAAATGATATTTAATACGTAGCAACATGCCCTCATGAGCTTCTTTAAACTGAAAATGTAGTCTTCTACTAGAATTTTCCTAATGACTATCATATTAGTTTCCACTGTGCAAAACAAACACAGCCAAGCTGTAGATGGAAATG
Organism: Mastomys natalensis; assembly: GCA_021653895.1. Lineage (NCBI taxonomy): Eukaryota > Metazoa > Chordata > Mammalia > Rodentia > Muridae > Mastomys > Mastomys natalensis. The sequence continues at coordinate 625,496 of JAJTUV010000532.1, forward strand.
TGGCTCACCTTGTTGGCACGTGCAGTTACTGTATGTTTATTATTGAAATTGAAAATTGTAGAAAATATACAATGGATTGGATTACTCACAGTTCTACAACTGATATTTTTGTAAAATTCCTTTGAGAAAGTATTGAAAAATAATACTTTAGATGATATTTCAACCTATGTAACAGATACTGATAGTCATCGCCCTTCTATTGAGCATCATCTCTGTTGAGTAAATAGTATAAGAAAGCAAGATGTTAAAAAAAACTCACAGTAATTTTCATAGATATGATTTTCAAATGTTCTATTATAAAATTTGAAATGTTCCTAATTTTCTTCATTTTAAGCTATCTTCTTATTACCTTGTATATAATATTTATCTACATTTTTAAATATAGGAAAGCAAAATCTTATGATGCTTATGCTTAAAACACATAAAAGAATGTATCATCTTGATACATTGTTGAAAATCAGCCGTTGCCATCTAACATGGTCCAATTTGTTTCATGGCACATTTTTGTTTTTTGCCTACTTTGGGTAACATGTATGTTAATACTCAGCCTCCAACATTAATTGTCAAGAGAGCTCCTAAGACTTTTGTTGCTGTTTCTGATTGAATGGAAGAGATAGTGGGCATAAAATGTATACATTTGCAAAATGATAACCTTCATCTAGGTGACATGCTGCCGTAGTAATTTCAGAAAGACACGTGGTCATTGTTTAGTAAATCTCCTATGTCTTTCACCCACTTGCTCCCAACTTCCTCCTTCCCATTCTTTCTTTTTCCCTTCCTTTGTCCTTATGATGATTCAATCCAAGGCCTACTGTATGGTAAGCAAGCTTTCTATTACTGAAATACATCCTAACCCAATAGTATGTGTGGTGTGTGTGTGTGTGTGTGTGTGTGTGTTGTGTGTGTTTATAGTCAGTTTTTGTTGTTAATTATAGCTTACTTTTCCTTTCTCAATTTCAGTGTGTAGTATGTAGTGTGCTATAATGCATAGTTTTGGGGAGAAAATTTTTAATTAATTATTAGAGAATTTTACAAGGAAAATTATGTATGGAGAACATAAATCCAAGTGGGGTTGGTATAAGAATCAAGGCCCTTTCATAGGTATTGATTTCATGAATACTCATAAACCTCATCTCTGTAAATATGGAACCACCTCATTTTTCTCTATAATTGCTTCTCTGTTTTAAATTTTTTTCCTGATAGATTTAACTCATGGTATAATGGTTGATATTAATCATCAACTTGAGTGGGTTTGGCTTAACCATGACAATATAGGTGACAGTGTTTCTAGAAAACTTCACCTAATATGGTGGTGGTTGGCCCAATCCCATGGATGTGAGTCCTAGACTACATTTAAAGTACTACATTCATCTCTTTAGGCTTTCTGTCTGAGAACACAGTCTGATAAACTACTTCCTGTTAGTCATGCTTCCTATTAAGACATGAGGTGAAAGAAACTCTTTATCTTTTGGTTACTTTTTTTTTCCTCCCCACGTGTTTGGCCACTGATACCATTAGAAGGATTTGACTCATCCACTCTGGCAGAAATAAAGATAATTAGAAAAGCCAATTTTTCACCCAGAAGCTTTGTTTCAAATTGGCCTGCAAAGTGCAGATTTTAGTGGGTAAGTTCCTAGAGAGCAGAAAGCAAGTTGATCTATGAGATCAATCATAATGTTTTATCTTGTATTATATATTCTCACAGCTATTGCGAGCTGTCTCTTGTGAATGTTGTATGTTTGAGTATAATACCAACTCTATCTGAAATTCAAGCTTATTTTGTTACACTAGCTATAAAAACAAATATGAATAATTTACAGTTGTAAAAAGAATCGTATTTGAGAAAGCCTGAAAATTTTAAATTAATTTTTAATTCAGTTGATAAATCTATAATATAAATTATTAAAGCATAGAACATTATATCATCAATAATGTCACTGTAAAGTAAAATGTGATTTTTAGTAGGTAATTCATTTGATGAATTTTATACTCTTCCTCATTTCTTTCCATCTTGACCTAGAAATTAGTTGTTCATATTATTGAATTTATTACTATATATAAACACCATAATGGAATTTAATTTTTCTTTTTTATTGTTTTTGTCTGTTAATTTTGAAAGATATTAATAAAAGTTAACTACACTGATATAATATACCTCAAGTCAGATTACTTTTATTATTAATTTATTATTATTGTTAAAATCTGAATATTTGTAATGTGACCAGATAATATAAATTCTACATCAGATAATTATATATGACTTGGCTTGTAGATAATGAGCTTTAGAACATGTTAAGTTGATTCCTATTAATGTAATATTAATTTGAAGTAAGAAATTCCATTTTACTATTTCTTGAGAATTTTTTTGAAAAGGCTAATGCATAATAAACTATGCTTTTAAAAAGTATGTATTACTAGAAAGACCTGTGTCTATCGCTTTTTTATCCCCACCTTAAAGATCTCTGAGTTTTAAATAAGCAGCATTACATTCGAGTTTTTTAATCTTATTATTTTCACACAATATATTTTGATGATACTCTTTCATTACTCTGTTCATGTTACAAGGCTGATGTGTTGTCAGAAGTGTAAATTTAAAAGTTGCTAATTTTTCATGTTCCATTGCATATATCCTATAAGTTCATACTACAGTGTGCACATAAAACTAGTGGGTAGCAATGACCATCACCAACTAAAATCACATCACTTTCATAAACAACCTTTCTCTGCTCTTACTGTGTCACTTTATTTTATAATATTTATGTGAGCAAGACCAGTAATATTTGGAGACTGTTCAGTGTTCTCTACAATTGCAATATAAAATTTAGTGCAACATATTCATATGCAGTAATATTTAATGAGGTTTGGTGATTTAGTATTTCTAATTTTACTATGAGATGGAAAAGTCTGTTAGTATGGGGTTGCTAATTTATTAATGATGTGCTTCGAATGGTACTATCTGTATTATATGCGATGTCTAGATATTTTTATGTATAGTTGTATATGTAAATCCATAATTAGAATCCTTTTCCCCAGGCGTTGTCATTATTTAGTGCCTCACTATTATCTTGTACTTACCAATTGTCTCTTTCTTTTTATTATCATTATCTCTTGGTCAGATGCCCTAGAAACTTCATGTAACAATACTAAAAAAAAAAAAAAAAAAAAAAAAAAAAAAAAAAAACAACAGGGTAGGGAGATCAGGAGTAAACACAACTGAAAGTTGGTAAATCAAATCCCACTCAAATACTCTCTTCACAACTAATTTGTTTTGCCCTTCACCCATTTTGTCTGTACCCTCTGAATTTAAAGATGACAGTACACATGTTGATTTGTGCCTCTGAATGTTAGACTTTCTGGAGATATATTGGCTAAAGTTCACTTGGGGTATTATGTTTCTAATACAGAGAACACTGAGATGGGAATGAGAAAATTGGATTTCCTGCCTCCTCTGATGTGCCGAATAGAAAGAGATAGGTTTTCTTTTCCACTGCTTGTAGTGAAAAGACATTTAGAGCTGAAGGAGGGGATTTCTGTTGAGATTAATGTTGTGATTGAATATGACAATTATATAGAAGTCGAAGACAAAAGAAATCTCCTAAAGAGGAAGAAAATTGTAGAGTCAGTTTTCATAATGGGAACTATAAATGGAGCTCTAGAGGTTTCCTGTGCAGATAGAAAACAATTAGATAAACACATACCACAAACCTATTCTCACTACTGTATGATCGAGTTTTGCAAAAGCTATTATTTACAGGATTTAAAGACAAGAGCTTTAAGATAAATCTCTGTGCTAAAATGCTAGCTTGGTATAAACCCCTATTGTGATGGATAGTTCAATGTGGAAACTTTTGATATTAATTAATGAAATAGTTCAATATTTATTGAAAATCTAATAACTGCACACAGATCTAGAAGATGAGAATATAGAAAATCATTAAACTAAAATGCATTAATGTTTTTAGCCACACACTACTAGTATTTAATAGATTACAAATATATATTAAATATACCATCAAAAATCTTGGGATCCTAAATAAGAAAACTTTCATAGAATAATGGGAAAAATCTTTACTCATCACCTCACAATTAGATGACTGACAATAGCTAATCCTCATACAATACAGGTCCTTTTCACTATTTTTCATAAGTTCACAGTTGAAATTATTATTTTCTAGTCCAAAAAATACCCAAGGTTCGTAATTTATCAAGAATTCATGTTTGACAGTCTAAAGACTAAGAATGATAAAACCAAAGCATCATGTGTCTTCTGTGGGTATGATGTTTGTCTCTAACCTGGTCTATTAGATATATATCCCTGTTGGAAAAGGATCTTCAATTTACAGGAGGCAGAAGGGATAAATGAAATCTTTTGTATTAGAAAACTTAATTCTGGCTGGGCGGTGGTGGCGCACGCCTTTAATCTCAGCACTTGGGAAGCAGAGGCAGGTGGATTTCTGAGTTTGAGGCCAGCCTGGTCTACAGAGTGAGTTCCAGGACAGCCTGGGCTACACAGAGAAACCCTGTCTCGAAAAACAAACAAACAAACAAAAAAACAAAAACAAAAACAAAAAAAAGGAAACTTAATTCTGTTTAGAAGGATCTCCCAATAACCTAATTACTCTTGAATCCCTCACAGTTTATTTTAAAAGATTTTCATCGTGTTTATTGTTGTTGTTGTTTTATTAATTTTAATTATCTATCGATATGTATATGTGAGTAACAGTCTTCTGTGGAAGCCAGAAGAGAGCATTGGATGATTTGGAACTAAATTAGTGGCTATGAATTGCCCAACATTCATGATGGAAACAGAACTCAGGTCATCAGCATGAGCAATATGTTGAGGGTCTCTCCAGCATCTATGTCATAATACTTTCATGTTAGCTACCATGCTTTAATACAGGAATTTTTGAACCAATATTGAAACTACACAAATGTTCAATAGTTAATTTTTGATGTCAAGGTGACTATTTAGAATAGCTGTAGACACATTTCTGTGGTATGGTAATGTTTCTAAAAAAAAAATTAATTAAAGAAGGATCCATACATATCATGAAAGGAATGAAGATATTCTAAAGACAAATTTCTTTTATAGACATAATTTATTGAACAATGGACCTCAAGATATTAGAGTTTCTTCCCCAGAAACCTTATGGCAGAGAAAGAAAATGCTGAACTCTAGTGACGGTCATAGGAGAAACCAAAGAAGGTTTCATACATTTTTGACAAATTCTCAAACTGCTCTTCCTGAAGAGAATGGAGACTACATAACAACCAGATGAAAGATGATACCTCAGGAGGGTTGCTTAGCTAGGGATCTTGCCTGCATCAAATTTAAATCGAAGTCTCTTTATTTTTTCTTTTTTCTTTTCTTTTTTTTTTTTTAGTTTTTTTTTTTGTTATTTTCTCTTTTTACATTTCAAATGTTATCCCTCTTCCAGTGTTCCCCTCAGAAAACTCCCTATCCTTACCTTCCCCACTGCTTTTATTATGGTGCTCCCCAATCCCAAACATGAACTGATAGATCACTGCAGTTTTATTTTTGTTGTTTTGTTTTGTTTGCTTTTGTCCAATATAACTGGTGACAATGAACAGACGTTTTGCTTTGTTTTACTGTTTCATTTATTTATTCTGTTAATTGGCTGAAGGCAGAAGGTGACTGAGTCAGGTAATGGGGCTCTCAGTATGTCGGCTTGGACCCTAAAAGTCTTTAGTTACAGACTGACACTGAGTGCAGGCAGTAACATGTCATAAACAGAGGTTCTGGGTGAACACACAAACAAACACAACATTCCTCTTGTTCTACTTCTTGGGAGCAGATCGATATGATCATAATTAGGCTTCCATGACTTCCCTAACAAATGGATGACTCCTCCAAACTCTGAGCCAGCTTACCCTTTTCTACTTTAAGTTGAACTAATGTGGGTGTCTGGTCAAGAAATGAGAAGAGAATCTAATATAGAAATTTTATCCCAGGGTGTGTGGGTGTTGCTATAAGAAACTTGAGTATATGGTTCATAGAATTTCAGATTAAAGCCAAAATTCAGTCTTTCTAACAAGATTTATGTAAGTAATGTAGATAAGTTTGACCCTTTGGGGAGAAAACCAGATTACTGTAAGCGGAACGTGTTTGGCTATGTTATTGGGAGTTCAAGAGACAAGAATGAGAAGAGACACGAAGGCATCATCAGGTCCTGGTACACAAGGATTCAGAAGGTAACAAGGACTTCTGGAAATTAGTTAAAAGCAGCCATACGTGTTATATTCTGGTAAAAAAAAAAACATGGTTTTATTGTTCATATCTTCTGAGATCTTCAATGACACCTAAGGCAAAAAAAAATTGTTGACTTTGAGGGCAAGAAAATTTCAGAATGGCAAAGAATTCAATCACTAGTCACAGCATGATACACCTTCCTGATCTCCCTGTGTACAAAGGGAGATAGTGGGATGAAATGGCTAGTACAATTTGATGAGAAAAACAATATGAGAACACTTAAAGTTACAGTCAAGGATAGTGCAGATAAAGGACCTCCAATTGTCAAGAGTCTTTCTAACAGAGTAAATTCTCTACTCTGCACTGCACACTAGGGAAGGTAAGCTGAGGTTCAAACCATACCTTTTAAACAATGTTGGAACTGTAATGACTGGGTGGGGAAGTTTGGAGGAAGATTGAATACATTTTGCATTATGGTATGAATATCAGACTTGAGAGGCTGTGAATGGGTGGTGTGATTTAGTTTGATGCATTTTGATACCTGGTTGGAAGAGGATAAAGTTATTATTCTTAATCTTCATAGTCATCTGGACTTAAATAATGAATTGCCATGAAATGAGATCTTTGATGATGTCTATGAAGTTTTTCCTAGAAAGGTTTAAATGAAGAAAGAAAGCTCAGTGTGACTACAGGTGGCACATTCTATGTTCTGAAGTTACAGAATTTAGGAGAAAATATTTGGGGAGTAGAGTTTGATTGTTTTAGGCTTCCTGCCTGAGGATACAATGTAACTACGTTTCTGATGCTCGCACCAATGTGACTCCGCCCCCCCCTCCATGATAGACTATAACCTTCAACTGAGAAATATATTAAACCATTCTTTTTTCAAGTTATATTTGTCAGAAAATGTGTCATAGTAGTGAGTGAAGTAATTAGTGATACCAAGGGGACTGTATTAAACTAAAAAGCTTAATAAACACATAAGCAAATAAAAATACACATCCAATTTATAGAAAGAACTCAAGAAATTAGACTCCAGACAACCAAATAACCTATTAAAAATGGGGTACAGAGCTAAATAAAGAATTCTCAACTGAGGAAACTGGAATGACTGAGAAGCACCTAAAGAAATGTTCAGCATCCTTAGTCATCAGGAAATGCAAGTCAAAACAACCCTGAGATTCCACCTCACACCAGTCAGAATGGCTAAGATCAAAAACTCAGGTGGCAGCAGATGCTGGTGAGGATGTAGAGAAAGAGGACCTCCTCCATTGTGGTGTTTTGCAAACTGGTACAATCACTCTGGAAATCATTCTGGTGGTTCCTCGAAAACGACTATATTTTTAATGAGACCAGTAACATCTAGACATTATTGTGATTTTTCATTCAGATGTTCTCTTCCTTACCCCATTTCCCCCCCCCTCCCTCCCAGGAACTCACTATCCCTTCCCCCCTCCTCCTGCCTCCACGTTGGTGTACCCCCTTCCACCCTCCCTGTACCTCACCTCCCCACCCTCGAGTAAACGCCCCCCACGGCGTCCAGCCTTCATGGTACCAAGGATCTCTTCTCCCACTAATATATAGCTCCCTTGCATAATAGCTGGAGCCATGGGTCCCTCCCTAAGCGCTCCCAGGCTGGTGGTTTAGACACTGGGGGCTCTGGTTGGTTGGGATTGTTGCTTTCCTCATGGTGTCGCGAATCCTCTCAACTCCTTCAGTCTTCACTCTATCTTCTCCATTGGGAACCCCATGATCAGTTTAATGGTTAGCTGTGAGCATCTGCCTCTGAGTATGTCAGACTCTTGCAGACCTCTAAGGAGACAGCTATATCAGACTCCTGTCAGCATGTACATCCTGACATCCACATCAACATCTACCTTGGTGACTGCACATAGGATGGATATCCAGGTGGAATAGTCTGTAGACGGTCCCTCCTTCAGTTTCGGCCCTGCACTGTGTCTCCATATTTGCACCCTTGAGTATTTTGTTACTCCTTCTAAGAAGGATTGAAGCCCCCCCTACTTGGTCATCATTCTTCATGAGGTTTATGTGGTCTGTGAGTTGAATCTCGGGTATTTCAGGCTTCTGGGCTAAAGTCCAATAATCAGTGAGTGAATACCATGTATGTTCTTTTGTGATTGGGTTACTTCACTCAGGGTGATATTTTCTAGTTCCATCCATTATATAAGAATTTATCAAATTCATTGTTTTTAATAGCTGAGTAATATTCCATTGTATAAATATACCACATTTTTTGTATCCATTCCTCTGTTGAAGGGCATCTGGGTTCTTTCCAGTTTCTGGCTATTGTAAATAATGCTGCTATGAACATAGTGGAATATATGTCCTTATTATGTGTTAGAGCATCTTCTGGATATATACCCAGGAGTGGTATAGCTGGGTCCTCAGGTAGTGATATGTCCAATTTTCTGAGGAACCGCCAGACTGATTTCCATAGTGGTTGCACCATCTTGCAATCCCACCAACAATGGAGGAGTGTTCCTCTTTCTCCACATCCTCGCCAGCATCTGCTATCACCTGAGGTTTTGATTTTAGCCATTCTGACTGGTGTGAAGGAATCTCAGGGTTGTTTTGATTTGCATTTCCCTGATGACCAAGGATGCTGAACATTTCTTTAGGTGCTTCTCGGCCATTCACATTTCCTCAGTTGAGAATTCTTTGTTTAGCTCCTTACTCCATTTTTTAATAGGGTTTTTGAAATTTATTTGGAACAACAAAAAACCCAGGATAGCGAAAACCATTCTCAACAATAAAAGAACTTCTGGAGGAATCGCCATCCCTGACCTCAAGCTTTACTACAGAGCAGTAGTGATAAAAACGGCCTGGTATTGGTACAGAGACAGGCAGGAAGATCAGTGGAATAGAGTTGAAGACCCAGAAATGAACCCACACAACTATGGTCATTTAATCTTTGACAAAGGAGCTAAAACCATCCAGTGGAACAAGGACAGCATTTTCAACAAATGGTGCTGGTTCAACTGGAGGACAGCATGCAGAAAAATGCAAATCGATCCATTCCTATCTCCTTGTACAAAGCTCCAGGTGGATAAAGGACCTTCACATAAAACCAGACACACTGAAACTAATAGAAGAGAAAGTGGGAAGACCCTCGAATACCTAGGCACAGGGGAAAAGTTCCTGAACAGAACACCAATGGCCTATGCTCTAAGATCAAGAATTGACAAATGGGACCTCATAAAATTTCAAAGTTTCTGTAAGGCAAAGGACACTGTCAATAGGACAAAACGGCAACAACAGATTGGGAAAAGATCTTTACCAATCCCACATCCGATAGAGGACTAATATCCAATATATACAAAGAACTCAAGAAATTAGACTCTAGACAACCTAGGTTTTAAATAGACAACAAGATTAGCATATACCCAAAATTGCTCCAACATACAACAAGAACACATGCTCCACTATGTTCATAGCAGCCTTATTCATAATAGGCAGAAACTGGAAACAACACAGATGTTCTTCAACACATAAATGGATACAGAAAATGTGGTACATTTACATAATGGAATACTATTCAGCTATTAAAAACAGCAAATTCATGAAATTCTTAGACAAATGGATGGAACTAGAAAATATGATCCTAAGTGATATAACCCAATCACAAAAGAACACACATGATATGCACTCACTGATAACTGGATATCATCCCAAAAGCTTGGAGATAACCAAGATAAATTCATAGACCACATGAAGCTCAAAAAGAAGGAAGACCAAAGTGTGGATATTTTGGTCCTTCTTAGAAGAGGGAATAAAATAGTCACAGGAGCAAATATGGAGACAAAGTATGGAGCAGAGACTGAAGGAAATTCCATCCATAGACTGCCCCACTTGGGGATTCATCTCATATACAGTCACCAAATGCTGACACTATTGTGGATGCCAAGAAGTGCATGTTGACAGAAGTCTGATATAGATGTCTTCTGAGAGGCTCTGCCAGAGCCAGACAAATTCAGAGGCAGATGCTCTCAGCTAACCATGGGAATGTACACAGGGTTGCTAATGGAGGAGTTAGAGAAAGGACTGAAGGAGCTGAAGGGGTTTGACACCCATAGGATGAACAACAATATCAACTGACCAGACCCCCACAACTCCCAGGGCCTGAACAAAGAGTACACATGGAGGGACCAATGCCTCCAGCTGCTATATAGCAGAGAATGGCTTTGTCGGGCATCAATGGGAGAAGAGGTCCTTGGTCCTGTGAAGCTCGATGCCCCAGTGTAGCAGAATGCTAGGGTGGGGAGGCAGGAGTAGGTGAGTGGGTTGGGAGAACACCCTCATAGAAGCAGGGGGCAGTGGGTATGGGATAGGGTTTTCCGCTGGGGAAACCGAGAAAGAGGATAACATTTGAAATGTAAATGAAGAAATTATCCAATAAAAAATTTAAAATATATATACTCTACTGAAGTTCATACATTTAGGATTTTTTTTATCTTTCATTTGCATTCTTTCCTTCTAATAGTCGTTCCCATGTTGTGATTTCTGAGGAAAGGAATAAACCTTCCTAGAAAATTATTATAATGTAGCTCTTTTTAGACTCAACATAAGATGTTGTTGACCTGGTAATAGCCACATCATAACGTAGTTTAATTCTGTATACTTTTCATAGGACCTATTCTCTCCAGTCCTGGTCTAGAAGAGGTTAGCATAGTTTCCAAAAAGATTATGACATCTATAATTTTCATTAGGTAAAATTTTAAATCTTCTTTTAAATGAGGATCTTCATGAATTCATTAACCTATTAAATAGTCATTTAATGCCAATGATATGTTAGTGATTTCTGTATATGGGGGTACAAAAGTGAATAACACAAAGTTTCTAGTCTTCTGTCCCCATGCCCAAAGAATTATATCCTAGGTCTGGAAAGTATCATCTGAGACATAATGAGAAATTTACATATAAATGACTGTACATTTTTATTAGCAAATTTAGTTCTCCAAACCTAGTTATTATTATGGTTTAATTTGGAGATGTTTTGATGCTAAGGTTGTTAGGAATCACTAAGAATCACATTATCAGTGAGCAGTGTCTACAGACTTGATGACTTTATCTTGTTCTTTGTCAAAGAAGCTTTTTATGTAATTTCATTATTGTTTGAGAAAAACTCATTAAAATTCTGATTTGCATAACTTCTTATAAGATTGATTTTGGAATAGATGGAAAGAATCCAAACTCCGTTCACTAAAGCAAAACGATCACTTCAGTGACTTTGGTGAATGAACTCTACAACCAAGTAGAATTCTCTAAGGGCAACAGCATTAATAGGGCGAAGATAAATATTCAAAATGTATTTATTACATTAGCTTACAGGATGTAGCCCTGATAGTTCAACACTGTCTTTCTCACAGTGGAAAAGTCAAGAATCTGGTTGTTTTTCTATTTAAAAAGCAGGATGTCTTAGCAGTCCCTGTATGGTATTGTCCAGGATAACTTATAGAGAGATTCTAGTTTTAGTCTACATTCGAATTCAAAAGACTTTGGATTTAATATTGACTGTAGCAATAGGATAGCCCAAATTGCCAGGGATAGTGAAAAGCAAGCAGACATCAAAATGTTTTCCTTTTTCCCATCCTTTGTGTTGCCTGCTTCCATTATCTGTGGTTCAGATTTAGGATGGGTCTTTCCTCTTAAGATAATCTGAATAAGAAAATGTCTCATTAGTATGCTCCCACTTATAAGTGGATATTAGCCATAATGTACAGGACACCCATGATACATGCTAGAGAACCAAAGATCAGAGATTCGGGGATGGAGACATCTCTAGAGCATTCCAGAGTCCTGGAATGGGGGATGGGGGCCTCCAAGGAGTTTCTGGACTAGCTGAGACTCCTAGCAGTGGGTATAACAAACCTGAAGTGGCCACCTCCTTTGACCAGACAGAAATCCCCAGTGGAGGAATAAGGACACCAACTCACCCACAAAACTTTTGATCCAAAACTTTGATAATCAGAGACTGAGGAAATGGCCAATGAATAACTGGCCCAAGTTGAGACCCATCTATGGGCCAATCCTGACACTATTAATAATACTTTGTTATGCTTGTGGACAGGAACCTATCATAACTATCCTCTGAGAGGCTCTACCCAGCAGTTGACTGAAACAAATACAGAGACAGATCCACAGCCAAACATTGGATGGAGCTTACAGAGTCTTATGGAAGAGTTGGGGGAAGGATTGAAGGCCAGGAAGGGGAAGGGAACTGCAAAGGAAGACCAACAGAATCAACTAACCTGGCCCTGTGGGGTTCTCAGAGCATGAAGCACTAATCAAAAAGCATTCATGGCTGGACACAGGCATCTGCACAGATGTAGCAAATGTGCAGCTTGGTCTTTGGTTTGTTCTCCCAACAATTGGGAGATGACGCTGTCTCTAAAACTGTTGTCTGTCTGCGGATCCCATTCATCAAACTGAGCTGCCTTATGTGGCATAGAGGATACACCTAGCCCTGCAAAGACTTGATGTGCCAGAATCAATGGGTGTTGGGGGGGGACTCTGCTCTCTCAGAAGAGGGTCGTGAGAAATGGGGGAAGGAATTATGTGAGGGGATATTGCATGGGTCCAGTGGGTGATCAGTGATCAGGATGTAATGTGGATAAATAAATAATTCATTAATTTAATGGGGGCGGGGGAGCCAGAAACTTGGGTTTTAGTTGATTCCAGACAAATAATATTAACCACCAGGAGCACCAAAACTTCACCTCTAAGCAGAATTAAATTTATGTACAGCAGTACACCAGAGCTAGTGCACGCTAATTTAGGGTAAATATATTTTGGGGCAATTGATTTAGTTATGCTACAATTTCTTAAGTGAACCATGTAAGTATAAAATATAAATATAATTGAAGGACATAATGGTGAGGTACTTAGAGAATCATATTTAAATATGGTAGTTTTCTATTCTAAAATATCAGTGAGAAAGGAGGCTTCTGTAAAGGTTTAGACACATGACACTAGTACTTACATTGAAGAACTGGTTAAATTAGAGAGGCAATTATTAGGTGTTCAGGTAGATATTACTGGAATTGAAGTTGATGAAGTATGAGCCACTCCATAATTACATGCTAGTGAAACCAAGAGCTAGTATAGGTCTAAGCTTATTACTGGATCCTAGAGGCTCTACTCCTTTCAGTATCTACTGAAGGAAACTGGAAGATAGAGTGGAGGAGAAGATAATTTTACTCAAGACCAGACTTGTTAAAGTAAAGAGACAACTGCATCAATGAAAATGAAGTTCCCTTGTAATGAGGTAAAAATGACCTTCCTAGATACCATAATTTAACAAATAAATGTTCAATGCTAACAAGGACTCACTTCTTTTGGAATTGCTGACCAGTAAAGACTTGAAGGCCCCTAAAAAATACAAACTGATTTCTCCATTCTCAGTTACCTTCAGAACCTGACAATAAAACCCCATTGCTGAAAATATCACATACATAAGTCACAAAATATGGAGAATTCAAATTGGTATAATCCTTAAAACTTGGTACTTACTATTTGACTTTCATAGTTCTGGAAGACATTATGCATACTAATAGAGAAGATAGGTAGTCATCAGTCTTATCTAGCTGCAAAACCTAAAATCTACAATAACTACTGGCTTGACAAAATATGTCTAGTTTTCTAGTAGTGGTATGGATGTATGGAAGTAACCAACTACCTTCTGATTGCATGTAAGGAATGAGATGTTAGCCACAGTAGGCACTATTAGAGGCCCACAGATCAGCACATGTTTCACTCCTTCTTAGAGCAAAGCCTCCATGAAGTAGACAAGTAGACAAGTAGACAGCTTTTTTAATGTAGAAATTACAAATTAGTCAATGTGCAGAAAAGAAAACGCTATAGAGTACATGGCAATAAATACAACGTATATTTGACACAACTTGCCCAAACCTCAGACATTTCTACAGAAGATGGAGCAGCAAGATTCAAAGAGTCAGAGTTGGCCGCTGAATTCAAATAAAGTGTCTTCTGGACACCACAAAATGTTACACAGAAATTCACACCAATTGTGACAGCATGCACAAGATCCGAGCAAGCTCATGCAAGACAAAATTCTGATGTGGGGGAATGGAAGCCAAATTCCAACACTAGCTGAGGAACCATGGTATTTTATACCTTCTTGGAATGTGGAGAGAATGTGTGGCAGAAAACTTTTAAGTTAGGTCATTAGAGAAGTGGTGGAGAGAGGGTGGTTTAACAGGAGATGGGGTGAGAGGTATGTGTGATCAAATACATTGTATGCAATGCTCAGAACTTATGTTTGTTTTGAGAACTACTAGGTAGATATTTTGTGTAGCAGTTGGAATCCCAATTTGGAAGATGCATATGTCTTTGGGGAGGATTACAGTGTTGTTATTATTGCATCATATTTAGGTTTTATGTTATAAACTTGGCTTATTCCTGATGGTGCCAATTTTAATCATCTGTCTAAAGTACAATTTGCCATTCTGTCCAATATGTAGTAATTCTTTGACCAAATTTACAGTGTATTTTCTGAGAGAAAACAATTATACTCATATTTAAGTAGGGAGCTGATACACTCATGTTGTTGAAAATAAAGAATCTTCATGAATTATTTAGGATTGTTTTTTTAAAAATTAAGCTTTAAAATAATAATGTTGCAAATAAAATCATGCCTGAAATTATCTGGACCAAAATTCTAAGCAGCTCAATAAACATCTATAGAATTAGAATAGCCACATTCCTCACTCAAATTCTTGTCTTGTTCTATAATTATAGTTGTATGCAATGACAAGTTTACATATAACTACTGCTTAATTTGTTTATGTGTTGGCATCGTGTGTTGTGTGTGTGTGTGTGTGTGCACATGTGTGGATATGGGATGTGTGTGTTAGATGATTAAGTGTTATCTGTATATGTACATGAACATGGTTAGGTCTGACCACTTGGTCATGATAATCTATCAGGATACTTGTTTCTTTAAAATACTGACTTTCTTGCCTTCCACAGCTATCTAGCTCTTGTAGATTGTCAACTAGGAGTAGGATCTTTCTCAATCATAGTAGGTTATAAACTGGTGTAGTCTGATTCCAGTCTTATGTATGCAGCCACATTGTTTAGAGCTCATGGCTACCATTTTCTGTCATATTCAGAAAACGTTCTTGGCTCTGTGGCTTTAACAATATCCCCCCACTCTTTTCTATGATGCTCTCCTACACATTTGTGTAGAGGTTGTGATGTCCCTTTTGAGGATGTGCTCTCCAAAGTCACATATACTTTGCACTTTCACCGGTTACAGTTCTTTGTAATGCCCTTCCTCTGCTGTGGAAAGAAACTTCATTTTTTAAAGAATTAAAGCTGCACTTATCAATGAGTACAAGGATGGATATATAGAAAGTTATTGTACTTATAGGTATGTGCTATTATATAAGGAATATGTAGTCAAGATATACACAATAGTTCGATAGTGGCACTAAAACTTGCTGAGAAGCCACAATTGTCTATTGGATTTAAAATTTCATCCAATAGAAGATAATGCATGCCAGGCTATACAAACCTAGCCAATAACCCATGGCACATGTTTTCCCTCTTGTTTACTCTATTAATTTATATGAATATTTAGGGATAAATATTCTATATCATACAGCACATTGTTTATTTATTTGGTTGTATGAATTGGGCATGTGGAACATTTACTGGGCATATGTGTCTAAAACAACCAGTACTTGTTTCTAAAACAGGTAAACTTTTAAATAATTTTCATGGAAATATAATTTTATTTTTTAAACTTTCTTGTCCAGTCCTAGAAAAATGCCATTGTTCTAAATGACTCTGGTTCATTTTACTGGGATGAGGTGATATAATATTAGCAATTATGTTTTTCTGTATAAATTATATTCTGGGTACTTGAATGTTACTGATTTTATGTTCTTTCTGCTGCCAAAGCAAGATAAATGTGTAGTAAGTAAAAGAAGAAAGAAAGAGACAAGAGAGAAAGAAAATATGTCTGTAAGTATACATATATTTGCATATAGCAACCATACATGTGTAGTTCTATATTGATATTAGTATACTTAACATGACATATGAAGTGTTGTCTCCAAACATAAAAAAATTACTATGTGGATCTTTCTAATGTTATCAGCTTGTCTAAAGCCATAGCAAGAGGAGATACTGAAAGAATGGGTATTGTGTTCCTCATTGGCTATCAGACTTATATTTTCATTTGCAAACTCAGTGATTTACAGGGATGTAGGAGACTGGGTCTTGAACTTGACCTCCATAGAAGACTCAAAAGGCTTACAATCTCTACCGATCATAGTAAAGGGATTATGGGTAAAAGAACTGTGCCAGAGAGACCAGGGACGGACAGCAGTGAGAATCAAACCCCTCATGATACCCAATTATTTTATCTTTTAAAACATGAAGTCTTTAAAACACCATTTTCATTGAGCCAGTTTTATATAAATAAGAACTCTGGTAGTAAATGTAAAATAGGATTTCTTTCTAGTGAGGAAAAGAAAGCTTGTCTTACTGTCTTTCCATCTTAAACTCTTTCACGAAGCCAGACTACATGAAAATACTTCAAATCTAATTTTTTGTTTTGTTCATGGTAACTCTGTATAATTTTGAAAATTTGTTTTGTGGTTCAAACAACATTTTGATTTGTTAAACAGAAGTTTTCCACTGAAAACTAGGCATGTATTACATTATAGAAATTCAGACTCAAGTTGTGTATCTTTATGATATTCTGGTCAAGAATTGGACTATGTTTTAAAATGCTGTTTATGTGACAAGGGATTCCTTTTCCATCTTTTCTTTAATTTGGTTTTCATTATGTATGTCTCATAGTATATACTATATCTTTTTTCCCAAGGGACTGAATCCTTTGCGATTATACAATATGTCTGGGATTTTCTTATAATATTGAAACAATGAAGTGTACTGTATATTTCTGATGACATCTTGGTTATTTAGTGTAAATTTTCCCATTACTTGTGACTCTAATCATTGTGTATTTTATGGAGTAGCAGTTTCTAATAGGAGAAGCATTATCGTCCCTAAGCAGGACTAACGATCTATTACCTCTGTTCCAAGAAAAGATGTTTTCTATGAAGAATGTTCTGTTTGGCTTTCATAAATGTCCTTCTCTTTCCAAACCCATAAAGAGTCAACATTGGATCTTTACTTTAAGCTCATTGAACAGAGCCCAGGGTTCAACCCTTTGGATGTTCAGTTTTTCTGTGATTATCTGTCAGAGTGTACCCTTCTCACCTGAGTATATATAAATACCCACATAATCAAGTCTCTTCTCAGTGTCCCTCCCAGTTTTGGGCTCCAAGAATTTATGTTCCAGTTAAGTTGATCTCTATGTGACAACTGTTCTATTTCTCTTCTGGAATGAGAATTTGTTTTTCTCTATACATAAGCTTTCCTGGTGTATTAAAAAGTCATTGATTTTTCATTTCCTTGTGATTTTTCTTGTGAAAAGCTAACTGATGACTTCCAATCTCTTTATATATCAGAGACATAACTAATAGTGCTTACATATTTTATTTTAATGATCTATGTGACCAGATGTTTACCATGACTCTCAATATAAATATCTGTACCTACATACACAGTTCAAAAAATGTTATTATTTTCCTTTACACATTCGGTATGGGTGACCATCTGTGGCTGATACAGCCAATTAAATTGTATACAGCTACTATGTATGACTATTTGATAGTTCACATAGAAGCATAGTTTTTGTTTTGAAGGCTCTGAGATTTTGTGTGGTTTAGCAGCTATCACAAGTACCCAAGGGAAAAATTC